>CM069156.1:30304394-30986894 GCA_035221665.1 Okamejei kenojei | reverse complement strand
CCCACGCCAGCAATAAACCCATCGCTTACCGAAAGCAAAACAACATAACCACCCAGGCTCTCTGCTCTCCTCCCCCCAAGGATGGACCAGATACTTTATAGAATCATAGTCATAGTGGCAAAAGTGATACAGTGTGGAAACAGGCCCCGTCGGCCCAACCTCCCACACACCAGGGCCAACATCCTAGCTACACTAGGTCCCCACTTTCCTGCATTAGGTTCATAGCCCTCCAAACCATCCTGTCCATGTACCTTCTAATTGTTTCTTAAACGTTGGGATAGTCCCGGCCCTCAACTACTCTCTGCAGCTTTGTTCCATCACCCCACCAATTTCTTTGTGTGAAAAAGTTACCCCTCCAGATTCCTGTTCATTTTTGGCCCCTACCCTTTAAACAGATTCCTCTCACCGAATCGCCTACTGTGTGGGGCCAAGAGACTTTGTGTGTCAATCCCGACTTATTCCTCCACTCATGATTCTATTTACACCTCTATGAAGATCACCCTCATCCTCCATGCGCTCCCAAGCAATAGAGACCCAGCCTCTCAACCTCTCACCTATAGCTCTGACCATTGCTCACTGAATATACCCTCCAGGATACATACACCTCTGGAACGCGTCCCCTGTTCCTTAAACCTCCTCCTCACGTCCTCTCACCTCTTAAAGCAAGGAGATGAACAGGCATTCTTTACTCAGAGGGGTGAATCTGTGGAATTCTTTGCCACAAAAGGTGGCGTGTGTGGTAGCCAAGTCAAGTGGGATATATTTTTAAGGCAGCAGGATCAGATGATTCTTGAGATGAACGGGTGTGTCAGAGGTGTTTATGGAGTTAAGAGGAGAGTAGATAAGCCCATGATTGGACTGGTGGAAAGGCTTGATTGGACTGAATGGACTAATACTGCCCGTCATTATTGATTTAGATATCCTTGAAGTCATCTACAAAAATAAACACTTGGACCCATACCAAATGTGTAGGATGGAGATATATATAAATCAGAGGAGAGACACGAAACTGCCCTGAGTAACTCTGGTGGATCAGTCTAGCTCATTTCGATTATGGGTTAGAAGAGGAATAGGTGATGTTTTCGGCCATATACATGAGGCTGGAAGATTTCCCCTTCCGTTCCTGCCCCACCCTTAGTCATCCTGTAGTCCACTGTTAGCATCCATATATCCTTCATTAATCACTTATATACCAGACACCGAACAATGGACCATTGTGGGCTCATGACAATTTCCTGAGTTTTATCGCGCTGGCACTCAGTTGTACTGAACCTCTAGTTTCCTCTTTTCCCCAACTTTCATGTCTGAAGAAGGGTCTCAACTTGAAAAAATCTCATATCCTTTTTCTCCAGAGATGTTGCCTGACCTGGAGTTAAAGCCCTGTCCCACGGTACGAGTTTCATTCCAAGACTCTCCCGAGTTTGCCCAGATTCGAACTCGAATTATCGGGACTAATTGGCCCCACCACCGTCGGTACATGGGCTCTCGTGGACATTTTTGCAACATGTTGAAAAATCTCACGAGTCATTCCCGAGCTTACCTGCCGTTAGCCGAGTCTTCCCCAAAGTACCTTGCCATTAGCGTAACGAGCCGCTACAAGGCGAAGAGACGTCCCAGAGCTTCCAACGTGCCCCTCGTTCATATCCCGCGTACTTGCCACGAGTTTATTTTTTTTTTTAACCTCGGAGAGTTCTTGGAATGAACTCGTACCGTGGGACTGGGCTTTTACTCCAGCATTTTGTGTCTCTCCTTACTACATTGACCAGTCTGTTCTAATATAATATTCCCTTTATGAGGGGTAATCTTATCGAGATGTATAAAATTATGAGAGGAATAGATCGGGTATATGCACAGAGTCTCTTGCCCAGAGTAGGAGAATTAAGGACCAGAGGACATAGGTTTAGGTGAAGGGTAAAAGATTTATTAGGAATCTGAGGGGTAACCTTTCACACAACGGGTGGTGGTGGATCTGGATACAAGCTGCCATTGAAGTAGTTGAGGCTGGAACTATTGCAACATTTAAGAAACATTAGACAGGGGTACATGGATGGGACAGGTTTTTGGAGGGATATGGCCAAACGCAGGCAAGTGGGACTAGTGTAAATGGGGCTGAAAAGTGTGTTTCCACACTGTATCACTATGACTTTAGCATGAAGCTGCCCCCGGGTTTCCCCTGTGAGATACTCTGGGCTGTTAGCTCCAGTAATGTCAGTACCCATTGAATAGCTGGTGTTGGACCCTCAGCAGCTGTTCTTGATGGCAGGGGTTTACCTGAGATATCAGGGTGTCACACGCCATGGAGAGTCCCGTTCCCACCGCCACTTCGCCCGTCACGCTGATTATACCTTGGCCACCATGTTGGAAAAGAAGGGGTTGGTGTGGGGGGGAAAGAGAAGAGAAAACAAAATGCATTGAAAGCAGTGACTGTAATCAAGTCCTAGACATCTCCCGCCTGGGCATGATTCCAGGGAAGAGTCTGCTCTGGGCAGGTCACTGAATCGTTGGCTTTGTTTGGTATAGAGAGACAGACGGAACCCAAAAAAAAAAAAAAAACAGCCCTTCATCCCACCAGGGCCACGCTGACCGTTCAAAATCACCGTACAAACCCGCACGTCTTTAGGATGTGGAAGGATACAAGAGCACCCGGCGGAAACCCACCCGGTCACAGGGAGAACATGCAAACTCCACACAGACTGTACCCGAGGTCAGGATCGAACCCGGGTCTCTGGTGCTGTGAGGCAGCAGCTCCACCCGCTGCGTCACCATGCCATCCATTGCCGGTGAGGGTGGAACATCACTGCAGGAGTTGCCGTGGTCTTGGACATTCCGTTCCCCGCCAAGATCCAAGGGCACGAGGACCCACCCCCCACACAAACTCGCCCAATCCCGCTGGAAAGCACCGGATCTGGGCGCAGGTCATGGATTCAAGTCCCAGACCTGCAGCCTGAACAGGGAATTTGGCTGAAGATTCTGTCTGGTCACTGAGGGGTTGAGGGCGAGAGGAGATTGGGGGGGGGGTGGGGGGTGGACAGCAAGGGAGGTTGTGGGGCACGGCGAAGGGGGAATTTGACGAGGACAAAGGGGGGTGGGGTGGAGAGGAGGGAGTAGCTCGAGCTGGCGTGTTTTCTTTTTTGTATTTTTTTTTTATTTTTTTTAGTAGTGAGCAGCAAGTGTGAGGCGGGAGGGTGAGGGGGGAGTGGGCAGCGAGGTAAGAGATGCGAGGGGAGGGGGCAAGGGAGGGGTGGAGTGGGAAAAGGGAGGGGTGCTGGTGAGAGGCCTCCTCAAAGTGACAGGGCAAGTATTTATCATCAATCACTAAATTACAGATTTTTCTAGTGAGACCGGCCTTCTGATAACAGAGATTCCCCCCTCCCCCCCCCCCCCCCTCCCCCCATCCTGGGGGGCTGCTACCTACCGAGGTGGCCAGTGAGATGGCTCCCAGCTCATACTTGCCCAGGTGGCCCCCGAAGGCTGAGCTGATGAAGTTGAGGGAGTAGGTCAACACCTGCGTGAGCACCTGTGGGGGGAGGAGGTGCACTGACATGAGTGGACGGGCGGGCAACACAGCACAGAGCCGCCTCATCCCAGGATGAACCGTCTCCCTGTGAGGAGACCCTGCTGCAGGTGGTTCGATCCCCACCTCCCCTCCGACCTCTGGGGCAGCAGCGTCACCAGCACAGAGAGAGGGAGGCTCGCCACGCTGGGAGCAAGTCTGTCCGCGCTGACCTCCGACCCCTCCACCCTCTGACCTCTATCCCCTCCGACCCCTCCAACCTAAGCCCACGGACGTCTATCCCTTCCGACCCTTTTTGACCTCAGCGCCCTCCGACCACAAGTCTGACCTCGCGCCCCCATCAAGTGACCCCACTGACTTTTGCCCCTCATACCTCTGACCCCTCCGTCCATTAACTGTCATCCAATGACCCCGCCAACCTCTGACCCCTCCCTCCACCTTCACCTACTGATGCATAGATTATGAAAACAGTCAGAAACATTTTTTCCCAGGATGGACAAATCAAATACTAGAGGACTAGGTGATAGCGGGCAAAGCTTAAAGATGTTTGGGACAGTGATGAGTGCTTGGGGCACGCTGCCGGAGGTAGCAGTGGAGACAGATGCCATGGTGGCACGTGAGCCTTTTGGATGGGCACTTTGATATGCAGGGAACAGAGGGATATGCATCACGTTCAGGCAGGTGAAAGTTGGTCTTGGCATCATGTTCGGCAAAGACACTGTGGCCTGAAGGACTACTGTTCCATGTTCCAGTGTGAGCAGTTTTGAGCCCCATATCTGCGGAAAGTGGTGCTGGCATAGGAGAGGGTCGAGGAGGTTTACGAGAATGATCCAAGGGATGATTGGGTTAACTAACGTACGATGAGCATTTAATGGCTCTGGGTCTGTACTCGCTGGAATTTAGAAGGGTGAGGGGGGACCTCATTGAAACGGGCCAAATGTTTATAGGACTGGATGGAGTGGATGCCGAGAGGATGTTTCCACTAGTTGGAGAGTCTATGACCTCAGAATTAAAGGACATTCCATAAAAAAAGGGGATGAGAAGGAATTCCTTTAGTCAGAGGGTGGTGAATCTGTGGAATTCATTGCTGCAGACAGCTGTGGAGGCCAAGTCATCGCGGATTTTTGAAACGGAGACTGGCAGGTTCTTGATTAGTAAGCGCGTCAATCGTAATTCTGATGTCATAGACTGGGTGGCAGTGTGAACTGTGAAGAGGATGTTAGGAGGTTGCAGGGGGACCTGGACAGGTTGAGTGAGTGGGCAGATGCGTGGCAGA
This sequence comes from Okamejei kenojei, assembly GCA_035221665.1. NCBI lineage: Eukaryota > Metazoa > Chordata > Chondrichthyes > Rajiformes > Rajidae > Okamejei > Okamejei kenojei. The sequence continues at coordinate 30,982,104 of CM069156.1, read as the reverse complement.
TGCAGTATAATATAGATAAATGTGAGGTTATCCACTTTGGCGGCAAAAACAAGGGGGCAGATTATTATCTCATTGGGGTTAGGTTAGGTAAGGGGGAGGTACAGCGAGACCTAGGTGTCCTTGTACACCGGTCGCTGAAAGTTGGCGTGCAGGTACAGCAGGCAGTGAAGAAAGCTAATGGAATGTTGGCCTTCAAACAGAGGATTTCAGTACAGGACTAAAGAGGTTCTTCTGCAGTTGTATAGGGCTCTGGTGAGACCACATCTGAGTATTGTGTACTGTTTTGGTCTCCTAATTTGAGGAAGGACATCCTATGTGATTGAGGCAGTGCAGCGTAGGTTCACGAGATTGATCCCTGGGATGGCGGGACTGTCATATGAGGAAAGATTGAAAAGACTTGGCTTGTATTCACTGGAGTTTAGAAGGATGAGAGGGGGCATCTTATAGAAACATATAAAATTATAAAAGGACTGGATAAGCTAGGTGCAGGAAAAATGTTCCCAATGTTGGGCGAGTCCAGAGCCAGGGGCCACAGTCTTAGAATAAAGTGGAGGTCATTTAAGACTGAGGTGAGAAAAAACGTTTTCACCCAGAGAGTTGTGAATTTATGGAATTCCCTGCCACAGAGGGCAGTGGAGGCCAAATCACTGGATGGATTTAAGAGAGAGTTGGATAGAGCTCTAGGGGCTAGAGGAGTCAAGGGATATGGGGAGAAAGCAGGCACGGGTTATTGATAGCGGACGATCAGCCATGATCACAATGAATGGCGGTGCTGGCTCGAGTAGACTCGATGGGCCAAATCTGCGGCTAAGTCTTATGAAATTATGCATGTATTACGTTAAGTATCTCACATCTGTTTCACTCACCAGAGGCCCGGCCAGGAGAAACAGCTGTTTGACCTCCTCCCGTATATCAGCTGGATTTCCACAGAAGTTGATCCTCGAGGTGCTCACAACTTCCGTTAGCTGCTCCTGGTCTTCCATTGGCGTGTGGGGGGGGGGGAGCAGCCACCAGTCCACCTACAAACGGTGCCGTGTAGGCGGGAAGGGTAGGGCGGGCGGAGCGGGAGAGATGGAGGTGGAGACACGTCGTTGGGGGAGGGGAGAAGGAATGTGGCTCCAAGGAATGAGGGGTAAACGGCAGGCAAGAAAGCACAAGAAAAGTAAGAGATAAAAGAGTCTGCAAGACTGAACTCTCTTGAAGGAGCTCGCTGTCAGTCCTTCAGGCATTGGCCTTCCCAGACACCTCGATTACCTTTGAGGCCTCGGTGGTTTCCCGTCCCATCCGAGAGTGAAGCTGCCGAATAGGGACGGTGTGTGGGAGCAGGAAGGGAAGGCAGTAGTATAGTAACTACCAGCTCACTGCAAGGCAATGCGGCTCAGAGGACAGTTAATTCAATCAGACATAATCATTTCCTGCATGCTTGGAGCTGGCGAGTATTTAAATCTAACAAAGGGTGTCTTCAGAGGTGGAATGGAGTGGAGACGGAGGGCTGTGGGAATCTGTATCAAGTCACTTTTATTTCTATGGCACATTTAAAAAACAACTCGTTGGCCAAAGTGCTTTACATTGGCGGAGTTACTAACGTTATACAACATTGGTTCATCGATTAAGTACATACATAAATACATACATATAGCCCTCCCTCAGAGAACGTCAAGAAAGGCTTGAGAGTAAAGATGAGTTTTTAGTCTCGACTTAAAAGAGCGCCGGATGGGGCCATTCTGATGGTAGAGGGATCTGTTCCACAGTCTAGGAGCTGTCAAACCCGACAAAAGGCCGGTCGCCCTGAGCTTAAGCCGAGAAGTTCAGTCACCCCCAAAGTCGGCCAATCTGAGGTGCCTGAGAGGGGTGGTGTGTGGGTAAGCAGACTTTTGGTGTAGTTGGGGGCAAGCCGTCTAATGGGGCTTTGAAAATAAAGAGATCTGACATTTATTCAGGTACTGCAAAAGGAGCCAGTGGAGAGAGGCCAGGATCGGGGTGATGTGGTCCCCTTTTCGGGTGCCCATCAGAGTCTCGCTGCAGCGTTTTGGACCAGTTGCAGGCGGGACAGGGAAGATTGGCTGATGCCAGTGTAAAGGGAGTTGCAGTAATCGAGGCGGGAGGAGATAAATGTGTGGATGATCTTTTCAAGGTCATCAAACTGGAGAATTGTTTTATTTTAGCTATCGTCCGAAGCTGGAAGAAGCTAGCTTTCACCACGGCAAATTTCAATGCTGAGTCAAATATCACGCCAAGGTTTTTGACGTGAGGTTAGATAGCGGTTAAAGGCATTCAAGCTGCCTGCTTATCATTTTGATGAGTCCAGGGGCCAGTAGATGACCTGCAGACTTACACACGTTTAGAGTTTGGAGGGTTTCTGGGGCCATCCAACACTTTATCCTCGAAAGCAGTGGATCAGGATTAAGTAGATTTGATTTGTTTTTTGGGCTTGCAGGGGACATAAGTTGTGATCGTCTGCATAGCTATTGAAGGAAATGCCATGCCCTATTTGAATGATTGGCCTAAGTGGAGCTTTATACAGGGGAGAAGAGAATGGGGCCAAGGATGGAACCTTGGTGGAACTGCAGAGAGGCTAGCTGGGAGAGAGAAAGAGGTGAAAATTTCAGAGGGCTCCAGCGGGAGGAAGGTGAGATGGACGGCTCCCCCTTGCACGGGGTAGGCTTTACAGATCAAAAGACACGAGACAGTGAATGAATGAAGAACATTTCTTCATCCCAATGAGTCCCTCTGGCATTTAGCTTTAAGTTAAAGATACGGTGGTGGAAACAAGCCATTCGCCCAAGAGGTCCAGGCGACCCGTAATCACCCGACTCCTGCTGGTGGGGCTGTTTTTCGTGCTGTTTAGTTTAGTTTTTTTTTGTCTAAACCGTTCTACAGTTTTAAGTGTAGTTTAGAGATACAGCAAGAGGAAACAGGCCTATTTGGCCCACTGATCCGCACCCTACCAAGCAATCCCCGCACATTAACTATCCTACACACAAGGGACCAATTACACTGACACCAAGAGCCAATTAGGCCGACAAACCTGTACGTCTTTGGAACTGGGAGGAAACGTCCCGCACCCAACGCGGAAATGCGCAAAATCATGTAGAGACACATCCGTAGTCAGGAACGAACCAACGGTCTCAGCGCTGTTTGCACCCCTACCGCTGTGCCACCGTGACCGCCCTTAAATCTTTGGGACATTGGAAGAATGTTTTGATGCTAAATTATTATATGGATGGATTAGCCGGGAAGGCCGGAACCCAGTGTAGAGATCGACCATGATCTAACCTGAAATGTGGCCTAACATTGATTTTTAAAAACCCTGATCCACATTAGTCTGACCCTGTTTTGGCAAACTAGCATGAAAAAGGGCCGATTTTATTGAAACCAGTAACTGAATAACAGCACTTGTTTGGTTTTGAGAAATTGAATCACTTCATTGTCCGAGGTCAATGTGCCCAGGTCATGTGCAGAACTTCCGGGGGGGACTTGATCACAAACCAGGTGCGCGAGTTTCGCAGGTCATACAGGAGGAATCTCTGCACAACAGACAATATTGGTGCGCAAAGTGTTCTGCAGAGGCCGAGCAAGCCTGAGATCACTGGCCAGGGCTCACAACAGGGAGGCGCGCAGTGGTCACAACTGGTTCGAGCCGCTGCCTCACAGCGCCCGAGGACCAGCTTTGATCCTAGACCTCGGTACTGTCCCAGTGTGGGAGTTAGCATGACCAAGCGGGTTTTCTCCGGGCGCTCCGGTTTACCCACTCCCCACCAAAGACTGGGCAGGTTTCAAGTTAAAATTGGCTGGTAAAATTGTACGGGCGATCGCTGGTTGGTGCAGACTGGTGGCCAAACGTGCCTGTTTCTGTGAGATGCATCTCAAATCTGATGGGACCGTGAACAACAATTTTTATTCTTCAGATCAGTTGGTAAAAGGGATTAATATAGATAGGTACTCGTGGTTGGTGTAGGCAAGGTGGGCCAAAGGGTCTGTTTCTTTGCTGTGGACTGTCATCATCTACATTGCCTAGGAATGCGGGAAACAGGATCAGTCAGGGTCTCCTGGAGTTTTTGGATTGGCACTGGAGTCCATTGCATCAATGATGCCTTGGCGATCTTCCTCTGAGCATCTGCCAATGCAGGCATCATCCATCTCCTGCAGCTCCATCACCGATAGTCCTTGTTGCAGCACAGTGGGGACGTTGGACAGCTCTGGAGGTTGGGCTGCACTCCCACGGGAGGTTTGTTGGAAACGAGGTTCCGTTTTAGTTGAGTTTAGGTTATTGTCACCTGTACCAAGGTTCAGTGAAAAGCTTTTGCTGTGTGCTAACCAGTCAGCAGAAAGACAATACATGATTACAATCGAGCCCTTCACAGTGTACAGATACATAAGGGAATGACGTTTACAGCAAGACAAAGCCGGCAAAGTCCAATCAAAGATTAGTCCAAGGCTCTCCAATGAGGTGATTAGTAGTTCAGCACTGCTCTCTAGTTGTGGTAGGATGGTTCAGCTGCCTGATAACAGTGGGGAAGAAACTATCCCAAATTTGGAAGTGTGCGTTTTCACACTTCTATACCCTTTGCCCGATGGGAGAGGGGAGAAGAGGTAGTGCTCGGGATGCGGCTCGTCCTTGATGATGCTGCTGGCCTTGCCGAGGCAGCGTGAGGTGCAAATGGAGTCAATGGTAGGGAGGTTGGTTTGTGTGATGGCCTGGGCTGCGTCCACAATTCGCTGTGAGAGGTGCGAGAGCGGTAGAGGGAGGTGCGTGGGCAGAATGCGGCAGCTTTGTTTGACAGTGGTCTTCAGGAAATTGCTCTGTTGTCAAACCCACTGGTCAACATCATGGCTTGCATGCCGCAGCAGAGTAGGCTTAAGATAGAGCCAAGTCTAGGTGGGCAGCTGGATTAGACTGGAGTGTTCTGCGATTCTGCAACTCTCCCCTGCCCCCCACCCCACTGTCCAATGCACAGCCTCGCATCACTAAAGAGGGGATTGCAAGGGATGTCAGAGATGCTGGAATCATGATCTTCAGGAAAGGGGTCACATCTGACAATGGTATCTCCATATTGTCTACCACAGGGGAAGGGCATTATCAGGGTCCTCCTCAACCACCAGCGACCGAAGAGCTGCTCCCCAAATCATAGTGGGGATTCCTTCCACCCAGAGGTACAATGGGTGGCTCAGTGGAGCAACTGGCAGACCCGCTGCCTCACAACACCAGAGATCCAGGTTCGATCCTGACCTCGGGTGCTGTCTGTATGGAGTTTGCACGTTCTCCCGGTGGCCCCCAAAGTTTTCATCCCACACCCCAAAGGCATGCGGGTTTGGAGGTTAATTGTCCCGCTGTAAATTGCCCCTAGTGTGTTTGAAGTGGATGAGAATGTGGGATAACATAGAACTAGTGCGAACGGGTGATCGGTCTGAACTCGATGGGCCGAACAGTCTGTTTCCATGCTGTATCTTTCAATCAAAGGGCATGATCTTCACCACACAGTGACTCCAGGGGAAGGGAGCAGCACGAGCCAATATACATGGGCTTCCCAACCTTCAGGTGCACGACACTTTAGCATGCATGCCCACACCCTCATCCTTTCATGGTGCAATGCACATTTCACTTCATCTGCACCCAGGAACAGCCCTACCTGTGGAACTACTCACACACCTCACTAAATTGGATCTGCAACCCAATGCACAAGCTCCACCCCACAGAACTCAATCTCGCCGTTCACTCACTCCCTCAGAACACCGGTTTCCTGCAGCACTTTAGACAAAGCCCAAATCAATCACAAAGCCAGTCCTCAGCCAAAGCCTAGCCCTTGCACAAAGTGTCACACAATGTGGAAACAGACCCTTCGGCCCAACTTGCCCACGTCGAACAAGATGCCCCATTTACACTATTCTCACCAGCTCGCGTTTGGCCCACGATATCCCTCTGAACCTTTAATTTTCAAGTACCTGTCCAAATTCCTCATAAAATGTTGTTATGGTACCTGGTCTCAACTGCCTCCTCTGGCAAGTGCATTCCATCTACCCACCATCTTCTGCAAGAAAAAGGTTGTTCCTCAGGTTCCCATTAAAACATTCCCCACTCACCTTAAAGCCATGTCCTCTGCTTCTTGATTCCCCTACCCTGGGTAAAAGACTAAATTTACCCTGGCCTGCTTGCTGTGAAAGAAATGTACCCAGTCTGTCTCGATGGAACTGGTCAGTTTATGGTTCAATTAGTGCAGTGCTGTAGAGACAGATAGCAGTTTAGTGCAGAGGAGGTAACAATTTTCACCAATATCTCCAAAAATACCTTCTCCATCCTGTTCCCCCTCCCTGGACTTGTCATAACAATGGGGACCGTGCATTCAGCTGCCTTGAATACTCATCTCTCTCATTCCCAACACCAAACTCAGCATCACATTCCTGTTGGTCCCAGCCTCCTCCAAACTGTCTATCCCGCTGTGTCCTCACAAAACTACTCTTCCCCCTGCTCCCTCCATCCTATTCCCATTAAATGGATCAACCATCGACACAACATGCTGGAGCAACTCACCGGGGGACAGAGCAGTATCTCTGAAGAGAAGAATGGGTGACGTTGCGGGTCGAGACCCTTGGATCAACATGCTCCCTTTCCTTTCCCAAGTCTTGATGCTGGTCACTGTTTGCATTTTTCCATATGGCGTGGACGTTCTATGCTGTTCATCGGAGCATCCCCATTCATGGAATCACAGCTACACAGCATAGAAACAGGCCATCGACCCAACATGTGCATGCCAGTCCAAAGGGTAGTCCAATTGCCAGCAAGTTGGCCCATAACGCTCTGAACCTTTCCTACCCATGTACCTGTCCAAATGTCTTTAAAACCTTGTAACTGTTCCAGTCTCTCCCACTTCCTGTGGTAGCTCATTCCATTTACCCGCCACCCTCTAAACAAAATTGCCAGTCATTTTTTCTGTAACTTATTCTCCCCTTTGGGCGGCACAGTGACGCAACGGCAGAGCCGCTGTCCTACATCGCCAGAGCCCCAGGTTCGCTCCCGACCACGGGTGCTGTCTGTACGGAGTTTGTACGTTCTCCCTGTGACCGGCGTGGCTTTCCTCCGGGTGTTCCAGTTTCCTCCCACACTCCAAAGACGTGCAGGTTTGTAGGTTAATTGGCTTCTGTAAATTGTCCCTGATGTGTGGGCTAGAACTAGTGTATGGGTGATCGACGGTTGGTGTGGACTCGGTGGGCCGAAGGACCTGTTTCCGTGCTGTATCTCTAAAACTAAAACACATTCCCATCAACTCCTCTCCCACTCACCCACGACGAGGGGAATCTGCAGTCACAAATTAAACTCTACCAACCCACATCTCTTTGGGATGTTAATGGTCACCTCTCCATCTCATTATCAGTCTCAAAGTGGCAACAACCATCTGACTCGACGAAAGGGTTAGAGGCACATGCGAGACGTTTCGATGGGGCATCCTGATCAGCACGGACGTTGGGCTGAAGGGCCTGTTTCTGTGCTGTAGGGCTCTAGAACTCTGATCCATCTCTCGAGACATCTTCTATGCTGACTTTTCCCTGGATTCCTTGTCTAATTTGCCCAATCAACTTCACCAGTGCCAAAGGGCCCTCATTTACAACCCCACCTTCCCTCCTCAACTCATCGTCATGCCATGGATCTGCCATCATGGGCCTGAGGTCACCACCACCGACCGCTCTTTCCCATCCTGTCCCTCGTGTGGCACCCCCCCCCCCACCTCTCCCCTCAGACCTCTCCCATCCACCTCTTTCCTGGACTCCCTTCTATCTCAGCCCCCAGAGCAGGATCCCTATTAACCCACCACCATCCCCACTGACACCAGCACTTTACAACTCTCCACAGACCTTATGGTCTAGTTCCTCTTCCCCCCCCCCCCCCCCCCCCCCTCCACCATCTCCTCACCTCCGGCCTCACAAGTCACTGCAATCAAAATGTTTTATTAAAGCTACAAGTAAGTGCAAGTTACATGAATCAATAGCAGAACCATGTTTCTGCTGAAATCCCGTCATTTCTATAGGACTAACTTCCCTCTCAGGATCTCACATAGTGCTTTCCAGCCAATTCACTGGGTTTTTTTTTTGCAGTGTGTTCACAGTTACAGTATTAGGACACAACAGCTATTTGAAGCTCCTGGAATAATGAACTAGTAATGCTGATGGAGCGGTATCGGTCCCGGGTCACCGAGGCAAATGCTTGTGCTGATCTTCAACATACGCCATGGCCGCAAGGCTCGAGGTCATATGTTCAAGGCGGCACCTCTGACAGCGCACCACCCCCTCAGCACTGCTCTGGTGAATTAGATTGGGGTCTCGTACTGAAAGGCCTGGGGTGGGACTTGAACCCACGAGCTCCAAGAACCTGATGGGAGGATCTGCATGGGATCCACTCAGGCACTGCAGTCCGAGAGCAGATGCTTTTTAACAAAAGGCAAATGTGCCTTTTGATCAGATTAATCCGCAATACTACTTAAAATATATATTAAGGCTGCAGGGACCGCAAGTCCACACATTCAAAAGAGAGCGAGAGCGGGGTCACGAAAGAGAGAAGGAATGAAAGGAGAGGGAAAGCGAGAGAAAAAGAGGGAGAAAAAGTGAGAGAGAGAGAGAAGGAGGAAGAGAGAAAGAGGGAGAAAGGGAGAGATAAAGCGAGAGGGAAAGAAAGTGAGTAAGCGGGAGAGAAAAAGCTAGAGAGAAAAAGAGAGAAAGAGGCCGAGAAAAGAGGCAGAGAAAAAGAGGCAGAGAAAAAGATGGAGAGAAAAAGATGGAGAGAAAAAGACGGAGAGAAAAAGACGGAGAGAAAAAGAGGCAGAGATTCTTATATAAAGCATTGAATAAGATTGCAGAAACTCAACCTGAACTGAAGTAAGATTGGGTCGGGGCATCCTGCTACCTTTGATGCTGGATAGATATATTTCCTGTGAAACTTACTGAAAATAATTTAAAAAAACAGTAAAATCCAAAGGGAAAAAATACATTTCCTACAGAAATTTCCAGCCAGCCAACAAATGCTTGTGTTACAATTAAAGATGAAATTAATATAAAATCTCAGCAAACTGGGTGTATGGCCACACTCAGACATAAAAGAGACGATTATTAGTCTTGAGTTCATAGTTTAGAAAGGTCACCGAGAATGTGCTGGAAAATCTGACGTTACAGTCTGGCAGGCCATTTGATCCACGATCCTTGACTGGTGTTTGCTCCTTCAATCTATCTTTAAACGGAATGTGATTATGTTCTGCAGGATAGGATGTTCTACGCAAGGGTTATTATGTTAAGTGGCTCCTTAGTGAAGGTAGGTTATGATAAGTGGCTTGTTTGATTAGTGTTCCATCGAGCCTGGTGATTCCCGATTCCATAAATCATTCAATTACCATTTGAAGTAAAACTGGAGGAAAGAAATGCAGAGTTAGAAAGTGTTGTTCTCCACCCACGAAGTATAAAGAGTACCCGAATGGGCCTGTCCCACTTTCACGACCTCTGCTGAGTTTGCCCTTGACTCATACTCGCAGCATGGTTGTCACGAGGTCGTAGGTAGGTCATAGGTAGGTCGTGATGCTAGTCGTAGGTACTGGGGGCATCGAGTAGGTCGGGGCGTTTTTTTTCAACATGATAAAAAATGTCCACGAGTAAAAAAGGTCGTGAATTAGGTCGTGAAAGTGGGACAGGCCCTTAAAGCAAAATCATTCAGAGACCTCTAATCTGAAATCAGCCACGGGTCAGTATTAAGACGTTAGATGTCATGGAAAGCATAATGCTTGATAAATCTCCACGTTCATAAGACAGGAGCAGAATTAGGCCATTCAGCCCATCAAGTCTATTCCACCATTCAATGATGGCTGAGCTATTTTCCCGTCTCAACCCCATTCTCCTGCCTTCTCCTTGTAACCTTTGTCACCCTTACTAATGAAAAACCTCTGCTTTCAAAATACCCAATGAATTGGCCTCCACATCCATCTGTGGCAATAAATTCCACCGATTCACCACCCTCTGACTAAAGACATTCCTCCTCATCTCCATTCTAGAAGACCAGGGTCAGGTTGCCACGGGAAACAAGGGTGGAGATAACTGGACCATGACGAGGATGTTTGCCTCACCCACACATCTCTCCCCAAACTTTTACTCCTTAATGAACGTAGATGAAAAATATTCATTTGGGACCTCACCCACATCACCAGGCTCCACATAGGTGACCCCTTTGATGTCTCGCTCCACCTGGCAACCCTCATTTACCACACAGATACCTGGAATGGACAGTTTGCATTATGAGGAAATTACGGACCGAGTGAAGTTGGTTATGTGCAGGAAATAGTCATTAGTTATGGTGCAGGAGTAGGCCATTCGGCCCTTTGAGCCAGCACCGCCATTCAATATGATCATGCTTGATCATCTAAAATCAGTACCCCGTTACTGCTTTTTCCCTATATCCCTTGATTCCTTTAGCCCTAATAGAAATTAAGTAGAATAAAACTTGGGATTAACGTAGGATTAGAGTAAATGGGAGGTTGTTGGTCTCTGCAGACTCAGAAGGCTGAAGGGCCTGTTATGACGCAACATCGCTCTAAATCAAACACTATATCCTATTTAACAGCCTTTCCAGGTGAGACAGAGGTTCACATGCAGTTCCTCCAACCTCTATTGCATTTGGAGCTCTCGATGTGTCCTCCTCTGCATCAGTGAGACCAAGCGCAGACTAGGCGACCACTTCACTGTACACGTGCACTCTACCCACCAGGGGTCAGTTGGAGCTCCTGGCTGCCAGCCACTTCCATTCCCCGTCCCAGCCTGGCTGTCCTGGGCCTCTTCCATTGTCAAAATAAGGCATGTGCAAACTAGAGGAACAGCACCTCACAGTAGATTACAACTGGACAGTACGCCGACAATCCAGTTGGTGACTACCCTGGTTTTATCCATGTTAATTAATCGGATCAGTGTCGGATAGTGTCAGTGGGGGCTTGACTGGTGTTTGACGTGGACCGATGGGCTGAAGGACCCGTTTCTGTACTCTGTGACTGCCTGACTACCTTGTATGACTATCCTCCATTCACTACATTTTTTAAAAACAATGACTGCTTCTATTGAGGAAGGTTGCTATTGTTTCCATTTTCGCTCTTTAAACATTATCTGAAGTTAAACACTTACTAATTCGGAGTAAACTATAATTGACTATTTACTGCAATCCTTGTTTATACACCTTGCTCTGACCCGACCCAACACTTCAGACAGACAAACAGACAGACAGACACACACCCACCCCTTCAGACTCACCTTCATTATTACGGAAACCAGTGCTCCTAGGATGAGAAAGCCAATGAGCTGCAGTTTCTTGCTGTCTCCCTGTTTTGCCAGCAGCCACAGAAGCCACTTCATCTTGCTGTCATTGGAGGGCGCGTACCGGATATTGTTCACCTTTTCCATGGCCAGCGACTTCAACACACAAGCTCGGCGATGGCTGAACGTATCAAAGCTGTGTTTGCCGTGATACGCCCCAAAGCCACTCTTACCTGCGAAGAGGACCACATTGTACAGACCCAGACAGTACGACCATCCCATTGAAACTCAACCTCACTTTGGGAGCATCCTGAGCTACATTTGGCTCATAACCTTCTTGGTCTTTTCCTCTCCATGAACCTGTCCAAATGTCTTACAAACACTATGCCTGGCAAGTTAATGGCAAGTCTGCTTAACAGCATTGATGCACAGAGGGACCTTGGAGCCCAAGTGCGTAGCTTCCTGAACATCACCTGTAGATGGTGTGGTAAAGAAGGCATATGTATGGTACCTTCATCAGTCGGGGCACTGAGTAAAAGAGTGATGTTCCAGCTTTATGAGGCGTTGGTTAGACTGTATTTGGAGTAGTGTGTGCAGTTCTGGTCACGCCATTACAGGAAGCATGTGGAGGCTTTGGAGAGGGTGCGAAAGAGGTTTACCAGAATGCTACCTGGATTAGAGAATTATCTACAAGGAGAGATGGGACAAATGTGGATTGATGCTGAGGGGAGACCCGATAGAAGTATATCAAATTATCAGTGGGGTAGAAAGGATAGACAGAACCTTTTTTCCTCAGAATGAAAATGTCAAAGACGCAAGTACGTAGCTTTAAGGAGAGAGGGGCAAAGTTTAAAAGGAGTTGCACCGAGAAGGTTCACCAGACTGATTCCTGGGATGGCAGGACTTTCATATGAGGAAAGACTGGATGGACTCGGCTTGTACTCAATAGGATTTAGAAGATTGAAGGGGGATCTTATAGAAACGTACAAAATTCTTAAGGGGTTGGACAGGCTAGTTGCAGGAAGATTGTTCCCGATATTCGGGAAGTCCAGAACACGGGGTCGCAGTTTAAGGATAAGGGGGAAGTCTTTTAGGACCGAGATGAGAAAAACATTTTTCACACAGAGTGGTGAATCTGTGGAATTCTCTGCCACAGAAGGTAGTTGAGGCCAGTTTGTTGGCTATATTTAAGAGGGAGTTAGATGTGGCCCTTGTGGCTAAATGGATCAGGGGGTATGGAGAGAAGGCAGGTACAGGATACTGAGTTGGATGATCAGCCATGATCATATTGAATGGCGGTGTAGGCTCGAAGGGCTGAATGGCCTACTCCTGCACCTATTTTCTATGTTTCTAAGTTTTTTCTTACAGATAGTGGTTGGTGCCTGGAACGTGCTGACATGGGTGGTGGTGAAAGCAGATATGATAGTGGCGTTTAGGAGGCTTTTAGGCGCAGGATATGCTGGGAATGGATGGATGCGCTGTGATTATGCCGCCCCTTCACTTTCCCTTCCACGGCACATGGTTCATTCGAAGCTGGTCGGCAGAGCAGACAGAAACCCAAATAAGACCTCTGGAACTCACCCACGCCCCCGAACGGGAGTGCCGCGATCGAGTAATGGATGAGGCAGTCGTTGGCTGTTACTCCACCGCTGGAAGTCATCCCGATCATCTTCTGAATCAGCTGCAGAGAGAGAGAGACACACACACACATAACAACCCAATTACAACATGCCGCCATATTCCAATAATCAGGCAATCAGCATCTCAACAGTGCAGGCTGTCAAGTATTCGTATGTGTAGGAAGAAACTGTGGATGCTGGTTTAAAACAGAGATAGACAAAAAAAATGCTGGAGTAACTCAGCGGGACAGGCAGATGCTGCCTGTCCCGCTGAGTTACTCCAGCATTTTTTTTACCAGAGAAGGAATGGGTGACGTTTCGGGTCGAGACCCTTCTTCAGACTGAAAGTCGAAGGAAAGGGAAAAGAGAGATATGGATGGTGATGTAGATTTAGAACAATGAATGAAAGATATGCAAAAAAGTTACGATGATAAAGGCAACATGCCATTGTTAGCTGTTCGTTGGGTGAAAACGATAAGCTGGTGCGACTTGGGTGGGGAGGGATAGAGAGAGAGAGGGAATGCTGGGGTAACTTGAATTTAGGGAAATCAATATTCATACCACTGAGCTGTAAGTGTCAGCAAGACAGAGGAGATGGAGATCGACTTCAGGAAGTGAAGTGGTACACATACTCCAGTATATATTGGCAGCATGAAATGAAGTACCTTGGAGTAAATATCACAACCACCCTGTCCTGGACTAGCCGTATCGAAGCAATGGCCAAGACAGGACACCAATGCCTCTACTTCCTTAGAAGGCTACGGAAGTTTGGCATGTCCCTAAAAACTCTCACCAACTTCTGCAGAAGCGCTGTAGAAAGTATTTTATCGGGACGGTTCACAGCATGATAGGATTGACGCAACACAGCACAATCAGGGACGAGTCTCACCACAGTCATTCCCTCTACTCCCCTCTCCCATCAGATGTGTGAAAACGCATGCCTCCAGATTGAGGAACACATTGCTTCCCAGCTATCATCAGGCAACTGAATCATCTTATCACCAGGTAGACAAAAGTACTGGAGAAACTCAGCGGGTGCGGCAGCATCTATGGAGCGAAGGAAATAGGCAATGTTTCGTCCCGCTGAGTTTTTCCAGCACTTTTGTCTACCTTCGATTTTCCAGCATCTGCAGTTCCTTCTTAAACCCATCCTATCACCAACTGGAGAGCAGTCCTGAGCTACCATCTACCTCTTTGGAAACCCTCGTACTATCTTTAATCGGACTTGACTGGACTTTATCTTGCATTATACATTATTCCCTTTATCCTGTAACTGCACACTGTGGACGGCTCGGTTGTAATCAGGTATAGTTCCCTTGGCACCCACATTGTGGGAACTCACCCATTCATCTGGATTCAGACAAGGTATGTCCCCTGTCCATCCCATCAGTGATCAGGAACAGGTGCCTAATGCCCCTGTCCCACTTAGGAAATCTGAACGGAAACCTCTGGAGACTTTGCGCCCCACCCAAGGTTTCCGTGCGGTTCCCGGAGGTTTTTGTCCTCCGGCAACCACCTTCAACTAGCGTCGCAACCGGCTTCGACGTAAAAATGACCGATTTTTAAAACGGAAACCACTTTCGACCATTAGGGAGACTGACAAAAACCCCCGGGAACCGCACGGAAACCTTGGGTGGGGCACAAAGTCTCCAGAGGTTTCCGTTCAGGTTTCCTAAGTGGGACAGGGGCATAACCTGATCCTTTCCCTGCCCTGCCCCACGTAGACCCAGTGGGACTGAACTCTGCTTAGTCAGCACAATGAATTAAGGTCGAGGCCCTTCCCTGGTGTATCTCCGTCAGACCCTCACGCCACCAACCAGCTTCTAACATCCCGTCCTCCCACTTCATGCGACGCTGCACAAGGAGATCACCCACTGTTGGTTAAACAGCATCTTTCACACAGCAAAGTACTTCACAGATCCTTGCTAAAGAGTGTAGGAAGGAACTGCAGATGCTGGTTTAAACCGAAGATGCTGGAGTAACTCAGCAGGACAGGCAGCATCTCTGGATAGAAGGAAAGAAGCCGAAAGAGTGTTTGATTCCGAGACACATGCCGAGGTGTTGGGGCGGGGAGAGAAAGTTTGCTCAGAGATCGGAGCATCTGGAGAGAAGGGAGAGATGGAGATGCTTAGACGGGAAATTCCAGAGGTTGGGAGTTGGAGGCTGTGAATGGTGGAGCGATGACATTCAGGGATACACGAGAGACCAGAGATCCCGGAGGGCTGTGGGCTTGGAGGATGTTTTAACCGGGAAAACACGGAAGAGTTGTGAGCATTGATTATCTCTGGGCAGAGCGAGTCCAAGCACGGGCGTGGGTGAAAACAGCGAGCATCACCTTCTTGTCGTGGGAGAAGACGTACAGAGCCAGAGGCTTGTCGCGCCGGCTGATGAAGGCGATGGCCTCGTCCACACCATTGACCGTGACGATGGGCAGCACCGGCCCAAAGATCTCCTCCTGCATGATCCTGGAGTCGGGATCCACGTCCGTCACAATGGTGGGAGCTGAACGAGGGAAGGAGAGACGGGAAGGATCATCAACAGAGCGAGGCGTTGGCCAGTTAGTCACAGCTCTGTGTCCCTGCTCTCTGCCCATCAGCTGTGGGCTCAGTCCCTGCACAAGGAGCAGCGTCACCACTCAGCACCTCCCCGTGCAGCTCGTGTCAGTTCACAAGTTCATTAGTTACAGGAGCAGAATAAATCCATTCGGCCCATCAAGTCTATTCTACCATTCAATCATGGCTGATCTATCACTCCCTCATAACCCCATTCTCCTGCCTTCTCCCCATAACCCCTGGCAGCCGTACTAATGAAGAATGAGTTGTACGACCGGCAGGCAGGCAGGCGACTGGAATGGGTCAGGGTCGGGCGTGAGGGACAACCAGGACCACCCCTCTCTCCCTCCACTCAAACCCCTGACCACAGTTACCAGGGCAAGGGCTGCCCCGGCCCATGGGCTGAGTTGCCATGTCCCACCTCACCGCTTCCTCCCGCTGCCTCCAACTCCGTGCCCCTCCCCGTACCTGATCCACAGCCCAGACCACCCTTTCCCAGCACCCGCCCACCCAGCCGGCCCGAACCTGGGCCTGAGCCCGTCCCAGTCACACACACAGCCAGGAGAAAGACCCTACGGCCATTTCTAAACTCCTGCCGGTGAAATAAGGGCAGGAGATCTGGTCCTTGATTCCCCTACTCTTTGTAAACGACTGTGTGCATCTGCACCATCATTCCTCGCTTCCCTCTCTCCTGTTAGCCTCCTTTCCCCCACACTCTTCTCTCCATCCTCTACCCTCTCCCACACTCTCTCTTTCTCCCCCTCTCACCATACTTGCTCTCTCCTCCCCTCTCCTCGTCTTCTTTCCCCTCTCATCCCCTTTTCTCTCTACCTCCCTGTGGGGGGGGGGGGGAAACAGAGAAAGTCATGGAATGCAGGAAAGAAAAGAGGAGGAATTATTTATGGAACAGTTTCAAGACCTCAGCTGCATCTTGCTAGTCAGTGTGTGAACTAGTTTGGTTTATTTTAGTTTTAGAGATATAACGCAGAAACAGGCCCTTCGGCCCATCAAGTACTTACCAACCACCGATCCCTGCACACTAACACTATCCTACACACACTAGGGACAATTTACAATTATACCAAGCCAATTAACTTACAAACCTGCACATCTTTGGAGTGTGGGAGGAAACAGTGTTCACGGGGAAAATGTACAAACTCCGAACAGACAAGTTCCCGTAGTCAGGATCGAACTCGGGTCTCTGCAGCTGTGAGGCAGTGACTCTACTGCTGCGCTACTGTGCACTGAATCACAGACTCGCCTGCCTTTTTTGCGGGCTGGAAGAGATCGTGTACCACGTGTATATGGAGTGCGTGAGGCTGCAACCACTGTTTGAATACCTGAAGGGGCTGCTCCTTGCCTTCTGGCTGCATTTTGTTCCCACCATCCTCATCTTTGGACACCCTGTGCGTAGGGGAGAGGGCAGGGCTGAAGATGTCCGGGTTGGGTTGCTCCTGGGCCTGGCCAAGCTGGCCATCCGCGAGTCACGGCGCCAGGCGGTGGAGGGCTTTACCCGAGCCGGCTGCCTGCCCCTTTTCCGGGGTTACGTCCGTGCCCGGGTGGGGTTAGAGAGGGAATACGCCCTGTCCAGGGGCACCCTGGGGGAGATCCGGGACCGCTGGGCTCTGCAGGGTGTTGAAAGCATCCTTGACAAGGAGTGTAAGATAATTGTACAGTAGTTTATTAAGGATATTTGTTTGTATTGCATTATGGTGGTGGGTTCTGGTTTGTTTTATTGTAGTGTAATATTATTTTTTTAAATAATTGAATAAATTGTTTGAATTTTTAAAAAAAGCAACAGTGCACTGAACGGTTATCTGCTTGGTGCAGACAGCACACATCATCCCAATGGGGTACTCTACTCCCAATGGTACATTGTGTGACAGGATGGAGTGCAGTACACCCAATGGTTGTACCACCTCCCACAGATGCTGCACGTACCTATGTAGAGATCCCCTTCGTCGTTTTTACCGCCATACACCGCATTCACTCCCTCCAGCAAAGACATAATTCGCTGAAAATGGCGCCGGTTGACAATCCGCCCGTAGTCCGGGGATTTCTGGGGATCGGATCCGTAAAATTCCTGGAACAGAACGAAGCAAGCAGATGAAGACGACAGATAGACACAAAATGCTGGAGTAACTCAGCGGGACAGGCAGCATCTCTGGAGTGAAAGAATGGGTGACTTTTCGGGTGGAGACCCTTCTTCAGACTGAGTCTCAGTGTAAGACAGCATTTTGTGTCTATCTTTGGTGTAAACCAGCAGCTACAGATTAGGACGACACTTTTATATCAGCAATTTGTACGAGAATGCACAAGGCACTGGTGAGTTTATGGGTGACACTAAAGTGGGTGGTGTCGTGGATAGGCGTCAAAAATTACAGTGGGATCTTGATCAGTTGGGCAAGTGGGCTGAGCAACGGTTGATGGAGTTTAAAGGATGTTGGCAAGACGCGAGGGCCTGAACTACAGGGAGAGGTTGGGCAGGCTGGGACATTATTCTTTGGTGCGCAGGAAGATGGTGATCAAATGGAGGTGAATAAATAGCATCTTCCTCCTTCCATTCTACTGAGGAACAGCCAGTACTGGGAGGGAACCCCGGGTGAAATACTTACTGGCCATGGGGATCTGGGTCAGAAACTGAATTTGGATCCCAAAAAGAATCCTGCACAAGATGAAAGACAGAAAGCGCCCATCACTGACCACCCGAGGTGGTCTCTCCCTTTTCAGGCTCCGATCGGCCTGCTGTGCCCTTCAGCACAACCTCCTCCCTCTTTGCACTCACCGCAATAGAGGCGCCGATCTTCTTCACCACTTGGTCTTGGATGCTTTTATTGCACAGGATGTAGTCGGGGGCGATGCAGGTTTGGCCACAGTTGGTGTATCGGCCCCACGCTATGCGTCTGGAAAGGACAAACCAGTGGTTCACAAACGGCCAAAGGCGACACACTGAATGTATAACTGATACTGTTCACCCCCTTCTCTGTGAACAACATTTTAGTTTAGAGATACAGCGTGGAAACAGGCCCTTCGGCCCACCAAGTCCACGCTGACCAGCAATCACCCGTTCACGCTAGTTTTTATTTTACTTTGCTTTTGAGATACAGTGCTGAAACAGGCCCTTCAGCCAACCAAGTCCAGGCTGACCAGCAATCCCTGCACACGAACACTATCCTACACACACCAGGGACAAGTTACAATTTTACTAAGCCAATTAAGCTACAAATCTGTACATCTTTGAAGTTTGGGAGGAAACCTGAGCACCCGGATAAAACCCATGCAAGACGTGGGGAGAACGTACAAACTCCATACAGACAGTACCCGTGGTCAGGATCGAATCCGAGTCTCTGGCGCGGTAAGGCTGCGCCACTGTGTTGCCCGAGGCATTTTATATGTTATCACACTTCCGCATCGTACACTAGAGGGAATCTACAGAAGCCAATCAACCCGCAATTCTTTGGAGCGCGGGAGGAAACCACAGCACTCGGAGAAAACCCGCGCAGTCACAGGGGGAAACCCAGAAGACCCTGAGACCTGGGTTCGATCCTGACTACGGATGCTGTCTGTGTGGAGTTCGGATCGAACCCAGGTGTCTGTGCTGCTCCATGTGCCGCCCTATTTTCTATAGTCTCTTCGGCCCGCCAAGTTTACGCTGACTATCGATCACCAGCTCACACTAGTTTTTGCTTTAGATTTTTCATTTAGAGATATGGTGGAATCAGGCACGTCAAGCATTGATACAATCTTCTTCAAAAGGATATCAGGGTGTCCAACAAAACTACTCACTGGGAGAGAGCAGACACGGTAGCAATTTCCCAGGATCACCACTTTCCCCACCGCCTCCACTTTGGTGTAGCGATGAGAACACAGAATCAGGAGGTTAATTTGCTGCTGTAAGTTGTCCCAGTGTGTAGGATAGAACCAGTGCACGGGTGATCGTTGGTCTCTTATGGTCTGGGTGGGGCAAAGGGCCTGTTTCCACTCTGTATCTCTAAACCAAACTAAACTAATCCAACAACTAATGTAAGCGGGTGATCGATGGTCGGCGTAGTCTTGGTGGGCCGAAGGGCCTGTTAAAAAAGGGCGGCATAGTGGTGCAGCTGGAAACCTGCTGCCTTGCAGCAAGAATCTAAGAAACAGGCCCTTTGGCCCACCACGGGCATGCTAACCATCCACCACCACCTGGTCCATCGTCATTTGGTCAGGTTATTGTAGTGCCCATCTAGATACTTCTCCACCAATGCGAGTCTCTGCCTCTCGCAGCCACCCGGGCCGTGCGCCAGTGTGGAGAGCAGTGCCCCCTTTTCCAGGGTAACGTCTGCACCAGGTGGCATTAGAGAGGGACTACACGCTGTCCACGGGCACCCTGGGGGATTTCTGGGACCGATGGGCACCGGGGAGTGGAATGCATCCTGAATAAGGATGGGAAAATAGTAATTGAAGAATATTTGTTTTACTTGTACTATGGTGGTGGGTTTTGTTTTAAATCAGTTAGTATTGTAAATAATTGAATAAATTATTATTTTTGTTTTTTAAAACAAGTGTGGAGAGCAGCTCCCCAAAGCTGCAGCCCCAAGATCGCCACCAACCTGCAGGCAACGTCCAGATCACAGTTGGTGTCCACGTAGCAGGGACTCTTGCCGCCGAGCTCCAGGGTGACGGGCGTCAGGTGCTTGGCGGCAGCCTCCATGACGATCCTGCCCACGGCAGCGCTGCCCGTGTACAGGATGTGGTCGAAGGGGTGCTTCAACAGCTCCGCCGCCACCTCTGCTCCGCCAGTGATTACTGGGTACGCTTCCTTGAGGAAGGAAGGCAGGCAGGCTCAGGTTTTGTTCAACGATACCCGCCACCCCAAGCCCAATTACCATCCCATTCCTCCCAACGCGAATGCGCAGGGTATGATTCACACAAAGGGTGGGGGGTATATGGAGTGAGCTGCCAGAGGAGGGGGATTAGGCACAGGTGCTATAACACCATTTAAAAGTCATTTGGACAGGTACATGGATAGGAAAGGTTTAGAGGGATCTGGGCCAAACACAGGCAGGTAAGCCGAGCATAAATGGGGCATCTTGGTTGGAAGCAGTAAGTCGGGCCAAAGGGCCTCATTTCGTGCTGTATGACCGTATGATTAATACGTTTGCAGATAACACTAAAGCAGATGGTATTGTAGACTGTGAACAGGGTTATCAAAAATGACAGCAGGATTTTAATCAGCTGGGCTAGTGAGCTGAGAAATGGCATGTGCGAGGTGTTGCATTTTAGGAAGCTAAACCAGGTTCAAAGCTTACAGTGAATGGCAGGCCCCTGGGATCTAGGAGTACAGGTCGATGGTTCCTGTAGGCGGCATCACAGGTAGATAGGGTGGTAAATAAAGTAGGCTTTGGTCCATAGACCTTCCTTAGTCAGGATGTAGAGCATAGAGGTGTGGACATTATATCACGGTTGTACAAGATGTTGGTGAGGCCACACGCAGTTTTGTGTTCAGGTTTGGTCGCCTTGATGTTGGAAGGATAGCATTAAGCTGGAGAGAATACAGAACAGATTTACGAGGGTGTTTTTGCAGGACTCATGGGCCTGAGCTACAGGGAGAGGTTGGACAGGCTAGAACTTTATTCCTTAGAGTGCAGGGGTGATTGTATAGAGGTTGATAAAACAATGAGGGTAACAAATAGGGTAAATGTACAGAGTCTTTTACACAGAATAGGAGAATCAAGAACCAGAGGACATAGGTTTAAGGGGAGAGGGAAAAGATTTAATAGGAACCTGAGGGGCAACTTTTTCATTTTTGTATATGGAACGAGCTGCCAGAGGAGGTAATTGAGGCAGATTCTATAACGACATTTAAAAGCTACTTGGACAAGAAACTTGCATAGGAAAAGTTTAGAAGGCCAAATATGGACAAACGGGACCAGCAACATCTTGGTGGCATGGACAAGTTGGGCCGAAGGATCTTTTTTCGTGCCGTATGACCCTATGCCTCTATAACTACAGGGCTCCATTGGAAAAAAAAACATTTGAGGCCATCAAATCTCAAATCATGCAGTGTTCTTGAACACACTGCCCATTTTCTAAGGGGAAATAGATACGCATTTGGGAAAGTAATCTGTAAGGCTATGAGGAATAAGCAAGGAAAGGGGTTGGCAGGATTGTACTGCTAGCTAGAGCCACTGATGGGCCAAATGGTTTTAGTTTAGTTTAGAGATACAGCGTGGAAACAGGTCCTTCAGCCCCCCCGAGTCTGCGCCAACCAACGATCACCCCACACACTAGCACTATCCTACACACTTAGGACAACTGACAATTTTTTACCGAAGCCAATTAACCTACAAACCTCAGAGGGCGGTGGAGGCCGGTTCTCCGGATGCTTTCAAGAGAGAGCTAGATAGGGCTCTTAAAAATAGCGGAGTCAGGGGGTATGGGGAGAAGGCAGGAACGGGGGTACTGATTGGGGATGATCAGCCATGATCACATTGAATGGCGGTGCTGGCTCGAAGGGCCGAATGGCCTACTCCTGCACCTATTGTCTACTGTCTTTGGAGTGTGGGAGGAAACTAGAGCACCTGGTGAAAACCCGCGCAGGTCATGGGGAGAACGTGCAAATTTCGTGCCTCCCGCTGGCACGTCACCCTCTAGCGCCCAGCCCAACAGCGGCCATCCCTGGACTGATGACGGCGCTGGGCCTGTACTCACTGGAGTTCAGAAGAATGAAGGGGGACCTCATTCAAACATATAGAATAGTGAAAGGCTTGGATAGAGTGGATGTAGAGAGGGTGTTTCCACTAGTTGGAGAGTCTAAGACTAGAGGTCATAGCCTCAGCATTAAAGGACATTCTTTTAGCAAGGAGATGAGGAGGAATTTCTTTAGTCAGAGGGTGGTGAATCTGTGGAATTCTTTGCCACAGAAGGCTGTGGAGGCAAAGTCAGTGGATATATTTAAGGCAGAGAGAGAGATTTTCTTGATTAGTACGGGTGTCAGAGATTATGGGGAGAAGGCAGGAGAATGGGGTTAGGAGGGAGAGATAGATCGGCCATTATAGAATGGAGTAGACTTGATGGGCCGAATAGCCTAATTCTGCTCCTATCACTTATGATCTTCTCGCCACACTTTGCTGGGGATGGAGGTTCATGTGTGGCAGGTCCTGCTCCTCCTGTGAGCGGTCAGCTAGGGCGCAGGTGAGGGACGGATTGTCCCGGTTCCTGAGTGGATTTGGCCCGTCGTCAGTGCCCAGGCCACACTCACCTTGTCCAGGTACTGAGGGAGGAGCTGGGCCAGGAGCTGTGCCGTGTTCCCACTCACTTCCGACGGCTTCACCACCGCCGCGTTTCCTGGGAACGGGAATGGAACACCGAGTATTACTCGGGGTTTACGGCACCGGATCTGGCCACTCGGCCCCACCGGGCCATGCTGGCGTTGCTGCTCCACCCAAGCCCCTTCCCACACGTCCTTCTTTACTTCACCCAGACGCTGTTCCCTGAGATTCTGCTAAAGGCATCACTTCCATCTACCCCAACAGTCCCCGCGGTGGGGAACTCCACATTCCTACCGCTCTCTGCACTTCTCCTGATTTCCCCAATGGAGCTTTCAGGGACAGTCTTGAATTTGGGACAAGCTTTAGTCCACACAACAAGCGGGGAAACCTCTGCCCCCATTATAGACCAGGGCGGCACAGTAACGCGGCTGGTAGTGCCGCTGCCTCACGGCACCAGGGAACCAGGTTTAATCCTGATCTCGGCATTTATCTAACTGGAATTTGCACGTTCTCCTTGTGACCACTTGTTTTTCCACCGGGATCCTCTGACGTCCCAAAAAAGTATGGGTTTGTGGGTTAATTGGACTGTGGGTCAAACTGCCTCAAATGTGTAGCGTGTGGATGAGAAAGTGGGATAACATGGTGTTATCGACAACTGGTGTGAGCATGGTGGGCTAAAGGATCTATTTCCATGCTGTATCTAAACCTCCATTAGGAACCTCCTTCACCCGTCTCGTCTCCCTCCACACACGTATACTTTCCTTTCTCCCTCCGACCCCCCCCAAAGACAATCCCCTCGCCACGCCCTCTTGTGCATTTACCAAGCTCTGTCCTGACCCGGTTCAGCTGATAACCATGCGGAACTGAACCAGACTGAGCCAGGGGACCAGAAACCAGGCATGGAGCTTCCAGCTGAAATCACCAGGTTCACTAAAGCTGAAGAAGGCTCATGGGTGAGAAATGGCTGTTGGCTCTTCATAACTCATCCTAGTGATGTCTCAAACTTCAAGTATCTATCTAGTGATATCTAAACTCTTCCACGGTAAATATTCTGAATAAACCTCAATATATTTCTCTCTACTGATCTGTCTGGGTGTAATGCCCACTTAGGAAACCTGAATGGAAACCTCTGGAGACTTTGCGTCCCACCCAAAGTTTCCGTGCGGTTCCCGGAGGTTCCCGGAGATTTTTGTCCTCTGGCAACCACCTTCAATTAGACAACAAAATTGCCAATTTTTTAAACGGAAACCACTTTCGATCATTAGGGAGACTGACAAAAACCTCCGTGAACCTCCAGGAACCGCACGGAAACCTTGGGTGTGGCGCAAAGTCTCCAGAGGTTTCAGTTCAGGTTTCCTAAGTGGGACAGGGGCATTAATGTGCATAACATTTATTAACATCTATCATTTATTTTGAATTGACATCCTCTGGTTTGACTCTCCTGGTGAAATAGACGTGTCCACAGTGTACTGAGACAAACAAGGGTTTCTCTCTCCTCAACCTCTGCGCCACTGTAGAAGTGCGGACATGACACAGGGGTTCGGGAGGGGGAGGTGTAGCTTCGGGAATCAGCCACGGTTCCTACTCCTGATCCCCATCCTGGTCGGAGCTCCCAGATCCCGGATGAATGCAGGTGAGCCGGCATTCCCAGGGGATGGCAGCTCCACACGTGGGCCCACAGCGCACTCTCTTCCCACCAGAGAGCCCAGGACGTTGGTCTCTGGAACACGGAACGTCACCTCCTGGAGCGCAGACTGACACAACTGCAGAATTTCTACGGCGGTTAAGACTGAAACCCCGGGCAGGACAGGGAAGACGCTTCACTCCTCATCGAGGGTAATGATACGGGTGAGGAAATGAACGGGAACATACCTGCCGCGATGGCCCCAACTAATGGCTGCAGCACCAGGGCCAATGGGTAGTTCCAGGCCCCAATGATAAGAACCACACCAAGAGGCTGGCGGTGGATGTACACAGTGTCCATCATGGTCATCATGCTCTTCGACACGTGCTCTGGCTCCATCCACTCGGGCAGCTTGTTCAGGGCTAATGTGATCTCGCCCACTATTCCCGCCAATTCATAAATTTGCACCGCAAAATCATTCTGCAAATTCACAGAGGAAGGAAGTCACTTACAAGAGAGTTCCCCACTCAGCCGCAGTGTCCTAGTCCTTACACCCGTACCTGGTGGCCAATCTCTCCACCAGAGTTATTCCTCTACAGAGATTAAGATGCATGAGATTCACAGCAACTTGGTCAATTGGATTCAGACGTGGGTCAATCATAGAAGGCAGACGGTGGTGGTGGGAAGCTGTTATTCAGGCTGGAGGTCTGAGACCAGTGAACCTCTGCAGGGTAGATAGACACAAAATGCTGGAGTAACCCACAGGCAGGCAGCATCTCTGGATGGAAGGAATAGGTGCCGTTTCAGGCAAGCCTTGAGGAGTTTCCAAAATGGAGCAGATTTGATTCCTCTAATTTCAAGTAACCCTTGCATTCCCTCGCTCTCTGTCCCTCTGAAGCTCAGTCTGAAGAAGGGTCTCGACCCGAAAAATCGCTCATTCCTTCTCCCCAGAGATGCTGCCCGTCCCGCTGAGTTACTCCAGCATTTTGTGTCTATCTTCGGTGTAAACCAGCACCTGCAGTTCCTTCCTACATACAACCACTGCAGGGATCTGTGCTGGGACCTGTTGCTAATGATCACATATAAATGACTTGGAAGTAAATGCAAATAGGTTAGTTAGTAAGTTTGCAGACAACACTAACATTGGTAGAGTCGCAGACAGTGAGGAAGGCTACCAAAATATACTACAGGATATAAGTAAGTAAGTAAGTTTATTGGCCAAGTATTCACATACAAGGAATTTGCTTTGGTGCTCCGCCCACAAGTAACAACAATGCATACAGTGACAGTTACGAATGACTCAGGAAACACTAAACATTAATAATAATAAAACATTAATGATAAAACACCATTGATTAAGCATGTGGACCAACAAAATATATCAACGAGATGGAAAAATGACAGTTAGAGTGTAATCCGAGCAAGGATTTTGCACTTTGGGAGATCAAACGCAAGGGGAATGTGTACAATTAATGGCATGACCCTTACCAGCATTGGTGTACAGAGGGATTTTGGAGTCCAGGTCCATAGCTCCCTGAAAGTGGCAACACAAGTAGATAGAGTGGAGAAGAAGGCATACAGTGTGTTTGCCTTCACCTGTTGAGGCATTGAGTATACATGTGTCGGGAAAATCCAGACGCAGATTTATAGGACTTTGGTTTGGTTGCTTCTGGAGTATTGCTTGCGGTTCTGGTTGCCTCAATTACAGGAGGGATGTGGAGGCTTTGGAGAGGGTACAGAAGAAACTCACCAGAATGCTGACTGGATTGTGTGGTATTAACTACAAGGAGAGGTTGGACAAACTTGGATTGTTTTCTCTGGAATGCCAGAGGTTAGGAAGAGACCTGACAGAAATATATAACATTACAGTCGGCATAGATAGGATAGACAGTCAGGACCTTTCTCTCACGGTGGAATTGTCAAGCAGAGCTTTAAGGTGAGAGGGGCAAAGTTTAAAGGTGATGTGCAGGGCACATTTTTTTTAACGAACTGGGAGATGGTGCCTGGAACACGCTGCCTGGGGCAGTGGTGGAGGCACATATGATAGCGGCATTTAAGAAGCTTTTAGATAGGCACATGGACATGCAGGGAATGGAGAGATATGAATCAGATGCAGGCAGACGATACTAATTTATCATGGTGTCATGTTCAGCATGGACATTGTGGGCCGAAGGTCCTGTTCCTGTGCTGTTCTATGAGATCCCAACACCAATCCCTATGGCACACCAATTGTTACATCTTACCAACCATATGTGCCTACCAATATTCCCTGATAGTTAATCCTCTCATCATACTTCAACACCTCCTGGGAGCTTTCATTTTTCTCAATAACTTCCCGTGCAGATGGTCAAATGCCTTCCTGAAACCTGGAAAGTCAGATGGTTGTGGATTGAAATCTCACTCCAGAGAGATGAGCGGCCTCCAAGAAAACTTGAGTTAGGGGAGGAGGAGGAGGAGACAGGCTGCACTGTCAGAAGTGCCATATTTTGAGCAAAACATTCACGCAAGACGCCATCTGCTCTCTTGGTGGATGTAAAAGATCCCTCCTCCATGAAGCAGAGAGGTTGCATTCCCTGAAGGTAGTGATCCAGGCAGCCAGCGTGCGGAGAAGGTGTTCGGCATGTTTGCCTTGTCTGGGAAGGCTATGGAGCACAAATATTTGGGACAAGCTGTTGGTGAGACCACACTTGGAATTCTGTGCTCATCGAACTACAAGAAGGATGTCATTAAGTTGGAAAGGGGGCAGCAGAGATCCATCATAATGTTACCTGGGGTGTGTTTGTGTTATAGGGAGAGATTGGTTTAGGCTGCCACTTTTTTCTTTGGAGTGTGGAAGGCTGAAGGGTGACCTTATTGATGCATTAAAAAAAATCATGAGGGCCATGGATAATGTGGACGCTCACAGTCTGGTCCCAAGGGTAGAGAAGTCCATAACTAGAGACCACGGGCTGAAGGTGAGAGGGGAGAGATTTAAGAGGGAGATCAGCTGCAACTTTTTTAAATCAGAGAGTAGTCCTATCTAAAATGAGCTGCCAGAGGAAACTATAGAAGCGGGTGCAAAAATAACTTTGAAAAGACATTTGGACACATATATAGGATAGGAAGGGTTTAGAGGGATGTGGGCCAAATGCTGGCTTATGGGACTAGCTCAGAAAGTAGGGACAAGGAGGGCTGAAGGGCGTGTTACCATGCTGTATAGATCTATGACTATTCCTTCACCAGGCGGCACAGAGGTAGAGTTGCTGCCTTACAGCACCAGAGACCCGGGTTCCATCCTGACTATGGGTGCAGTCTGTACGGACTTTGTACGTTCTCCCCTTGACCACATGGGTTTTCTCCGGGTGCTCCAGTTTCCTCCCACACTCCAAAGACGGACAGGCTTGCAGGTTAATTGACACCTGTAAATTGTCCCTAGCGTGAAGAATAGAATAGTGTACGGGGTGATGGCTGGTCGTTGGGCCAATAGGCCCGTTCCCGCACTGTATCTCTAAACTAAACTAAACTAAACCTAGGCCAACATGGCTGCTTTAGCCAGCAGTCAGCACAAGAAGGTTCATTTAAGTTGGCTGTGCATCATTTGACACAACTAGAGCTGGCAGGAACAGTCTAGAGAACAGGAAGAAATGATAGAGGCTGCGGGAGTGGATGGGTCAGTGTGTCCATTCAGAATTCCTGCTATTGGAAAGATGCCATGAAGCTGGAAAAAGTGCACAGAAGATTAACGAGGACACGAGCAACTGAGCTACAGGGAGAGTTTTGTTTCGTTTAGAGATACAGCGTGGAATTAGGCCCTTCGGCCCACCGAGTCCGCACCAACCAGCGATCCCCTCACGCTAACAGTACCCTACACACACTAGGACAATTTACATTTATACTAAGCCAATTAACCTACAAAATTAACCTACAAACCTATAACAGACAGCATCTATAGTCAGGATTGAACCTGGGTTCTCGGGCCCCGTAAGGCAGCAACTCTACCGCTGTGCTACAAGTGTGGGAGCCGAGCTCCACCGCTACGCCAGTGCCGAGACGCTGGGCAGACTATTACTTTATTCCTTGGCGTACAGGAGGTTGAATGTTGATCTTATTGGGGTGCATGGAATCATGAAGGGAAATAGATTGGGGAATGCACTGAACCTTTTTACCAGGGGTTTAGAGAATCAAGAACTACAGGGCAAATGTTTAATGTGAGAAGGGAAAGATTTAAGAGTAAGATTTAGTAGCGTAACCTTTTCCACACAGAAGGCGGTGGGTATATGGAACTAGCTGCCAGAGGAAGCAGTTGAGATGAGCACTACAACTACTTTAGTTTAGTTTAGTGATTTTAAAGGCTTTTGCACAGGTACATAGATAGTATAAGTTTAGAGGGATATGGGATAAACCTGGACAGGTGAAACTAGTGTGGATGGAACATCTTGGTTGGCATGGGCAAGTTGGGCCGAAGGGCCTGTCTGAGTTTAGTTTATTGTCTAGCTTACTGAGGTACAGTGAAAAGCTTTTGTTGCGTTCTAACCAGTCAGCGGATAGACAATACGATTACAATCGGGCCATTTCCACGGCATATGACTCTATGACCAAAAATGGGGCATCTTGGCCGGCATGCACAGGTTGGGCTGAATGGCCTGGGAGAGAGAGGGGGGGTGGGGGATGAGGGGGGTGGGGGGGAGATGAGAGGAGGGGGGTGGGGGAGAAGGGGGGAGAGGAGGGGTGGGGGAGAGAGGGGGGTGGTGTGAGAGGGGGGGTGGGGAGATTAGGGGGGTGGGGATGGAGGGGGTGGGGGGGAGAGAGGAGGGTGGGGAGATGGAGGAGGGTGGGGATGGAGGCGAGAGGGGGGTGGTGGGAGGAGGGGGCTGGGGGAAGGGGGTGGGGAGAGAGGAGGGGGTGGGGGAGAGAGGGGGGTGGGGGAGAGGGGGAGGAGAGGGGGTGGCGGGAGAGTGGGGGTGGTGGGGGAGAGAGGGGTTGGGGAGGTGGATGGAGGGGGGGGATGGGGGGTGGGGGGGGGTGGGGGAGATGTGAGGGGGTGGGGAGTGGAGATGGAGGGGGTGGGTGGGTGGGGGTGTGGGTGGGGGCGCTTGCTAAGATCCAGATCGCATATGGAGAACTTTATTTCCCACCTTGTGCAGGTCCCTCTGCAGCGCCTCCGAGATCAGATCCTTCCTCTCCGTCAGCATCTTCTCCATGGCCCTCAGCTGCTGCAGGCGGAACTCCAGCGGGCGGGTTTTGCCCAGGTTGTAGGCAGCTCGAGCACCGGCCACCGCGGTCTTTATCCGGTCCATGCTGGGCCTCAGCTCACAAGATGTCTCCTCAGTGGTTCCAGTGGCACGGGGCAAGGCCTGGACAATATCTGAACACAGGAAAGGATGTTCCTTAGATTCCGTCGCAAACTTGCGTGACGATACAGGAAGTGGCAAACGTATAGAACTAGCACATGTAACAAATCACGTCTACACCTAAGAACGAGTAAAACACCCACTTGTTGATCCTTAACACATTTACATGCCTCCACCACACATTTATACGTCTCTGCTTCACACATTAACAAGTCTCCTTACAGACACCAATGCCATGGCCCTACTCTCTCAGCGAATGCTATGTTTGGGCTGAAAGAGCAACATATAAATCCAGTCAACTCATCCCTCATTTAATAGGGAATAAACTAAACTGTATAAAAAATATATATATATTTTACGCTATAACCATGACAAAGCTCCGCAAGAGGAGCAGACTGCCAGACTGGAGAGGTTGGAGCAAATATAATTCACCAGCTGTCAGTTCTTTACCAGCCGCAGCTCAGCACTAATTCCACGTCGAGGCTTGTGGGAGTGAAAGGTCAGGGTGACGTCACGGGCAGCCACAGATGCTGAGAGGAAGACAATAGATACAAGGGAAACACCTGTTGCCATGCCATCAGGCAAACAGAAGTGAATGCTGCCGACTTTGTGCGGTGATTTAGAAAATCCGTCCCTTCCACCTCAAGCCTATTCCAGTCGGGCAACATCCTCTGGAAAGTGAGCAAAGGCCTGATCGGTAATGTACGATTAACGGGGCCCAGGGAGCCGTTGGTGCGAGAGTGTGGAGTTACCTGCGCTGCGAGTATACCGAGTTCTGCACCTGGTGAAGCCTCTGATTGGTTGAAGAGGACCAGAGGAAGCAGCTGATTGGGGTTCAACCCGGGGTTTACATTTTTACATTTCTGGGAGTTAAGGATTCAGTATTTATTAGTAAAGTTTAAAGGATAAAGTTTTGTATTTAAAAAAAAAAAAAAAATTGAATACAGAGTAATTTGGGAGTAAGATATGTCAGTAGAGATTGTCCCCGTGCCTTGCTCAGCCTGCAACATGTGGGAGATCAGGGATATGGTCGGTGTCCCTGGTGACTACGTTTGCAGGAAGTGCGTCCAGCTGCAGCTCCTGGCAGACCACGTTGAACGATTGGAACTGCGGCTGGATTCATACTGGAGCATCCACGATGCGGAGAAAGTCGTGGATAGCACGTACAGTGAGTTGGTCACACCACAGGTAAAAGGTAAAACCCCCGTCTCACGGTGCGAGTTGGCCCACGAGTGACCCCGAGTTTTCACTCGTGGTGATCACGTAGCGGGAACGTCGGAACTCGCACGAGCAACTTATCGACTCGTGGCGCTAACGGCAGGTACTCGGGGAAACTTGTTAACTCATGAAAAAAATCAAACATGTTTGATTTATTCCACGAGTCAAATTAACTGTTCAAGTTAAAAATGGAAACATTTAAACTCGTTGAAATAACATAGTGGCCCGTGCGTTTACCTTAGTGACTCGTGAGTCTACCGTGGGAACTTTCTTAATCAGTTCGTTCGCTCGAGTAAAGACTGAACCAAAGATAGACACAAAATGCTGGAGTAACTCAGCGGACCAGGCAGCATCTCTGGAGAGAAGGAATGGAGTCGAGACCCTTCTTCAGACTTACCCGAAACGCCACCCATTCCTTCTCTCCAGAGATGCGGCCTGTCCCGCCGAGTTACTCCAGCATTCTGTGTCTATCTTCGGCCTTTCTGCGATGATCTGCCACTTGTCCTTTATTACTGAGGCGCCTGCCCCGTGGCTTTGTATTCGTCACTCTGTCTCAATGAACGGCTTTACCCTGCCGGAGGGGCAAGTCTGGGGCGTTGGGTGGGATGTGTCCACGTGAGATGCTCCATCCACACCCCGGGCCAAGTGTGTGGGATTGGGAAGGAACTGCAAATGCTGGTTTACACCGAAGATAGACAAACACAATGCTGGAGGAACTCCAAGGGACAGGCAGCATCTCTGGAGAGATGGGATGGGTGAGATTTCGGGTCGAGACCCTACTTCAGACTTCTCCAGAGATCCCGCTGAGTTTACTCCAGTAGTTGGTGTCTATCCCGGTGGCGGGGAGCCGGGCTTGGCCGACCCGCCGCCTCTACTTGCCGGTCAGTCCGGTGATCATCGCCCTCCGCCCGGGATGCACCGGAGGTTTGCACCCGGTGAGTTGTCCAGCGCTCCCGGTGGATGAGGGAGGACAGCAACAGGCCAGGTGAATGAATAGAAGCACATAAATGAGTCAACCTTGAACATTTCTTGATTTCATGTTTTAATTTACAAGCTGCTTCACGCGAGGCAAATTTTAATTGTAGTCCGAAGAAGGGTCTCGACCCGAAACGTCACCCATTCAACGATAGACACAAAAAAGCTGGAGTAACTCAGCGGGACAGGCAGCATCTCTGGAGAGAAAGAATGGGTGATGTTTAGATCCAAATGCCGGAGAAATTCAGCAGGTCGAGACCCTTCTGTCACCCATCCCTTCGCTCCATAGATGCTGCTGCACCCGCTGAGTTTCTGCAAATTTTGTGTACCCTCGATTTCTGCATCTGCAGTTCCTTCTTTAACACTGCTGGAGTAATTCAGCAGGTCGAGACCCTTCTGTCACCCAGTCCTTCCCTCCAGAGATGCTGCCTGACCCGCTGAGTTACTCCAGCATTTTGTGTCTACCTTCAGTGTAAACCAGCATCTGCAGTTCCTTCCTGCAAGTTTTATTCAGCTGGTTTCTCCTCTGGTTCTCTGTTGTACATCGATGTGTGGAATACGAATTCAAGGTTTGTGGGGCCGTTGACCCTCTGATTGTGGAGATGAGGGAGCTGGCAGTGAGGAGCTGTCACTTGGCGGGTCAGGCAGCAGCTCTGGAGAGAAGGATTAGGTGACTTTTCGGGTCGAGATCCTTCTTCAGAAGACGAGCCCTTATCCGAAACGTCACCTATCCACATTGTCCAGAGATGTTACCTGGCCCGCGTTGTTTTACTCCAGCTTGTTGTGTCTGCTGACGTGAAGATGGTGCGAAGCCCCCGCGCCCGGTGCAATGGGCGGGGAGCTGGAGAGGGGAGGGAAGGGGGCACACACATGGCCGGGAAGCAGAGGGGTGGGGGTGGGGTTGGTGACAGACAGGGCCAACCAATAAGATGGAGAAATACAGAAACACCGACGTGCAAAGGAGACCTACAGTAGCGCATGATCTCTCTCGCATTATGGCGGGTGATTGTCGCCTGCCCGCTGTTTCTACCCCTAAAGCCTTGGGATCGTTGCCCTTTGCATTGGCGTGGAGGGTGAGGGGGGCTATGTGTGCTGCTTGATTGCCCCTGCATCAAGGGACAGGAGACACAGTGGCTTTTGAGACTGGTGGGCAATCACTAACCAAAGTGTCCTGCCATGCAGTCAGCACACCTCTCCTACACATGTCTCCCGCGCTAAACCATCCCGCAGAGAATGATCCCAGCCCCACCCAGAGCCTTGTCTGTTCACCTCCTCCCCCACCCCCAACCACCCTCCACCTCAACTTACGCTGGGCACCAAATGCAGCTCAGGAGCGAACCCTGAGCTCCGTCTCCCAACAATCTGATGTGCAACTGATGTGAAAGAACAACGGCTGGCAGCGGCACCACCATGGACTTCTCACACCCTCACACACTTTATATAAACCTTCAAACAGTTGGCTTCAAGAGTAATGGGAGAGGAACTTGGTAACTCGGGAGAGGAAGTTGGAACTTTGCAGCAATGACATACCCGTGGGAACTCGGTTAAACACTTGATCATAAACTTGAAATCTCGTACACAACCACAAGTCTGTTTTTTTTCTTTCACTTGGGGTCACTCTTTGGATGACTCGCACAGTGAGACAGGGCCATAAGAGGACAGAAAGGGATCAGGTGGCCAATAGCCAGCAAAGCAGTAGGCAGGTAGTGCAGGAGTCCCCTGCGGTCATCCTCCTCCTAAACAGGTATACCATTTTGGATACTGTTGGGGAGATGGCTCATCAGCGGAATGCAGCAGCAGCCAGGTTCATGGCACCATGGGTGGCTCTGCAGCACATGAGGGGGGAAAAAAAGAGGGGAAGGGCAATAGTAATAGGGGATTCAATTGTCAGGGGAATAGATAGGAGTTTCTACGGGCCGCAAACGAGACTTCCAGATGTATGTTGCCTCCCTGGTGCAAGGGTCAGGGATGTCACTGAACGGCTGCAGAACATTCTGGAGGGGGAGGGTGAACAGCCAGTTGTCGTGGTGCCTTTTGGCACCAACGATATAGGTAAAAAAAGGGATGAGTCCTACAAGGTGAATTTAGGGAGCTAGGAGATAAACTTAAAAGTAGGACCTCAAAGGTAATAATCTCTGGATTACTACCAACCACGTACCACGGCAGTCAGAGTAAAAAGGAGGATATTGCAGATGAATACTGGCTTGAAAAATGGTGCAAGGGGAGGGATTCAAATTTTTAGGCACTGGAACCATTTCTGGGGGAGGTGGGACCAGCACAAACAGGAACGGTCCTGCACCTGGGCTGAATGGAACCAATGTCCTTGGGGGAGTGTTTGCTAGTGCTGTCGGGAGGATGTTAAATAATGTGGCAGGGGGATGGGTACAAGAGCATAGAGGCAGTGGGTATATAAAACGAGGGTAGAAGCAATAGGGAGCAAGGTGAAAAGTAAGTGGCAGGCAGACAAAACCAGGCAAAAATCAAAAAGGGCCACTTTTCAACATAATTGTATAAGGGTAAGAGCATTGCAAAAAACAAGCCTGAAGGCTTTTGTCTCAATGCAAGGAGTATTCGTAATAAGGTGGATGAGTTGAACTGCAGATAGCTATTAATGATTATGTGATTAGTTGGGATCACGGAGACATGGCTCCAGGTGACCAAGGCTAGGGAGCTGAACATCCAGGGATATTCAATATTCAGGAGGGATAGACAGAAAGAAAAGGAGGTGGAGTAGCATTGCTGGTTAGAGAGGAGATTAACGCATGAAAGGAAGGACATTAGCTTGGAGATGTGGAAATCGGTATGGGTAGAGCTGTGAAACACTAAGGGCAAAAACTCTGGTGGGTGTTGTGTACAGGGCCACCTAACAGTATAAGTAGAGTTGGAGGGGATGGTAATCAAACAGGAAATTAGAAATGCGTGCGACAAGGCAAAACAGTTATAATGGGTGACTTCAATCTACATATAGATTGGGTGATCAAATGGCAGGGGTGCTGAGGAAGAGGATTTTTTGGAATGTATGCAGGGATAGTTATCTAAATCAACATGTAGAGAACCAACGAGAGAGCAGGCTATTTTAGACTGGGTATTGAGTAAATGAGGAAGGGTTAGTTAGCATCTTGTTGTACGTGCCCCCTTGGGCAAGAGTGACCATAATATGGTCGAGTTCTTCATTAGGAATGGAGATGACAATGTTAATCAGAAACAATGGTTCTGAACTTAAAGAAAGGTAACTTTGAGGGTGTGGAAACCATGAATTGGCCAAGATGACTGGCTATCAATTCTAAAAGGGTTGGATATGCAATGGAAGACATTTAAAGACTGCATGGATGAACTACAAAAATTGTTCATCCCAGTTTGGCAAAAGAATAAATCAGGGAAGGTACTGCATCCGTGGATATACAAGGGAAATCAGGGATAGTATCAAAGCAAAGGATGATGCGTTACAAAGTAGCCAGAAAAGCCAGCCTACCAAGAGACCTGGGAGAAATTCAGAGACCAGCAGAGGAGGAGGAGGACAAAGGGCTTATTTTATATGAAATAGATTATGACAGAAAACTGGCAGGGAACAAAAAACATGAGTGCAAAAGTGTTATTAAATATGTGAAGAATACTAGAGATCAGTTTAAAAACAAATGAAGGTCCCCCTTGTACAGTCCAGAAACAGGTGAAGAGATCATGGGACCAAGGATAGCGGACCAAGGAAAACTACTTTGGTTCCGACTACACTTATGGAAAGACATAAATAATAACTGCCGGAACTAAGCAGGGGGGGACCGCGGTTCAAGGAGAATTTAGTGAGAACCAGGTTAGTCAGGAAGTGGTGTTTGGTAAATTGAAATGAATAAAGGCCGATCATCCCCAATGGCCCAATAGGCTTGCATCGAACCAGAGTAACAATAAAGAAGTAGCTCCGAAATAGTGGATGCATTAGTGATAATCTTTCAAACACTTTAGATTTCTGGAGTTGTTTGTGATGGATTCGGCGGGAGCAAATGTAACACCCTCTTTTCAAGAAGGGAGGAGGAGAGAGAAAACGGGAATTACAGACCAGTTAGTCTATCATCAGTAGTGGGGAAACTGCTGGAGTCAGTTATTAAAGATGGATAGCAGCACATTTGGAAAGTGTTGAAATCATTGGACAAAGTCAGCATGGAGTTACGAAAGTAAATCATTCTGACGAATCTTGTGGATTTTTTCGAGGGATGTAACTAGTAGCGTGGATAGGGAGAACCATTGGATGTGTGTGTATCTGACTTCCAGAAGGCTTTTTTTTCCGACAAGGTCCCACATAAGAGTTAGTATACAAACTTATAGCATACGGCATTGGGGGGGGTTTCATATTGATGTGGATAGAGAACTGGCTGGCAAACAGAAGCAAAGGTAGGAGTAAACGGGTCCTTTTCACAATGCAGCAGTGACTAGTGGGTACCGCAAGCTCAGTTCTGGGATCCCAGCTATTTACAATATATATTAATGATCTGGATGATGGGAATTGAAGGCAATGT
Organism: Okamejei kenojei; assembly: GCA_035221665.1. Taxonomy (NCBI): domain Eukaryota; kingdom Metazoa; phylum Chordata; class Chondrichthyes; order Rajiformes; family Rajidae; genus Okamejei; species Okamejei kenojei. The sequence continues at coordinate 30,945,757 of CM069156.1, read as the reverse complement.
CTCCAAGTTTGCAGATGACACTAAGCTGGGGCAGTGTTAGCTGTGAGGAGATGCTAGGAGACTGCAAGGTGACTTGGACAGCTGGATGTGAGTGGACAAATGTTTGGCAGATGCAGTATAATGTGGATAAAGTAGAGGTTATCCACTTTGGTGGCAAAAACATGGAAAGCAGACTATTATCTAAATGGTGGCCGATTAGGAAAAGGGGAGATGCAGCGAGACCTGGGTGTCATGGTACACCAGTCATTGAAAGTAGGCATGCAGGTGCAGCAGGCAGTGAAAAAAGCAAATGGTATGTTAGCTTTCATAGCAAAGATTTGAGTATTGGAGCAGGGAGGTTCTACTTCAGTTGTATAGGATCTTGGTGAGACCACACCTGAGTATTACGTACAATCTAGTCTCCAAATCTGAGGAAGGACATTATGCCATAGAGGGAGTACAGAGGTTCACCAGACTGATTCCTGGGAATGGTCAGGACTGTCTACGAAGAAAGACTGAATAGACTCGGTTTTATACTCTCTAGAATTTAGGAGATTGAGAGGATCTTATAGAAACTTCTTAAGGGGTTGGACAGGCTAGATGCAGGAAGATTGTTCCCGATGTTGGGGAGGTCCAGGACAAGGGGGCACAGCTTAAGGATAAGGGGGAAATCCTTAAAAGCCGAGATGAAAAATACTTTTTTCACACAGAGAGTGGTGAGTCTCTGGAACTCTCTGCCACAGAGGGTAGTTGAGGCCAGTTCATTGGTTATATTTAAGAGGGAGTTAGATGTGGCCCTTGTGGCTAAGGGGATCAGAGGGTACGGAGAGAAGGCAGGTACGGGATACTGAGTTGGATGATCAGCCATGATCATATTGAATGGTGGTGCAGGCTCGAAGGGCCGAATGGCCTACTCCTGCACCTAATTTCTATGTATACCTGGCTCTTCCTCCACCCCTCTGACTTAGTCTGTCCCAGCCAGTGTTTGACAGAAGCACAACACATTCCCTTTGTTATCTATTAAACCTTGATCTCCACGTTTCTGACATTAGTTTTAGCTTTGTTTATTATTGTCACGTGGGCCGAGGGACAGCGAGAAGCCGTTTGTTTGCGTGCTATGCGGTCAGAGAAAGGTTCCACCATTCCTTGATTATCGTTGCTTTATGCATATCTTCCATTAATTTGTCCTAATCTGTTTTCCTTTCCCCTGACCCTCAGTCTGAAGAAGGGTCTCGACCCAAAACGTCGCCTATTCCTTTTCTCCAGAGATGCTGCCTGACCCGCTGAGTTACTCCAGCTTTTTGCATCTGCCTTCAGAGAAAGGTCAATACGTGATTATAGTTACGCCATCATCTGCGCAGAGATAAAGGGTACATTTAGTGCAAGATAAAGTCTGATTAAAGATAGTTCAAAGGTTTCCAACAAAGTAGACACAAAAAGCAGGAGTATCTCAGCGGGACAGGCAGCATCTCTGGAGAAAAGGAATGGGTGACATTTCGGGTCGAGACCCTTCTTCAGACTGAGTCAGGGGAAAGGGAGGCGAGAGATATAGAACAAATGAATGAAAAATATGCAAAAAACTAACGATAAAGGAGACAGGCCACTGCTAGCCGTGGGCTAGGTGAAAACGGGTTACAGACAATGAGACTCAACAAGACAACTTTGAAGCTAGTACAACGACTTGGGTGGGGGAGATACGGAGAGAGAGGGGAAACAAGGGTTACTTGAAGGCAGAGAAATCAATATTCATACCGCTGGGTTGTAAGCTGCCCAAGCGATGGGAGATGGGAGGTCAGGACCGCACGCTAGCCTGTGAGAAAATGAAAAGAACTTAATTAAGCAAGGATAACCGCAGATTGACAAAAGTGCTGGAGAAACTCAGCGGGTGTAGCAGCATCTATGGAGCGAAGGAAAGAGGCAACGTTTCAGGCCGAAACCCTTCTTCAGACTGATGTGGGGTGGGAGGGGGGTGGGGGGGGTTGGGTGAGGGGAGAAGAAAGGCGAAAGGAAGAGGAGGAGCCCGAGGGCTGAGGGAGAGCTAAGAAGGGGAGGAGACTAGGGCTACCGGAAATTGGAGAAGTCAATGTTCATGCCGCTAGGGTGCAAACTGCCCAAACGGAATATGAGGTGCTGCTCCTCCAATTTCCAGAGGAGGTCCAGGACACAAAGGTTGGATTCAGAATGAGAGGGGGAGTTGAAGTGCTGAGCCACCGGGAGATCAGGTTGGTTAATGCGGACCGAGCGGAGGTATTCGGCGAAACGATGTAGATCAGCTGACATCTAGAGCAGTGGATGCTATACATGAGGTTGGAGGAGATGCAGATCGCACCTGGAACGACTGCTCGGGTCCTTGAATGGAGTCGAGGGGGGAGGTAAAGGGTCAAGTGTAGCATCTCTTGCGGTTGCAAGGGAATGTGCCCGGGGAGGGGTGGTGCGGGAGGGAAGGGAAGAATTGACCAGAGAGTTATGGAGGGAGCAGTCTTTGCGGAAAGCAGACGGGGGGAGGATGGGAAGATGTGGTGAGTGGTGGGGCCACGTTCTTGGTTCTTGGTTACTTGGTCCTCCAAAATATTCCAACTGAAATTTAAACTGAAGGTGGTGAAGGGAGGGGTTAAGCCAGAGAGGGTTATTGGGAAGAAAGTGCCACTTTAAATTTAGTTGCATCTGGCTGGGCAACCGTGGTTTGGTGGAGATTATTCCATGCTTTAATAGTACGTGGGAAGAACGAATTGCTGTGCACATCTTTGCTGTACACGCATTGCTGCACACGTTGGAGGTGGCAAAACTGACGGAGGACTATGTGTTGTATGTGACGGCTAGTGGGGTGAAAGGTGAGGACTAGGGGAACTCTGCCCTTGTTATGAGTGGGGCGATGGGGAGAGATTGTAGTGTTACGGTGTATGGAAGAGACCCTGGTGCAAGCCTCCTCTATATTGGAGATGGGGAACCTCCGTTCCCTGAAGAATGAGGACATTTCCGATGCCGTGGTGTGGAACACCTCATCCTGGGAGCAGATGCGGTGTAGATGGAGGAATTGGGAGTAAGGGATGGAGTCCTTACAGGAAGCAGGGTGGGAAGAAGTGTAGTCTAGATAGCCATGGGAGTCAATGGGTTTATAGTGGATGTCGGTCAGAAGTCTATCACCTGCGATGGAGATAGTGAGGTCAAGAAATGGTAGGGATGTGTCGGAAATGATCCAGGTGTATTTGAGTGTGGGATGGAAGTTAGTGGTGAAGCGGATGAAGTCAGTCAGTTGTGTGTGGGTGCAGGAGGTAGCACCAATGCAATTGTCGATGTAGCAAAGGTAGAGGTCGGGGATGGGGCCCTGGTACGCCAGGTACATGAAGGGTAACCGCAACATAATTTAATTAAAGATCGAGGGGAACGAAGGACAATGTGGAGAAAGATAAAATCACACCCAAAAATTCCTTGTCCAACACATGCGCCCATGGAGGCATCCGGAGAGGACCCGGCAGGAGAGGTCGGAGCGGCGGTCGACGACTAACGGATGAGGATGGTGGACATGTGGAAGTGAGGGACAGCGCAACCGAGGTAAGGAACAAAGGAGGAGCCGTGAGGGAGGGGGAGGGGGAGGGGGAATTTGTATCTTTGTTATTGCCCTTTATGGGTGACTGTTTGCATACCTTGGCAAAGAATTTCACTGTGACCTGTCTCATAGAAACATAGAAAATAGGTGCAGGAGTAGGCCATTCGGCCCTTCAAGCCTGCACCACCATTCAATATGATCATGGCTGATCATCCAACTCAGTATCCTGTACCTGCCTTCTCTCCATACTCCCTGATCCCTTTAGCCACAAGGGCCACATCTAACTCCTTTGTAAATATAGCCAATGAACTGGCCTCAACTACCTTCTGTGGCAGAGAATTCCATAGATTCACCACTCTCTGTGTGAAAAATGTTTTTCTCATCTCGGTCCTAAAAGACTTTCCCCTTATCCTGAAACTGTGACCCCTTGTTCTGGACTTCCCCAACATCAGGAACAATCTTCGTGCATCTAGCCTGTCTAACCCCTTAAGAATTTTGTAAGTTTCTATAAGATCCCCCCTCAATCTTTTAAATTCTAGCGAGTACAAGCCAAGTCTATCCAGTCTTTCTTCATATGAAAGTCCTGCCATCCCAGGAATCAGTCTGGTGAACCTTCTCTGTACTTATTGTCACGTGACAATAAAATATTCAATTCAACCTACACATACCCCACCAAGACTGAGATACTTGAAGAAACAAGTTCTGCGAGTTTAAGTAGAAAATTAACAAGTGCCATCGGCTGATCACCAACAGTGATCACTGCGTTCAAAGAAACTGCACGAGGTCCTACCCAGAGTATAAAAGGCCAAAGGTATATACATTATTAGTGCAATCGTGCAAGCAAGACGAAAACCTTGGTCAAATTAATTTGCATCTGGCTTTTGAGCCAATAAAGATGGGTTAGGCACCAGTGCTGAAGTGACTCATGGGGTCAGGCACTCCCTTATTGATTGATTGTAAAGCACAGCATGGAAACAGGCCCTTCGGCCCACTGAGTCCATGCCGACCTTCGATCACCCATTCACACTATTTCTACATTATCCCACTTTCTCATCCATGCCCCAACACTAGGGGCAGTTATTTTTACAGGGGCAAATTTTACCGAAAAACCTGCATGTCCTTGGGGTGTGTTACCCCAGTAACTTTTCACATTTTTGTTTATCAAGAATCAACCAACCACTGCTCCAAAAATACTACAAGATATTGCTTCAAATGCCCTTTAGGGAGAGAGTTCTGAAAACTCACTCGAAGAAACTCACCCTCCACCCAGAGGAGGGTGAATCTGTGGAGTTCATTGCAACAGACGGCTGTGGATATTTTTAAGGCGGAGATTGAGAGATTCTTGATTAGTACAGGGGTTATGGGGAGAAGGCAGGAGGAAGGAGAAAAGTTAGGAGGAAGATATAGGTCAGCCATGATTAAATGGCGAGTAGATTTGATGGGCCAAATGGCCTAAATCTGCCCCTATAACTTATGAACTTGTGAAATGTTTTTATGTATCTTGCTTCAACGGGCATATTTTTAAACAGAAATGCAATTTTACAGGTTTGAACCTTCTGAATTGTGTAGTCGACAGACAGGGCAGTACTCTGCATATCTCCAACAACTTTTTAAAACATTTTTACCAAGCCAATTAACCTACAAACCTGTACGTCTTTGGAGTGTGGGAGGAAACCGAAGATCTCAGAGAAAATGTACAAACACCGTACAGACAGCGCCCGTAGTCGGGATCGAACCCGGGTCTCTGACGCTGCATTTTGCAGTGAAGGCAGCAACTCTACCGCGCTGTGCCACCGTGACTGTTGGTTGAACTCATGCCCTTCATCCCAGTCGGAAGTGTTGCCTGTCTGTACCAGTAGTCGCCCTGCCTGCTGTTTTGGTCTCTATAACTAAGGAATGGTGTACTTACGTCAGAGACAGTGCACAGATGTTTCAGGGGGTTGATTCCGGTGACAAAGTGGTTCGTGTCTGAAGAGGCTGAGCGTTTGAGAGAGCTGGACGTGAGAAGAAAGCGGGAGGGGGTCTTACTGAAGTGTACAAGATTCACAGGTGGACTGACAGGGTGGATGTTGACACGATGTTTGCCCTGTTGGTGGTATATAAAATTAAGGGGCATTATTTTAGGATAACAAGACAGTCTGGGGTGCCTCCTCTCCACCCCCCCCTCTCCCCTCCCCCTCCCTCCACCTCTCTCCCCCCCCCCTGCCCTCCCCTCCTCTCCCTCCTCCCCCTTTTCCTCCCTCTCCTCGCCCCCTCTCCCCCCTCCCTCCCCCCCCCCTCCCCCCCTCCCCCCTCCTCTATCTCCCTCCCCTCTCCGTTCCCTCCCTCTCTCCCCCCTCCCTCCCCCACTCCCTTCCCTCTCTCCCCCCTCCTCCCCCCCCCCCACCCCTCCTCTCTTTCCCCCCCCCCTCTCTGGAGGAGGGGCCCCCCCACTCTCCCCCCACCCCCCCCTCTCTTCCTCCTCGCTCCCCCCCCCACCTGACTCTCCCACGAAACACTCTCTCCCCCCCCCCACTCACCTCTCTCCCCCCCCCACTCTCCCGCTCTACCCAAACCAATCCCCCCACCCCTCTCCCCCCCCCACCTCTCCCCCCCCACCCCTCTCTCCCCCCCCCCACTCTCTCTCCCCCCCCCCGACTCTCTCCACTCCCCCTCCCCCCCCTCTCCCCCCCCCCCCCACCTCCCCCCCCCTCTCCCCCTCCTCTCTCCCCCCTCCCCCCCACTCTCTCCCCCCCCCCCCACCTCCCCCCCCCCACTCTCCCCCTCTCTCCCCTACCCTCCCCACTCTCCCCCTCCCCCCCCCCACTCTCCTCCCTCCCCCCCACTCTCTCCCCCCACTAACTCCCCCCCCACACTCTCCCCCCCACCTCTCCCCCTCCCCCCTCCCCCCCACTCTCTCCCCCCCACCCCCACTCTCCCCCCCCCCACTCTCTCACCCCTCACCCCTCCCCCACTCATCCCCCCCCCACCTCTCTCCACTCTCGCCACCCCACTCTCTCCCCCCCCCACTCTCTCCCCCCCACCTCCTCCTCCCCCCCACTCTCTCCCCCCCACCTCCCCCTCGTCCCCCACTCCTCTCCCCACTCTCCTCACCTCTCCCTTCCCCTCCCCACCACTCTCCCCCATCCCCCCCCACTCCTCTCCTCACTCCCCACTCCCTCCTCCACTCTCCACCCCCACCTCCCCCACCCCCCCCCCCGCCCGCCGGAGCAGGGACCAGTTAGGGGAGCGCTCCTCCAGCAGCGTAGGCGGGAGCGGCGCCGGGGACGGGCCGGGACGGGCCGGGACGGGCCGGGCGGACGCGACTCGAAACGCGAGCGCCGCTGCTCACCACAACCAGCCTTGCTGTGATTCCCCCAAGTCTGTTCCTGTGATTAAATCCAAGCAACCCCAGGTACAAACAAAGCGGGCTCACCCCCTCCCTCCCACTGTTTTATTTCCACCCCAGTGAGGAGAACAGAGACTGGGGTTCAAATTCCAGGCTGATGCTCCCATTACAGATGGATGAGATAGATAGCAGAGGTGGCCAAAACCAAAGGGCATCTCTCTCCCTGAGATAAGGCACACACACACAGGGCTGGAGTAACACAGCGGGCCAGGCAGCATCTCTGGGGAACATGGATGGGTGAGGTTTGGGGACTGCGCCCTTCTTCGCTCGTAGTAGGGTGAGTGGGGCAGGAAAAGGGTTGAGTTGACTCTAGTTGGAAGGAACTGCAGATGCTGGTTGACACCAAAGAGACACAGAATGTTGGAGGAACTCGGCGGGTCAGACCGTTGAGTTATTGCAGCATTTTGTATCTATCTTCGGTGTAAAGCAGCATCTGCAGTTCCTTCTATCTTGAGTTTATTTTAGTTTAGAAATACAGCATGGAAACAGGCCCTTCGGCCCACCAAGTCCATGCCAACCATCGATCACCTGTTCACACTAGTTCTATGTTATCCCACCTTCGCATCCACTCCCTACACATTACGGGTAATAAAGTAAGAGGCCAATTGACATGAGCATGGAAGGAAACTGGAGCACCTGGAGAAAACCCATGCGGTCACAGGGAGAACATGCAAATTCCGTATAGACAGCACCCGAGGTCAGGGTCGAACCCGAGCCTCTGGCGCTGTGGGGCAACAGCTCCACCAACTGCGCCACAAGCTTGCGAAAATAGCTCAGTGCTGAAACAGGCCCTTCAGCCCTAAATATCTGCTAACAATGATGCCAACATAAACTAATCCAATCGGTTGCACATAGTCCATACCCCTTTTCTAAAGTCCTCTTAAACACCATTATCCCATCTGATCGCCACTCCCTCTGCAGCCTGATCCAGTGTGATCCATACCACTCCATTCCCTGCATATCCGTGTGCCTATCTAAAACCCTCTATGTCGTATCCATCTCTATCACCACCCCTGGCAATGTGTTAGAAGCCCCCACCACTCTCTGTGTAAAATAATTGTCCCACACATCCCCATTAAACTCTCCCCCTCTCACCTTATAGCTCTGCCCTCTAGTGTTGGACATTTCCACCCTGGGAGAAAGGTTCTGACTGTCTACCCTTTCGATGTCTCTCATAATTTTGTATCCTTCTATCGTCTCCCCTCAACCTCTGACGTTCCAGAGAAGATTGTTATCCAATCAAATTATAATCTACATGAGTCGACTCAAGCCACACAAAGGTTCAACAGAGAAAAGTACCCGTGCAATATATAGTATTGCAGCGTCATAACTATAGTTACAGAGAAAGTGCAGAAAAAAGAGTGCAATGTGCATCATGAGGTAGGTGGAAGATCAGGAATACACCCTTAGTTTATGGGACAATCGTTTAGTATTTGGAAAATAGCAGGAAGCAGCTATTTCCGAATCTGGTGGTACCTGCTTTCAAGCTTTTGTACCTTCTGCCTAACGAGAGAGGGACGAGGGAATGACCGAGGTGAGATTGGTCATTGCTCATGGGCCTCTGAACCGGGGGAGCTGGGGGGGCTGCAGCCCCTCCACATAACCCGAAATTATCAGAACAAGGCACAGTGAGGGCGGCAAAACCACGACTAGCTGTGTCGGAAACCGAATGCACCCCCCCCCCCAAAAACCCCCCTTCCCCTCCGCTCATCGGCCAGTCACAACGCGGTTCACAGTTGAGATATGGGGTAGTGAATGAAGCGCTGTGATCAGCCGCCAAGCGGAAGGAAGGAAGGGAGGGTGGGGGGGGGGGGGGGGGGGGGGGGGGTGGGCGCCAGAGAGAGAGAGAGAGATACGGTCCCGAGAGAGAGAGACAGAGTTGGCCCTGAGGGAGAGGGAGGGAGAGAAATTATAAGACATTTAAAAAATGTTGTGTCAAGTTTTCTCTACTGTGGAAGGCACTGGTATCGATCCCGGGGCGGGGGGATATATCCCCACACTTTTTGAGTTGGGGGATGGCCTGTATTATCCCCCAGTTTTTGGAGGTCGGGCAACAACAACAAATAATAATTGTGCCACCCTCCCCCCGCTCCCTCACCGGGTACCCCCCAGGCCGGTGATCAGTGATCGCTCAGCCCCCCCACTTTCAAAAACGTTCCGCGGCCCCTGTTTGGTGACGACTGAACAGCTGCTTGAATGAGCGGGGATAGGGGGATGTGGAATGAATGTGAGTGGGGAAAACCACCCTTCCATTGACTCCATCTACGCTTCACGCTGTCTCGGCAAGGCCAGCAGCATAATCAAGGACCAGTCTCACCCTGGCCACTATCCCTCTTCTCCCCTCTCCCATCAGGTAAAAAGGAATAGAAGTGTGAAAACGCACACCTCCAGATTCAGGGAGAGTTTCTTCGAAGCTTTTATCAGGCAGCCCCCAGAGGATGCGAAAGTAATAAATAAAGTTTGGTCACAAGAGCAGGGCTGCCCGCCCAGAGTGGCTACATCAGGGGATGTGCCTCTCAGTCATATAATCACCAGCTTTGGTCAGGAGATTACGGTTCCCCAATTGGAAATTTCCCTCCCAATCACAATCAAAATCAAATATTTGTTACGGAAGGAACTGCAGATGCTGGAGAATCGAGGGTACACAAAAGGCTGGAGAAACTCAGCGGGTGCAGCAGCATCTGAGGGGCGAAGGAGATAGGCGACGTTTCGGGTCGAGACCCTTCTTCAGACTGGTCAGGGATCAGGGAAACGAGAGATATAGACGGTGATGTGGAGAGATAAGGAACAATGAGTGAAAGATATGCAAAAAAGTATCGGTGATAAAGGGAACAAGCCATTGTAAGCTGTTTGTGGTGTGAAAATGAGAAGAGTGCGACTAGGGTGGGGGAGATAAAGAGAGAGGGGAATGCCAGGGCCCGAGGGCTGAGGGAGAGGTGGGAAGGGGAAGGTGGGAAGCAAATATTGTTTCCTTGCGAAGCAAGCTGCAATGTAAGGACAGCAGATTACACAAATATTTAAAGATAAACACCATTTGCATCGACTGTTCTCCGGCTGTTCAATAGCCACACGCACCCATCCACATCATCAGCTCCCGTTGGCATGACCTCCTCCACAGCCGACTTTCACACTCCCTCCCTCTCCCCAACCGCTTCATCACCCCTTGTCTCACCCCCCTCTCTGTTTCACTCTCTCTCTCCCCCCCAACTTCTGTTCCACTCTCTCTCCCAACTGATGTTTCACATTTTCTCTCTCTCTCTCTCTCTCTTCATCTGCTGTTACACACTCACTCTCTCTCCCTTAGTACTGTTGTACCATCTCTCCTTCTCTTCCTCTCTCTCCCCCCCCATTGCACTTCACTCTCTCTCCCCCGAACAGCTAATTAGCGCCCTCTCTCCACAACAGCTGTTTCTATCTCTCTCTCACACGCATTTTCTTTCTCTCTCTCTCTCTCTCTCTCCATCACTGCTGTTTCGTTCTCCCCCCCCCCCCCCCCCCCCCCCCGACTCTCAGCAACTACCATAGTTTGGTTTGGCAACAGCTCTGCCTATGACTGCAAGAACTTGCAGATAGTTGTGGACACAGCCCAGTCCATCACACAGACCAAACTCCCCCTCCCAACGACTCCCTCCACAGTTCATGCTGCCTCGGGAAGACAGCCAACACAAACAAGGACCACTGACACGTCGGTCATTCCCACTTGCAGACCTGTTAAGCTGCTGCAAGTCAGAAATTTGTTCAGTTTTGGTACAGATTATAATAAAACACTCTTGACTGTTTGGGCGGCTCAGCACCAGAGACCCAGGTTCGATCCTGACTACGGGTGCTGTCGGTACGGAGTTTGTATGTTCTCCCCGTGACCTGCGTGGGGTTTCACCGGGTGCTCTGGATTCCTCCCACACTCCAAAGGCGTACCGGTTTGTGGGTTAATTATCTTCTGTAAATGGTAAATCGGCCCCAGTGCGTAGGATAGTGCGAGTGTACAGGGTGATTCACTGGACGGCGTGGACCAAAGGGCCGGTTTCTTCACTGTATCTCAAAAGTCTAAAGTAAAGGGCCTGTCCCACCAGCATGTGACTCCATGCGGTGAGCGCGACCTAACGTGGTCGTTTGAGCCGTCCGGCCTCGTGGGGCCGGTCCCACTTCGATCGCCGGAGCCGTACGGAGTTGTGCGGAGCTGGTCCCGACATCGCGCGGGGCTCCGAAAAACTGACCGTGTTCAAAAATTCCGCGCGGCAACGGCCTGTCGGCAAGGACATGCTCAACGTCGTGCCTCCGTGACCCTCTCTATATGTGCCGCTCTGTGTGCCTCCGTGGGCCCCTCTCTGTGTCCTCCATCCTCTCTCCCTCTCTGACATGCTTACCGCAGACTTCGCTCCAACTTCGGGTCGCGCCACTGGGGGCCAGAGGGGGTGGGACCGGCCCTTGTATCACTTCGACACTTCTTCAAAGTACCTCCGCTGAAGACACAAAAGCTTTGAAAGCACGTCCCACCAGATGGAACAGAGGCCCTTGAACTCTACACTTCCCATCCAGTTTGTAAAGGGCCTGTCTCACTTGGGCGTCATGACATCCTAAAAATTGATTGGCGCAAAGTGTGGTGGCGTAGGCACTCAAAAGCGGCCACCTGCGTGACGGGCAAAGTGTACTGAAATCTGTTTGTTTTCTCTTTGACAAATCTGTACTCGTGTGTTGCACTGGGTAAGGTAAAAACATCAGTAAGGTTCATTCACACATCTGAAGAAGGGTTTCGACCCCGAAACGTTGCCCATTTCCTTTGCTCCATAGACGCTGCCCACCCGCTGAGTTTTTGTCTACCTTCATTCACACATCTTTCCTTTGTGGCTCCACTCAAAGCCAAATGCAACTGACCGTAGACACATAGGTGTAAGAGGGCATCTGGAATGAGCTGCCACAGGGGCTGGTAGAGGTGGGTACAATAATGGCACAGAATACGTTTGGACAGGTACATGGATAGGAAATGTTTAAAGGGATATGGGTGATATGCGGGCAGATGGAACAAGCCTAGTTGGGCATCTTGGTCAGCATGGACGAGTTGGACCGAAGGGCCTGTTTCCGTGCCGTATGACTCTGCGACTCCTCATGGATGAGCGGGTTCCGATTGCAGGAGAATTATTATCGGAGTAATATAGGATGTTCAAGGAGGAACTGCGGATGCTGGAAAATCGAAGGTAGACAAAAGTGATGGAGAAACTCAGCGGGTGCAGCAGCATCTATGGAGCGGAGGAAATGTTGCCTATTTCCTTCGCTCCATAGATGCTGCCGCACCCGGAGTCATATAGGATGAGTGCGATTGGGTGGTTGATGTTGGGTGTGGACCTGGTGGGCTGAAGGGCCTGTTTCCGTGCGAGGAAGAGTGAGTGGCCTGCACCTTCGTGCTCTCCATCCTTCTCCCGCTGTGTCACCCCCCCCTTTACACCACCTTCGCTCTCTCCACCACCCTCCCCTTCACCTCCCCCACCTTCTCTCCATCCTTCCCCCGCTCCTCCACCTTCTCTCCACCCATCTCCCTCACCTTCACCCTCTCCATCCACCCCCTCTGCCACCCCACACCCCTCCCCCCATCTACTGACTCTCCTATGTCTGTCTCTGCTGTTTACTTCTTCAAAGAATTCCAGAAAATTTGTCAAGTACGACCTCCCCTTCACAAACCAATGCTGACTCGGCCTATTTTCTCATGAACCTCCAAGTACCCCGTAACCTCATCCTTTATAATGGATTCCAAAATGTTACCAACCACCGAAGTCAGACTAACCGGCCTATAGTTCCCATTGTTCTGCCTTGCTCCCGTTTTGTGCAGCGGTGTAATATTGGCAATTTTCCAATCATCTGGGACCACTCCTAGATCTAGTGATTCCTCAAATATCACTGTCAATGTCTCCACAATCTCTAATATAAAGCCACCTCTTTCTGAACCCTAGGGTGCAGTCCATCCGGTCCAGGTGACTTATCCACCTTCAGCCCTTTCAGCTTCCCAAGCACCTTCTCCCCAGTAATAGCCACTCCACTAACTTTCACTCCGACTCTCTTGAATTTCAGGCACGTTGCTGGTGTCTTCCACTGTGAAGACTGACTGATGCAAAAAGGTTATTGAACTCCTCTGCCATTTCTTTATTCCCCATTATCCCTTCTCCTGCATTATTCTCCAATGTCCACTCTTGCCTCTTTCTTACTCTTTATATAACTGAAGATAGTCTTGTTATCCACTTTTGTATTATTAGCTAGCTTACCTTCATATTTTATAATTTCACCCCATATTGCCTTTTTAGTTACACTTTGGTGTTCTTTCAAACCTTCCCAATCCTCTGGCTTCCCACTAATCTTTGCTATGTTATATGCCTTCTCTTTTAGTTTTATACTGTCCTCGACTTCCCTTGTCAGCCACATGATGTTGCGTGCTAACCAGTCAGCAGAAAGACAATACATGATTACAATTGAGCGGTCCACAGTGTATAGATACACAATTAGAGCAAGATAAAGCCTGTGAAGTCTGATCAAAGATAATCTGAGGGTCACCAATGAGGTAGATAGCAGTTCAGGGTTGCTCTCTAGTTGTGGTATGATAATTTTACTTCGGAGTCACGTGAGTGATTCTGTGAAGAACCCCGTTCAGGCTGCATGTGCGTCAGTAGGTCAGCCGCACTGGCGCAAGCACCAGACTGGCAGGACAGAGCTCCTGCCGGCGGTAACTTAAACCTAGAAGGTAAGTTCATTTTTACTTACCAGGGGTTTTTCTCAAGCAGGAGCCTCTCTTCACAGAGGTTTTCCTGCCAGTTTCACAGCCCGACGAGTGTACCGGTTATGGACTGAGGGGAAACCCCGGTCCGACCGCGGAAGCGGATAACTGGCAAAAAGATCGGGTTGCGAGATAAGGAGCCGCTAACAAGGCAGTCAGCGGCTCCCAGCCTGCGGGGATGCTGTGGAATGGCAAGGAAATAACGCCAGAGTCGCTGACAGTGCGGTCAGCAGCTCACAGACGTCGGTCCCCAGGCAGGGAATAAAAATGGTGAGAAAGGACTCGTTCAGCCCTATTTGGACTCGGGTGAGTCGGGCTACAAGGCTTTTTCTCTTAATAATAAAGTTTAATGTATGTTATAGTGTTTTCTTAAAGTTAAAAGTTAAAGGCAAAGTTAAAAGTCATAAAATGTTATTGTTATTTGTCCCTGACAATGAAATTCTTGTTTAGCACAAGTTGCTGTGAAGGGTTAAACATTGCAAGGTAAAGCTCTACACTAAAAATTTTGATTTAGTGAGCCTACACTGTAATAGTGTAGACAGGGCTATAGTGTAGTGGGACAGGGCTGTTTCATGTATGAAAGCGCCGGTCTACGGGAGAGCCGCGCCAGCAGCGCCTGATACAGGGCTGTTTCATGTCAAAAAGCGCCGGCCTCTATGAGAGGCGGCACCGGCTACGCCTGGGACAGGGTTGCTCAAAGTAACACATAAGTCTGCGACGCCCACAGAGTCGGGGGATGATTCCCCACCGGGGCTGGATAGCAAGGCCCACGGAGTCGGGGGATGATTCCTCACCGGGGCTGGATAGTGCGTTTGAACGACTATCCCAAATGCAGCAACTGTTGCATACAGTGCTACAGCAGGGCACGCCAGCAGGAGGAGTGTCAGCGCCATCCTGAACAAAAAGGCACCAGCAGCACCTAGTAGAGAGCTGTTTGATAGCACCTTCATACATGAGGAGGCGCGAGCCATGGGTCGTTTTAGTTCTGACCCCGACTCTGATGGTACGGTTGAGCCAGAAGCTCCACCTCTGCAGGCCGCACCAGCAGCTCCACTTGACAGAGCTGCTACAGGTCTCCCTCTTGGAGGCAGAGACCAAGATGGGTCGGTATCCTGCTGACGCTGAGTCTCAGGGTAAGGCCATGGGGCAAACCCCAAGGGATGAAGGGCACGTGTCAGAGGTACCCTTTCCTGACAAGAAAGTTGCCTTCCTAACAGAATGTTCTATTCGGGTAAGGGTCCAATGGGTTCATATCAGTATAGGTATCCTGCGGCCTGCGGCAGCGCCTGTTTAGGGCTGCCTACGAATCGCCCTCTCTGAGGAGGGGAGAGCAAAAGGTCAAGATATAACTGACTCCAGGCTCTAAAGAAGTCGATGGAACATACTGAAGCACATATGTGTCGGCAGTGAACAGCGCCAACAGGGGGATGTGAGAGCCAGCCGCCAAATCTGTTATTCAGGTAGGCCTATTCAACAGGGGAAGAAAACCTGGCTGACAAATCAATTAAGGCCAACGGCGGGCAAAGGTCATAGTTTCAGAACGCACCCCAGGCGCTCATCGGCAGTAGGCGGTTCACTGCTGGGGGCAGCATGGTAGCTCAGAAATTCCATGCACCTTACCAACCCTGCTCAACAAAGTGGGTCTAGCACTTCCAAAACATGGGTAAGTGCACCGTTCACAAGTTGTAAAATTTACAATTGTTATACAACACACAAAGGATAAAAACATCTGGTTGAGGGGAATAAAGTGTCGGGCATATGAACTTTCCGTATATGAAAACTTATTTTCCTGACTAACAACAGATTCATAAGGGTCTCAAAGATCCATGCTATGCAATTCCCATTACAGAGGTTATCAAAGACAATATAACTGTACTAACAACAGTAAAATATTGTGGAATGGGATAAACAGTTTGTTGGTCATTGGGATTTACCTTTAACTATTAATTAGCCTATGACTCCGCCCTGTGGCAAGAGATTGGAGTTAATAGCAACCTGTCATAAAACTGACTTTTATTTCATCAAGAGTAATTGGCAATGTAGTAGCTGTGCTGAGCAAATCAAGGAACTGACATCGTGCAAAGTAGCAACCTCTCAAAGGACACGTAGACCATTGTTAACAACCTTATGCTATTATCAGCTGAAGCTACCTGTCACAATGATGAAAAAACAGTATTCAGCATTGCTAAACATGACAATAAACTCACGTGAACTTGAACATGCTCCAGTAGTTTGGTCGGTTGAATTCAGTTATTACAAACTGACGCTAAGGACTCTAAGGTGAGAAGTTCCGAATACCATCTCTAGTTGGAGGTATTGGAGATTTGCATGAGTTACCAATTCTTCAATTGTTGATATCAACTAAATATATTCACTAGATGCACCCCATGGGTAAGGGGCTATTGAGCGAATTATATTCACATCAGTTGCTTGCCACATGCAATCAAGTAAAAGTATCATCCAGTTCAGTTCATCGATGACAACACAGAATAGGTATTGGATCTCAAAGTATTATGAAAGTATGGTTCAATACTACATCGAATATCGACATGTTGGTGCATGTTTATTCACTGATTGCAAAAATAAGTGGCGCAACAGTGCGGAGAAATACATTCTCGCTACAAAAGGAGGAATGTTCTTTTATGTCTTCCTCCATTTTTGCCTCATTAGCCGGGTCTTAAAACAGTCAGCAAGACCTCGCTTGGGTTCGTACTGTCGGACTGGCTAAGCAGCCATGTTGCCTGCTTCATCAGGCATAATAATACAACGGAATACGGTTATTCCAAAAAACGAAGACTTGCTGGTTCAAATTGTGGTTCAGGAGACTGGCCTTTGCATAATAAAACAATTATTGAATTACACATTTTGAATGGATTGACCTATGGCTCAGGTTGTCACATCAGGCCACGAATGTGCTCACTGCAGAGTGCAGGGATAGCATCCAAAAAAGCAGTACATTCCTATTGAGGGGATCGGAAGTGATTTTGTTAATGTTACATTTAATACGGTACAGATTACTGACATCTTCCAGTTTATTCTTAAATGGTATTTGACAATATTTCAGTTATAGGGCTACTACAGCTGCAACAAACGGGAACCACTCTGTCGGGTTCAACCCGGATATCGAGTTGTTAAAGAGATCTTGACACAAGTTCTCCCACTACAAGTATATGCAGTTGGTTATTGAAAATGTGTTATAATTACTTCACCAAGGGGTTCCAGCTACATCCTTAGTTATGACACTAACATCAGCACAATGACGCAAACATTGCAAACGCTGTGGCTGGACAGGATGGAATTGGCTGCAGGTGCCATTACATTTTACATTCTGATCTACACAAGCAGAGTAGACCAGCGGTGGCAGGATTTAAGATCATTTTCGGATACCCCACGGTCTCACGTCTATGTGGGAGGGCAGGCTTGCTATATTATATCAAGGCCACCAGAATCCTAAGAAGTGTGGAATCAACATTGTTTATTAATCAACAAACAACTACACAGAGGATGGTCGGTTCAGACTATTTCAAGGTGTCTGCAGCAGTTCTGGGTTATGCAGGTATTAACACTGACGATTGTATATCTCATTCCACCAGGTCAGCATTAACGTCAGCGGCCAGGGCAATGGACATGCCCATCGTCCATATCCTCGCGACTGCAGGATGGTCAACTGAACTGATTTAAAAAATTTTCCATAGGCCGGTTACTGACCCGGGGTTTTGCCCATTCTGTTTGCATCCACTTTAGCTTCCCCTGAGTTACAGGGGTTGCTATTGATTTCTTTATTAACGTAAACCATTAATACATTTGAATCAATATTATGCTTAATGCATTTTTGATTATTCACTCATCCCGAGTCAATCAATGCAGTGAGACGCCGAGATTTCGATCTGCGGCATGAAATCAAAAAGCTTCAAACTCTTCACGGAATCACTCACGTGACTCCAAAGTAAGATTAAAATTAAAGTAAGATTAAACAAGAACTTACCGGTTTGAAGTTTGATCTTGATTTTATGAGGAGTTACGTTGGTGATTACGTGCCCTCCACGCACAACCCTCTCTCATAAAGATCATCTGGTAGTTCTCGAGTCACGCATCTTACTATGCCACTTCGGTGATTGTTATTTGTGATTTCATACCGCTGCTTTGAAGAATGACGCGCTTGTGGCCTGGACAGGGTTCTTCACGTAATCACCAACGAAACTCCTCATAAAATCAAGATCAAACTTCAGACTGGTAAGTTCTCGTTTAATCTTACTATTTAGTTGCCTAACAACCACTGGGAAGAAACTGTCCCTGAATCTGGAGGCGTGCGTTTTCACACTTCTGTACCTTTTGTCTGATGGGAGAGGGGCGGACGGAGTGGCCAGGGTGCGACTCGTCCTTGATGATGATGCTGGCCTTGCCATGGCAGCTCGAGGTATAAATGGAGTCGATGGAAGGGAGGTTGGGTTGTGTGATGGTCTGGGCTGCGTCCACAATTCGCTGCAATTTCGTGCGGTCTATGGCGCATCTGCAGAAGTTGGTGAGAGTTGTTGGGGACATGCCGAACTTCCGAAGCCTCATAAGGAAGTAGAGGCGTTGGTGTGCTTTATTTGGTCATTGCTTCAATATGGGTGTTCCAGGAGAAGCTGTCATTGACTTTTAGGAATTTAAAGTTTTCAACCATCTCTACTTCGACACCGTCAATGCAAACTGGGCTCTGTGTACCGCTTCACTTCCAGATGTCGATCACTATCTCCTTTGTCTTGCTGACATTGAGAGCAAGGTTGTTGTCTCGACACCAGGACACGAGCTTCTCAATCTCCTTCCTGTACTCCGTCTCATCATTATTTGATATCTGGCCCACAATTGTGGTGTCGCCTGCGAATTTGTACATGATTTGTAGATTTGTACATGGCTGCACAGTCGTGTGTGTACAAGGAGTAAAGAAGGAGGCTAAGCTATGTCCTTTAGTCTTTGTCATTTCCATGCTGGGAAAAAGATCTCATGGTCTACCCTATCCGGACCATCAATTCATTCACAAGATAGGGACATTGCTGGAAACATCAGCATTCATTGTGCATCCCTATATGTGAGGCAATTCTAGTTATAGCTTATCATCACGTACACTGAGATACAGTGAAAAGCTGTTTTGTTGCGTGCTAGTCGGTCAGCGGAAAGACTACAGGTGCTGACAATCCAGCCATCCACAGTGTGCAGCTACAGGATAAAGGGAATAACGTTTAGCGCAGATCACACAAAGGGTGGCGGGTGTATCCTCTGAACAATCTGCCAGAGGAGGTAGTTGAGGCTGGGACTATCCCAACGTTCAAGAAACAGTCAGACAGGTACATGGATAGGACCAGTTTGGAGGGATATGGACCAAGTACAGGCAGGTGGGACGAGTGTAGTTTGCACGTGTGGGGAAAGTTGGCCCAAATAGCCTGTTTCCACACTGTATCACTCTATACAGTTCAGCAAAGTCCAATTAAAGATAGTCCAAGGGTCTTCAATGAGTTAGATGGTAGCTCAGGACGGCTCATTAGTTGGTGATATTGTAGGATGGTTCAGTTGTCTTAATGTTGGGGTTCTGAAGAGACATGTAGACCAGACCAGGTAAGGACAAAGGTTTCCTCTGAAGGACATTGCCGATTATTGCAGCATTTCACCTGCTGCCGTGCTGGGATTTGAACTCTCGTCCAACCTGGCTGCTGCTCTTGAAACTTAGCCACGACGTTGCAGGTCATTAGACTTTGGTTTGCTCTCTACATCGGTTGCCTTGGTTTCAGCACTCACCCTTGCCTTCACATCCTTCCCCTTCATTGGAATCCCCTAGAGTCCGAAAGCCTTTTAACTGTGGCCTCTTGCTCATCTCCACACTTGGTGGTCTTTCACCATTGATGCATCAGCCATCGGCTGCCAACCCCCTGAACTTTGGTGTAGGAAGGAACTGCAGGTACTGGCTTATACCATCGACACAAAATGCTGGAGTAACTCAGCGGATCAGGCAGCATCTCTGGAGAAAAGGGTTCTGAAGAAGGGTTGCAACCCAAAAACATCAACTATTCTTTCTCTCCAGAGATGCTGCCTGACCCACTGAGTTATTCCTGCATTTTGTGTCTAACCCTGATCTTTGGAATTCATCCCCTAAATCCCTTTACCTCTCCATTGTCCAGTTTAGTATAGTTTAGTTTAGTTTAGAGATACAGCGCGGAAGCGGGCCCTTTGGTCCACCCAGTCTGCACTGACCAACGATCCCCGAACACCATCCTACACACACTAGGGACAATGTGCAATGATACCAAGCCAATTAGCCTACAAACCTGTACGTCTTTGAGTGTGGGAGGAAACACCCGTAGTCAGGATTGAATCCCAGTCTCTTGCGTTGTAAGGCAGCAACTCTACCGCTGTGCCACCATGTTAAGCTGCTGTCCTTGCTGCTGCTACTACAGAGTCCTTGAATTCTGTGCTTAGGTCCTCTAGGCACCAAGTTTAATGTTTGATAAAGATTGGGATGTTTTGCTATTATAAAGGTGCTTCTTTTTCTTCTCGCGTATGGCGCGCACAGCCCGAAGTTGTAGATCAAGGGTAGACATCCAGGCCAGGACAGCATCAGTTACTGGGTGGATGGCTTTGATGCCCCCAGGGAAAAGTCTCAGTGAGCAGCCAATGCACAAACAAATAAAGGTGCCATATCAAGTGATATTTTTGTTGTATTATTACCATGACAAAGTAATAGAGATCACCGGTCCCAAAGAGGGGTCTCCACCCGAAAGGTCACCCATTCCTTCTCTTCAGAAATGCTGCCTGTCCCGCCGAGTTACTCCAGTTTTTTGTGTCTAACACCGGTTCTGACTCTTCCTGCAACCATCAGTTTCTTGAACCGATCTGCGCAGCCCTAATCATGGACTACATACATCCACCTCTTAACCTGCTCTAGACATTTTCCAATCGTACTTTTCTCTAATGTCTTGTTTTTTTGCAGAGTCTCTTTCTTTTCACCGTCTTGTAGATTTAAGTATATTCTACGCACATTTTTGGAAAACTTAGGCACAATTTATGCACGGTCCATGCATAATTTATGCGTAGGTTACACACAATTTATGCACGACCCATGCATAATTTATGCGTAGTGTACACACAATTTATGCACGGTCCATGCATAATTTATGCGTAGTTTACACACAATTTATGCACGACCCATGCATAATCTATGTTTGTGTGCTGTCTGTGCCCAAGTTCCTGTGATGCTGCTGCAAACAGGACTACATCTGTACCTCACTCTGCTTGTGCTTATGACAGTAAGCCCCTCGTAACTTGAACTCCACAACTGAGACTGTCAGAGATTCTGAGCAAGACAAATTTTACAATGGGTCTTGGACTTGAAACTCTGTTTCTCATTCACGGATTCTGCCCGACCTGCTGAGTATTTCCAGAATGTCTTTTTTTTGTTGTTGTTGTTGTTGAGGATTTTCAGCAAGCGCAGTTTGCTCTTCTGCCTCACTTTTGATCACTTGCTGTTCCTTCCACAGCCTTGGGAAACTCGAGGAGGGGGGCTCACAAGATAACAAGCCTCCTCAAAGCACACTTACTGTAGCCATGAGAGGAATGAATCGGGTAAAAGCACAGTCTTGCCCAGAGAAGGGGAGTTGAGAACCAGAGAACGCAGGTTTAAGGTGAGGGGGGAAAAGAAACTTGAGGGGTAGGTTTTTTACACAAAGGGTGGTGGGGGTATAGAACAAGCTGCCGGAGGAGGTAGTTGAGGCAGATACTATCCCAACGTTTAAGAAAAATTTAGACAGGTACATATTGTCCAGAGATGCTACCTGTCCCGCTGAGTTACTCCAGTATTTTGTGTCTATCTTGGACAGGTACATGGATAAGACAGGTTTGGAGGGATATGGGCCAAATGCAAGCAGGTGGGAGTAGTGTGGATGGGCAGGTTGGTCGGTGTGGAGAGGTTGGGCGTTTCCATTCTGTGTGACTCTGTAAATTAGAGTAGTGTGGGGAACAACATAGCAATGTATGCAAACAGCTGCAAGATGTATAAAGTCGATCGTCCATGGAGGATGGAAGGTTGCCGGGTACGGAAGTACCTCTGCTCTCCTTCAAAGCAAACCCACTGCACCCAAGAACGAAAACAAGTCCCTCGGGCTTCTCCATGCAAAGTACCGTCCATCCCCATTTAGATCTTCCGACACATAAGGTTTATGAAACAATAAACCACAACTAAAGATTGCAGTGATTTATGAAATGGAGACAGAACCTCAGACCCAAATCACCATCTTTTTCTCAAATTATTAATCACCAATATAGACTCGATTACAATTTCTTACTAGGGTCATAGAATCATAGCAGGGAAACCAGCCCTTCGGCCCACCATGACCCTGCTGATATTTATTTTGTCCATTCTGCTCCCTGCAGAACTAAAATTCATTAATTAAAAAAAAAAATATTCAGAATAAAAAACATATACAGAATAAAAACTGTGCAAAAACTCTCCATACATTCAATTGTGGTTGAACCCATCGTTAAACAAAAGATAGGGGTGGCAAGGTAGAGCAGCGGGTAGAGCAGTTGCCTCACAGCGCCAGAGACCCGGGATCGATCCTGACCTCTGTGCAGAGTTTGCACGTTCTCCCTGTGACCGAGTGGGTTTCCTCCGGTTTCTTCCCACATCGAAGACATGTGGCTTTGTAGATGAATTGGCCTCCGTAATTAGCCCCTAGTGTGTAGAGAGTGAATGAGAAAGTGGGACAACATAAAATTGGTGTATGGGTGATCGATGGTCGGCATGGACTCGATGGGCTGAAGAACCCGCTTTCCTGCTATATTTCTAAACTAAACTAAAAACATAGATTCCCAAAGGATGCCACAAACCAGCAGTTTCAAGGCAACTCCCACCAAAGGTAGCCTTTCATTGGAATTTTTCTTTTTTTTAATTAGCTGTTCCCAGCATTGGTACTTGGACTGGCATGACTGGGTAATTAATCCAAGATGCTGGAACCGTCATCTAGCTAAGTCATCCATTATTTCACCACAGCCACTACGTAAAATGAAAGATCACCAATGATTCACAATTTGGGAAAATAGCCCGCTTATATTCACATTCACTACACTAAAATGAAACAGTAGGGATCTTGAATTATTAATTGCAGGCTAGATTCAAGTTGTTTTGTAGAAGTGGAGGCAATTAGTCCGCATAATAAATGGAACCTAGTCGTGCAGGAGTGGTGATGAAGCACTGTTTTCACTGTTGACTTAGAAACCAGGAATGCACTGTTGCCTGAGATGTAACAGACCTGATGTATACATTTTTCTTCTGCAGACACCATAAAGGAATACAATCCACTTGCAAGTGGTAAGGTGTAATTAACTATTTTCGCTTAAAAGTCACACCATTAGTTTAGTTTAGAGACACCGCGCTGAAACAGGCTGTTCGGCCTACCGAGTCCGCACCGATCAGTGGTCCCCACACACTAACACCAACCTACGTTTTAGCAAGCTAATTAACCTTAAAAACCTGTACATTGTTGGAGTGTGGGAGGAAACCAGAGCACCCGAAGATAACCCACACAGGTCACGGGGAGAATGCACAAACGCCAGATAGACACAAGAAGCTGGAGTAACTCAGCAGGACAGGCAACATCTCTGGAGAGAAGGAATGGGTGACGTTTCGGGTTGAGACCCTTCTTCCAAATTTCAACAGGGTCTCGACCCCAAACGTCACCCATTCCTTCTCTCCAGAGATGCTGCCTGTCCCCCTGAGTTACTTCAGCTGTTTGTGTTTACCTTCGGTTAATACCAGCATCTGCAGCTCGTTCCTACACATGTACAAACCATACGGACAATACCCATAAACAGGACTGGGTCGCTGTCTCTGCAGGCCAGCAACTATACCACTGTGCCACAGTGCCATCCATTGGCTCTTGCCCTTTACAATGACTGTGAAACGGATCTTTAACTAATGAACATTTATACAACAGCCTGCAGAATTCTAGAATCAGACCCTAAACTTCACTTCCCTTGCAATTTCTATTAAGCTGGAACGTACAGAAAAGTACAGCATCAGAAGGGTCCCGACATGTAATGTTACCTATTCTTGTTCTTCAGAGATGCTGCCTGACCTGCTGAGTTACTCCAGCATTTTGTATCCACCTTTGTTATAAACCAGCATCTGCAGTTTCCTCCAATACAGCACAGAACTACAGCATGCCCTTTGGCCCACAATGATGCCAAGACCACCCCTTAACCCGCACATAACTCATACCCCTCCCTTCACTGCTTATCTATGTTCCGATCCAGAAGTCTTTTAAATGCCACTATCGTAGCTGTTTCAACACCACCCCTGCAGTGGTTCCAGGCACTCACCATCCTCCATGAAAAGAAAGATTACCCGCATATCTCCTTTCAAATTTGCCCCTCACCATAAAGCTATGCTCTTTAGATTTTTCCATCCTGGGACAAAGGCTCCAACCATCTACCCTGTCTATGCCTCATAATTTTATATATTTCTGTCAGGCTCTCTGTAACCCGAGTCGTTCCAGAGAAAACAATCCAAATCTGTCCAACCTCTCCCTGTATCTAATACCCTCTAATCAATCAGACATCATTCTGGTAAATCTCCGCTACACCCTTTCCAAAGGCACCACATCCTTCCTGAAATGGGGCGATGAGAACTGCATGCAATACTCCAAATGCAGCCTCACCCAAGTCCTATAAAGCTGCATTATCACTTCCTGATACTTATACTCAATGCCCCAACCTACGAAAGCAAGCATAGCAAAAGTCTTCTTGACCACTCTCTACCCGTGTTGCTGCCTTCAGGGAGTTATGGACTTGGACCCCAAGAGCCCTGTGTGCAATAATGCTGTTGAGGATCATGCCATTAATTATACATTTTACCCTGACATTTCACTTCGCACTTACTCAGATTAAACTCCATCTGACATTTCTTCACCCATTTCTGCAGCTGATCAATATCCCGCTGTATACCTTGACAGTCTCCTGCAGTCTGCGACCCCAGAAATCTTGCTGTCTTCTGCAAACGTACAAGCCAACCTGCTCCACTGGTCACAGACCTCTAGTCCTTCAAACACAACAGTGACTTCTACCAGTAAGACAGTTCTGAATCTATACGACCAAGTCACTGTAGATCCCGTGTATCTTAATCCCCTGGATTGAGGGAGTGCAGTGTAGGTTTACAAGGTTAATTCCCGGGATGGCGGGACTGTCATATGCTGAGAGAATGGAGTGGCTGGGCTTGTATACTCTGGAGATTAGAAGGATGAGAGGGGATCTTATTGAAACATATAAGATTATTAAGGCTTTGGACACGCTGGAGGCAGGAAACATGTTCCCAATGTTGGGTGTGTCCAGAACCAGGGGTCACAGTTTAAGAATAAGGAGTAAGCCATTTAGAATGGAGACGAGGAAACACTTTTTCTCACAGAGTTGTGAGTCTGTGGAATTCTCTGCCTCAGAGGGCGGTGGAGGCAAGTTCTCTGGATACTTTCAAGAGGGAGCTAGATAGGCCTCTTAACGATAGCGGAACCAGGGGATAAGGGGAGAAGGCAGGAATGGGGTACTGATTGGGGATGATCAGCCATGATCACATTGAATGGCGATGCTGGCTCGAAGGGCCGAATGGCCTACTCCTGCACCTATTGTCTATTGGATCAACCTACCATGGGGGACTTTAACCCAACAAAGATAACATAGCTGTAAGGCGCCTTCTACACAAATTGCAATTAATATCAAATGTATTTACTTTCTTGCAATTGCCGCAGAGACTACATTGTCTGCGGATAATGGGATATCGAGAAGTTGTGAAACATGCCATGGATTATGGAATGCAGTTGAAAAAAAATTTCAAACATCAATTTTATTCAGAATAAAAATGTACACATAATAAAATCTGCAAAAACTCTTCATGCATTAAATAGTATCATACTCAGTAACCCATACACCTATCTTTAAAGAAAATATCATTGCCACTCATGAGGCCCCCTGTGTGATATCCCTTCCGGTGTTTGAAGTTTCCCCCCCACCAGAAGCAGCCCCTCAATGTCCAGCAGTGGAAGGACCCTAGATTGTGGTCCTCCCCCACAGAACCTTGGCGTTGGCTGCACCGAGCTTCAGTGCGTCCCTCAGCACGTACCCGTTGTCTGGGGCGGGTCTCGCTCGGCTGGGAGGTCAACAGGTTTTCGACCTTCCAGCAGCACTTTATGCCAGTCTCTGAACATGTCCCTAGGAACAGCATGTAAATTAGGGAGTTCTGTGTTACAGAGCTGCTCGGGATGACCCATGCCGAGGACATAATTTACACAATTCTCCAGAGCCCCTCCGCATATCCCACACTCTGCGACGAGGTGGGCAACGGTCTCTTCTCCACAGCAGCTGTCCCAAGGCAGCGTGCATCGGTAGTAAGACTTGGCCGGCACAGAAAGGATGTGTCTGGGAGGGTCCCTCTCGCTATGGAATGCAGTTGTGCTGTTGCCATGCAGCTCCTTGACCCAAGTTCCGTGGTGACCCTGGGTGCAGACTCTCCTTGCGCGACCGTGCCGTTTCCTCCCACATCTCAACAAGACGCCGGCAGGTGAACTGGCCGCCGTAAAGTTCAGTCGGTGCAGATTGATGGAGCTCCTCGCCATCTTTGGCCAGGGATTGGAAGGGGAGCTTCAGTGAAATGAGTAAGGATATCAATTCTAGTCAACATGCAGCAGTGTGGCGAGAAAAACACAAGCTGCAGTTCAGGGAATGGTAAAATTGTAATGTCTCCCATCCACTGAATGACTGGGGAGCTTTTGTTCCTCGAGATCTGGACTCACAAGAAGGGTGCAGGTTCCTCCAACATGGAAGAATCCAGGTTAATAGAACATAGAACAGTGCAGCACAGGAACAACGCTCTTCAGTCCACACTGTCCGTGCTGAACATAATGCCAGGTTCGACTCATTTCCTCTGCCTGCATCCATATCTCTCCATTCCCTGCATATCCATCTAAAAGCCTCTTAAATGTTCCTATTGCATCTGCCTCCACCACCACCCCTGGCAGCACGGTCCAGGCACCCACCACTGTGTAAAACAAAACCTGGCTCCGCACATCTCTCTTAAATTTTGCCCATCTCAACTTAAAGCTATGCCCTCTAGTTTTTGACATTTCCACCTTGGTAAAAAAGATTCCGGCGGTCCTTCGGCCCAACATGCCCACACTGGCCAACAATGTCCCAGCTACACTAGTCCCACTTGCCAGCGCTTGGTTCATATCAAGCTATAAGGTGGCAGTGTGAACTGTGAGGAGGATGCTATGAGAATGCAGGGTGACTTGGACAGCTTGGGGGAGTGGGCAGATGCATGGCAGATGAAGTTTAATGTGAATAAAGGTAAGGTTATCCACTTTGGTATAAAAAACAGGAAGGCAGATTACTATCTAAATGGCGTCAGGTTGGGAAAAGGGGGAAGTACAACGGGATCTGGGGGTCCTTGTTCATCAGTCTATGAAAGTAAGCATGCAGGTACAGCAGGCAGTGAAGAAAGCGAATGGCATGTTGACCTTTATAACAAGAGGCGTCGAGTATAGGAGCAAAGAGGTGCTTCTGCAGTTGTACAGAGCCCTCGTGAGACCACACCTGGCGTATTGTGTGCAGTTTTGGTCCCCTAATTTAAGGAAGGACATTCTTGCTATTGAGGGAGTGCAGCGTAGGTTTACAAGGTTAATTCCCGGGATGGTGGGACTCTGTAGTTTAGAAGGATGAGAGGGGATCTTATTGAAACATATAAGATTGTTAAGGGTTTGGACACGCTAGAGGCAGGAAACATGTTCCCGATGTTGGGGGAGTTCAGAACCAGGGACCACAGTTTAAGAATAAAGAGTAAGCCATTTAGAATTGAGACGAGGACTTTTTCACACAGAGTTGTGAGTCTGTGTAATTCTCTGCCTCAGAGGGTGCTGGAGGCAGTTTCTCTGGATACTTTCAAGAGAGAGCTAGACAGGGCTCTTAAAGATAGCGGAGTCTGGGGATATGAGGAGAAGGCAGGAACGGGGTACCGATTGGGGATGATCAGCCATGATCACATTGAATGGGGTGCTGGCTTGAAGGGCCGAATGGCCTATTCCTGCACCTATTGTCTATCCCTCCAAATCTGTCCTATCCATGTACCTGTCTGTTTCTTAAACAATGGGATTGTCCCAACCTCAACTACCTCCTCTGGTAGAGTGTTCCATACACCCACCACCCTTTGTGTGAAAAAGTTACCCCTCCGATTCCTATTAAATCTTTCCCCCTTCACCTTGAACTTATGTCCTCTGGTCCTCGATTCCCCTACTCTGGGCAAGAGACTCAGTGTATCTACCTGATCTATTCCTCTCATGATTTTGTACACCTCTATAAGATCGCCCCTCATCCTCCTGCACACCATGGAATAGAGACCCAGCCTACTCAACCTCTCCCTATAGCTCACACCCTCTAGTCCTGGCAACATCCTCGTAAATCTTTTCTGAACCCTTTCAAGCTTGACAACATCTTTCCGATAACATGGTGCCCAGAACTGAACACAATATTCTAAATGAGGTCTCATCAATGTCTTATACAACTGCAACATGACCTCCCAACTTCTATACTCAATACTCTGACTGATGAAGGCCAAAGTGCCAAAAGCCTTTTTGACCCCCTTATCTACCTGCGACTCGACCTTCAAGGAACCATGCTCCTGTACTCCTAGATCCCTCTGCTCTACAACACTGCCCAGACACCTACCATTTACTGTGCAGGTCCTGCCCTTGTTCAACATCCCAAAATATAACACCTCACACTTCTCTGTATTAAATTCCATCAACCATTCCTCTGCCCACCTGGCCAATCGATCCAGATCCTGTTGCAATCGTTCACAACCATCTTCACTATCTGCAAAACCACTCACTTTTGTATCATCAGCAAACTTGCTAATCTTGCCCCGTATGTTCTTATCCAAATCACTGATGTAGATGACAAACAGTTACGGGCCCAGCACCGAACCCTGAGGCACACCACTAGTCACAGGCCTCCAGTCTGAGAAGCAACTTCACCCTCTGCTACCTTCTATGGAGCCTATTTGCTATCCATTCAGCTATCTCTCCTTGGATCCCATGCGATCTAACTTCCAGAGCAGCCTACCATGCGGAACCTTGTCAAACACCTTACTGAAGTCCGTGTATACAACATCTACAGCTCTGCCATCATCAACCGATTTGGTCACGTCTTTAAAAAAAAAAAAAGATTTATGAGGCACAACCTCCCACGTACAAAACCATGCTAACTATCCCTAGCCAACCCTTGCCCATCCAAACGCCTGTATAACCTTTCCCTCAGAATACTCTCTAGTACCTTTCCAACTACAGATGCTAAGCTCATTGGCCTATAGTTCCCAGCATATTCCCTGCAGCCCTTTTTGAAAAGAGGCACAAAGAGTCACCTTCCAGTCTTCCGGCACCTCTCCTGTGTTTAAGAACGGCACTTGTATAAATTAGGTCTCCCCTCAGCCTCCAACGCTCTGGGGAAAACACTACAGGTTTGTCCAAATGTAGAAACAAGGAACTGCAGGTGCTGGTTTACAAAAGTGCTGGAGTAAACTCAGCGGGTGAAGCATCATCCAGGGATGCTGCCTAACCGCCGAGTTACTCCAGCACTTTGTGCCCTTTCCCCAGATCTGTCCAATCTCTCCTGATAACTAATATTCTCTAATAGGTTTGAATGTAATCTCTGCAGATAGCTTTTCTTTCTCACACACAGTGCTAGAGGTGAATGTCGAATGACATCAGGTGCGCTCCACAGGGAGACTAATGAAGGTGGCAGAGAACTGGGCAGAAAATAGCATGTCGCCTTGTTTACCATTTCCTCATCCACCAATATGTTCAGATTTCACACAACTCAACTAATACGTACACAAGGAAAACATGAAGAGGTACCTAACCTCTGACTTCAGAGAAACTCCCGCAGTCAGTAAATTGCAAAACGTAACTAAAACAAAGTAATTTAATACAGCCTTTCCATTATTATTCCAGGACAAATTTATTTCCGACTTCTTAATGTACATCTATACAGGCCATATTAAAAAGGCTGCTAAATAACAAATGAATGTGTCTGCAACCTGATTTCTTAAAGAGTATGCATGCCATTATACACAATGAGAGGTAGAAACACTATTAAAGATCTAATAGTACAAATATTTTATAAATAAAAAGTCTTCAAAATTAATGGAATCGCTTACAGATAAATAAATGTACACATTAGTTTCTTTTCATAAAATAAAGTGAGGGGGGAGAAAAATTAAACCGGTGACACGCTTCATAAACAAGCCAAATTGCTACAGTGAAAATATTTCCAACAGACCGTCGCTGGGAGATTAAACATGATTGTTAATGTTTAATATTCAAGTACTTGAGCAGCTGAGAAACAGTTTAAAAAAAAAAAAGGACAACTAAATAACTGCTGAAGGGTGGAAAAAATATTGAACAACTCTGGGAGAGAATGCCACGGGGATATTTAGGTGGGAGTCCGTGAATGCCGCTTCTGGCCGGACCGGCTGGGCAGTTAAACAATGATGTACAAATCACCAAAAGCATGCAATTCCTTTCAAAAGGGAGCAAGAGCCGATACACTGGAGGTGAAGGGATCGAGTAGCCTGTCACTTCCCGTTCCCAAGTACCGTACAACGCAGGCTTCTTTTAAATGTCGATTCCTTTCAAACTTACCAGCTACTTTTTAAGTATTGAAAAGAAATAAAATGGACAGTCAACTACTCTCTGAACGCCTCCACCGTGTGAGTTATATTAGTTAGCCATAATCCTCCACCAGTCTGCACAGTACCCTCTTAACCTCCCTCATTCACCCTAATCACACAAAATAGAAATAAACAATTGTGCTTGTTTGGTTACCAGAATCCCAAAACTTCTTTCCACCCCTGAAAAATATCAAGTGTTACATTAGTCTGTACAATGGGTTCTCAACCTACAGGAAAATTGCTTTATCAACATAATACTGTTTGCAGGAACAGCATTATTAGTAATGTTAATAGGCCCAGTGGCACAGTCACACTTATCACATGCACAACATAAAGCCAGCCCAAAAATAGCATTTAAAAGTCAGCAATCACTGGCTAAAAGGAGGAAAAAAAGAACTAGTTTCATTATATACAGATAGTTGCACTATATGAACTACTCAAGTATTTAATATGTAAAAAAAATGGAAAGGCTTGTAATAATACAGGCTATTTTTTTGCAGTCTTTTGAGTCGAAGTGTCAAGCACTCTGTGCCTTTAGCTTCAAAACAAACATTAAAATGTCCTTTGTCGAATGTAATGGAGCTCATACTGCTGGGAGAGTTTACTTTTTTCTCCATTACTTTTTCTCGATTCCTTCCATGCAGCGTTTAAGGTGCTCCATTGTATGAGGAGTTCGGCGTAATGTAATGAAGGATGCTCAAAGGTCTGTAGTAGTGCAATCAGAAGTGGTTGTCTGACGGAGCAAAGTCTTCACCATTTCAAGAAACGTAGGGAGCCACACACACAAAAAATAAAAACAAGAAAATCCCCTAGCGTTGTCCATCCACGGTAGCACCCAGTTTGCCCGCTGGTTTACTTGGTGGGGAGGGGCACTCCATCTCTCTGCTGCCAAATTCTTATTCACATAAAGTGCTCATCTTCTCCTTGACTGGTTTCTGCGGGTTGATATGCATTTGATGGGGCATCAGAAGATATAAGACAAAGCATGCCTCCGAATGGCTGTGCAGGGACCCAGGTAAAAGGTACAAACTCTGCAAGTAACATTTGTTTGCTTATCACACACCATAAGTGTCTTTTATAAAAAAAGGTAAAAGGTTTCTCCGACAGAAACACAACCTGTCACCGTGAACCAGCCACTCTGGGTGCGCCACCACAAGCTGATCAGACAGGGCGCGGAGTTCCTTTGTGAGCGCACGTTTCCAAGTACCCCATGAGTTCTGTGACGAAAGCAGAGGCTTCAGTTTTACTCCCGTGCTTGCGTTAACACATTCCGGCCGTGAGTGGCTTTGGAAGCCGGACCCAGTAACTGCCTCACACTTTGCCTCTTTGAGGGAAACTGAAATGAAAGAATATGCTACATTGCTGAGAGGGTTTTCCCCAGAAGTATTAATCTGTATTTGTACATACATTTCCTTTATCTTGAAACATGAACTCCTCTTTGGTAACTCTTCTAAAACAAAAGTCAATCCTTCTTCACCTGGTGGATTGGCAGAGGCTCCGGAGAATTAAATAAACCCAGCACAAACCGTTCTGCAAATGGTGGGGTTGGGTGGGAGGGAGCGGGGTTGGGGGATAAAGGCAACTCCAAAGATCTGAGGAGAGGTGGTGGTGGTCCCTGCATTGATGCGTGTGGTCCATATCAGAAGGCTAGTTATCATACAAAGCCACCGCGCCGTGACATAGCGCCGAGAGTCTGCGCTCAATACTGATTTTGTCTGCAAAAACAAAAACAGGCATTCAATTAAAAATTCATCTGCCAGCTGGTCTGCCTCCACTTATTAACTGCGATCTACGCAAAGCTGACCATGATCTTTCAATGATTCATCAGCGGCTCTGTCCACTCAGTGTTGCACCGTCTCCAAACAGGGCACGCACGGTGTCCCAGCAACCCCACCCCAGCCTCTTGGCACAAGGTCACAACCTAAATAAACCGTCCCTACCCATCTGTGCTACGGGCAGACCAGAGGCAAGGTGCTGCTTTATTAACTGACTTCAAACAAGATGATGGGCTTACATAGGCAGGAATATGTCCCATTGCACTTAATTTACCCCATTGAATCATTCCAACTGTTCTAGCAGGAATTAAAAATACACTGCACTGAACTGAGTTTACAGCTTTTGAAGTCAATTTCAGTCGAAGTATTTCAACAGATACACTCTTCTGTAAGTAACAGGATAAAGACACTGCCCTTGCTACATAAAGTAATGATTGATTGAAAGACTGAGTCTTCAAACTCCAGTTTGCTGTGTCTACTTCTCCCATGTAAAACAGTACAACTGGAGAAAGCATGATCAAAGAGATATGCACTTTTAGTTTTAGAGGTACAGAGCGGAAACAGGCCCTTCGCCCACCAAGTCCGTGCCGACCAACAATCCCTGCACACAAACACTATCATACGCACACTGGGGACAATTTACAATAATATCAAACCAATTAACCTACAAATCTGTACGTCTTTCGAGTGTGGGAGGAAACCCAAAGATCCCGGAAAAAACCCACGCAGGTCATGTGGAGAACGTACAGACTCCGTACATGCAGCACCTGTAGTCAGGGTCAACCCCGGGTCTCTGGTGCTGTAAGGCAGCAACTCTACCGCTGTGCCACCGTACCTTAAGTATCATCTCAAGGTACCAAGTGTGGGAAGAGACGAGGTGGGGCTGGAGTAAAGAGCATATTGCAAAGAACCGTGACAGCTAGCTGTTTTGTTACCAATGTTGGAGAACCTGGCAGGGCAAAGGAGGGTGCATGAGTGAATGCAGTTGGTTAGAGGGAGGATGCAGAGGAAGGGCAAGAAGAGCTTCCATTAATATTTATAAATGCACATCAAGACATCAAGTCTTGAGTGAGCTGCGTCGCTAAGTTGGTTTGCGGGGAAACTGACTAATACATCTGTGGAGGGAGTTGACAGATAACGTTTTGGGTCGGGACCCTTTTTCAGACTGACTGGAGGAGGGAGGAGAAAGCTGCAAGAAAGGTTGGGGCAGGACAAAGCGGGCGAGTGATAGGTGGATACAGGTGGGGAGGGAGGAGGGGGCTGATTAGCAGATGGGTGGAGATAGTGACAAAGGCCAGAGATGACAAAAAGGTGTCAAGATAAGGAGAGAAGAGGAGGAGTGAAATACAAAGCCGGGGAGAAGGATGTAAGTGGAAGAGGAATGCGGATATTTGTGAGGAGATTTACAGATTCTTGATTAGTGCGGTGTCAGGGATGAAGGGGAGATGGCAGGAGAATGGGGTTGAGAGGGAAAGGTAGATCAGCTATGATTGAATGGCGGAGTAGATGGTCTATGGGCCAAATGGCTTAATTCTCCTCCCATAACATGAACGCACTGCTAAAAGTGCTGAGACTCATCACGGTGCCTGTGATGCTGGATGAGTTAAACCATCTCGGTGATCAAATCCCGCTGATGATGTCGGGATGCACATGGACTAATCCTGCAGAAATCTTCAATAAACAGCCTAGTTTTGATTCAGAGGAATGAAATGAACAGTGGTGCAAGTATACTGCATGGCAGAGAGAGAAAGACCTAGTCTTTCAACGGTCAAGAATCTGCACTGATCAACCACACGGGTTCAGGACTTTGAATTGACCCATCTTTATGTTTGTCCTTACATTTGAGAATGTTGTCAATGTCAGCAGGATCTTGTAGTGTCTTCGTCAAGCCTTCCAGCAGCAAGGCTGCTTTGTGGTACCGGTAAGTGATGTCTTCCGTTTGCTGAAACATTTCATCGAGTGCTGCTGACTGCACCTGGATTTGCAACAAAGACAGTAGCTGACAGTTCAGGATGTTTAATGCAACGTACTAATTCAGCACTGCGACAATATAATCTGAAACGTACCTTTCTTAAGAGAAGCTGCACAGATGCAAGCTGTCACTCAGACAGCGAGAGAGTGGGACAAAATAAACTGGATGCATCACCGGATTTTATGTGGTGTCATGCCATTTAGAATTAAAAAAGTTGCAGCTAAATTGTACATGTACACACACATACAAAATAAATGGAAACAGTCCTATGGGTAACCCAAAGCCTTTTTGGATGAATTGAAAATGTATTTATTATTTTCCTAGATCACTTTGAACCAAGGCCCTATGAGATGTAAGGACTCAGGCATAAGAAATGCTAGCGTGCAGAAGTGCTACAGAGTGCTTCACATTTTTCTGCAGTCAGCACGGACTTAGTGGGCTGAAGGGCTGCAACTCTATCACCCCTGCAAGCTTGCCCCTTCTCTCAAGGTATTGCTGATGGCTTCAAGTCAGGGATTGTTTTACCAGCACCTCCCACTCTTCAAAAGACCAAAGAAGACACACAGTGCTGGAGTAACTCAGGCAGCATCTCAGGAGAACACGGATAGATGATGTTTCAGTGCGGGACCTTTCTTCAGACTTCAAAAGACGAACTATTCATCTAACACCTCCCAGACCAACCTCCCACATTAATATTTGTACTGTCCACTGTGAAACTCAAGGCAAATATCACCCACATAAATAAATCTTGCAGTTAATTTGAAAGAAGAAAATAGAAGCATGGATTTACCATTTCCACAGCGTAGCTATAGATCAGTTTCTCCGCAGTAACACTGTTGATTTCATCCACAAACCTCTGCTTATCAGAGAAGAAACGATTCAACTTCTCCGTGAGTTTCTTGCAAAATGAGATGCAACACTTGTAACGCTCATTCAGATTCTTAACAACTGTCCAAGAGAACATGTAGCATAATTAGTGACACATTGTACAAAAGGCATTTCATAACTTCAGCCAAAAAGGACATTATTTCTGAATTTTAAGCTGCTGCCATGATTAATATATGCAATGATCTTCAGTACCCACAATGCTTTAATAAACAGCTTTGACTTTAGTGTCTAGCTGCAAGCATTTAATTGGCAATGCACCCACAAATTGGCATTGTGGCAATGTTTTGCTCTCTGCCTCTTTTGCAGAAAGCAGTGCAATGGGAATTAATAATCTTTCTGCCTCAATTGCATCTGCAAGCACAGCAAGGTCAGGTGAAACACAGGGGACTGAGGATGGAGCTTGCATTATGTTTCATATTCTGAAACCCTCAGAGAATTTGTACCTTGCACATTATTTAACCCTGACTAAATGACTGCAGAACTGAAGGACGATATCAAATTGCATGTCACAAAGTTCAAAGAGGGATTAGAAACCTTTTCTCATTTAACAATTCTCATTTGGCCTTGCAAACTCATTTAAATGCACAGATTTACCCCCACCCTATTGAAATAGCCCCCTTCCCCTCCAGGCCCCAGATTAAGATCACGCCAATGAACCAACGTATTGGATTTCCATAAACAAAGCTGTCAGTACCTTGTTTGACTGCTGTGGATGGGTTCAGCTTGCCAGATTTAACCCGGTCTTTGGCAAGGTGCAAAGATGATGCCAACAGTTGCGCTCCTTTCATGTACAACACAAGCTGCTCCACTTGTCTGCAGGATGAATGCCGCGTTAACGTTTGTATAACATTGAGTCAACCAACAAATATCTTCAAGAACCCCAACAGCAATATTTAGGAAGGATCGATCGATTGATTGAAAGATGCAGCATGGAAACAGACCAATACAGCGACCCACCGAGTCCATGCCGACAATCGATCACATGTCCACACTCATTCTATGTTAACCCACTTTCGCATCCACTCCCCACACTCTCAGGGCAATTTACAGAGGCCAATTAATCAACTTACAAACCCGCAGGTTTTTCAAATGTGGGAGCAAATCGGAGCAAGCCCACATGGTCACAGGAAGAATGTGCAAATTCCACACAGGCAGCATCCGAGGTCAGGATCGAACCCTGGCCTTTGGCACTGTGAGGCAGCAGTTCTACCATCCTTTAAATCCTGAACAGGGATATACTTTGGTCTTTACGGCAGCAGACTGCTGTCAACTGGTTTGTTTAATAATCTCAGATGAACAATAAGATTTACCAGTGTGAAAGAAAAAGCAGGGGCTGAAAACAAACTGCTGCAGGAGGCAGTTGGCCGGGTGGCATCTGTGGAGCCAAAGGAGCATCGGCTTGAAAAGAAAATCAGGAGACACAAGGAACTGCAGATGCTGGAATCATGAGCAAAACACAAAGTGCTGGAGTAACTCAGCGGGTCAGGCAGTATCTATGGAGGGAAAGGATAGGGAACGGTTCGTAGGCATACCCTGCACGTTAGGGGCAAACTGATTGTAGTCGTGGGGAGAACGATGGAAAAACGTTGTGGGAGGGATAATGCCTAGAAAAAGAGATAGATGGAAAAAGTGGAAACAAAAAACCGTAGATGCTGGTTTATACCAAAAAAAGACGCAAAGTGTTGAAGTGACTCAGCAGGGCAGACAGCATCTCTGGGGAGAAACGATGGGAGACATTGTGGGTCGTGACCTTCCTTCAGATCGGTGGATACAGGTGAGGTGGCAGATTGGCTGACAAAGGCGAGATTGAAAAGGAGACAAAGGGGTGTCAGATAAGGACAGAAGAGGAGAGACATGTAAAGCTATTGGGAGGGAAACAGATGGGGTGAGGTGGGGAAGGGCAGGATAGTGAGAGAAATGGGTGCACACTGGGGGTAGGGGGGGGGGGACCATAGGAAAGAGAGAGGGGAAGGGTTTTTGGAAATCCAGAATTATGTGTCAATTAGTGCCACGTGCTATCATTTCCAATCAGTCAGAGTGGCAGGTCCCCAGAAATATTTTGGCTGTTTGCTCATTTAGATAGGTAATGGTGTCAGAAAAACAAAAGTCCAAGGGTGTTTTAATAAAAATACTTTTTAGAAGACAGAAACATTAACATTTCCATCGTATTACTCAAGGGAAAAATGTTGTTGACTCCTATATGTTCACAAGGTCATAAGTGATCGGAGCAGAATTAGGCCATTCGGCCCATCAAGTCTACTCCACCATTCAATCATGGCTGATCTATCTCTCCCTCCTAACCCCATTCTCTGATCTTTTCCCCTTAACCTCTTTCACCCATACAACTCAAGAATCTATCTATTTCTGCCTTCAAAATATCCATTGACTTGGCCTCCACAGCCTTCTGTGGCAAAGAATTCCACATATTCACTACCCACAGACTAAAGAAATTTGAACATTGAATGGATAATATAAACTCCCATCAATTAACCCAAATGCTAAATAATCTAAATTTCAGTCCAGCAAAATTTTAAGCCGCAGTTGCAGATTTGAGACTTTCCCCAGATAATGTGATCAACAACACAAATACTGACCCCCACTCCTTGCTGAGCCGGCTGATCTGGTCAACCACTATGCTCTCCTGGACTTGGTACAAAGAGGCAGCTGAGGTCCCCAGCTCCAAGCTGCCTCCTTTCAATGCTGCAATGTCCATAATACATTCTGCAAATGTCAGCATCGTATTCAGGTGGCGCAAGGTATCCGTATGCTCTCTCTGCAATCAACAGACAGAAGAAAAAGTGACTTTTATATCTGACTGTATTTAAAACAATCCCAGAATGAAAATACTGTAAAAACAAAGAACTGCAGATGCTGGTTAATATGCAAAGGGACACAAAGTGCTGGAGTAACTCGTCAGGTCAGGCATCACTGGAGAAGATGGATATTTTTCAGTCTGAAGAAGGGTCTTGAACGGAAACATCACCTATCCATGTTTTCCAGAGATGCTGCCTGATCCACTGAGTTACTCCAGCACTTAATGTCCCTTTTTGTCAGACAAAACATAATAATTTCAACGGTACTGCGTCAACTTCAGTTTCACAAATCATTATAAAAGCCTTAGGCTCTGAATGTAAATTATATTGATGATAATCGTGGGTTGAACATTATTCTTAGGAAATCAAACAATTCACACGCTAATGCCTTGGTGATTTGTTAAAAAAATGATTGTGAGACTAGATATTCTTTTTTTCTGATACAGTTAAGAATGATAACTTCAGTCGTACTTTCAAGATGAAGCCATGGAGAAGAGGGGGTGAGGTTTCCCTGGAGTTAAAAATAAGAAACTCTCAAAATACTGCTTCTCAGCAGATGGTCATATATTCAGCTTTGACTTATAAAGGGTTTGGTTTCTGATACATTAAACATTAAAGTAGATTAAACATGTTTTTCTTTTTTAAACGAGCCATCAGTGAAGTTAACAACATGGACTGAAGAGACCAAAGATGGGAACTGTTCTCGGGCTGCAAAGAGTAAAGATTTAAAATGGCGAGCTGGAGGGTTGCAATAAAGTGTGGTGCACAAAAGGCAGAGACCTTGGCAGCAGAATAGGGGTGGTATGATTTGGAAATAAAAGGCACAACATGTTTCGTACAAGGCAGCTGGCTCAGAGACATAAAACTAACATGTGCAAGTGGTGTGCACTTGAAAATGTTAAAACGTTGCCAAGATCGGAACAAAAATGAAATTTCTCAGTAACTCAGGTTTGTAACAAAACTCAAAAGGATGATTTTATTTTGATGTGTTTCCACTGACCACGAGTTGTGGCCAAAGGCCATCAAGAAGTGATGAAGGGCATGGTGACTATTTTCAGGAAGATCGGAGCCTTTTAAATAGCCAAAGATAGTTTGTTTACGCTTCAGCTGTTCTTTGCACTCTAGGGATGCAGCAGCAGCTGATGTTCCAAATAGTGCCATTGCCCGCCAAGAGTGGAGCATGCTCAACACCAGGAGACCTGGGAACAGAGCTGTTGTTTCTGTTCATCCATGTCTCTCAAGCATTTAATTGTTCGATTTCCATCACTATTGTAACCACCATCATTTACTGGACAAGCTTTACGTCCAGTTATAACCGCACTTGTATCAGTTAAAGAGATTAAATAGATCGGAACAAAATATAGGCACAGTGGCGCAGTTGCTGCCTCAATGCGCCAGAGAGCTGAGTTCGATCCTGCCACTGGGTACTATCTATGTGGAGTTTGCATGTTCTCCCTATGACCACCTGGGTGCTCCAGTTTCTTCCCAAATCCCAAAGACGTGCTGGTTTGTAGGTTATTCGGCCTCTAAATTGCTCCTAGTGTGAATGAAAAGGGGATAACGTGGCGGAACATTATCATAACGATAACATAACTAACGGGCGTGAGTGTGTGATCGACGGTTGGCACGGACTCAGTGGGGTGAAGGGCCAGTTTCCATGCTGTATCTCTATAACAAGATAAGCTCTCCTTCAGGTTCTCCACATAACGTCCCCTTCCTTCCCGTCTCTACAATTGCACACTGTTTCAGAGTCCGCAAATATAAATATGCTTAATCTCTGGTGATTTCCTGTTTTGTTGCAGAGAAATGTCTTATACAAATGTTCGGGCGCCCCAAAGACGTCAGAGATTCCAGATCCAAATGAGGGTCTCGACCCGAAACGTCACCCATTCCTTCTCTCCAGAGATGCTGCCTATCCCGCCGAGTTAAGGGCCCGTCCCACTTGGGCGTCATTTACGCACGGGATGTGCGCATGGTTGATGGTGACATAGGCAGTGACGCACGGTGCCCCAGGATTTTGGGATGTACAAAATCTTAGCACGCCATCTACGCGAAGTGCAAATGACGCCCACGTGGGACACGCCCTTTACTCCAGCATTTTGTGTCTACTTTGTTTGTACAACTACAAATCACAACACACTGGAATTTGTGGAAGATTTTGCACTGGCTACAAAATTCATAAGACAAACATCTGTCGAAAATATCAGGAAACCTACAGTATGTTACAGCAGCAAATTTAAATGTGATAGCATACTTAAAAATTCCTCACTGCTTGGTTCCATTTTGCATCACTGCCTTTGCCACTAGGTTTAGGCCTAGCATTATATCAGGTACAGTGAAAAGATTTTGTTTGGAAGCTATCCAATCAAATCAGATAATATGCATGAATACAATCAAGCCACACACAAGTACAAAAGGTGGAGCGAAGTGAAAGATACCGGAGTGCAGAATATAGTTTCTCAGCATTGTAGCCTAACAGTTCCAGAGGCAAAGTCCAATGCCCACCATGTGGTTGGTTGGGGAATCGGGACCGTACCCGATTATGGTGAGGGAGGATCTTACCGTGGAACGACCATTTCAGTCGTCTGGTAACAGAGTGGAAGAAGCTGTTTGAGTCTGGTGTTGTGCACTTTCAAGCTTCCGTATCTTCTGCCCAACGGGAGTAGGGAGGAGGAGGAATGATCGGGGTGGGAAAGGTCTTTGATAAAGTTTGCTGCCTTCCACAGACGGCGTGAAGTGTAGATGGGTGGGGTATGAGTTATTCCACACATTGTGCAGTGGGCTAAACAAGGCAACACTGACAGTGAAGCCTAGGTCACAAACTCTGCCGCTAGAGCAGAGGGAAAGCTCTGTATTAGTTGCGTTGGGGTGTTCGGCACAGCCAGTCATAACAGCTTTTCACTCTTGGATGCATCAGTAGCAACAGGCATTTTAAATGACACACTGATTTTATTATTGCTGTGAAATTGTATTTTCCACAAGGACTCTTGGGCAATATCACTTCATTGTGTTATAAACTAGCTCTATATTTAAGTCACAGATTCATACAATGTGGAAACTGGCCCTTCAGCCCAACTTGCCCATACCAGCGAACATATCCCATCTACACTAGCCTCACCTGCCTGTGTTAGGCCTATATCCCTCTAAACCCATCCTATCCATGTACCTGTCTAAATTGAACATAGGCTAGAAATTAGAGTAATATGTGAATTTGGTCAAACATTTAGAATATTAAAAAAGTGTGGGATTTTCAGATTGTTGGCTTTTGGCTGATACCAGCCAAACTTCCCTTTGTTCATGCATTCCACTATTCACCCCAACAAGATGAGCTACGACTGCAATGGGAAAGCTTGGAGGGAGGGTATTTCAGGTATTGGGGTTTTCCAAGGACACCAGGAATGAACGGCAGAGAAGCAAGCACCAATGATGCACAAACAGAAAGACGTTTTGTGCCCAGGGTGTGTTTGGGAACAGCTCAGCCCAAGACCGTAAGAAATTGCAGAGAGTTAGCGATGTAGCCCAGTCCATCACACACACCAGACGCCCACCATTGACTCCATCTTCACGTCATGCTGCCTCGAAAAAGCAGTTAACATAATCAAGGACTTGTTCCACCACGGTCATTCCTTTTTCTCCCTGCTCCTGTCCGGCAGAGGGTACAGAAGCTTGAAAGTGCGCATCACCAGACTCAGGAACAGCCTGTGTCTTCCCTCTGTTTTCAGGCTTCTGAATGGTCCTCGATTCACCTCTCCTCATTGAGACATTGGACTTTGTCTATGGAATCGATGCTTTACAATGGTGAGATTTATATTCTGCATTCTGTATCTTCCAGTTTCCTCTATTTATTGTACTTGTGTTCAGCTTGACTGTATTTAAGTATGGTATATCTGATCTCTTCGGATAGCATGAAAAACAATGTTTTTCGCTGTATCTTGGTTCAGATGACTCTTAAACATAACCTACAAAAAAATTACCCTTTGAGAGATCAAATTACTGAGATGAAGTTTATAGTAAGCAAGTGAAAATCAAACAAAAACTGCAGTCGATGGAAATGTAAAATAAAAACAGAGAAGTCAGGCCAAGTTCTTTTCTGTGCGAAAAGAAACAGAGCTAATGCTTAGTCCGAACTGATGAAGGGTCTTCACCCTAAAATGTGAACTCTCTTTCTCTTCCCACAGATGCGGCCAGATATGCTGAGTATTTTCGAGAAGGTTGGAAAGTAAGGAAACTTGTCCAGTGCTGTGAAGGGGATGGAATTGATATTTAAATGACTGATGTGTTTTCATACATTCTTGAATGCAGTATCAGGTCACTTAAAAGATTAGTTCAGTAATTTAGGAATCTCAAAAACATAATAATCTAAATCCATGATCAGTAAGGCACAGCACATACAATTGTATTTTCCATTGCAAAGATTACCATGTTTGCTTATGCTTAAATAGAATGCAAGAACTTAAAATGTACTGTTTAATTAACATTAGCCTGTACAGATTACAACATTAGCT
Organism: Okamejei kenojei; assembly: GCA_035221665.1. Lineage (NCBI taxonomy): Eukaryota > Metazoa > Chordata > Chondrichthyes > Rajiformes > Rajidae > Okamejei > Okamejei kenojei. Next base: position 30,903,395 of record CM069156.1, on the reverse strand, counting down.
ATGTTCCATTGCGATACTTATATTTCGCACGGAACATTTTGGAAGCTGAGAGTGACCACGCACTTTATGGAGCAAGAGAAGTGAGAGGTTTTTTTTAACTCCAAGTTCAATTCGAACTGTTAAAAGAGCTCACCTCCATTAAAGTCTCTTCTGGAAGCTCCGGAGCTTCAAATGTGATAAATCCTTCCAAACTTGGAGGCGAGGTACCAAACGTCATGTACTTCAGACTAGAGGGACCCTCTACTCCAGGAGGCGAGGTACCCATGGAACCACCTGGCGGGGAACCCATGTAAATTCGCCCACTGTTAGAGCACAGAGATCCCAGCGGGCTGCCCGAGCCAACTGCAAGGAAGAGGGGAGAAAAACTAAGCAGAAGCCACATGGAAGCCACAAGGTGTAGCATCTTAATGAAGGATTTAGAATAAATACAATAGTAAACTGAAGCTAAATTAGAAGCATTTTAAAATCACTTGACTTTAGAACAGCCAAACACAGAATATTACAGTACAGGAACAGGCCCTTCGGCCCACAATGTCTGTGCTGAACATAATGCCAAGATAAACTAACACTCATCTGTCTGCACGTGATCCATATCCGACAGTGTTAAAGATAACGGCAAACATATTTAATCTGCACCACACACATATCAGAAAATTAGGACTATTTTCGGATAACATTCTTCATGCCCATAATATTATTTCAAAACAAAGGCTGTTTGATCACTTTGAATAATGTCTGTTGGATAATCATTTAAAGGCCAACTGTGATCCCCAAGTCTTTCTCAGATAACACGTTGAGGGAAGTTTAGTGCAATACAGCATGGAACAGGACCATCGGCCCACCAAGTCCACGCTGACCTATCACAACTTATCATACTTTTGCATGCACTCCCTGCACACAAGGGACAATTGACAAAGGCCAATGAACCTACGAACCCGTCCGTCGTTGGGATGCAGGAGGAAACCGGAGCACCTGGAAGAAATGGAGAACATGCAAACTCCACACACACACAGGACCCGAGGTCAGGATCAAACCCCCATCTCTCGGGCTGTAAGGCAATAATTCTACGTGCCTGTAAAGACCGTAAGGGGATTAGTATTGTGTACAATTTACATTGTGACAGCAGCCAAGACTTACCTGACATTGTCCTTGCTCTGGTGACCATGTGACTGCTATGGGGAGGGGTGACACTACTTGGTGGTGAACCTACAGTGAACACCACAGTCCTTGGGCTCACTCCTATCACCATGGCAGGGGAACCCATTGTCAGACCACAAGCGCCTGCAGGAGCTGGGCAGAAAGAAAAATAAATCATGCAAACAGGAAGAAATAGTGCAAATTGTGCAAACTGCAAAAGGTATCATCAGAGGACATACAAAACAGAATCTGCTGACACTTTGTGCACTATTTCCACTCTGCACCAAATTAACATGCATGAACTAATTGGGTTACAGCATTCTGTTGCACCAAACACATCTCAAATTATCCCCATGAGTTTCTGATGCTATTTGGCCAACTGAGTGGGTAGAACACAAAACCTATTAAGCTGCAGAAACAAGGAACTGCGGATGCTGCTTTATAAAAGACACAAAGTGCAGGATTAACTCAACGGTCAGGCAACTTCTCTGGAGAACATGGATAGGCGATGATTCGGGTCGGGAACCTTCTTCAGACTCTGAATTTGAAGAAGGGTCTCAACCCGAAACTTTACCTATCTATGTTCTCCAGAGATGCTGCCTGAGATGCTCCAGCATTTTGTGGCTTCTTCTTATCAAGCTGCAGTTGCGCACTCAATAAAGGAATTATGTTTTCAGCTAAACATAAAACAAACGGCCAGAGGAACTCAACTGGCCAGGCAACAACTGTGGAGGGAAATGTTTTGAGTGGAGCCCCACATCAGATTGATGCTGCCTGACTTTGAGTTACTTCAGCAATGTTTGTCTTTGCTCAAGGTCACAGCATTTGCAGTCTTTTTTGTCTCCAGTTATGGCTTTAGACTGCCCATTCTCCTGGATAACGGGAAGGATCAGAAGTGGAAGGTAAAGTTGCAAAGCTAGAAATCATTCAGGTACATGCAACACAACTTAAAGCTATCCATTCCATTTCTCTTGCACTAAACATTATTCCCTTTATCATGTATCTGTACATTGTGGATGGCTCGATTGTAATCATGTAATGTATTTTTGCTGACTGGTTAGCACGCAACAAAAGCTTTTCACTGTATGTCAGTACATGTGACAATAAGCTAAACTCAGCCATTTCTTCACAGGCTGACACATTTTTTTCTTTGCTTTTTTTAAAGCTTGTTTCAGTGCTCCCCTCTCCTGCAGTCGTTGACATGAACTTACAGTGCAGGAAAGCTGCAGCCCTCCGACGCTTTCTCATTGAGCCATTTCTGCATGCACGTATAACAATATGAAGGTCTGTGTTAACTGTAAAACTCCTTATTTACAAGCCAGTTGAAAATCAGCTGATTTAATGCACAATAGGGAGCTGTGCCACAGCTAGGCGAAAAGGCGCCTTGACAGCACACTGACCATCAGTGTTGGAAAGCCTCCACACCAAAACATCCATGCAATGAACAATCCGTTAACGACGGCCTTTGTAAAATAAATCAAAAGTTTGAAGCAGCAGCTCCAGAGTGAATACGGAGAAGATCACCTGACTGCTCTGTTGGTCGAGTAAGACTAAAAATAAAATTATGAACAGCCTTAAACAAAAGGGCAGGAAGGTATTTATAAAATCTTTTTATGGAGCAGAGACAGGGTACCAAAAGCCAAATGGACATCATTGCCACAAGGCCAGAATTGAAGCAATATTATCACAGCAAAGTGAGGAGCAATTATCTTTACCTATATCCATTGGACGCTCGGTATTCAGACTGTCGGTGCTGCCCTGATAGGTATGGCCTCCAAATGTGGTCTTAGCCACTTGATCAGATAATTTTCCAGTACTTACAGATCTGCAAAAAAGATTCAAATTTATTTTTAAACCAGGTTTTATGTGGTCTTTCCTCTGTTGATTAAAGAACTTAGAGCGTATACTTGCCAGAATATTGGGGTTATTTGAGGAGAGAATTTTTTTTATATAACAATAACAAGCCTTTACATCGATTCAGTCAGAATCTCAGGATGTTGTTAAGGCATTTACAGCCAATGAAGCACTTTTGAATGTAGACACCAATGTAAAAAAAAAAAGCCATTTATACACCGATAGCCCCCATCATGAGATATGTGACTGATAACTTATTTCAGCAATGGTAGAGAGAATGTCACTGGTTTCCTTTGATCGGAGTGAATGGTCCCACGGTGACAATAACAACAGATGTTTCCTGGGTTTGTGCAGCAACTCCTCAGCTGTGAGGATTTCTTCAGCTCTGAACCAGAGCTGGCAGGACTTTATTTGAAGAAGTATACCGCATTGGAGACATAAGGAACTGCAGATGCTGGAATCTTGATATAAACACAAATTGCTGAGCTAACTCAGTGGGTCAGGCAGCAGGTGTGGAGGGAATGGACAGGCGATGTTTCGGCTCCAATCTGAAGGAGGATCCCAACCCGAAATGGAGCCCGTCCATTCTTTCCACAGATGCTGCCTGACTCGCTGCGTTACTCCAGCACTTTGTGTTTTCCTGATGGATACCACAATGTCTTGCGGCTCTTTCATCAGGATGAAGCACCTTCAAGTCAGCATCCTCAGTTTCTTGTGTCATCCTTAAGTCAGTTATAGCTTAGACCACATGGACAATAAAATTCCTTTTGCGCTCTCTCCCAATAGTAAGTACAAGATTGAATCCAACCCATCAAGCCTCTAGGAGCAGTGATCTTCTTGCCCAGAGAGTATATGTTTTTTTGTTAATACAACAGAACAAGGGTTAACATAATTTCCGGAGACACCAAATAAAGAAAATGGTACCTGCCAAAAGTAGTTTTGTTCTCCTCAGAAGCTGTACGTTTAGAACTTGCTTGTGGGTGACAGGTGCAGAACTCTCTGGCCTCCAGCATGGCTCTCGACTGTATTGGTGGACTCTCAGTTAATTCTTGCTGTGCAGCCAAGGCAAGCAAATTGGAAGACGCTTGAGTTTTAGGTAGCTTGAGTGGAGCAGTAGTCTATGGTAGTACACATATGTTAAACTGAAATTCATCTGAAAGGCATTGGAACACCTATCCCAACTCGCTTCCATGGAAGCAAACAGCATAACAATTAACATTCACTCACCTTTGTCGGCGACCCAATGATGGTGGGCAAGGGAGTTTTATGCAGCCAGTCAGAACTTCGCGGAGATGTTCCCATGTGTTTTGTTGGGGAGGTGCCGAGACTGACTGGTCTACCAGGCTGTGGAGAATGGCTACAGCCATACCCTGTAGAGGGAGGATAGACTGGCTCCGAGTGCTGCTTACGGAGCTTTTGCTTGCTCTGGTAGATATCAGTAAGAGTTGGGGCACTTTGGAGTCTTGCACCCAGTAAGTGTGATTGAGGAGATGGTGAACCTGGAAACAATATTCTATATTTAGTCTCATAAAATGGAAGGAAAACTAATTGCAACATCAATCTCTACAGATGTGACATCACAGTTAGAAATTTCAATGTTCATTACTTAAACCTAATCAACTGAGTCATGAATGTACTGTAGATCACAAAATAGCCTTTTCATTACAAAATATCCTTTTCGTCTCTTATTATCAATAAAAAAAGTTAATAGAATTATTGTCAAATTATAACCAGCCAAATTTAGTTTAGTTTTGCAATACAGCATAGAAACAGGTCCTTTGGCCCACCATGCCGACCATCGATCAACCATTCACACTAGGTCTATATTATCCCACGTTTGCATCCACACCCAACATACTAGGGGAGCCCAATTAACCTACAAGCCCGCATGTCTTTGGGATGTGGGAGGAACAGGGAGATTGTTCAAACTTCACACAGACAGCACCCAAAGTCAGGATAGGACCTAGATCTCTGGCGCTGTGAGGCAGCAGTTTTACCAAGTGTACCATTGTGCCACCACTTAAATGCATTCACATGCAACATTTTCTAAAATATTTGGTACAGATGATTGTTAATAATACACACAAGAATAACAAACAGGAATTCAAAGCTGTTGCGTGGTTTATTATTGTTGTTAGGTGTCTGTGATGAAGGTGAGGTAGTGCATGTTTTGTTTGGGCGGACGGGGAATATTTGAAGAATTATATCCATGGATCAAAACTCTGAACATCTTTTTGAGAGATCTTAATATTCCAAGTTTGCAGCTCTTACAGACAGTACTTGAGAAGTTCTATAAATCACACTGCTTTTCACTTAATGTTGAAAATACAAAGTTAATTATAAGCAGTTTATAAAAAAATTCTGATAATTTCATCCTCAACTGATACTAAAATGTCAGTAATTGCACTTTGAAATAAAATGTATCTAGAAAGATTGCAAGATGTTTGATGTAAATGATGCTTTATTTACAAATGTTACTGTTTTGCACATTTCATCTTGAACTAGCTTACTTCATGCAAGATAGCAATAACCATGTAGGTGATTCATAAAATTGTTGTTTTGGAAACATCATGTTTTTTAGCTTATCAGAATGCAGCAACATTCTCAAAAACACCCACTTCCCTGAATGACATCATCAAGGATACGTGTTCATGTTAACTGTGGGCAGTTTTGTTTTTAAATGGGATTTAAACTTATCCAGTTCAGTACAAAGTCAAGGGAACTAATAAAACAAGGTGGTGTCCCCAAAACTGGATTTATTCCAGTCTTGCGATTGGTATGTTTGACGTGGCAACCAAGGTTACAATCCCTTTGGTATTCACATTGAACAAGTGTTTTTAGGCAATATCTATCAGTGCACAAAGGGTAGGTGACCAGAAACCTGGACAAAGGAGTATTTTAATATGAGAGGAGGGAAAGATCCAGATCAGCTGGGGAAGTGGGCAAAGGAATAGCAGATGGAATTTAACTCAGTGATGCATTTTGGTAAGTTAAACCAGGGCAGGACTAAATAACGGTGCTGGAGAATGTTGTAGAACAGAGAAACCTCGGGATACAATGGTTCCTTGAAAGGGGCAACATAGTCAGATAAGGCAGAGAAGGAGGCGCATGGCAAGCTTGCATTTATTGGAGAAGCTATAAGTCCAAGAGTTGGGATGCCATGTACAGGACATTGGTGAGACGGCGCCTGGAATATAGTGTGTTGTTCTGGTTGCATACCATAGGAAGAATGTGATTAAGCTTGAGGTGTGAGAAGATACTGGGACAGGATTTCCCTTGAGTGAAGGAGGCAGAGTGGTGGGCCTTAGAGAGGTTTATAAAATCACAAAAGGCATAGATAAGGTGAATGGTCATAGACTTTCTCCCAGGGTAGTGGAGACTAAAACTAGATAGCATAAGATAAACGAGGAAAGATTTAAATGACTTTAGAGGCCAGTTTACCACGCAGAAGGTGGTGTATATTTTAGTTTGGTGATACAGCATGGAATTAGGCCCTTTGGCCCACAAGTCCGTGCCGACTAGCGATACCCGCACACTAACACTATCCCACAGACACTACAATTTATAATTTTACCGAAGCTAATTAACCTACAACCCTGCACGTTTTTGGAAAGTGTGAGGAAACCGAAGCACCCGGAGAAAATCTACCCAGGTAATGGGGAGAACGTACATCAGCACCCATGGTTAGTTTCGAACCTGGGTCTCTGGCGCTTGTAAAGGGCCTGTCCCACTTACGTGACTTTTCAGCGGACAGTCTGAGACCTTCAAGCTCGGGGGAACTCGCCTGAAAACCGCGAGCTGGATCGGCCATCAGCACGGAACACACACACACACACATCGCAAAGGCGGGGGCCAGGGAAAGCTGTGAAGCGCTGTCTGAAATTCACACGGTAATACCCGCGATGAACAGGAAGGTTAAAGACGGGTAGCACATTGTACGGTAAGTGCTTTAAAGAGCGGGGAGGGTGGGGAGGGGGAAGGGGAGAGAGAAGGGGGGGGAAGACTTAAGAAGCCAGACAACTTTTAATACCATTTGGTTTTCCTTGGTTCTGAAAACTCGTGCTTACGTTTTTTCCCCCCCAATGCCCGGTCAGCAAAGGAGATTTCCTACTGGCTACCTCGACTACCTACAACGACATGGCGACCCCACTACCACTGCACTACGACTTCAAAAGTATCGATTTTCTCCATGGCGAACAACATGTTGAAAATTTTTGCGCGACCATACTGAGGCCGCAAATAGTTACCACCTTGCGGGGACTCCTCTCGACCATGAAGGAGACTCACCAGAGACCACCGACGAACATGCAGCGAGCGCAGAGTCTCCTGAACTCGCAAATAAGGTCGCCTAAGTGGGACAGGCCCTTAAGGAAGCAAATCTACTGCTGAGCCACCATGCTGCCCTTACTCCATTAACATTCTGCACAGATGCACATTGCTGTAATCATTACATATATATGAAAAGAACGACCAGAGGAAGTGGGGGAGATGGCTCCAGATGCAACATTTTAAAGACATTTAGCCAGGTTCAAGGATAAAAAAGGTTTAGAGGGATATGCTCTAAATGCAACCAAATGGAACAAGCTCAGCAAAGCATCTTGGTTGGCGAAGGGTTGGTTTCCATCCTGTATTACTCTAAATTTACAGGAGATTTGAAGACAAACATGAAGTGGAAGGTAATCTGTCTCTTACAATAATATTAAGTTTTCCTACACTCTTCCTACCTGCATTAATTGGCTTTGTATTGGTGTAGCAACACAGAAAAAAGCTGGAGTAACTCAGCGGGTCAGTTAATATCTTTGTCTGACCAGCTGAGTTACCAGCTTTCTGTGTCTATCTTCGGTTTAAACCACCATCTGCAGCTCCTTCCTACCCGTTTTGTATTGTCGTGTCCTACCCACTTACTCAAATGTTGCCATTTGTACATCAATGAGTTTGCTGATGTAAGTATATCAGACTTTACCCTAACCACTGTGCAGATTTATAGTCAGCCTGTGAACATCTGTTCAGAACTTGTCCTCTTGTCCCCAGTTTAAATTTGCCTTTCAAGGCTCACTTTTCCCTTCTCCCAAGTTAATGCCAAAAATGTTGTAATATTGTCAGATTCCAAAAAAAGGAAATGAAAAAGAAAGCATTAATTATATTAAATTATTAATCGGACTGTTCCTCGCACCCTAGTTTAAGTTTTTTCCCCCTATAAATCACCAATCCATACATCATTATACATTCATAAGAATAAGGGGTCCTATCTTATTGTAAACAATAATTGATTTTCCGAAAGTGCCTCTTCAATGGTCTGCCATTTCTGATCCCCCAGGGAATGCTAGAGGGAAGGTGGTGGGCAAAGGAGGCACTTTAGTGTCTTCTCTTGATTGTTTGCAAATGAAAGGCAATAACATTTTATGGTCTGCAATTTTTGCTCAAAGAGAAATCAAATATTCATTTGAACATAAGCCACACATTGCCGCTTAGAGATATTTGGCGTGACTAATAATGTCATATTTCTCCTCCTCCATTTCCCAACCCCTGTCACAGTACCAATGTTGGCCCAACTCCCTATTTTGCAGCTTCAAATCCCACTCGCACTGAGCAACAAGGTTAATATCCAATCTCTCCATGCAACCTACCTCACTCATGTCCTTGCTACAGCACATCACCCATCTCTGCAGCAGATATCAACAGAAGATGGAATCAGTGACCTGCCTCTTTGTCAAATCTCTGTAATTTGCCAACTAACGACCTCTCCAGCGTCAACAATGACCCATGGAGTAGTCAAACATATCGAAACTCTCTCCATGGTCGTGGCTTCAGTGAACAGCCCTACTAGAAAAAGACACCAGATCCAATGTCCTCTCGGCCTGGACAGTTAGTTGATTTTATGCACTATAATACTTTGCAAAGAGAGTAGCAAAGTTAATTAATAGACACAAAGGTACAAAGTAACTCAGTGGGTCAGGCAGCATCCTTGGAGAATGTGGATGGGTGACATTTTGGGTTGGGGCCCTTCCTCAGACTGACCTAACCTGAAATGCCACCTATCCATGTTTTCTGGTGATGCTGCCTGACACACCGAGTTACACCAGCACTTTGTTTTTTTTTTTGGTAAACTGACATCTGTGGTTCCTTGCATCTTCAAGGCTCATTAATAACCATATAACAATTACAGCACGGAAACAGGCCCTCTCGGCCCTTCCAGTCCGTGCCGACCATTTGTTTTCCCCTAGTCCCATCTACCTGCACTCAGACCATACCCCTCCATTCCCTTCACGTCCATATACCTATCCACTTTAGTCTTAAATGTTAAAATCGATCCTGCCTCCACCACTTCTGCTGGAAGCTGATTCCACACAGCCACCACCCTCTGAGTAAAGAAGTTCCCCCTCACGTTACCCCGAAACCTCTGTCCCTTAATTCTCATGTCATGCCCTCTTGTTTGAATCTTCCCTACCCTCAATGGGAAAAACGTATCCACGTCAACTCTGTCTATCCCTTTCATCATTTTAAAGACCTCAATCAAGTCCCCCCTTAACCTTCTGCGCTCCAAAGAATAAAGACCTAACTTGTTCAACCTTTCTCTGTAACATAGTTGCTGGAACCCTGGCAACATTCTAGTAAATCTCCTCTGTACTCTCTCTATTTTGTTGACATCCTTCCTATAACTAACTTTCCAGAAAATTCCAGTTTCCCTACTGTCTCAGCTCCTTAGCAAATATTGGCTCTTCATCTTTGTCCTCAATAACATCCAAAATATCAGACACATTTGACTCAAGAATTTGTTCTACAAGTCGAAATATTGGATGTACTGTGATGGAATGAACTAATGCAGAGCTTGGCCACTTATGGTGCAGAGATCTCTCATTAGATAGAAATAGCAGTGCCCAATGAATGCATAAACTGTTTGAAATAATGCTATTGAATATGGAAAAGGTTCGTCACCTTGATGCTATGATCACATAAATGAAATCAAGTACTCTCATACTGAACGGGCTGGGAATGGATGCTTAATCCAATACGCTTTATACTTGTTAATTCACATTTCATAGAGCAACTGGTATGCAAGAATTTGACTCTTATTTCTTATAATACTCACCTGATGGTGTCCTGGATCTTGATTCGTGTCCCTGGGGCAGACCACAGCAGCAGTGGCTAAGCTGTTCAGGGATGGTGCCAACTGCGGAGATGCAACCATTAATAAGATGCATTTATTCTAACATTAATGCACCATCACCTGAGCATTTCAATTAACTTGAAGAGTTTTTAAAGCAAACTGCGACTTATTTTTACAAATGAAGAGTGCGGTAACTGTGGATCCATTAAAATAAAACCCTCCAAAAAAGTGTTAAATTAGCGATTTGAATAAGTTTTCACAGTGAAAGTAATTGTGTTATAAGGGAAACAAAATAAGTTATGTCGAAGAGTCTTGTGAACATTTAGACTAACACAAAGACAGTGGAGAAAATAAAGGGACTTAGATAATTAAATCTCCACCTGAACTTACTTTTCCAATGTATTAAAAATAATAAAATTGAAGATTAATGAAATATAAATGTTCAAAAGGCTCAGTTTCCAGATATTTCTCCTCAGGATTGGAAAATTACAAATGGCATTAAATCATTTGATCAGGGATGGAAGAAAAACTAGATTCCACAAGCCTAAAATCTTAAACTAAATAATTCTAGGGACAGTAGTAATTGCAGGGAGGTTACTGGTATCTATCTACAGAGGTGGGAGAAACATTGAGGAGGTATGAATTGATTTGATAGAATCAGCATGGATGAGTGACAAATACAACATGTTTGAGGACAAATATGATGATTTAAAAATAAAAAGAGAGATAAAGTGTTGGAGTAACGCAGCAGGTCAGGCAGCATCTCTGGAGAACATGGACAGGTGATGTTTCAGGTAGGAACCCTTCTCTTCCCCTCTGTGATTGCAGCTGTTTTAAACAAATATCTGTAGTTCCTTGTAAATAACATTCTCTACAATATGAATCAGCTTTGCAAATGTGCAGGGCAAATGTACTGTCTTCTACGTGATTTTTGCTGCAACTTGTAATACTGGAGACGTCGTGGGTTCAATCAGCGAAACGTTGATGAAAGTAGGTGCCCACTTGATAACCCCAATGACGTGTCTGCCTAGCCTTTCTCAACATCGGAGGAGCATAGGTGAGTGCAGAAGGCTCCCATCACCATCGGGAGTAAATTGATATTTGGCACCTTGGATTTTAATATTTAGTCCTGTGTATTTGCAAACATAGAAATCTGACAAAGAAAACCTCTAATACAATACTGAACGCATTCCGTTTACCCACCTAATGGTGAAGGGGAATAGGGCCTGGACGATCCGGTGGAGAGTCTGCGATTGGGGTTTTGTGGTGCATCAGCTGCAGCTGGTGACCCTCCTGTTGGCTTCATGAAACCCATTGGGCTTGTGTTAGATCTCTTTACCATTCCCGACCTGAGAAATTCAAGAAGATAACAATGAATGCACAACAACATCGATTTGCATCATGCTGTACATCTCGGGCTCCTTCACACAAGCACTGATTACCTTTAGACTTTAGAGATACAGCGTGGAAACAGGCCCTTCCACGCTGTATCTCTGTATCCACGCCACCCAGCGATCACCCCATGCACTAGCACTATCCTACACACGAGAGACAATTTACAATTTTTTTTTTTTACAGAAGCCAATTAACCTACAAACCTGTACGTCTTCGGAGTGTGGGAGGAAACCGGAGCACCTGGAGAAAACGCACGTGGTCACAGGGAGAACGTACAAACACCGTACAGACAGCATCCATAGTCAGGACCAAACATGGGTCTCTTGCGCTGTAAGGCAGCAACTCAACCCCACTGGTGTGCCACTGTGGCGCCAGCGTTTCATGAGGGCAAAAAGAATATCTTAAAAAAGGAGGGGACTTACATAGAAAGGATCACCACTGATGATGAATGAAAACCATCAGGGGCCAGACACACAAGAGACTGCAAATGATGAAATCTGAAGCAAAAAAAAGGAAAGCCAAGGAGGAATAGGTGATGGTCTGGTTGGGACCCTTCATCTAGTCAGAAAGAATAGAGGGGAAGTAGCTGGGATAAAGAGGTTAGGGAGAGGAATGAAGAGTGAGGAAAGAACTCTACCCTTCCCTCCTCTCCCCCCCCCCCCCCCCAAATAGAGTTGCTGCCTCACAGCGCCAGAGACCCTGGCTTGATCCTGACCTATGGTATTGTCCGTGTGGAGTTTGCACGTTCTCCCTGTGACACACATGGGTTTCCCCTGGGTTCTCCGGGTCCCTCCCACATCCCAAAGACGTTCGGGTTTGTAGGTTATTTGGCCTCTGTTTATTGCCCCTGAGATTACAGGAAGTAGATGTGAAACTAGGATGACATAGAACTAGAGTGAACAGATGCATGGAGTCGATGGGCCTGTTTCCTGCTGCATCTCTGTACTAACCCGACCAACAAATTCTCTCAGCAGCTCTCAGGGGTCCCAGAAATGGAGTGTTGGAAAGGTCTTGCAGGATCATAGGCGGCTGTAGAGATCCCGTGGGGTAAGGACATGGAGGGAGCTGAAACTGGAGATTAACTTTAAAAGTGAACCTTTACCAGACAGATGATCCATTAAGTTAACCAGAACTAGGATCATCAGAGCATCAAATTCACAGGCAAATCATCAGAGCATCAAATTCCTAGCATCAAAGCCTTATCTACATCGTGAAACTTTCCTCGGTTCTGTCCATTAATCCAGCCTTTTTTTGGAAAAGGGGCAATTATTTCACGTGCTTAAAATGGCAAGTTATCTCACAACATTCTTGGCTTTTTGAGCTCTTTAATACATATTAATGTGGTCTTATAGAAGTCTAGTTTACCAAAGCAATGGCAATACAGGAGTAGAATCTGGTTTTTAATTTAAAAAAGGTACAAGGTGCTGGAGTAACTCAGCTGGTCAGGCAGCATCTTTGGAGAATGTGAATAGATGACATTTTGGGTCGGGACCCTTCTTCAGACTGATTGTTGTAGGTGGAGAACGCTGGGAGATGGGATAAAACCTGGTGAGAGGTGGATATAGACGAGTGCGGGGTGGGGAAGACGGGAGGGTTTGTTTGGCAGCTTTATACCATGACTTGGAAGCACCAGATTCCACTGACAATACAACACAGAAGCAATTAGCAAAGAACACGCATTGAACATTCTTGTGGACAAGGAGAACATCACCTTAATAACCCATGTAGACAGGTTTTCACTTGGCCGCACTTCTAATGACTGAAATAGCATCTGCTGGCAAGTCAAGCTCCTTCTTGACATTGACGGCCTCTTACTCTACCACTTGCGTCATACATAGGGAAGTCCATGTTGACGTGGTTTTCCTCCTTTATATATATATATATATATATATATATATATATATATATATATATATATATATATATATATATATATATATATATATATATATATATATATATATATATTTATATAAAATATATATATATTTTCTATCTTTATTCTGGACCCCCCCCCAGCGACACACCCACCCATTGTGAGAAGGATCACTGACTTGTCACACACTCCCGTCACTGCAATGCCTCCCTTTGGCCTTGCTACCATTCAGATTGCTTTACTTTGTCATGAACTAGCCTCTTCTCATGGCACATTATGATGTTTATCATAAAAAGGACCAGAAAATTAAATAATTGGAGAAGCACCAAGGTGGAAAAAACTCCATTGTATGGAAAATAGTTGAACTGTATAAAACTAGAGAAATAGAATGTAAATGCTCAATATATCCCATTGATATTTCTTACTGCAATTTGAACTAAGCAAAGCAAAAAAAAAAACGGTTTAACAACATACTGAGACTTATTCAAGGGTGCCTTAAAACAAATAAAGGAAACTAAGGTGTTTTTACTCATTTTACAAATGATATTATGTGCCATCATTGAGCAAATATGCAACATTGCAAAACCGCTTTATCTGCTCATTCTATTCTGGGGATTTGCTGTAGACAGTAAGACTCCATTAATCCAGTAGGCTTTTAGACTTCAGTGGTACTGGACCAGCGGATTTTACAGACTGTTTGCTGCCATTCTTACAAGCATTATTATACTGATGCTCGAACACACTTATAATTTTCTTTTTTTAGAGGGGCAGAGTTTAAAGGAGATGTGTGGAGCAAGGATTTTTTTTAGAACAGAGTGGTGGGTGCCTTGAACATGCACTGCCAGTAGTGGTGGTGGAGGCAGGTATGATAATGATGTTTAAGAAGCTTTTAGATAGGCACATGATACGAAGGGATATGAATCAGGGGCAGGCAGATGAGACAAGTTTATCTTGGCATCATGTTTAGCACAGATATTGTGGGCCTAGGGGCCTGTTCCTACGCTGTAATGTTCTATGCTCTATATACAAGTGCCTCAAATCATCATATTGAGTATTTCAACATTTTATTTCAGCACATTACTATTGTACAAACTTTGGACCACAAGTGCATTTTAAGCTGCAAGATGCCCATTAACATACGGAAAAGTAAATGATTTATTTTCAATCTTAACTGAGGTTCTGATGGTGTACTTGCATAACAACATCACTGGTGGAGTTATAAAGGTCCAAACTCAGTGGGGTATCTTCATCTCAACTAGCTACGACTCCAACCACCTCACATGCTGTAAACTTCAGATAGAAACTTCATGTTTTAAAATATAGAGTAAAACATGCTTTAGATTTTGGGAAATGGACTTCCTAGAAAGGCCAATATTTTTTATTCATCTTGAGTTAAGTTGCCAAGATGATAAATTGTGACGTGGGAAACATTATTCAAATCAGACGGGACTTAAGTGTCTGCTGTGTAATTTTAAACTTAGTTAGAGACGACCACACAGGTATAGGTGCGTGTTACATAAAGACTAGACTAACTGCATGCTATCGCTCTCACTACCCACATTGTTTTCAATCCATTTCCTGCCAGCTTCGAGCCTTGTCAATGCCTGCTCCATTCTCTTTTGTTACCCCATTTGCAGACTGTTTCCCACCAGCTTCTACAGGACACCATTGTTGCATATCTTGGTTGCCAATACAAATGACCTGCAGGCTCCTGCCATCAGAAAAAACTCCAAGATCAACTTCCTGCATATTACTTGAAGTGCCCATCCCACATTATACAAGCCTGTACAACAGTTGAAAGCTGTTGTACTCAATTAACCCAGCAATGTCACTCTGAGCAACATCACACTGATTTGCTGAAACACATGAACATAAAATCAATTTCCTTCTGTAATTGAATGTAGTTAGCTGAAATATTCAGTTGAATATGGAGCAAATATAATTTCTTCCCTGAATAAATAAGTCACAAACAGTTAATAATTTCAACCTTTTTGAAAAAGGCTGTGGGAGTTTATTGTATATTTTACTTTTTCTTGCAAATGGAAATTAAAGCTTTTAAGACTTTACTTTAGAGACACAGCGCAAAAACAGGCCCTTCGGCCCACCGACTTCGTGCCAACCAGCGCTCACCCCGTACAATAGGACAATTCTACACACTAGGGACAAATCACAATTTTTACTGAAGCCAATTATCTGCAAATCTGTGGAGTGTGGGAGGAAACCGGAGCATCCAGAGAAAACGCACGTGGTCACAGGGAGAATGAGCAAGCTCCGTACAGACAGCACCTGTTCACAGCACAGGTGCTGGTGATAGCTCTAGCGGATATCTCAATGAAACTAGTACTTATATTTTAGAAGAAAAGTCAGGTTATGCGTCGGTGAAACACTTGTAGATTCTTTGTACAGGAACAACACACACAAGCATTTTAGGGTGACCTGGTAAAATACATAGAAAAGCAAGAAATCACATACCTGGGTGATCCATAGGGGTTAGTGTTGTGGCTGGAAATGACATGCAGATTCTGTTCAATCCGCTGGTAGTTTCTGATCTGAGTAGGGACAGGAATTGGAGCTGACTCAGTACGGGGAGACACTGGAGGTGGGCACTGCCTGGAGTCAAAACACAACAATTGGTCAGGAGACAGGTATTTTGGCTGCTCGATGCAACTGAATCATTAAATAACTAATACTTCAGGTGTCAGATAGAAAGGAGCGAGTGAGTAGCTGTTATTCAACATAAAGCTGGCAACCTGCTAACTATTTCTGTCTTGTAAACAACCTCCTACTTGAAATATGACTGCCGACTGCACAAAGCTCTTCACAAGCCTGCTTTCAACTTTGTCTGGGTTAACCAAATAAGCTTTACTTCAATGAAGGTTTGTTGTCAACAGAATAACGAAGCTATACGCATGATGTGTTTCACACCACCTTTCTTTCCCCATGCGGGCACATCAATTACATAAGATCTAGAAGTTCTACGAAAACAAATTTAGGGAACATTGCTAGGAACACTTTGTCCCAAAGCAGCAGCGATGGCATTCTAGAATTTAAAAGGTGGCAATCAACATAACAACGGAAGTGAGTCACTAGAGGGGTGGAAAAAAATCAAAACAACGAATAGTTCAAGAGCAGGTCAGCAGCGCATGCTGACAAATGTATCTCAGACCGCCTGACGTTCAGTATCCCGTATTCAGTTTAAGCTAATGACGGCTGCAAATGACACTCCTGCTTCAAACTATTTGTGGAGTCATCTTTCTGAATTGAATTTCCAAGAACCTCAGCCGAATGAAAACACAAGCTGGATTTGTTTTTTAAAAAAGTTAACCCTTCTCTGGCCAGAAGGAAACAAAGCATTCCTTGTATTTTCCGAATGGTGATGGTTAAATTTAGTACTGCTGGTAAATATATGAACAATCTGTAGACGTCACCTCATTGTGCAGTTCTGATGAAAGGTCATCGACCCAAAACATTCTCTCTCCACAGATGCTGCCTGATCGGCTGAGCATTTGCAGTATTTCCTGTTTTTAGTTCAGGGTCATTGATCACCCCCTGGGCTCTAACCTATGCAGACCTCAAACATTTCGCGGAAATGTTTTGAAGTCTTTAACATTCTGTTTGCGGCATCTGAACTGTACAGAACACCGGTTGCTCCATACAGAACGTTCTGCTTGCCAAGTAATGACCAAACAGGCTTTCAAGCCTCTAAATGGCCAGCAACCTCCCTCTGGTGATGTCTGCAGAGAGGTGGTGGTGGTGGAAGGGGATGGGGAGAGCAGGTAGTAGTTTGGGAGGGGCAACATACTTAATTTCTTCTGCTTTTATTTTATGCAGCTGGATGAAAAAAGCATTATATAACTACTGAACAGGAAAAAGATGAAACAAAAATAAACCAAGACTGGGAGGGGGCCCAGAGGAACAAAAATGTTAGCTTATGTCAATTTATGACATATAGCAATTGTCAACAAAATTAAATAGCACTATTACCCAAAGAAATACATATATACATACATACAAATTAGGTGCAGGAGCAGGCCATTCGGCCCTTCGAGCCTGCACCGCCATTCAATATGATCATGGCTGATCATCCAACTCAGTATCCTGTAGCTGCCTTCTCTCCATACCCCCTGATCCCTTCAGCCACAAGGGCCACATCCAACTCCCTCTTAAATATGGCCAATGAACTGGCCTCAACTACCTTCTGTGGCAGAGAATTCCACAGATTCACCACTCTCTGTGTGAAAAACGATTTTCTCATCTCGGTCCTAAAAGACTTCCTCCTTATCCTTAAACTGTGACCCTTTGTCCTGGACTTCCCCAACATCGGGAACAATCTTCCTGCATCTAGCCTGTCCAACCCCTTAAGAATTTTGTAAGTCTCTATGAGATCACCCCTCAATCTTCTAAATTCCAGTGATGAATGCAATTGAATTGCTGAAGTAATTGTTAAATATTATTCAATCATAAATGTTTCTTTCATAATTTTCTAAAAGGCAACGTTATGCAACCTAGAAGCTTGTGTGGTGTGTGCATTCTCCCAGTGACCATGTGGGGATCCCTCCAGGTGCTTTAGTTTGTTGTCACATCCCAGACTCATACGGTCGGTGTGGGCAAGTTAGGCCATATGTCTGACTATGAGATGGATAGCTAGGTGAATTGTTGGTTGTAAATTGTCCTTACTATGTCGGTGAGTGGTACAAACATGAGGGAGTTGACGGGAAAGTGGAGAGTATAAAATTATGCGATTCATGTAGAAGCAACAAACAGGTGTCGGATGTCAGCAAGGCCTGTTTCTGTGCTGTATATCTCTCCAACTAAAGATAGATACAAAACGCTGGAGTAACTCAGTGGGACAGGCAGCATCTCTGAAGAGAAGGAATGGGTGACGTTTTGTGTCGAGACCCTTCTTCAAACCCTCCTTCAGTCTGAAGAAGGTACTTGAGCTGAAACTTTACCCATTCCTTCTCTCCAGAGATGCTGCCTGTCCCGCTGAGTTACTCCAGCTTTTTGTGTTTATTTTCTGGTTTAAGCCAGCATCTGCAGTTCCTTCCTACACACATCTCTCCAACTATATCTTCAAATTCATCCCGAACAGTTTTCCCCCAGACTCCAATCAAACAAAATTTCAGTACACAGGGGGGGAGATGGGAAGATGTAGCGAGTGGCTGCCTTCCGCAAAGACCGCTCCCTCCGCAACTCCCTTGTCAATTCTTCCCTTCCCTCCCGCTCTACCCCTTCCCCGGGCACTTTCCCTTGCAACCGCAAGAAATGCTACACTTGTCCCTTCACCTCCCCCCTCCACTCCTTTCAGGGACCCAAGCAGTCCTTCCAGGTCCGACAGAGGTTCACCTGCACCTCCTCCAACCTCATCTACTGCATCCGCTGCTCCAGATGCCAGATGATCTATATCGGTGAGACCAAGCGGAGGCTTGGCGATCATTTTGCCGAACACCTCCGCTCGGTCCGCATTAACCAACCCGACCTCCCGGTGGCTCAGCACTTCAACTCCCCCTCCCATTCCGTATCCGACCTCTCGGTCCTGGGCCTCCTCCACGGCCAGAGTGAGCAACACCGCAAGTTGGAGGAACAGCACCTCATATTCCGCTTGGGGAGTCTGCATCCTTTGGGCTTGAACATTGAATTTTCTCAATTCTGTTAACCCTTGCTGTCTCCTCCCCTTCCCACCTCTCCCTCAGCCCTCGGGCCCTGGCATTCCCTCTCTCTCTCTCTATCTATCTCCCTCCCCCACCCTAGTCGCACCAGCTTCTCATTTTCACACCACAAACAGCTTACAATGGCTTGTTCCCTTTATCATCGATACTTTTTTGCATATCTTTCATTCATTGTTCTTTATCTCTCCACATCACCGTCTATATCTCTCGTTTCCCTGATCCCTGACCAGTCTGAAGAAGGGTCTCGACCCGAAATGTTGCTCATCTCCTTCGCTCCTTAGATGCTGCTGCACCCGCTGAGTTTCTCCAGCCTTTTGTGTACCCTCGATTCTCCAGCATCTGCAGTTCCTTCTTTAACACAGATATATTTAAGGTGCAGATATCCAAATGTTTCAAAGATCAAGGAAATGGTTATGGGGGACTGGCAGAAAAGAGGAGTTGACAGCAGAATTGGTCAGTCACAATCACATTGAATGGTGAAACAGGCTTGAAAGGCCTGGTCGCCAGATCCTGACCCTTCATTATCCAAGTTTGAGGAGGAAAAATCTTCTGACACTACTCGTGCAAAGTATTCGACTAGGTCCCACACAAGAGATTGGTATACAAACTTAAAACACACGGTATTGGTGGTTCAGTATTGATGTGGATAGAGAACTGGCTGGCAGACAGGAAGCAAAGAGTAGGAGTGAACAGGTCCTTTTCAGGATGGCAGCCAGTGACTAGTGGGGTGCCGCAAGGCTCAGTGCTGGGACCCCAGCTATTTACAATATACATTAATGATTTGGATGAGGGAATTAAATGCAACATCTCGGAGTTTGCGGATGACACGGAGCTGGGGGGCAGTGTTAGCTGTGAGGAGGATGCTAGGAGGCTGCAGGATGACTTGGATAGACTGGGTGAGTGGGCAAATGCATGGCAGAGTCAGTATAATGTGGATAAATGTGAGGTTATCCACTTTGGTGGCAAAAACAGGAAGGTAGACTATTATTTGAATGGTGACCGATTAGGAAAAGGGGAGATGCAGCGTGACCTGGGTGTCATGGTACACCAGTCATTGAAAGTAGGCATGCAGGTGCAGCAGGCTGTGAAGAAAGCGAATGGTATGTTGGCATTCATAGCAAAAGGATTTGAGTACAAGAGCAGGGAGGTTCTACTGCAGTTGTACAGGGTCTTGGTGAGGCCACATCTGGAGTATTGCATACAGTTTTGGTCTCCTAATCTGAGGAAAGACATTCTTGCCATAGAGGGAGTACAGAGAAGGTTCACCAAACTGATTCCTGGGATGGCATGACTTCAATATGAAGAAAGACTGGATAGACTTGGCTTGTACTCGCTGGAATTTAGAAGATTGAGGGGTGATCTCATAGAGACTTACAAAATTCTTAAGGGGGTGGACAGGCTAGATGCAGGAAGATTGTTCCCGATGTTGGGGAAGTCCAGGACAAGGGGTCACAGTTTAAGGATAAGGGGGAAGTCTTTTAGGACCGAGATGAGAAAATCGTTTTTCACACAGAGAGTGGTGAATCTGTGGAATTCTCTGCCACAGAAGGTAGTTGAGGCCAGTTCGTTGGCCATATTTAAGAGGGAGTTGGATGTGGCCCTTGTGGCTGAAGGGATCAGGGGGTATGGAGAGAAGGCAGGTACAGGATACTGAGTTGGATGATCAGCCATGATCATATTGAATGAGGCTCGAAGGGCCGAATGGCCTGCTCCTGCACCCAATTTGTATGTATGTATATATGTATTTCTTTGGTAATAGTGCTATGTTGACAATTGCTATATGTCATAAATTGACATAAGGTTCCTCTGGGCCCCCTCCCAGTCTTGGTTTATTTTTGTTTCATCTTTTTCCTGGCTTTTCTTCATCCAGCTGCATAAAATTTAAGTATGTTGCCCCTCCCAAACTACTACCTGGCAACATCACCAGAGGGAGGTTGCTGGCCATTTAGAGGCTTGAAAGCCTGTTTGGTCATTACTTGGCAAGCAGAACGTTCTGTATGGAGCAACCGGTGTTCTGTACAGTTCAGATGCCGCAAACAGAATGTTAAAGACTTCAAAACATTTCCGCGAAATGTTTGAGGTCTGCATAGGTTGGATGTGGCCCTTGTGGCTGAAGGGATCAGGGGGTATGGAGAGAAGGCAGGTACAGGATACTGAGTTGGATGATCAGCCATGATCATATTGAATGGCGGTGCAGGCTCGAAGGGCCGAATGGCCTGCTCCTGCACCTAATTTCTATGTTTCTATTCCAATGCAGACAATACAAAGAAACAGGATGCAATTCCCAGAAAATGTGCACAACTTACTTTAAAACAAAAATACTGTCTGTTCAATCAAGATGCAAATTAATGAGCCACATCTTATTATCCTGCATGGTAATACTTTTGTCCCACATTTAAATTGAGTTTAAGTTTGAGTCTCGTTCTCGGTTTTGTCTGCTGGAACTTCACTGTTGGAACTAGGAGATACCATCTTTGAGATGACACATTACCATGATGAAACATTTGTTTCGCCAAGTAATAAACTTTGAGTCATGTAGTTACACAACATGGAAACAGGTTCTTCAGCCCATCTATGCCAGCCAAATGTCTCCCTGAGCTAGTCCCATTTTCCTGCATTTGGCCCATATCCCTCTTGGATTATTCATCATTTGGCAACGAATCAGACAAAATGGATTAGAAGAAAACAACAAGTTTTATATTGCAAAAAAAATGTCTGCAGCTTTGGATAAATTGAGTAGATATAAAATGATTATATATTTGTAGAAAAACAACTTAAAAATGAAGTTATGGAGTTAGAAGTGCAACAAAAAGATAATGATTTAGAAAAATGAATCAGTTATGTTATAAGACACTGGAAAAATGTCAAATAATTATTGGAGGCTGCTCACTGCACTCACCTGTCTTACATAGAAGTTTTCAAATATGATCAGTACAGATAATTTTTAACAACAGTGATATCAGATGACAAGTACACGGGTTATTTTGAACTTTACATGAAAGCATTTCCTCATGCATCATTTAACACGTCGGTTTTTTGCTTTCTAGAGAGTGTTGTGTATCTTGGCTCATCCTCCCAAGTACCTTTCCTATCCAAAATATGTTAAATTTCTTCACAGATATTGGGGCTAATGGTGACAAATCAGAAGTCTGATCTGAAATGCTAATAGTTAACAGGAATTTTTAAACCACGGCCCATCACGAATTTAACAATAACCGTGAATCACTGTCAAAAACAAGTTTCATTTTGTTTCTTCAAATTTACTCTCGCAAGACTTCAGGATCTTAGAGATAATTAAACAGAGGGGGATTTTCTGCAAGTTCTGACCAAAATTATTCGTATTGCGTTTTCCATAATCTTTTACAGTGGATTCAAGATAGAATTCACCAGGTCACGCTCCTGACTAGAAATAAACTGAGTGTTTCCTGGTTTAAAGTAGAGATACTGCTGATTAAAGAATGCACTTCAAACTGCCCTCCTTAAAAAATGTTTCACATCAAAATGCCTTTCAGTTTGTTAAGAAAACAACTAGTGTATAACAACGTAGCTATTAAATGTTCAGTATAACTTTTTTTTCATAAAACAAACATTTCCAATCATCGGCTTGTCCACAGAGATAAGTTTGTCTTTAGAGGTTTAATTTTGCTGATGAATGCCTTTTCAACTCCAGTAGCAAAATTACACCAGGTTACCACTCATTAATATCTATATGTTCCATTACAAAGCCTGCTATGGTAGTTCATGGAAGATTTAATGTTTGCAATTGTGCAATGACTTTTAGAGTAACTTAAGCAATGCAAATTCAAGCGGATTTTAGGTATAATCTCTTGATTGTGGCCTACATGGAAACTCGGCCCCATACTGTTTTATTCCATTAGAAAATCTACAAGAAGATCCTACCTGTTGGCTGAGCTAGAAGAGCTGGACCTGGATGAGGCTGAGGAAGGTCTCTGCTGTGCTACTGAGCCCCCTGAAGAGGTTAAAGGTGACTGCCTAACAGGTTTGTGAAGAAACAAAATCAGAGTACGTATTTACTTGGCTATTTTGAATCTGAAAATTAAGTCACCATAACTTCAGGAGTCTTTCCAACCCAACACCCCCTCTTTTGGCTGACTGAGTTCTAATACGTGGCATAATTTTCCTCGGGATTCTAGACAGTACATGGAGGAAGTAACATTGATTTTTAATTTTTCCACCAATTTACTTTTTATTTTATGAGTCATGCTGAAGGGAGGTTTTGGGAAATAATGTACTTTTGTGGGTTGGTCAATCTCAGGTGTCAAATATTAAATATTTATTAAAAATAGATACACATTACAATTTAGGTCGATAGTAGTTCGATAGATTGTATTGGAAGAGTACAGAAAGAAGTGCCCACTATTTAAGGGTTACCTTCAATGTGAGCACACACTCTTTTTTCAACTGCAAACAGGTTCCTTCATTCCTCTCCCAGCTATTTGAAAAGGTGTCAAAGACACTTCTAGCTTAACAGGTTAAACAAGGTCATCTTGCCCTAGTCTCAAAAATACACGTTTCTCCAGTTTCTCCCCCTCTCTCCTCATGCTCTCTGCAAACTCATCAGTCCAAAAGAACCATCTCCATGTCCCTCTCATCTAGTCCCACTAAACCACCAACATTTCCTCCAGTCTGTAAAACAAAACATCACCTTTCCATATTCTGCAGATATGTTGCCTGATGTTACGTTACTTCAGCATTTTGTGTCTATCTTTGGTATAAACCATCACCTGCAGTTCTTTGTTTTCAACTTTTTACTGTTTTTCTCCTCGGGTACTGCTGTAACCCCTACTTTGTCTTCATCACTCTTCTCCTCAAAATACATTAAAAGTTCAATTTTTATAAACAAGCAATCCTCTGAAATACCTGTGCCCCTCCATCTTGACTATACCCAAATTTAAACTGTCCCATGGTGAGGGATTATGCCTTCAACGTCAAAGGGTCTCAGCAATGGAATTGCCCTCAAAGCCAATCTCTCCATTTCCTTTACATCTTCAAATATAAAATCTACTTTGTTTCCATCAAGCACCTAGACATCTGCCCTAATGACATCTTGAATTGCATAATTTACAAAATCAATTGATAATGCTCTTCAGAACCATGGGATGTTTTCACTGGTTTACCATACAAATGTAAGTTGATAAAGCAGTATCTAATGCTGTCGTCTACTATTTGCAGGAATTTGCACCAAAAAAAGGACAGTTACTTAAGGAAATCAATTTGTTAATGAATATGTCTAGACATCTCCAGCATAGTTCACACAAGCAACACATGTTGCATCATGCAAGCTAACATGAGATATGCTTGCATTAAGGCAAGGTAGACTGCTTTCATTTCCCACACTCTAAGCTTGTATTACCTGGAGTAATTGAATATACCTCGCCCAAATGTCAGGGAATCATGCCCAAATGTAATCATGTCTGAACACAAGACCCTGACTGTTCCACATGCCTGATGATCCCCATTGTTACAATTACACAAGACATTGCATATTCAATGATGCTCGCTCCCCAAAATAGTCAATAAAGCTGCAGTATCTCCATAGCAAATACTCTGTGAAATGGCTTTCAAACAGTCTGATATAGATACATTTTGTTTAGGTACAGATTTATTTTGAAGTTAGATACTGAACACTAAGAAACAAGTCCACTGACTCATCTGACACAGGCCACACGAACATTATTCTCCCCATAACCACCATCCTCCCTTCTCCTCCACCCACACAACGGAATTGGTAAAGAAGTTCTGAAATTGCTGGAATTATTAATAGACCATTAATTATGAATTAATTATTAACGCACCCAGTTGCATAATTTTATTGAACATGCATACATTGTAATTAGGCTAACACTTTTGTTATAACAGCAGAACGGGAAGGGCTCTTTGAATATTATTGCTAGGAATACCGTCTATACTTTTAAAAATAAGGCAGCATCTCTGGAGAACATGGATAGGTGACGTTTCAGATCAGGAAGGGGGGTCCCTGACCCGAAATGTCACCTATTCACGTTCTCCAGCGATGCTGCCCAACCCACTGAGTTACACCAGCACCTTTGTGTCCTTTTAAAAAAAAAAAAGCCCTGTAGTCCCCTGTTTCTACTTTCTATACTTAAATTCCTGGTACCATCTCCTCAGGAGAGAAAAAAGAAACCAAACAAGCTCTGATTTATCTGAGGAAGGGTGAAGGATGGACAAATTCTTGCCCACAGACTTGTTCGAGCATTATGAATCTTGAACATGGTCACTGTCAGCCTTAAAGCAGTCACTATTTAAGTGACACCAACTTAATTTACTTCAATTGATATTACATTTCATTCTAAAACAAACAGAACATGTCCGTGAAGTTAGGTTTTCTTCATGTTTCTAATGATGAAGTATTACTGCAAGTTTTTTCTCCCTCTATACAACAATACTAAAGTATAAAATATAAAAATTTATACGCACCCGCCACACATCAAAAATTCACTGGAAGCTCGTCTGCCCACCGTTCCCAATGGCATGTCATCTGTGCAAAGTTTCAAAACAGATTGAGAGGCATAAACTTTGTTGGGAACACCAAAAACCTTTCCAATAAACACAAACTGGTTAAGATCATATAAATAGTTACAAATATTGCATCAAATGAGTGCCATAGCTCTTGAAGGAAGTTGGATTTGGTAAAGGATGATGCAATTGTGATGCAATCTAAATATATTTTCTCATCCTGTATTTATCCTAAATAAACAATGGTTGCTAGGGAAGAAAATTTTGTAATATATATTGTGTACATAATTAATTAGGAACTAGTAAAAAAATAATAAACTTTCAAAATTTTGGCCTGTTTATGATGTTATCTATTATGTGTTTACAAATCTTAATAGAACCACTTTAGACTTAGCCATAAATTTAGTCAATTCAGTTCTCTGTAATATTTTAAATACCAACTTTCCCTTTCAATGTCAACTTGAGATCAATAGTTGACCTCTTGCTTATCTGTGTGGATAAAAGGTCAATATGAAACCTGTGCTGTGCAGGGCCAAGAGAGTATTGTATTGCTTGGGATGCCTTCTCTCAATTACTCAACCAAATACCTTTCTGTCTCTCCAAATAAACACAGAAGACCCCATGGAACCATATGGAGAGCTGCGAGTTTTCCCACTAACCCAGGTTATTTTACCTCTATGATTGTATTAATATAACAGATTATTACTGTTTCCAAGAACCTGTATGTGAACCACAGGAACACCTGCAGTACAATAACTGCCTCTTAAAAGAAACATAGAAAATAGGTGCAGGAGGAGGCCATTCGGCCCTTCGAGCCAGCACCACCATTTTTTGTGATCATGGCTGATCGTCCCCAATGAATAACCCGTGCCTGCCTTCTCCCCATATCCCTTTTCCACTAGCCCCTAGAGCTCTATCTAACTCTCTCTTAAATCCATCCAGTGATTTGGCCTCCATTTCCCTTTATGGCAGGGAATTCCACAAATTCACAACACTCTGGGTGAAAAAGTTTTTTTCTCATCTCAATCATAAATGTCTTTATTCTAAGACTGTGGCCCCTGGTTCTGGACTCGCCCAACATTGGGAACATTTTTCCTGCATCTAGCTTGTCCAGTCCTTTTATAATTTTATATGTTTCAATAAGATCCCCCCTCATCTTTCTAAACTCCATTGAATACAAGCCTTCAGTATTGTGAGGAACTGGGATCCCTTAAATAGTTAAAGTAGATATTCAACATGTCTAATGCTCACATTGATGCCTAAAGTCAAAAGCTGCTTTCAAATTGTGTTTAGTATTCTTTTCTATTAAATCACACATGGGAGCAAGGCAAGGAATACCTAAATCCCACGAGTCAACAAAAAAATCAACTTCATTATCAGTGCATTCTAAGTTACTGGGACTGTTACATAGACTCTAAAAACTTATTAAGATGAACTACATAAAAAAAACATTATACATCCAATCAGTTTAGAGATGTTATCACTATTGGATAACACTATACATCTAATCAGTTTAGTTTAGAGATACAGCATGGAAACAGGCCCTTCGGCTCACCAAACCCATGCT
This sequence comes from Okamejei kenojei, assembly GCA_035221665.1. Classification (NCBI taxonomy): domain Eukaryota; kingdom Metazoa; phylum Chordata; class Chondrichthyes; order Rajiformes; family Rajidae; genus Okamejei; species Okamejei kenojei. The sequence continues at coordinate 30,876,291 of CM069156.1, read as the reverse complement.
GACCAATGATCATCCATATACTAATTCAATCCGACACACTGGGGACAATTTACAAAGCCAATGAACCCACAAACATGCACATCTTAGGAGTGTGGGATGAACCCGGAGCGCGCAATGATAACCCATGAAGTCACAGGGAGAATGTGCAAACTCTACAGACAGCACCCGTAGTCAGGATCGAACCCGGATCTCTGGTGCTGTAAGGTAGCAACTCTATCACTGTACCACCTCAATATAAAAATAATTGATGTGGATACAAAATAATTTGTGCAACAGAAGTCTACATTTTGGAGAAACTAGGAACTGCAAATGCTGGTTTACCCAAAGGGACACAAAATGCCAGAGATACTCAGCAGGTCAGGCAGCATCTCTGGAGAACATGGATAAGTGGCCTTTTGGGTTGGGACCCTTCGTATACCTTGAGGAGCTTCTGAAAGCAGCCTGTGATTTGTTTAAAAGCATAAATTGGAACCTAGTTCAATGGGAACCTCCAGTATGATGACACTAGAGCCAGTGCACATAATAGCACAAAATGTCACAATTACGTACATGCTAAACTGGATAAATCAGCAAGATACGTAAACATCCACTTGTCATTGATTATGTTTTTATTCATCAGTAATTCATTCATAGAAAGATTAGCTGCTCCCCCTGCATTCCCATGACCAAGGACACCAAGCTGCAGCTTGCATTTTAGAATGAATCGAGTTCAATCCTCAAACTGCTATTAGACATCCCCAACACAACAGAAATCACAATTTGGATTATTTTAGTTAACTTAAAACCAAATGCTCAAATAATTGAATGGCATCCTCAAATCCAATTGATAAAAATCTTGAAATCCTACAGAATTTTAAAACATTTGACTTATTCAGTCCTTGCATAAATGACTCGTGCAAATTCAGAAAGGACAAGGAGGCGGCGAATTGTTGCAGAAAAATGTATGCAAATATGAAGATATTCAATATATTTATAGTAATGGTAGACTTTGCATTTTCAGGGAATTATTTGATTATTCAAGAGTGCAAGATCTCTATTTTGGACATACTGACTCGTTAAAATAAAGCATTTTAAATTCAATGCAGCAATGCATTTTAGCCTTGAATGCAAAATATTTTTTTTAAAGGATCCAAGGACAAAAAACAAAAAGTATGAACAGAAGTGCAGTCAACCTGCCCGAGGATTGTTACTTTTCCCTCCTCGTCTCTAAAGATTTGAAACGAATGAAACAAAACCAACAAAATGAAGAGCAGTTGCTTACATGACTGATCAGAAGAGATGCTATGTGGAACAAGAACAAAGTCATCCGTGTCACACGAAGAGTTCTTGCTGCCACTACTTGCAGAATCTTTGGAAACCTGCAGATAGTTCGGAGGACCCAAAGGTGGGGAAGACAAAGTGTCCTCCTGTATCCGTTGCATGTCAGGTAATGACTGAAGGGAGGGAAAAAAAGTTACAAGATATTAACTTTACAATCATGAAATCCCACTAATAATATTTCAACTATTCTGCAAAGTTTCTTTTTGGGAAAAAAACAAATTTGGATGTTAACGTTTGTCCATTATCTTTTGTTGATTTCAGTTGCATATTCAAGGTTACCAAGGTTACCGCAAGACACCAAAACACTCAAGAATGTTTGAAAAATCTACTATTGAAGATAGTAGTATTTGCTTTTAATTTGCCTCCACCCGATCTAAAGAGTTGAACACATGTCACATAACACATGTGACTATGCAGTATGCTAGCTTTGGATATAAATATTCATTTTAACTATAAAAGATTAACAGTCATTATTAAGCAGTAACATTTAAGACTCGGGCAAATGGGAGTAGCTAGGTTAAGCAACTTGGTTGACATGGACATATTGGGACAAAGATTGTGTTTCCGTGCTGTATAGATTTGACTTTAATTGGCAATGAACTATATTAAAGTGAATGGGAAGATTATGTATCAGCTCAGAATTTAGATCTGTGAGTAGAATTGTCAGAACTCTGTCGTTCAAACATGTAGCTAAACTTTCAGACACAGCTGGCATTAAAGAAAGGAATGAGGTTTTAGAGGACTTGTGGTTAGGTCACTTTTGGAATATTGCGTGCAGTTCTGGTTACCCCATTACAGGAAGCATGTGGAGGCTTTGAAAAGGGTGCAGAGGAGTTTTACCAGAATGATACCTGGATGGGGAGGGGGTGTATTAGCTAAGCAGCAGTTGGCCAGACTTGGATTTTTTTCTATGGACCAATTGGAGATTGCTGGGACACCAGATTAAAGTATATATATAAAATTATGAATGGAATAGATAGTTAGAACCTCCCCCCCCCCCCCCCCCGCGCCTTGTGCAGGGCACTTGTTAAATATCACTATTCGATGGAGATTTTGTACTCCCTGAGGATTATGTAGTGATTTTATTTTAAACTGAAATAAATATCAATCTTGCTTTGTTAGAATTAATTGTGCACGGAAGCCAGTAACACTTACATTGTTTCGAATGGTTCGCTTAATGAAGTACGACAAGGTCAGATTAATTTATCGTTTGACATTAATAACAAAACGTTCGTCAGATAGGATCTTGGGGGAATAACGCGTCAATAAATAATGCTACTTACTGGAGGAGACGCAAAATGACAAGATGGAGAGCTGCCACAAGAACTACCAGACACGGAACCAGGGCACGTGGGCACAGGAACAGGGACAGGACACGCTGGAGATAGAATCATCCAAATCCATTAGATGCAAGTACTATATTCCATTACAGCTCTGCATGCGTATATTTAATTTAATTGATCAAATGGATTTGCAGCACACACATTATTCAACTGCACCCTAACTTCAGCAGGGCAAGATAAAGGGACAATCCTAAGAGTAAAGACATTATATTTCCATTATATAAAGCTTCTATTTCCTTTGAAGTCACTTTCAAGGAATTAAAGGGAAGCATGAATAAAATTGAGAGTAGCTGGAGGAAAGCAACTGATCGATATTTATTCTCTGCAACAATAGACCATCACGCTAATCATGAAAGTGAAAGCAATTGTGAAATAAGCCCTTTGCTACCTTCTTTCTCTATCATTTAATTATCAAATTTGATAATCTTGCATCTATTTTAACAAAGTTAGAATGCTAATTAATATTAGCAGCAGAAGCTATAGTTTAAGTATTTGATTAACTACAGGCTATAGAAAAGATTACTCAAACATAATGCAAAGTGATAGAGGAACACAGCAGGTCAGGTGGAAGCAGCATTCAGGTCGATACGAAGATTTACTCATCCAGTTTCTTTCACTAGTGGTTCAATGGCTTCTTCATTATCACATGCACCAAGGTAGAGTGAAATACCTTTTTTGCATGTAGATCAGCAAGACTATGACCATACATAAGCACAGTCTCCCTGTAAGTACAGAACGTACAGAACAACCCAGATTCTATATACAAGTGTTGCCATTGTACAGTCCCATCTGCAGCTGGTCGCAAAGGCCCGTTGCAACCGTCACCTCCATTCAAGTCCTCCTGTGAATCTTCCTCCCTCTTCAGCCCTTGTTCACCAGGGAGTGCTTCCTGCAGCCAACCTTGAGGGTGCAGATTGTGGCAGTCCCTGGTTCTTCTTACCGGGCCTTCCGTCCTGTGTCCACCGCTGTCGCCGATTCCCTTCACCCTTCTCTCCGATTCACGGTCTTCAGGGACTCACTGGGCTTCCCTGTCCGGGTGGGTTCCTGGTTCCGTGGCTGACAAGCCAGGCTTGCTGTTTGGATAAAGCTGCAGCTCGCCGGGAAGCCACCTTGCCGCCCACGGCCTGCCAGGAGAGCTTCAGGTACTGGAAGTCTGAAGAAAGGCCTCGACCAAAACGTCACCCATTCCTTCTCTCCAGAGACGCGGCCTGTCCCGCTGAGTTACTCCAGCATTTTGTGTCTTGCTTTGAGTACTGATTGATGATCCGAGTTCTCATCAGGCCAGTAACCTCTGACTTTAGACCGGTTTAAGGCTTCAAAGCTTAACCAACAAAAACCACCCAAGCTGGAGCGTGGCAAACTCTTTGCACGCCAGAAGAGGTTCTGCTATCATCCATTACAATCGTTTCACTCTTTCAAATCTTAATTTCAACAGCAGCATTAACTTTTGAACTATCTTTAATCAGACATTTACTTGCACTAAATGTTGTAAACTTTATCCTTTATCTGTGCACTGTGGACGACTTGACTGTAATCATGTGTAGTCTTTTCCTTGACTGGGTAGCAGGCAAACAAAAGCTTTTCACTGCACACTGTACTTTAGTACACATGACAATAATAAACTAAACTACATTAACCAACTTCCATTCATGAAGTGACCAAATCAACTCCTCCATTGGATGAAAACAAAGTTTAGTTAAACCGTAGCCAGTGAATTGCACAATGTGAGCCAAGAGAAAAACAAATAAATATAATTAAACACCAATGAAAAACTGGCAAAAGCCTGAAATAATATTCTTGATTCATTTCTCAGGCAATTAGATGTAAACTATGGCGAATCTCAGATTGTCACCATCAGTATATTTAATCTATAACCTATCTTATCATCCAACCAACCACCCCACTTCCTCAATACAAAGAGAGCCTCTCACAGAACACCCAAGTCAGTATCAAGATAAGGTCACTGCTTTTGAATGATTACTATTGATTGTGATAGATGAAGCAGCAATGCGGGAGGTACAAGGTCACAACGTATATTCTAAGAATTTGGATATAAATCAGATAAGAAGGTTGAAGGATAATGTGATCTGGGATAAACAATAGCCATTTCAGACTGAGATACAAAGTTCAATCGATACACTGCACTAATTTTCATTAAACTAAATGAAAGAAGCACAGGTCATTCTTCATTGCGAAATGGAATTTAGCATTTAGCTGTGGTGTTATCTGCCCTTTTTGACCAAAGGTGTCAGAACAGTGATTACTTTTCAAGATTATAGTAAAAGCTGCTTACAAATGTTGATAAATAAAGTAAGACTTACATTTTTTCACCGTTGATGCCTGATCCATGAAAGGATGGTTAAAGAACATTTCTACAAAACAAAAAAAAGTTTGTGTCAATATTTCTTCTTTGAAGTTCTGTGATTCTGGAAGTTTACAATAGTCTCCCATTCTTGTGAGCAGATTTCAGTGATTAAATGCTGCAAACTATAAATGAGTTCTTAAACATTTGGCAAAGGTGTGCGGCAAAAATATTTACTTTCCAATGGAATGTTGCTTTTTTAAATAACCATTCAATACTTTCAAATACCACTGTGTATGGCATCTTTGCAGCACAACTGTCGGTTGGAATTAAAGAATGAAGTTTCAAATTATTTTTTCCTATATAGAAATTATAAGAACTTCCATGTTAACTACCAAGTTAATCTCAATTAAGAATGTATGAGCTCTGATACTGGTAGGCAGGATTCTCAAAGAAAGCAAGTGGGTTCCCACTATCCATGGCCTAAATGTGCCTGCATACAAGTTAACATGCATGCAAGTAAGGGTCCCGATTGGACTTATCCCAACCCAAGGCGAGAAAAAATGCTATGGATGTGGGTAAAAATCTGTTTCTTCTCAATAATTATGTAAATCATAATGATGGCATATAAACTCTAATTTGTCAGTACGTTACAAAATAGGCACTAACTTTTATGTATTAATTTTAACATTGCAAAAAAATCAAGTCACTCCTACTTTAAGATGCTCCTCAACAACTATCCATTGACCAACCTTTTGGTTACCTGTTCCAAAATGTGGTTTGGTGTCAAACTTTACTCCAGTGTTGCTTTGGAATGCCTTCAGAGGCTTTCCCAAGTTAAAACTGGTCAATAACAAAGTTTGTTCCAAAGTGGCCTTAAAGTCTTCAAGAGGTTGGAGAAGCTGAGAGGTTTAGGAAGGAGATTCCAGACCATGTAATTCAGACAGCTGAAAGCATGGTCTCCATGATTAAGTGAAGACAATGGAAAATGCACAAGCCAAGAATTGCGGGACCATAAAGACCTTGGTGGATAGTAAAGTTGGAGGAGATCTAGATTTAAGCAGATTTAAGGTCAAGGAGTTTGAAAACATGTTAATAATGTTAAAATTAAGATATCAATTGACAAAAGGGCTGCATTGATCCAGAGAGCACAGGAGTGACCAGTGAAATGTTTTGAGAGTCTATATGCAGTTGCAAGCAAGGTTTTCACTATATCTGTGCTTCAAATTACTTGTGCATATGACAATATTTTTTACTTAAAGTTCTTACCAGATTACCTGAAGTCAAGTCGCCAAGCAGGTAGTTTTAACAACTGAAGATCCAAGGGCAAAATACAGAAACTGACTGGTTGAATTGGCATCTGCTGAACCCACAACACTGCAGCTATAATAACAGAAGAGTTTAAAAAAAACTAACTCACCAAAATCCATTCTGTCCTTCTGGTTTCTCTGAAGCAAACTGAGTAGTAGCCCACCCAGATGAGCAGAAGTTTCACTGGGGATGCTGTTTGAGAAATGAATCAACATCACCAATTGAAAACAAAAATAAATTATTCCAGACCAGAAAGTTAAAAAAATTAAGTACGTGGACACTTTAATATAACAGTGGGGCAAATAAAAGTTCTAACTAAGACTCACCACGAGCTATAAATAGGCAACAATTATTGGTTAAACTGCAGTCAGTCAAAATATCCTTTCTTCCCAGTTTAGAAAGGACATCAGCACCTGCAGCTGATTAGCGTTCTCCAATTAAATGGATCAATAAAGGCTGATGATAGCAAAGCTTCTGCCTTTAGGTTTAACAGTTTTATGTAGAGTATGGAAATTCTGGTTTGTGGTAAAGAATTCCACACAATTTGGTTCAAATTAACAAAATCACTTAGAAAGATCTCAAAGGTAGAAGATGCAAAGCATTGGAAAAACTCAAATGTTGCAGTTTGGAGAGTGCTACTTAAATGAAAGTTAAGGCATAATGCTGGAGTGGTAGGAGAACTTACAATCTGCCTGCTCAATGGAGATGTTTCAAACTGAAATATCTTGGAGTTAGAGAATTTGACAAGTTTAAAAAGGTTTTCTCAAAGGGTAAATGACAGCAACATAATGTTAATTAGTGGGCTAACATTGGAGTCACTGAGCATTTCCCAATATGACTGGCTATCCAGCTAATGTTTTTTTGCTCATTGATGGGATACCTATGAACTGCATCATTGTAGCAACAGACACCAGAATGGTCTGGTATTTTCCATAGAGACCCATTCTATGGTGTGCAACTTGTACTGTTCTCCAATTGCATTTGTGAGAAAAGCGAAATGGTCCTTCGCTAACGCCTACGTTAACATTATTGATAAAAGGAAGAAAGATAAAGTAGGCACCCACTCACTTGGGGACTAGACTCTTGTTCTTCTCATAGAAGAGCCTCAAATCCTGTGGGCTGTTTGCCTGCAAGAAAGAGATTCCAGTGTCAGAAGGTAAATTCTGATTTAGCTAACTCAAGAGAACAATACCATGAAAAGTTAAATACGAAGTTCTGGAGGATCTCAGTGGGTCTGGCAGCATCTGTGGAGGGAATAGACAGGTGAGACTTTATGTGGGAGCCCTCCCATAACTAAGTATGGGGCGGCACAATGGCGCAGCTGGTAGAGCTGCTGCTTCACAGTGCCAGCGACCTGGGGGGTTTGGGGAGTGTGTGTGTGTGTGCGCGCGGCGTGTGTGTAGGGAGTTTGCATGTCCACCCTGTGACGGAGGGTTTGCTCCAGGTGCTACGGTTTCCTCTCACATCCCAAAGACGTATGGGTTTACAGGTTAATTGGCGTGGGGAGTGGATGAGACAGTGGGCTAACATAGAACTGGTCTGAACAGAGGTTGTGTGGACTTGGTGGCTGAAGGGCATTTGTCCATGCTGTATCTCTAAATGAAAAAAGGATGCTGCCTGACCCACTGAGTCCCTCCAGCACTTTGTGCTTTGTTCAAGGTTCCAGCATTTGCAGTTCCTTGTGTCCCCAATACCATGAAGATGCGTCACATATTCTACAATCTAAAACACTGATCAGTTTATCCAACGTTGCACAAATAGCTATATTCATAGTCTGGTTACATGACCCACTTCTGATGTCACAGTCAGCTGATGTTAATTTGCTTTATCCTGAAGAAGTGTGCAAAAATATTTTTAAAAGGTTATTTTATTCCATTTTCCGCAAAGCACATGGCAATATAAAAATGGAATCCAAATATTTTTTAGCTGACCCATAAGACATAAAAGTTGATGCACTTATCAAATATGTACTGTCATTCCACCTACTGATGAGCAAGATAGCATCTACCCCTGCACACCAATGCACCTCACTAAACCAAGTATATCTTCCGCTACTGATGCTCTGTAATATTAACCCTTTCTCACTCCCTGCCCTGAGAGTATCTGCATCTTCTCGGGGAGGTATTCTCAACTTGTGTCAGTATTTTACAGTTAATGACCTCCAGGGCCAAAGCTGCCTGCCAAAAACACAAGACTAATTTGCATAACTGGCACAACGGTAACAGTCTCTTTTTAGTTGCGCTTGAAGGGGCCATCTCTCTCAGCAACAGCCTTATGCAAAATATCATGTCTCTTTTAACAACAAATATTGCTCTGCTCTACATTTGTATTGTTTTTCTTTGTCCCCATGAATTCAAATTAAAAAAAAGTGGTCATTTTAAGTTATCCGATTTCCAATATTCCCAAAGTATCTGGGAGTACCTCCCAACAAGACAAATCTAGTTTTGTTTAGAGATACAGTGTGGCAACAGACTCTTTGGCCCACCCAGTCCATGCCGACCGACGATCCCCACACACTATCCTACACACACTAGGGACAATTTACAATATCACCAAAGCCAATTAACTTACACACCTGTACGTCTTTGGAGTGTGGGAGGAAACCGGAGGACCCGGAGAAAATCCACGCAGGTCACTGGGAGAATGTACAAACTCCGTACAGACAGCACCCGCGGTCATGATCGAACCCTGGTCTCTGGTGCGGAAAGACAGCAACACTACCGCTGCACCACCGTACCGCCCCACAGATAATGGGATTTTTAATCGGTTTCCCACCAACTTGCCCAGATCACTTTAAAAAAGTCCAAATCAGTAAATGGTATAATCTATTAATCTTCTTGGTACGTACCTGGAAAGGAGGCTTGCCAACAAGACACTGAAATACCACAGTGCCTATACTCCAGAGGTCTGCCTTGGCATCGTAGTGCTGTGACATGATAACCTCAGGTGCCTGAAAAAAAACCAAAAGAACAATAGTAGCAAAGAAGAACGAGTTCTTAAACATTATTAGTCACAAACTTACCCTCAATTATGAACACCTGAAAAAAAACCTTGCATCAGGTATAGTATGTTTTCCAATCGGAAATTACTTTCATGTCATGAATACATAAGACGTTCGTGGTCGAAGATTCGCAGATTCCCCTTTCGTATTCTAATCATCAGTTCCACCTTGTGGAATATCTATCGCAACTTAGAGGGAAAAAACTTTTGTTCATCCTTCCTCAGATTCAAGAATAGTCCCAAGTACATTGGAAAATAAAAAATGTGGCAATGTTTTACCAAGGAAGTAGAGCAAAGGAAAGTAGGGATCTGTGGACAAGTTTGCCTAAATTCAGTTAATATACTGAAAACTATTATGGATGTGATAACCTTATCATAAACATATATGAAAATCATATCACTAACAGGATCAACGCTTTTTTGAACTGTGGTCAACAAATGCAAGAGGTTTTGTTTTGAGGATGTAAAGAAGACGGAAGATTAAATGGAATTCATGGATGCTCTGGGCATTTTAAAGGGCATTTCGTACCTCATAGAAGGTTGCTACACAAAATAGAGTAAAATGCTGAAAGGAGAGTAAGGATTGGTTGAAGCACAGAGACGGGGAATAAAGAGTCTTATTCACACTGGCAAGCTGTTACTAAGGCCCTCGTTAATTCAGAATCTGAATGAATCACTTAAATGCAAAGTTTACTGATGCCAGCAAAGCCTGGTGCCAAAGTGAGTTGTGAGCAGCGAGCAAAGAGTCTTCGAAGAGGCACGGGCATGTTAAGTGGGCAAAAAAAAAGTAAAACGAAGTGCACAGTTAAAAAAGGTATGGTTTGGAAGATAACAAAATAGATTTTAATCACGCATTGTTGAAAAATATGAGGCTAGGAAGCAAAAAAAGATTTAAAAACAAAGGAATTAAATGGTAATTGCAGGTGTGCACTGTGCCATTCTACGATCTGCATACAGTTATCATACAGGTAAATAAGCAAATGCAAAAGCAAGTACATTGCAATTCAACCAGGATGGACTTAGGATTCACTACCATCAAAAAACACATTGCTGGAGGAACTCAGTGGGTCAGCCAGTATCTGTGGACGGCAACAGACAGACAATTTTGAGTCCAATCTGAGCATTCTTGCAGCAGCATGCTTTTTGGTCAAGATTCTCACATCTGCAATCCACTGTGTCTCCCTTTCTCTGCTATGCTTAGTCTGGCTGAATTTGTTCTCACCATTAACAATTTACCCTTTAACTCTACTGACTTGCTCAAAATAAAAGGTTGTCTGCATGGATGCAAGCTGCATCAGTTTCTTTATGGGACATGTAGAACATTCCTTAACTCAACCCCATACTACAAAAAGTAGAAAACACTGCCCAGTCCATCATCAGCTCTGACCTTCCTTCCATCGAGGGGATCTACCACAGTCGCTGCCTCAAAAAGGCTGGCAGCATCATCAAGGACCCACACACCCTGGCTACACACTCATCTCCCTGCTACCTTCGGGTAGAAGGTACAGGAGCCTGAGAACTGCAACGACCCGGTTCAGGAATAGCTACTTCCCCACAGACATCAGGCTATTAAACCTGGCTCGGACAAAACTCTGAACATTAATACCCCTCCATCTGTTATTTGCACTTTATTAATTTATTAATTAATGTGTGTATTTAAGTATATAACTGTAGTCAATGCCTACTATGTTCTGTTGTGCTATGCAAAGAAAGAATTTCATTGTCCTGTCAGGGACACATGACAATAAACTCTTTTGACTCTTGGACTTCTGCCTCCCCCCCCCCCCCCCCCCGTGCTTCCTTCATCCCACACATAACTTGAATGGTTCATCAACTGGTGAACCACAGCATTAAATAATGATATGGAAGGTACTTCCAAATTTCTACTACAATGCGACCACTTTCTGGCTAAAACACTTCTCTCCTCTTTTGTTGAATCCTGTATTTTCATTTCAGGGCTGTCACAGCAACCAAAATCCATTGCAAGTCCATAGACTCCCTTCCCATTGCTTCACCTTGTACCTTCCTTTTGCGCATTTGGTGCTCATGGCATGGGTTCCTCTACATTGAGGGAAAGAAATGCAGATTGGGTGATCGCTTTGAACAGTACCCTTGTTCTGTCTGCAAGTCTTATTTCACTTCCTACTGCCATTCACTTTACGTTTCCAATTCTCCATCCTACCCCGACCTCTTACACTTTTGCTACAAAGCTCCAGGATTGATTAGGTTTATTTTAGCCTGATAGATTTGCTGAATTTCAGTTAATCACCCATTCCAATCTTGCATCTTTTGGGTGGCACAATGGCAACTGGTAGAGCTGCTTACTCATAGGGCCAGAGTTCCTGGTTCGACCCTAACTTTGGGTGCTGACTGTGAGGAATTTCCATGTGTTCCCTGTGACCACATGGGTTTCCTCCGGGTGCTCGGTTTCCCCCCAGGTCACAAAGACTTGTGGGCTTGTAAGCTAATTAGACTTCATAAAAAGTTGCCCCTAATGAATTGGAAGTGAATGAGAAAGTGGGATACATAGAACTAGTGTGACAGAGTAATCGACGAATGCATGGACTGTGGGCCAAAGAGCCCATTTCCATGCAGTATCTCAAAACTAAACTTCCAGTACTTTTAATGAACAAAGAGAGATCAAATCATTAAGTATTTATCTTGCAACTGGTGACATCTAAGGTGCGGAGCACTGTCAGAACCGTTTGCATTTATTTCAAATAGACCATTGTACCTCCTTTCAATACTGACCAAAGGAGGCTTTGCCCTGATTTCATAAGTGCTTGTTGAGATGGTACCTAGCCTGTTTCAATTTTCAGATTAAATGAAAGATACATCTGCCGTTGAGTCAACAATGCAGCATAGATACAATGAATTGCATCCTGAGGCAAGTGTTTAGTTTGAGATACAGAATGGAGACAGGCCCTTCAGCCCACCAAGTCTACACCGACCACTGATCACCCATTCATCCCATTTCCCCTTTACATTAGGGGCAATTTACAGAGGTCAATTAACCTGCAGATCCACACGTCTTTGGGATGTGGGAGGACACCAGGACACCCGAGAACAGGGAACCAGAGCATCACAATCCACAGGGAGAACATGCAAAGTCCAGACAGCACCCAAGGTCAGTACCAAACCCAGGACTCTGGCGGTGTGAGGCAGCGGCTCTGGTTTAATCTAGAACAAGCCATTGAGTATGCCTGGCCTGCACTCATTGGGGTTTGGAATGATGAGAGTTCTAACCAAGAAGGTTCACAGAGTGACAGACGGGATAAGTGTCCGTAGACACTTATTCACACTGAAGAATCTGAAGTAACTACACGATCATGGGTCAATTATCTCAGGCTGGGACAAGCAGAAAGTCCATTACTCATTGTGTTTGGATTCTTTAAAATTCCACCCTAGGTCTCTGAATGCTTGATCGCCCTGTAGATTCAAAGCTGATTAATTCCCTTATATCCAAAAATATAATGGAAATTGGAGGTCAGGTGAGAAAGTGAACCTGGGGTACATGATTATCTCTGATCTTACTGAATGAAAGAGCAAAACTAAAAGGCCATATGGCTTACTCCAGCTGCTTCCTCATATGTTCAATCAATTGCCAGGATCCCCTGCAATAAACTGGCTAATTCACATCCTCACCACTTCTGTCATTCTTATAATTCTCTACTGCCCCGAGAAACATTACACATGCCCTGCAAGAATGAATAATCTTCGGTACACGATGTTTAACTCTCTGGAACCAAATGAGCAAAGGTATACAAAGAGTGCGTAACACTGTCTCACAGATTTCGTGATACCCAAAGGAGATAAGGAGGCTGGAAAATATATACAATCACAGAAGCACCTGAATGTAAAATCAAGTGCACAGAATTGCTTAATCATAAGGTAGAGTGGTGCATGAAATTATGCGACAATCTCCATTTGCTTAGACAGATTCTTTACTCACCATGTACATGGGTGAACCACAGAGAGTGGCAGCCATCATGTTACTCTGCAAATACCGGGCAAAGCCAAAATCAGCTGCAGAGAATTATAAAGAAAAGTACTGCAACACTTAAACTGATTTGAGCATTTTAAAAAAAAACAACAATAACTGTATTCATAGTCATAGAGTGATACAGTGTGGAAACAGGTCCTTCGGCCCAACTCACCCACACCGGCCAACAATGCCCCAGTGACCCTAGCACCACTTGCCTGCGCTTGGTCCATATCCCTCCAAACTGTCCTATCCATGTACCTGTTTAACTGCTTCTTAAACGATGGGATAGTCCCAGCCTCAACTACCTTCTTTGGCAGCTTGTTCCATACACCCACCACCCTTTGTGTGAAGAAGTTACCCCTCGGATTCCTATTAAATCTTTTCCCCTTCACCTTGAACGTATGTCCTCTGATCCTCGATTCCCCTACTCTGGGCAAAAGACTGTGCATCTACCCGATCTATTCTACTCATGATTTTATATACCTGCATAAGAGCTCACCTCATCCTACTTGGCTCCATGGAATAGAGACCCAGACTACTCAACCTCTCCCTATAGCTCACACCCTCTAGTTCTGGTAACATCCTCGTAAAGTTTCTCTGAACCCTTTCAAGCTTAACAATATCTTTCCTGTAACATGGTGCCCAGAACTGAGCACAATATTCTAAATATGGTCTCACCCACGTTATACAACTGCAACATGACCTCACAATTTCTACTCAATACTCTGACTGATGAAGGCCAAAATGCCAAAAGCCTTTTTGACCACCGTATCTACATGCACCTGTACTCCTAGATCCCTCTGCTCTAGAGCACTACCCAGAAGCCTACCATTTACTGTGTTGGTCCTGCCCTTGTTCGATGGCCCAAAATGCATCACCTCACACTTCTCTGTATTAGATTCCATCAACCATTCCTCCGCCCACGTAGCCAATCGATCCAGATCCTGCTGCAATCATTCACAACCATCCTCATTATCTGCAAAACCACTCACTTTTGCTAATCTTGCCCTGTATGTTCTCATCCAAATCAATGATGTAGATGACAATCAGTAATGGACCCAGCACTGAACCCTGAGGCACAGGCCTCCAGTCTGAGAAGCAACCTTCCACCATCACCCTCTTCTTCCTTCCATGGAGCCAATTTGCTAACCATTCAGCTATCTCTCCTTGGATCCCATGCCATCTAACCTTCCAGATCAACCTACCATGCGGAACCTTGTCGAATGCCTTACTGAAATCCATGTACACAACATCTACAGCTCTGCCCTCATCAACCTTTTTGGTCACGTCTTCAAAAAAAAATCAATCAGATTTGTGAGACACGACCTCCCACGTACAAAACCATGCTGACTATCCCTAATCAGCCCTTGCTCATCCAAATGCCTGTATATCCTATCCCTCAGAATGCTCTCCAGTAATTTACCAACTACAGATTTTAAGCTCACTGGCCTATAGTTCCCAGCATTTTCTCTGCAGCCCTTCTTAAAAAGAGGCACAACCTTTGCCACCCTCCAGTCTACCAGCACCTCTCCTGTATTTAAGGACGACTTGTAAATTTCAACCAGGGCTCCCGCAATTTCCTCGGATATATCTGTTCAGGCCCTGGAGATTTGTCTACCTTCAAACACGACCGTCCCTTCAGTACTCCTTCGACGGTAACCCTGACTGCTCTCAAGACACTTCCAGTGACTGCTCCAATTTCCTCCGTCCTACTTTCTTTCTCCTTGGTAAATACAGAGGAGAAATGCCCATTTAGGACCTGGCCCATCTCCTGTGCCTCCACACAAAGGTGACCGCTTTGATTCCTGAGAGGTCCCATTCTCTCTCTAGTTACTATTTCCCTCCTTATGTATTTATAAAATCTTTTGGGATTATCCTTAATGCTACCCGCCAGAGCTATCTCCTGACCCTTTTTGCCCTTCTGATTTCCTTTTTTTAGTTTACTCCTTAGTTCCCGAAACTCCTCCAGGATGCACTTGATCCCAGCTGCCTATACCCCGTCTTGTTTTTGACCAACTTCTCAATTTCTCTCGTCAGCCAAGCTTCCTTACGTTTGCCTGCTTTGCCTTTCACTCTGACAGGAACGTACACATCCTGAGCTTTCTTCAGTACACTTTTAAAAACATCCCACTTGGCCGATGTTCCCTTCCCCTCAAATAACCTGCTCCAGTCAACTTGAGCAAGTCACAGTGGCACAGCGGTAGAGTTGCTGCCTTACAGTGAATGCAGCGCCAGAGACCGGGTTCAATCCGGATTACGGGTGCTGTCTGTACGGAGTTTGTACTTTCTCCCCGTGACCTGCATTTTAGTTCAGTTAATATTGTACATCAGCATTTCAAGTACAATGGAAATATGAACAGATACACAAAAATGATTAAAAAATAATGATCGCTGCATTAAAAAATAGAAAGCAATAACAAAGCTGCACATTTTAAGCAGCTTTATTCAAATCTGCTCAGGAAGCATTACCCTTTTAAGAAATCGGTCTTGTGTTATTGGATAGTGCCAGAAAATAAACATCATGAAGCCAGATTTAAAAAAAACTCAATTTGAATAAAAACAGAAAAAATACTGGAAATGCAAAGCCTGTCCAAGAGGACAAGTGAGTATCTTTGGCAAGTGACTTGGAGCTGTGTTAAAATGGAGACTCAAAATACAGTCTGGTATTTTAGTTAATCTAATAAGGACCAAATTAGTCTGTTTACCAAATGATTGCCATAAGTGGAGCATGACATTGCTTAGTATTGGATGAGTGTGTTCTTTCCATCAGGGTGTTTATACCCCCAACACATTCACACTTGCCTTTCAGCAAAAGTTGAAAATAACATACTTGGAATTGTTCAGCCTGATAGATGAATTTTTGGAACATTCCATGAGAATGCATGGTGCAGCAAAGAATAAATAATTAAAATGCTCGTGCCAAGTTCTCAGAGTTGATCTGGATCAAATCCCTCCCCCACTCACATTAATGTCAAACCATGTGTTCCTATTTTGTGATTTTAACAAAACGAGTTAATCCTCTTAAATGTCTTGAGTAATCACGGGGGCCAGCAATATAGCATTCATAACTTTTCGCCAGAACCTTTGTCATGGGAGACTGCCTGGAAAGCAATGTCACAAAGTTGTTGGACCAGCATATCCAGGCAGTCTTGCTGAATTAGCAGATAATACTAACGCTTTCCAGCAACAGCCATTGGACACAAAATAAGAGCAAGGTTCCAGTCTATTCCTCCTCATCCATGGGTCATAGGCATTTAGGCACCTTCCCGCTACATAGAACAGCCGGCTGGGTGGCACTGTGGCACAGGACACAGCTGCTGCCTCACAGCGCCCGAGACCCGGATTTGATCCTGACCTCGGTGCTGTCTGTGTGTTGTTTGCAGGTTCTCCGTGACCCCGTGGGTTTCCTCCCACATCCCAAAGACGTGCACGTTTGTAGGTTAATTGGCCTCTCTAAATTGCACCCAATGTGTAGGGAGTAAATGTGAAAAAATGCAATTGCATAAAACTAGCGTGAATGAGTGATCGATGCTCGGTGTGGACTCGGTGGGTGAAAGGGCCTGTTTCCACGCTGTATCTTTCAATCAATTCAGTCAGCATAATATGGCACAAGATCAGGCCTTTGGCCCACAATGTCTGTGCCGAACACAATGCCAAGACCACCACTTATCTACCGGCACATAACTCATATCCCTCCAAACACTGCGTATCCATATACATATGGGTGTTTCCGTAAATACAACACTCAGCAGTGAAACTGATGGTCTCCAAACTTCTAGGTTATTTTTCCTAGGTAGACATAAATGCTGGAGAAACTCAGCGGGTGAGGCAGCATCTATGGAGTGAAGGAAATAGGCAACGTTTCGGGTAGAAACCCTTCTTCAGACTGTCTGAAGGGTTTCGGCCCAAAATGTTGCCTATTTCCTCCAGCATTTTTGTCTACCTTCGATTTTCCAGCAACTGCAGTTCCTTCTTAAACATAGGTTATTTTCAGTTTTTTTAATGTAGTAATCCCATTGTTTCATATCCTGTATTTTAAGTAGTATAGATCATGGTGTGTATCCAAAATAGAGATGAAGAAAAATAAATCTGTTTTTACAAAGAAAAATATCAGATCCCTGTTTTCTTGCCCTTTTTTAGTGACATTTTTCAAGCAGGATTTCATCAAATCCTTAGGCTAATGCCAGAAAGATCACATTAATTTTGAAATTAAATAACTCTATATAAGCCATAAGCCAAATTCTGATTTTGTTTATGATTTTTATAATTTATCTGGATTTCTGATGCCTAACGTTTTTGCAGCAAAACGTGAGTAGCTCACATTTGGTCACGTGTGAAATGTGTGATTTAAAAGCAGTGCAACCGTTTTTATATTTATTGTTTCTTTTTAATTGTTTATATTTTGTGTTTAAGCTTTACATGGAAATACTTAATAATGAAAAGAACTTGAAATCATGAAATAAAAATCTAGTTTGCTCACCTATTTTATCGATGACTAATTCAGTTGTCCCTCCTGTTTTCTGATCTCGTCAACGCGATAACGTTTTTTTTAAAATCGCGATTTAAAATGACCCTGACCTGAACTACGGTGTGGTGGGTTGTGTGCCGATATTTTGCAAGGGAGCTTAGAAATCAGTATAACAGATAGTATCCAAGTGGTCACGTTGTGGGCACTGTGAGCTCTGAAGAACGCTATGTTCACTTTTTTTTGCTTGGAATCATTGGTTAGTAAAAATCTTTTTTCACTTTTTCGTTCTTTTCTCGTAAATGTTGTTTCTAGTTTACAATAGAAATGTTTAAATTCCGTTAAGCTTTCATTGCTTGTTGCTATGTTGTTGTAAAGTGTGTGCACTGTATCGAAACATCCACACATGTTTTTGGTTCTGGGAAAATTTCGAGTAAATTAACATTGAATCCCATGAAAAGTTACTGTATTCTTTCTCATTTGTGTATAGTAAAAAAAACATGAATAATTTTTTCTCTCTCGTCCCCCCCCCCAAATTTTGGTCAAATTTTGATCATAAATTAGTGCAAAATTATCAGTTAGGCCCATTTTTAATGATATGGTATTTCGTTATAATTTAATAACTTTCAAATTTGGCCACTCACGTCACAGGTCGGTCCACTTATTTACGGAAACACCCATTTCCAAAAACCTTTTAATGGCGCTAACATATCTGCTTAAAACCACCACCTCCGGCAGCAAGTTCCATGCACCCACCACCCTCTGCGTAAAATAATTGCACCACACATCTCCTTTACACTTTGCCCCTCTCACCTTAAAGCTATGTCTTATAGAATTGAATTTCTCCATCTTGGGGAAAAGATTCTGACTGTCTACTATATCTATGCCTCTGATACTTAATATTATTATTATTGCCTCTAGAATCACTCTTCCAAAGTGCTTCATGTTCCAAAGCGCATTCTCGTGCAAAACTGCAAAGGATGCATTTAAAAAATTCTGGTAAAGCATAAATAGCCGAAACAGTACAATTCTTCGGAAAGGAGGTAGAGGGGAACAATCCTTGCACAGAGCGACGTTACAAACAAGGTAGTAATCATTCAGCTTTACCTATTTTGACACGAATGCCATTCAAATTAGATTTTTTCCGGTTAATGTAAGAAAGTAGAATATTCTGTGGTTTCAAATCACGATGGATTATTCCCTTGTTGTGAAGTATTCGCATAGCAGCTGCAATCTGCTGTAGGAAGATTCTAATGGTGTCTTCACTAAGTGTTCCTTTGACTATTTGAAATAAAAAAGTTTTAATACAAAATATAAGGTACTGAGTTTTCATAAAATTTGTTATTGAAGACGCTTTGGCTTCAGTGCTACTTACAGTAGTGTAAACATTAAACTGACTGAAACAAATACGTCTCAAAAGCAAAAACCTCCAAATTATCACAAATCCAAAAATAAAATAAACGATACTTGTGTCAGTCAACACCCATGGAAATATCAGAGGTAATGTTTTCAGTGGGGACAACCTGTCTCGAAGATGGGGACAAATGTGAAACATTAACTCTCCTATTCTCTTCACATGTGCAGCATGACTTGCTCAATGATTGCAGCATTTCATATTTTTCATAGTAAATGTATCATCTTGCACAATTTGTGACAAGTAGTGCACTTAATGCAGGGCCAGACTGAAGAAGTATTTCCCATTCTGCAGGACATGTGTTTCTGATCGCAAAGAGTAAATAGATTTGTGGAGGCAGCACCTTTACCTCAACAGAATGATGCATGATTTATAGCTTAACTTCTCAACCTCAAAATGCATTTGTCCTAATAGTTATGCAATATTGATTTATGGCACAGCGATCAGTTGTGAAAGGAAGATAAATCCAGTAAAAATGTGATACTTTATAGCTTACGAATTGTGGAAAATGGTGCACTGTGGTTTATTTACTCTGTTGTCACTTTCTTTCAACCGCTTAGATTACTTTAAGAATATATATGCTCTCACATCATGGCATTAGTTTTCGCAATATTGTGACTAGAAAGCAAACAAAATCCCCAAAAAGTTCTCAAAAGTGCTGTTATAACTGTCACAACAATTACAACCTGTTATATTTTTAGGGCACTTTTTCTTCAGTCTCACATTTGTAAAAATTGCACTAGAGGCTGCAGACTCAAGATTAATTTACAGATCATATGTTCTGACCTAACTGGCATAACATGAAAGTTAGTGTATCGCCCAAGTTGAATTCTCCCAATTTTGGTGACCTCTGCTTTCTCTCAAAGTAAAAGACTGGCTGCAGCATCTTGACACCAACTGTGCCATAGGATAAAGAGAACCCAGTGTTACTGACAAAATGGTAAAAGGGAAATTGGTCAGGTGGTTTTCATCTAACTCTGAAAACGTTACATTTCAACATCACTGATCCCCTAGCTTCTCAAGTTTATAATAATCAACTTCAAAACAGCTTCACATACACAAATGTACAAACAGGGCAATGCTGATTTACAACTTGCATTCTGATGAGAGCAGCAGCTATCATCCAATCGCAGTTTAGAACAGGAATTCTTCGAACACCACACAGGGACAGGAACTAATACATACACCTTTTATAATCAAGATGGTTTTAACTTACCTTGCAGATAATCTGCCAGGTCACCACCATTGCAGTACTATGTGGAAAATTAAAAACAAAAAGCAACATTATATATTCAAGCCACAATTCTTCACGAACTTAAAATTAAAATACTTTTTATTATTGCTCCATTTACAGTTTTCTCTTTAATTTAGTTACCAGTTATAGATCCCCCCCCCCCCCCCCCCAACTTCAATGATCACTATTCTAACTAGAAATTAAAACCCTGCAGATGCTGGTTTATCAAAGAAAACACAAATAAGTGACCTTTCGGGTCAGAACCCTTCTTCGGTTCCAATCTGAAACGTCACCTAATCGTGTTTGCCTGAGATGTTGCACGACCCGCTGAGTTATTCCAGCATTTTATGTCTTTGTTTATCTTTAAATCTTTACATAGGTAATTTTGCATTATGTGTTCTGGACCTTGGTTGAATGGCGTATCGAATGTAAAATAGAACACCAGAGGTGACCACAGATAAATCTCCACCTTCATTTTAGTATGGGAAATTGCATGTTTCACATGAATATATACCACTATTATTACCTTGGAAAATACTCTAATTCAAATACTCTTGAACTTAGAAGAAATCCCTATTTAAGCTGGAAATCAGAAATAAAAACAAAAAGTTGGCAAAGTTCAGAAGCTCGGGTAGCGAGAAAATAAGAAAGTTAACCCATTGGATCAATGACCATAGATCACAATTGTTCTTATGAACGATCCTCTATTTCTCTCTCCACTTATGCTGCCCGACCTGTTGTGTATTTTTAGTATTTTCTATTTTAGTTAACATTAGCATCAATACAATGGAATAAAATAATATCTCAAGTACAGAATATATTTGACATATTTATATGAATTACAGATGACAAAGCACACAAAAAGCTCCCTAGAAGGATTTTAAAAGCAGCTGTATATAATAATGGATTTAAGAAATGCCTTAAATGTTTTTGCATTGACCATACTAATGAAAGAAAAATAAACAGTTGATATGTGCAAAATTCATATTGCGGCCATTGTCATGAGAAATAGCCTTAGAATTATTGTTTTTTTCTTGCTGATTTGAATGTAATGGTATATATTTTGAATTACTTCAAAATTAAGTTGTGTCAGTTTGCAATGCAATAAAAGCCTCTCAATTTTCTACTCCACCTGAAAGAAAGTAGGTAGCCTGTGCACAAGTGTACGTGATTCCCCCTTCTCCGACTTGTGAAACTGTTAACAATATTTACTTGCAAAATGGCAGACATTGATGACTAATGGTGAAGGTGGAATTCCTTTCCATTTCTTTCTCTACTGCAAATGCCATGTAACATTACGTATATAATGCAGACATTGGCTAATTAACAGGCTAATCCTGAAAATGTAAATTGTGCAGTTAAAATGGGAGCAGCTACAGTGGATGACCAGAACTAATATAGCAGCAAAGATATCGGAATGGATAATTATGCTCACCAGATAGACAACCTTGTGGATGATGTGTTTGGGAAGGAGAGCAGTATGGACTGTATTTTGTATTGGACTGCAGACTATTACATTGTACTGCAATTACAAATCTTTAGCCATTTAAGTTTTTTTTCACTTACCTCCATCACCAAATGAACAGAGTTTGGAGTCTCCTGAAATGATTTTAAAAAAATGTAATTATTGTCATGTGTAGCAATTTTCCCCTGAAGGGGTTGAAAATGCTTACTCCTGAAGAAACAGTAGAGGAACAAATGCCACGGGAAAGTAGCTTACTTCAGTTGATTAAATATTTTAAACCACATACGAGTACTGCCAAGCCAACTCCACAAACTTCTAAAGAATAAGTATTTGTATTAAGGCCCACTAACAATATTGCGCAAGAATTTGCCCTGGCATGTGTTAGTTGGACTTGCCCTTGCAATTTTTTTTTGCAAGGCAAACTGCAGAATGGGCAAATTGATAATAGCTGTTAATTTTGCCAACAGTATGTCCCAGACTGCCTCCCTTAATTCAAAACATGAGACACCAATCTTGCAGTCATTGTGCTCTCTGGAATTCTAACAACAAACTAACAACATACTTCTTCTGTTCAAATGTTCTTTGGTAGAAACTGTCTAATGCATCAAAATAAATAGTGCCAAACTCCTCAAATACGGAGTGAGCAAGAAGATACAGCCATATGTTAAATGCGCGCTTAAAAAAAATGCAAATATTTTAAAAGGTGCAACATTAAATTGATGTCTTTGTCATTAATATTTGTTTAAATGCGAACGATTCACGTCTCTGCCACTTTGCACATCACTGCCTCTATTAGTCTGTAAATAAATGACGTTAGAAGCAGTAGAAACTCGGGATTGCATTATGGCCGGTGATGTTCCACAAACAAATCTTGAGCATCAGCAAATGAAAAAAAGAGAATGTGTTATTGTTTCTCAATGAATCCTCCTTCTGGAAAGGATAAAAAATGATCTAACAATCTTAAAACAGTTGAATTCCAGAATATTTGAATCTCAAACATTTAACCAGAACGACAATTTGTTCCATTCGCGAAATTTGCAACAGCAAGAATTCTATTTGTCTTTAGCCTTGGGTATGGATAGGGAAATATTGTTTACATTTGTTTGTACTAAGATCAACTAAAAGACAATGTGCTCCATTTTATTTTCTGTAAATATAACCTTCCAGTGCAAAATTGAATACCATTAAATTTTGTTACGAAACGTTGTCATATTTAAAATTCTTACAAAGTAGGAGCACATTATTTTTTTCTGTTTACAAGCATTAATGGCCTGCAGCAAAGCCTCAGTCGGAGAAGTGGGCAAAATATCAAAATCCAGCAGCTGGCAACCAACTATAAATATTCCCAGTGTGCACGCACATGATTAGTCACATGGCAGAAGCACAAAGTTCTTCCTAGTATTGAAACTAAATCCATTCAGATCAAATGCCAGCAAACAGAACACCTATGTTATTTAAGTTAGACACAAAATGCTGGAGTAATTCAGCAGGACAGGCAGCATCTCTGGAGAGAAGGAATGGGTGACGTTTCGGGTCGAGACCCTTCTTCAGTCTGAGTTACTCCAGCATTTTGTGTCTATCTTCGATTTAAACTAGCATCTGTAGTTCTTTCCTACACACCTATGTTATTTAGAGACACAAGGAACTGCAGGTGCAAGAATCTTGAGTAAAACACAAAGCGTTGAAATAACTCAGTGGGTCAGGCAGAATCGGTGGAGGAATTGGAGAGGTAATGTTTTGGGTTGGGACTCTTCTTCAGATTGCATTGTGTTAATTTGAAGTCTGCATCCCTAATTATTACTCCTAGATAGACAAAGTTAATGAAACTGTCAGAAACAAATAAATAAAAACAAATGAACAAAATGCTTTTCTTGTAAAATTACTGAACAATTGAAATCTATAAGTCCAGATACGACCTTGGTAAGGTCATCAAAAAGGCCAAAAGGGAGTTCTGCTCCAAGCTGGAGGATGAGACAGATGCTCGGCAGCTGTGGCAGGGACTGAATGCAATCACCGCCTACACGGTAAAATCAGGAGGCAGCTCGATTGTCGGCGAAACATCACTCCCTGATGAGCTCAATGCGTTTTACGCACGTTTTGATAGGGAGAACACCGATGTGCCTTCCCGAGCCCCCATTCGCTGTGATGGTATTTCAGTCTCAGTCAGAGGCCGATGTCAGGAAATCCTTCAGAGGGGTGAACCCTCGAAAAGCGTCTGGACCTGATGGCATACCTAGTCGTATTCTAAAAACCTGTGCGGACCAACTGGCTGGAGTTTTTACGGACATTTTCAACCTCTCACTTCTGAGGTCTGAGGTTCCCACCTGCTTCAAAAAGGCATCAATTATACCAGTGCCCAAGAAGAGCAAGGTGACGTGTCTCAATGACTATCGACCTGCGGCACTAACGCCTGTGGTGATGAAGTGCTTCAAGAGGTTGATCATCGCGCAAATCAACTACCTCGACAAAAACCTGGACCCACTGCAGCTCGCTTACCGCCACAACAGATCAACGGTGGATGCGATCTCGCTGGCTCTCCACTCCACTCTGGACCACTTGGACAACAAAAACGCATATGTCAGGCTGTTATTCATTGACTACAGCTCGGCATTTAATACTATCATCCCCGCCAAGCTGGTTACCAAACTCGCAGAACTGGGTCTCTGCGCATCCATCTGCAATTGGATCCTCGACTTCCTCATTCACAGACCACAGTCTGTTCGTATTGGTGGAAATGTGCCAGACTCGATAACAATCAGCACAGGAGCACCTCAAGGCTGCGTGCTCAGCCCCCTGCTGTACTCTCTCTATACTCATGACTGCGTAGCCGGTCACAGTGCGAACTCCATCATCAAGTTCGCTGACGACACCACTGTTGTGGGACGTATCACTGATGGGGATGAGTCGGAGTACAGAAGAGAGATCGAGCGACTGTCCATACGGTGCCAGCACAATAACCTGGCCCTCAACACCAGCAAAACCAAGGAACTGATTGTGGACTTTGGAAGGAGTAGAATGGGAACCCACAGTCCCGTTTATATCAAGGGTCAAGAGCTTCAAATTCCTTCGCGTGCACATCTCTGAAGATCTCTCCTGGTCCGAGAACACTGATGCAATAATTAAAAAAGCTCACCAGCGCCTCTATTTCCTGAGAAGATTACGGAGAGTCGGTTTGTCAAGGAGGACTCTCTCTAACTTCTACAGGTGCACAGTAGAGAGCATGCTGACCTGTTGCATCGTGGCCTGGTTCGGCAACTTGAACGCCCCGGAGAGGAAAAGACTACAAAAAGTAGTAAACAATGCCCAGTCCATCATCGGCTCTGACCCTCCTTCCATCAAGGGGATTTATCGCAGTCGCTGCCTCAAAAAAAGGTGGCGGTATCATCAAAGACCCACACCATCCTGGCCACACACTCATCTCCCTGCTACCTTCAGGTAGAAGATACAGGAGCCTGAAGACTGCAACGACCAGGTTCAGGAATAGCTACTTCCCCACAGCCATCAGGCTATTAAGCCTGGCTCGGACAAAACTCTGACAACTAATAACTCTTTATCTGTTATTTGCACTTTAACAGTTTATTTATATATGGTATATGGACACACTGATTTGTTTTGTAGTAAATGCCTTCTATGTTCTGTGTGCTGATGCAAAGCAAAAATTTCATTATCCTATCAGGGACACATGACAATAAACTCACTTGAACTTGAAATCAAAACATAATATATTGTTCCATAGGGTCATACAGTGTGAAAACAGACCTTTCAGCCCAACTTGCCCAAACTGGCCAATGTGACCCATCCACAGTAGTCCCACCTGCCTACATTTGGTCCATATCCCTCTAAACCTATCCTTTCCACGTACCTGTCCAAATGTTTTTTTAAACTTTGCGATAGTACCTGCATCAACTACCACCTCCAGCAATTTGTTTGATATACCTACCACTCTGTGTTAAAAAGTTGCCCTTCAGGGTCCTATGAAATCTTTGCCCCTTACCATCAGCCTATGTCCTCTGGTTCTTGATTCCTCCCCTCTGGGTAAAATGCATTCACCCAATCTATTCCACCCATGATTTTATACACGTCTATAAGATCACCCCTCATACTCCTGTGCTCCAAGGAATAGAGTCCGAGCCTGCTCAACCTCTCTAAATAGCTCAGGCCCTTGAGTCCTGGCATCATCCTCGTAAATCTTCTCTGCTCCCTTTCCAGCCTAACAACATCGTTCCTATAACTGGGTGACCAAACTGAACACAATACTCTAAATGTGCCCTCACCAACGTCTTGTACAACTGACCGTTCTCCCAGGATTGTACAATTTCAAGAACATTGGCTCAAATTGGCTCTGGTGAGCAGTTCCAACACTCAATAACATCTAGGACCAAGCACCTTGCTATATTGGGTAACCCATCTACCACCCTAAACATTTCTTCTCTCCATCACCCAATGGCTGCAATCTGTACCATCTATAAAATGCATAGCAGTTGTTTGCCTGGGCTACTTGACAGTACCTCCCAAACCCACCACCTTTTCCTCCAAGGACAGGGAGACAGGCTGGGTACAATCCCTGGACTCCCTCCCCATTACAGTACCTTCACCATGGGATGACCTCAACATTTATAAACTGATCCAAAATGTCTCCTGTCTATTCCTTCCCAGATGCCGCCTGACCCTCCAAATTCCTCCAGCACTTTGTGTTTTGCTCAAGATTCCAGCATCCACAGCCCCTAATGGCGGCATTTCTGCAGAAATTTGCTCAAGGAAGCATTGTCAACACAATATTCTTCAACTTCATTCTTCAGCATCAATTACTTTTCCTCCATCATAAGTTGTGCAGAAAAGTTCTGATTGACATTTTCAGTAAACAATCACCCATTGCAATCACTCCACTCTTTTAAACCTCTACTCCAATAGCAGAATCGTTATTCCCTTGATCATGTATCTGTCCACAGTGAACGACTCGATGGAATCATGCGTAGTCTTTCCATTGACTGGTTAGCATGTAACACAAAGCTTTTCACTGTACCTCAAAAATAAAACTAAAAACTAAATCAATTCATAACAGATTAAAGTTACTCATTAATGCTAAAATTCTAGCAGTGAATAACAGCAGCGTGAATGCACCAGATAACAACTGTGTCAAATGAGAAAAGGCCAGTTATCTGACAGAGTAAAATAACCATTGTCAAGTTCTTAACCATCAGCATCTTAGGTATTACCCATGTCCAGAAACATGAACAGACCAGTCTGATAAATATTGTGGTATCAAAAATATGGCAAAGGCCTCGGTGCTCAATAACAAGCAGCAAAATTCTGGCTCTTCACACTGTTCTTCCCGTGCTCACATCGGGAATGTGCTGGAATATTTCCAAATTCCATAAAAGATGCAGTTGTAAAAACAGAAGAGACTTGATAACTTTCTGAAATCAGCAATTTGCCTGAGACGATTTTGAAATCTTCCTACCGGAGGTAGTGGGGAGGTGCCTGAGACATGCATACAAAATTATGAGAGATATAGATGGTGAATACAGGACCGTTCTCCCAACATGGAAAAATCAAATACCAGACGGCACAACTTTAAGGCGAGGGGAAAACTTTAAAGGAGATGTGCAGGGCAAGTTCTTTTCCTCAAACAGAGGAACATGCAGGCGGATAAGAGTTGGTCTTCACATAGTATATGGCACAGACATTGTGTGCCAAATGATCTGTTCTTGTACTGTACTGTTCTATGTTTTATTCTACCCTCCTTGATCACCAACATACCAGGTTGAATTGCAAGCAATTTATATGAATTCCATCAATGCAGATTACTTTAAAAACTCTCTAGCAATCACGACCACTAATGAAGGAGGAAAAAAAAAAAAGCATAGAAATAAAGAAGTAACATCAATATACTAATCCCAATTACACACCATCCGAACACATCATACATTGCCATCCCTTTATGGCAGGAGATTATATATTTTGTAATTCTTTACCGACTATCTTCGTGGAAGCAGAGAATCTAAAATTTTAAGGAGTAAACACATTACAAGATTTTCACTAAGCTGCCATAAATGCATCCTTGTCCTTAGCACTGCATTCAGAAAGCCAATGCATTGATCAAACATTCAATGCACTAATTTTCAAAAATGTTATCTTCCACATGCACCTCAATAGCTTGTACGCAGCTGTTGAAAATGTGTATTTATTCCAATCTTCACCCGGTTGATCTTCCTTCATCCAACCTATTCAAATCGTAGTTGCTAGCATCACACCCTATTCCAAGCATGCATGCCACGATACCCATCCTCTATGTAGGCAACACAGTGGTGCAGCAGGTAGAGTTGGTGTTTTGCATCTATATCAAGGTTCAAGCCAGGCTTTAAAGGCTCTCACTGTGGAGACTGTACTCCCTAAGGCCATGTGGGTTGCTCCAGATGCTCTAGTTTCTGTCCACATCACCAAGATGTATGGGTTGGTACGTTAATGGGTGACTGGAAACTATCCCTAGACTAGGTATTAAAATCACGGTGGAGATGATGGGCAATTGAAAATAATGGATTATAGGGAAATAAGTAGGGAAAAAAAATATTGACTGAATTGGCGAGAAGTTGGCAAAGACTTGACAGACCGAATGGCCTCCTGTATTATGGGAGAATGGGACCTACTATTGGCTTCCTTGGTTAAACTTACTAGTTGCTTTCAAAGTTATATTCTGACTTCTCTGCCTTAACGTGCATGTTCTCCAAATACCTCTTTTGTGAGTCAATTATTTGATCTTCCAATTCTAATGTTACAGATATTACCAGACTGACAAAAGGAATTAGGCGCACACTTAAAAAACCTTGATAACTGTGCCAAATGTACAGATTTGTCTGTGTCAAATGTACAGATTTGAGAAACAATAATATGTGCCATAATGGGGAAACAAAGTACTTTTGTATTTTTCTTTAGACAGTATGAGCTATTTCTACCAGCACCCAATATCTGCCAAAAACTCTCATATCAGGTGCCAAGTAACTGTAAATTATGAAAAAGAATATCTAATCCATTATTTATTTTCTTTCCATCCTCCAGTGTTTCTCGATTAGACCGATTGTAATGCGTTATGGTCCATTTACTTTGTGCTGAAGTAAGCTGAAGAATTATCCCAGTGGATCATCTTTCACCCATCCAAGGTTTTAATGTACGATGTAATATTTCTCAACTGCACTTTTCCAGATAACTAAACATATTTGCAAAGTCAAAAAAGAAGGACATTAGAACAATGTCATACAATCACCCTTGGACAAATTGATTGCCAGCAACCTTGCAGGACTCTCATCAACATTGGGACTGAGGTCCAAGCTAATGTAGGAGAACAAATTGTAGAAACATGACATTTCCAAAGTTCAATTTGAAATACACTGATCTCATACAGTATGGAGTCATAAAAGTAGTCAATGGGCTGAAGAAGTTTATCTTAAGCAATGTTCCAAGCTAAACAAGTCTGTTAGATATGAGCCAGTGGCTCAATTTTTATGGCTTGTTCTGTAATTATATCTCCCGCAGAAAGCATTGGTTTCCTCCATGCTCAAATGTGCAGTGCATTGCAAAGAAAAAGGAAGAATGGATAAAACAAGACATAGATGATATATTTACTAATTTTCAGGGATATTATAATTAATAAGCATTTTTGAGTTTGCAACAAATACCTGCTTTTAATGAACTCTGTAACCTTGAAAGGGATGTGATAATTTTCCAGCAAGTTATTTTCTGAATGCAAACGTTAACTCTGTCAATTACACTCAGTTTCTTAAGTATTATGGTATTTCACCGCAAGACTAGAGCAAAGCACGAGTTCAAGTTTTCCATCAGTGGAAGCTTGCGATTCCTAAAAAATTACACAGGACTAAATGCAATAGAATATGCAAAATACTACTAATTGGCCTGGTGAGATCAGTTGATCTAAAATTATACCTGCACATTTTTAGTTTCAATGTATAAAGGAATTAATTTTTAAAGGGGAAGAACAGCTTTATTGATGGGAGAAGAAATAAATGCACACCTTTGCAAGCGACTATTACAGTCAGCAAAATATTTATATGCTTGTGCCAGCTACATTTTTCATCCAGAAGAACCTTAGTTTTCTAAATTTGTCACTTTAGATTCATTTGTTTTGCAAAATGCAAAATTCTCCAGCTTCTTTCAGCAAAACTATTTTATGAATAAAATAAGATTGGAAAATATTATTGCAAGCTTGAAGATGCGGATCAGAAGTAACAAGGCAGGTGAGCAATCCAAGGAAAATAACGAGCAAAGCCTCAAATGCCAAATGGACTTTCATGTAGTTCAATACTGAATTTGGGTGCCTATCGCTCCTTTCCTCGCCCTCACTTCGGTAAATCCGACCATACCGCGTGCTGCTTCTTCCTGCCTACAGGCAGCAATTAAAGAGTGCACCGCCAGAAGTGAGGACTGTACAGAGCTGATTGGGGGGGGGGGGGGGGGGGAGAGGGGCAGAGGAACAACTCCAGGACTGTTTCGAGTCTGCAGACTGGGCAATGTGCAGGGACTCGGCAACGGACCTGAACGAATACGCCACAGTCGTTACAGACTTCATAAAGAAATGTGTGGACGAATGCATTCCGACAAAAATCTTCCGAGGGTTTCCCAATCAGAAGCCTTGGATGAACTTTGAGATCCGCACTCTCCTGAAGACCAGACACCGGGCATTCATTTCTGATGACACAGTGGTCTACAAGAAGTCCAGATATGACCTTGGTGAGGCCATCAAAAAGGCCAAAAGGGACTTCTGCTACAAGCTGGAGGATGAGATAGATGTTCGGCAGCTGTGGCGGGGCCTGAATGCAATCACCTCCTACAAGGCAAAATCAGGAGGTAGCTCGTATGTCGGCGTAGCATCACTCCCTGATGAGCTCAATGCGTTTTACGCACGCTTTGATAGGGAGAACACTGATGTGCCTTCTCGGCCCCCCATTCGCTGTGATGGTATTACGGTCATGGTCACTCAGGCCAGTGTCAGAAAATCCTTCAGAGGGGTGAACCCTCAAAAAGCGCTCCTAAATTCAAACTGTACCCAATGGCAGGGGGTTTCATCCGAGCAAGGCCCCCCCCCCCACTAGAAACAAAGCACTACCGGCCGCAGACTGGCGCGCAAAGCAAAACGCTAAGTGCTACAGACTTGCCGCGCAAAGGTTTAAACAAGAGCGCTGTCGGCCGCAGCGTTATGGACTTTAAATATAACGCTGCCGGCCACAGCGCAATGGGCTTTAAACATAGTACTATGGCCACAGCGCTATGGGTCACAGACTGTTCAAGCAAAATTCTCGTACAACAGAAATTTTTTTTTTTTCATCATTAGCCTTGATAGGATCATTCAATCATGGCTATTTTCCCCTTTCACTCCCATTCTCCTGTCTTCTCAGTAACTTTTTACACCCTCTCGCAAAATGCCCATAAGCTCACTAATTGAGTGATCACTGAATCTTTGGAAATTGGAGTATTCACAATCCCAAAGAGCTGTTCAACTAAAATATCACCCTCTCCCTTAATCATCCAACTTCGTCCTTACCTCGGTTCATCTTACAGTGAATCCGTGTGTACATCTCGGTTGCCATCAGACTCAATTGCTCAAATGTTTTGCAGGCTATTATTCTAAATGTCACAAATCTCAACTCGTATAACCTATCCACAGAGCCCAGTCCCTCCACGCACTAGAGTCTCCCAACCCCTGCAGAGTAAGATGGCTGATCCGTGGGCGGTTGCTGCTGGGACGCAAGTCGGGGCCTGATCAACCCCCGCTGGGTCGCCTGGGCGAGGGTGTCTGATGTTGTGAGATCCGAAACACTCGATGACCCCAGGTCACATCACTGAGGATGCGTCCCAGCGCATCTAGAAGATGTATATTTTTCACATACAAATGCAGGTTCAACTTTCCCATTATACTTGCCCATCCAGATCTTCACGATTGCAGGCAACTCCGGCACCATATCAAATTTAGCTGCCCAAGTCTCATACATAGCCTTTCATCCATGGGTTCAATGTCCCCACAGCTTCAATTCCACCCACATCTCCATTCTTATGCAGTCACTTTCTCAGAACCTTTGCAAAACCTATTAATGACACTATGAAGAGCATGGAAATGTTATAATCAAAGTCCTTCATAATTGTAAATTGCAAAGTACCACCGCAAGCCAATAGATAATTAGCCATCAGCTAATTTAGTGACCAAATACCAAATACATTTATTCCTCCATAATTTTGTGTTATTTTAATGTTCCCTTCAATGTTTGACAAAATCCTGCTCGAGGTGGGGGGTAGGAACCAATTTACCAAAAAAAAGACAAAAACATTTTAACATAGCTTGGAAGATAAAAGTGAATTGCTCCACATCAGATTTGGATGAGATCGCCAAGAGACTGTTCAGATGAGTAATAATTGATTTACTTTCTTTAAGTCACTGAAAGGACTATCCATAGAGCAGTGCGGTACAACGTAGAAACAGGCCCATCGGCCCACAATGTCTGAGCCGAACAGGATGGGGAACAAAGCTGTTGTGGTTATCAATGGAGGAATAATGGGGAAATAAGGTATTTTGCACGTTTTTGGAGTAATTTGGAGCTAATGAAGTACCTACGAAACACAGCCACTGCTGTAAGCTGCAAAGCAAGACAAGTATGCACAGTACTCTACTTTTAGTAGCAGAGGTTGAAGGATAAATGTTGACTCAAGGTATTAGAACAAATTTATTGGCTTTTCTTCAAAATCTCATGATTACTGTTTTAACTTACTGAGTGCGTGAACGACTTTATATGTTTGACTGAAATTTAATGCATCCTCATAACAATAACAGAGCCTGCAATTCTGTGCTCAAGAACTTGAACTCAACTTTCTATCACAATGATAGTTTGGTACACTACTGATGAGTAATACAAATGTCTGTATACATCATAAGTACATAACATACAAACATAAAATTCTTTATAACTGCCATTCGAATTGCATGAAACAAGATAAGTCAGTTTTCCATTGTTTGAAATGTGTATATACCACCTTGGTAATATTTAAATGTCAAAGTTATAATATGACCAAAATTTACAAAGATGCCAAAGTATCTAGGTTTAAAAGAACATTAAACATGCTGGGAAAGGACATTCTGTCATTTCGGTATTACTAAATAAAATGCCCTCTATGTTAAAGCAAATTCAAATTTCACAAGTTATATATTGGGTCAAGTATTCCAGATGAGTGACAGGGTCTCCAGCAGCTAAACTCCACTTTACAATTCCTAAGTACATTTGTATAACTTGAAAAAAATTGAGTTGAGAAGCATATTATGAACAATATAGTTCAACAACAGTTCAAGGGAAAAATAAATTAACAATTGCAAAACCAATGACGTTCATTTATCGACTGGAAGCTTTCTTGAATTGTTATTTGTGTGTCACAACAGGAATAAGCTACATGTTCTGACAAAGAATCCCTGACCCGAAATGTTGACTTTCTTCCCACAGATGCAGCCTGCCCTGAGTATTACCAGCATTTTACGTTTTCTTATTTTAGATTTCCAGTATCTGCAGTTTTTTTTAATATATTCAGCAACAAGTTACCTGTAATGTGCTTGGATTTACAAAGTTCCTGACAAAGTTCCACATCAGTGATTATGAAACAGGCCACAAAAAACTAGCAATATGTAGAACATGGAACATATATAGGAAGGAACTGCAGATGCTGGTTTAAACCGCAGACACAAAATGCTGGAGTAACTCAGTGACGTTTCGGGTCGAGACCCTTCTCAAGACAGGTCTCGACCCGAAACGTCACCCATTCCTTCTCTCCAGAAATATTGCCTGTCCTGCTGAGTTACTCCAGCAATTTGAGTCTATCTTCGAACAGAGCACAACCATATCTGAAATATTTTCATGCTGTAAAAAGATCAAAAGCGGGGTTATCCAGGGCTTAATATTGAAATTCTTGTTTTTGCTGAGCTGGAAAGAAAATGTCACGTAAAACACTTTGGACAAATACAAAAATCAGGAGACTGGGGAAAGGGTAATAACTGGTGATAATAATAAGATGACTCGAAGGATTTGATGGTACAAAACAAAGAGATGGTTTGAGGACACGGGACAATAGATCAATTAAGCCATTAGCACAGAGTATGCCAGCAGAAAAGGACTAATATGAATGAACAGAGTGCTGATAATGAAATGATTTTGAGTTCATAGACTGTACTACTATCTGTTCACATTAAAATACTATGTACAATCTTTTTGACTATACCATCAGAAATTAACCTGAGCATTGAAAAGTAGCAAGAACAAATATCACTACCTCAATAAGATACAAAAATCATTATGAGAGGCTGCAAAGGTTTATACTAGAGAAACACAGGTTTAAACGGGGCATTACTGAATTAATCAAAAATTAATTACTGTTCACTTTGAAGGTTTTATTTCAGCTTTTGCAAAATTTTTGTTCATGTTGGTTATTAAACACAGCTATTAAAAACATCTTCCTTGGCTATCTACAAGCACAACGAATTGCGAACAATTATGTAAATGTGTGTCTATAACCTGATAAAAGACCGTGGACAAATGCTAGAAGCTAAAATACAGATAATGTTGGAGACCCTCTCTGGCAGCATGAACAGAAATGAAAACAGACTAATTAAAGGTTACAGATCTCCGATCTTTCCGTTTGCAAGTTGAATGGTCCAGTTTCCATGAGGAAATGTCAATCGTTCTGAAAGAAAATGCGCTCAATTCTCCACTGAAGTTACTTTAAATTCAGATGGTGTCACAAATGTTAAATTCCTGAACTTGCTGGTTACACTTTGTTGGCAATATTCCTAATACCTGATGGATTCCAGGACCAGATGCCAAACCTGCCACAATTCCCCAACAGCTATTCTAGGAAATCTGCCCTTGAATTGATACAGGCCTAACTTGGCATGCAAGCAACATCAATTTATTTGGATAGAGATAAACACCAGCAGGGATGCCAGTATTAGGGCAATTTATTTTATAATATAAATGTAGTTAAATGTATTTAGAGAGTTAACTATTGTCATTTTGTACTTTTAAAATTGTTATTATGTTTTGACTGTTGCTTTTTGATTGTTTTGTACATTTCTGAAAGTCAGAGATGGTGTTAACAACAGGCTTAGTCAGGGAATGAAGCCACGTTGATTGAACAGTTTTCAACTACTCTATTGATATTTATTCAGTTGTTACCACCCCCCCCCAATCCCTCCCTTGCCATTATCACTCACAGGCTCAGGTGAGAGATCACACTTTGCAAGTAAATCAACAACCAGTACAGATAGCCAAGCACGGGCAATAAACCGTGCTCCTAGCCAGTTTCTGCATTGACTGGCCTGCTTGAGGTTTTCCAGTATTTTATTCCCATTTCAAAAATTCTCCCACATGGGTTAAGTGAGTTCTTCAAGTAAGTGAAATTGTATTTGTCCTTTCACACAAACTGGATAGTTCATCTTTCAGGATGAAAGCCACATCAAGACAAAATGGTTAGCATTGGTCAGAAGCGCTAGAAACAAAATTCCTTTACCTTTAATTGTACTTTTTCACGCCAGCTATGGCATTGATTCATTTAAAAAAACTGGTAAAAGCAATAAAACAGCATAAAGAAACCAAAACCCAATGCACAAATAAACTTTAAGAACTCCGAATACTTGATATGTGAGCTTGTAGCTGAACAAATTCACCTACATTAGATATGGTAATGCATTTGAAAAACACCAAAGATCAACAGCATAACTCTGCTACAATACAGCACTAGAACAGCCACAAGAATCTTATTGGTATCTATAATGTTAAATAGGCATACCATGAATTTCATCAACTGGAATAAATATCAACTATTTTAAACTCACTTCTGATTTATACTATGCAGTTAAATTCACGGGCCAAGTGTTGCAACGCAGGCAAAAAATAATGTTGGAAAACTATTAAGAGTCCTACTTGATCGACACATAAAAAGACAACCAAAAACTATACCACCGAGAGTCATAAGAATGATACGGTGTAGAAACAGGCTCTTCGGCCCAAATTGCCCACACCGTCCAACAATGTCCCAGCTACACTAGTCCCACTTGCCTACGCCTGGTCCATATCCCTCCAAACCTGCCCTATCCATGTACCTGTCTAATTGTTTCTTAAACGATGGGAAAGTCCCAGCCTCAATTACCTCCTCTGGCAGCCTGTTCCATACACCCACCACCCTTTGTGTGAAAAAGTTACCCCTCCAATTCCTATTAAATCTTTTCCCCTTCACCTTGAACCTGTCCTCTGGTCCTCGATTCCCCAACTCTTGGAAAAGACTGTGCATCTACCCAATCTATTCCTCTCATGATTTTGTATACCTTATTAAGATCTCCCCTCATCCTCCTGCGCTCCATGGAATAGAAACCCTACTCAACCTCCCCCTATAGCTCATACCCTCTAGTCCTGGCAACATCCTCTTAAATCTTTTCTGAAACCTTTCAAGCTTGACAATATCTTTCCTATAACATGGTGCCCAGAACTGAACACAATATTCTAAATGCAGTCTCACCAACGTCTTATACAACTGCCACATGACCTCCCCACTTCTATACTCAATACTCTGGCTGATGAAGGCCAAAGCTACCCGCGACTCAATCTTCAAAGAACCTTCAAGGAACTCATAGATCCCTCTGCTCTACAACACTACCCAGACACCTACCATTTACTGTGTAGGTCCTGCCCTTGTTCGACATCCCAAAATGCAACATTTCATACTTCTTGGTATTAAATTCCATCATCCATTCCTCTGCCCACCTGGCCAATTGATCCAGATCCTGCTGCAATCTTTCCCAACCATCATCACTATCTGCAAAACCACTCCTGTATGTTCTCATCCAAATCACTGATGTAGATGACAAACGCTAACGGGCCCAGCACCGAACCCTGAGGCACACCACTAGTCACACGCCTCGAGTCTGAGAAGCAACCTTCCACCATCACCCTCTGCTTCCTTCTATGAGGCCAATTTGCTATCCATTCGGCTATCTCTCCTTGGATCCCATGCGATCTAACCTTCCAGAGCAGGCTACCATGCGGAATCTTGTCGAATGCTTTACTGAAGTCCATGTACACAACATCTACATCTCTGCCCTCAACCTTTTTGGTCAAGTCTTCAAAAAAAATTAATCAGATTTGTGAGACACAACCTCCCACGTACAAAACCATGCTGACTATCCCTAATCAGCCCTTGCCCATCCAAATGCCTGTATAACCCATCCCTCAGAATACTCTCCAGTAACTTACCAATTACAGATGTTAAGCTCACCAGCCTATAGTTCCCAGCATTTTTCCTACAGCCCTTCTTGAAAAGAGGCACAGCATTTGCCACCCTCAGGTCTTCCAGCACCTCTCCTGTATTTAAGGACGACTTGTAATTTCAACCAGGGCTCCCGCAATTTCCTCTCTAGTTCCCTGCAATGTCCTCAGATCTATCTGTTCAGGACCTGGAGATTTGTCTACCTACAAACACGACAGTACCTTCAGTACTTCTTCGATGGTAACCCTGACTGCTCTCAAGACACTTCCAGTGACTGCTCCAATTTCCTCCGTCTACTGTCTTACTCCTCGGTAAATACAGAGGAGAAATACCCATTTAGGACCTTGTTATACCAAGCGAGAAATAAATTAGATTTAGCATCTGTCTGAACTACAGATAACAGAAAAGTTATGATAACAAACCAAGGACCCAAACAGCTGCTACTTCCAAACAATAGCCTTTAATTGACCATGAGATCCATTTAAACTATGACTTGACAGGGAGTACAATAGCAATGTCTTGAAAGGAACAGGCTAGCAACTAAACATTTACAACTATGCTTCAAGTTTCTGTTTGCCCAAGAGATGTGTTACATGCCATTTATACTTCAAATAAAATCACAAAGGTTCCTTGACAGAAAGAAAGATACGAGTCATCTTCTGTGTATTTTCACAGCTCTTGATAGTCTGGTCTCACCAAGATTTACTTAGGTTGAAACTTTAGAATAATTCCTCAATATCCATTATTTACTATTTAACATAGCAGCGTCTAAATTACATCCTCAACAAGAACCTCTTGGGGTT
The DNA here is from genome assembly GCA_035221665.1 of Okamejei kenojei. Classification (NCBI taxonomy): domain Eukaryota; kingdom Metazoa; phylum Chordata; class Chondrichthyes; order Rajiformes; family Rajidae; genus Okamejei; species Okamejei kenojei. The sequence goes on along the minus strand of CM069156.1, from coordinate 30,838,346 downwards.
AAAAGAAACAAAGATGCCAAATCATTTGGTAATCGTTCAGCATGAAATGCATGTGACAGAGTGATAGAAACATAGAAAATAGGTGCAGGAGTAGGCCATTCGGCCCTTCGAGCCAGTACTGCCCTTCAATATGATCATGGCTGATCATCCAAAATCAATATCCCGTTCTGGCCTTTTCCCCATATCCTTTGATTCCCTTAGCACTAAGAGCTAAATCTAACTCTCTCTTGATAGTCAAACTGAAGTACAATGGAACATATACATAGTGGATCAACTTCAAAACAAGTACTATAATTCTTGTGCTGGAAGGAACTGCAGATGCTGGTTTAAACCAAAGATAGACCCAAAAAGCTGGAGTAACTCAGCGGGACCTGAAACATCACCAATTCCTTCTTGCCAGAGATGCTGTCTATCCCGCCGTGTTACTCCAGCTTTTCGTGCCTATCTTACATATAATCCTTGTGTTGTTTTACCAATTCCTGGTATTCTGGCTGGGGAAGTAACAAGGAAAAACTATAAAAGCAGTTTTTGTTCCATCGTTCAGTATGTTAAAAAAAAAATAAAATGAAACACATACTGCAATTTTTTTAAACAGATGACCTGATAAGAGTGGGGGGGGGGGTGAGGGAAGAAATAAAAAGGAAAATCCATTTTCCAATTTTATCTCCTAATATCCTCAAAATATTACTTCCAACAAGCAAGACATGTAATAATCACACATTACTTATTTCCCTTAGATCCTGGCTGCCGTTGCCTGCTGTCAGGACAAGGCACCTCAGCAGTTCATTTCGTACTTTGTGTAACCACACAACAGCAGGTAATGTTCTGGATCATTTGTAAACATCTCTGCCTGTTAACAGATGGTATGAAAAACTCCATCTAGCAACCAGCTGATATCAGCAGTTTTTGGCCACTGACAGTCTTAGTAACCCAAATCTATTCATAAGTTTGACAACTCCCTTTTGCTAGATTGCAAGTCTCATAAAGCACTGCTGCATATGGGATAGACGTGTTAAGATTACATTCCACTTTCCGTTTTATGGAATTGCCCACGATTCACCTAATAAATATTCCCTGCTGCTCTCCATTTTCCACTCTTGTCATTGAGGTTTGTAGCATTCAGCTTGCTGATGGCCACTTCTTTAGGAAGACATATGTTGTGCTTCTCTAAGAATTTCTTTCAGGTAGTGCAATTTACAAGACATATATTTAAGTACAAGAAATGGTTTATAAGTGGAGCTAAATGATATAATCCAGGTCAATGATCAATGGTAACATTGGACAAAACACAATTAGACAATAATTACATGCAAACTTTTATAGCTGAGCACCTGGCTTTATCTTTAAACCATGAATTGCTCATAAAACATTGACATAACCTTGTTAACAGAACACACACATTTTTCATTTCTGTTTTCGGACTCTTGAACGGACTTCTCATTTGCCGAGGATGTATTATTCTTGATATCCCAATCTACTTCGATATGGCCCCTTGCACTTTTTTTAAATCTGCAATTTCTTTGTAGCTGTAACAGATATTCTGCACTGTTTGCCCTCTCTTTTTTTGCACTACCTGTTATATTGATTGTCGAATTGTGCTCATGTATGATATGATTGCCTAGATAGGCACACAAACTTTTTCAACGTTCTGTAGTACATGAGACAATAATAAACAATACCAATTAAGATTGGGGTCCTGATTTTAAAGAAAACACATACTGCAGATAGAAACTGAAGGACGTTAATTTCTTTATAATTTTTTTTAATACTTCATAGTCCAGAAATTGCCAGCAGTAAAATCAACTTACCTCATGCTCATAGTTCTTAGGCATTCTCAGATTAAGAATTGTCATATTTAGCTAGCTCTGGCACTAATAGTTATGATAATTTTACTTTGAAAGAATTAATGAGTAAAAATAAAAACAGATTATCTTACCTGAACATCATAAAGTGCAACGATGTTTTCATGTTGAAGCTCCTAAAATGAAGATCACAAAATCTTTTAAATTATAATGCTACATCGCTGTCAATAGATTTGTTCTTCAGCTGTCCATACAGGGCATAGTCGGACCTTTATGATCGCCTTTATCTTTCCCACAATAAAGTTATGTATCAGACATGATGGAAAATGCTATAAAACAGCACTGATGGTTTCTAGATACTATGTTTCGAACATTTATAAATAAATCAACTATTAAATCTTTGAGAGGCGCAGGAGACATTGGAAAGAAATCAGATTTGCTTAGTCTTCTTGCACTGCGCACCACTAATGTGGAAATTGGGTCAAAAAAATAAATAACAATTCACTTTCATTGTATGCTATAAATATTAATTACTTTCAAAAATTAGGATGTCAAATATATTTGGATTAATGCCGATTATGACATTATATTTAAGATATACTGCAACAATTGTTTTAAGAAAAGCTATAAAGAACATTATTAAACATTATAAAAAGTGGCTAAACATCAAGAATGCTCAGTGTCCAATAGCTCCACCTCTCGACACATTTGACCAAGACTGCAATGAGAAGTCGTTATTGTGGCAATGAAAGTCAAGTAAAATCTGGCCCCACATCACTACTGAATTTGACATTATACAACTTGAGTTTATCAGCCACACTTATAGGCTACTTCTGGATTAAAAAAAAAATCTTATTTTGGTGGAATCAAGATCAATGTTGCTATAAATTAGATACTGGGCATCAGTAGAGCAAAAGGCAACATGCACTATCCTTTGAAAAGGACAATGAGAAAGATTAATCACCAAGTGCACAGTTGTACCTTTATTTTCAGTATAATTATTTGTCAATTTATTGCCATATTTGCAACTGTGGATTTGAACGAGGCATTAGAAGTTATATTATTATTAAAAATGCATCGAAAGGATCAGCTTAGAGATGATTAAAGTGGGATTGCTGGGGTCACGGACTGCGAGAAAGGTTGTCAAAGTAGAAATGGTAGACAGAGTTTAATCTGAACAAGTGTGAGGGTGACACTTTAGCAGGTTGAATGCAAGGGGAAAAAACTAATGGCATGACCCTTGGTAGCGTTGATGTACATAGGAGTCTTAGTGTCCAAGTCCATAATCCCTGAAACACAACTAGATAGAGTGATAAAGGCATATGGTATGCTTGCCTTCATTGGTCAAAGCATTGAGGGCCGCATTGTGTGTATTACATGCAATTCTGGTCACCCCTTTCCAGGAAAGATGTAGAGGCTTTAGAAAGGGCGCCGGTGAGGTTTATCACAATGATGCCAGGATCAGGGATTATTAGCGACAGGGAGAGGTTGGGCAGACTTGGATTGTTTTTTCTAAAATACCGGATGTTGTGGGGAGACCCGATACATGTATGTAAAATTATGCGAGGTATAGATAGGGTGGACAGTCAGAACCTTTTTTCCAGGATGGAACAGGTTTAAGGTGAGAGCGGCAAGGTTTAAAGGAGATGTGCACGACAATTTTTTTTTTAAACACAGAGGCAGGTGGGTGTCTGGAACGTGCTGTGAGTGACACAGATTTGATAGTGATATTTAAGAAACTTTTGAATACGCATATGGTTATGCAGAACGGAGGGATATAGATTATGTGCAGGCAGTTAAGAGTTGGTCTTGGCATGTTGGGCACAGACATTATGGGTTGAAAGGCCTATTCCTGTCCTGTACTGTTCTATGTTGGGAACTGGAAATTAAACGAAGGCAAACCACAAGCCATGTTGTCTTCAAGTATGAACTTATGTAGCACTAAATTGAACTACCTTCAAATGCCAGCAATATACAACTAAATATTGAAACTGGCAATGAACACTGTATCAATAGAAATTGGATAATAAATCAGACCACTTTCCAATATAAATTACTTGACAAAATCAATTGCTCGACCCCTGATATTTAAATCTGAATGTCAGAGCGACATCCAGATTTAACTGTTAGTAGGGCAGCAATGTAACAAGTAATGCTACTTCCCCATTGCCTCCAGAAACACACGTTCAATCATGACCTTGGGTGCGGCGTGGGGGTCGCACGTTTTATTTGGGACCACTTGGGTTGCCCCCAGGGTGCCTGCAACATGTCAAAGATGTGCGAGTTGGAAGGATTAATGACTATTGTAAACTGCCATGAGTATGGTGTACAATTTTGGTCGCCTAATTATAGGAAGGATGTCAACAAAATAGAGAGAGTACAGAGGAGATTTACTAGAATGTTGCCAGGGTTCCAGCAACTATGTTACAGAGAAAGGTTGAACAAGTTAGGTCTTTATTCTTTGGAGCACAGAAGGTTAAGGGGGGATTTGATTGAGGTCTTTAAAATTATGAAAGGGATTGACAGAGTTGACGTGGATAAGCTTTTCCCATTGAGGGTAGGGAAGATTCAAACAAGAGGGCATGACATGAGAATTAAGGGACAGAAGTTTAGGGGTAACGTGAGGGGGAGCTTCTTTATTCAGAGGGTGGTGGCTGTGTGGAATGAGCTTCCAGCAGAAGTGGTGGAGGCAGGATCGATTTTAACATTTAAAAGTAAAGTGGATAGGTATATGGACGTGAAGGGAATGGAGGGGTATGGTCTGAGTGCAGGTAGGTGGGACTAGGGGAAAACAAATGATCGGCACGGACTGGAAGGGCCGAGAGGGCCTGTTTCCGTGCTGTAATTGTTATATGAGCGTAGGTGAGGAAAAAGGTGCATGTTGGCCAGAATGGACACTTTGGGCCAGGGGGGCCTGTTTTCATGGTGGATTACTCTATGAAAAGCACATCACAATACAAACTTGATCGTGTGATCACTGCATAGCTTGAATAGAATGGAATTGACAAACACCTCGAGTAAACATTAGAGAAAACCAAAATCCAAGTATTGACTTTACCATCTGCTGATGTGTCAAACACAAGAGGTCATACCTTTAATATCTTTATTTCTTTACCCAGCAAGATTTGCGATTTTGACAAATTTTTCTTGTTTATACATTTCACGGCTACTTCCCAATCCAATTTCTAAGAAAAAGACAAATGAGATTAAATTTAAACCTGTACATCAAAACGGAGTAACATATTCCAACAGGTAGACTTGCACAATATTAATCTTTACGTCAATACTAATATAAGAAAAGACTGGACAGCATTAATTAATAATGCAGTTAGATCTCACTGAACAACTACAGAATGTTGTTAATCACTCCTGAGCATTCAGCAGCATTCACACAATAACTGAAATAACAGTCGTGGAGGGTTGTAGAACTGGAATTACTGAACAAAAATTACGTTAAAATTAGTTCATTCAAAAGACTCGAAATAAGGAAAATTAAAATGTGATTGTTTAATGCGGATATTTTACAGAACATAATAATCATAAAACTGCTTTTATGTAAAGCCTCCATTGTATAAAACATCCCCAGAACTTCAGGGGCATTATCAACAAATCTAATTATTGGGGCATAGGAAAAGTAGATTTTTAAGCATAGTTTTAAAGGAGGAAGTAGAAAGATTTATACTTGAAGCATCTAAGGGGAGTAAGCAATATCAGAGAAGCACTTAGGGACCATCATTTGGGAGGGCGGTAGGGTGAGAGATTTTGGAAAGTTTTTGTTGGTTTTGGGGGCTTTGCATGAGGGTGGGTGTGGGACTAAAGTTACTCTGTTAGTTAGAGAAGAAAGAAACTGTGACTAGATTTGAAGGATGTGAATTTTAAATTCAAGGCAGCTAGGCCAGACACCAGTGAAGATAACAGGTCAAGGAGCGATGAACAAATGAGAGTTGAAGAACATTTATATGCAAGGGAGAATTTCAAACATAAAGTGTGGAGAATGGGAAGCTAGCTCGCAGATGATTCAAGTAAACACCTTTACAATGGTATCAATAAGGGGTTCAGCAGGGGTTAAGGCAGGCAATGATACCTAGTTCATAGATTTTATGTTGTGCGGGATGTGTATTAAAAGCTCAACGCAGGTTAAGAATGGATGTCATAATTGTCTATGGCTAGACTTGAAGCTTCAAACTCAACTACAAGCATTGTAATGGCCAGGAGCGGTCCAATGAGAATCATGCTATTGATTTGGAGCAAAGTAGCCAACTGATCTGTTGTTTCCAGTGATTCAGTTCAAAGAACTGCAACCAAGCAAGCGACCAAGTTAGCCAGAGGATCTCAGAAACCATGTAATTGTGAACTCATCAAACCTGCTTAATTAGGCACAACAACATCACACCAGCTTAAGCCAAGAAAAATAGGTTTACACATTTTGTTTTTGCTGTAAAAATGCGCATCAAATACATATACACATTGACTTCCTTCTTCCTTTACAAATTAATCGGGAACAAAAAAAGTTAGTACAGCTGATCTAATGCATAATAAATAACTACACAAAGTTATATTTCATCTGCCCCACATTACTGTGAATGCAACCTCATTTGACATCATTTCATTAATTTAGAGATTTCCCATTATTGCTAAAGTGAATGTCATTCAGTGCTGCATCAAAACTTAGCTCCTCCATGGCTGAACGTACCAAACATGCAACTAAGATAACAATTTTCTAATGTCTAACATACAGGTTTGTAGGCTAATTGACTTGGTAAATGTAAAAAATTGTCCCCAGTGGGTGTAGGATAGCGTTAATATGCAGGGATCGCTGGTCGGCGCTGACCAGGTGGGCCTGTTTCCGCGCTGCATCTCTAAACGAAACTAATAACTTATCCATCCTTTCTCATTCCAAACCCCCCCCCCCCCCAACAACGACACCTTCCACCCATACATATACCTTCCCCAGGCTGCACGATTCACACCCCTTCTACCCTCTCATACTTTGTCTTTTCATCTCTGACCAACTCCCCCTCCCCCCCAACCTGTATCCACCTATCACTTACCAGGCTTTGTCCTGCCTCCACTTCTCTTCCAGCTTTCTTCCCCACCCCCAGCCCACCACAAACAGTCTCAAGAAGGGTCCTGGCCCAAAGTGTTGTATATCCATGTTCTCCAGAGATGCTGCCTGACACATTGAGTTACTCCAACACTGTCTTTTTTGTAAACCAACATCTGCAGTTCCTTCTACTTTCTCATTCTCCTTTATTTTCTGTAACCCCACTTTGAAATCAGTCATTATAAAACACACTTTTTTTTCTATGACAGCTAACACCAAGATCAGTTACACGTATAAATAGCCATCAAAGAAAAATTAGACTATATAGCATGAAATATCCTGAAAATAGCCATAAATCTACAGATTGCATTTAACCTCTGAAAATTTTCAAATTTGACCAAAAATTTTACAAACACTAAGCTGATATTCTAAAGTTGAGGAAGTTAAAAAGGGTTGGCTATAAGACTCTTGATGCTTGCTTTAGCATTTATTAAGATCAAATCTGATCCCACTCTTTTCCTATGATTCCCCTATCCTCTGGTCCATTGTCCAAAGATTTATTAATATCAGCTCAGAACATACACAATGGCAGAGCATCTACATTCTACTTGGAGGCAGAGAATACCAAGCTTTACATCCCTCTTGTACTGAGAGTGCTAGTTCCATATTCTCCAGTTACTGTAAACAGGCTCTTGGTGTCTACCTGTCATTCATCATCATAGACTACAGCACTGCAAGATGCGGACTGCAGCGCTCCATTATCGAGGTGGAGTTGTGTATATGAACATAGAATGTTCCTAAACCTGGCAGTTGTCTTCTGAATTTCCTGCCTGATGGTAGCAGTGAGAAGGCAAGGCTTGGATTATGGGCATCCTTGACAAAGATGCTGCCTCCTTAAGGTAGCGTCTCATGTCGACAGAAGGGAGGTCTGTGCACTTGTTGATTCGGGCTGAGTACACCACTCTCTGCAGCCTCTTGCGTTCCTGTGTATTGGAACTGCGACACCATGCAACCAGTCATTTTCTACAGTATATTTTCTACAGTACATCTACTCATTGACTCAGCACTGACCGCAAAGCAAGTATATTCTTCTTTAGGTATGGAGTTGAAATCTATATCGCACTGCAAATCATATTTTATAAGAGCAAACACTTATTTCTCTAATCTGTGGCCAGAAAATTACTGGGAATAGCTTACCTTCCCGTACCTGCACCGTGTCACAAATACCATTCCCTAGTCACTGATTCTATCCCGCCCCTGACAGCTCAAGCAGGTTGTTCATGCAAGTTTCTTTCCATTTCCTCTGTCTGACATTTGCTATTTTAAGGCATTCTGTAGACCATATTTAACTCAAGAACCCAGAATCTGTAATTTCCAGCCAAAAGAGCTCATATTCTTGCACCACCTATGTTTGTTTTCTAATTGTTCCGTCAAAGGGTGTTGGCAAGGTCAATTTCATCCCACACATGAAATTACTTCATTGGGCAACATCGAGTAGGTCAATAGATAACATGGAAATGTGGACATAAAGAAAACCAAGATATTGTACTGGGATCGTAGCAAATTTTAAAGATGGAAGGGTTATTCTTAGTAGAAAATGACAGACACTAAATATAGCTAGTCAAGCAACATAGGTTCATCTGCACTAAATTGAACTGTTAAAATATAAAAATACCCTCAAAACAAATTTGTGAATGAAAGAGAACGTTGCAAGGTTACAACATTTGGTGATAATCACGTTAGCATCAGGAAAGTGAGAATTAATGCTCTAATAACTACGACAAAAGAAACCAAATCAATCACCTCTAAGATATGAAGAGAAAAAGGTCTGCCATCCTGGGATCCTGCAATGGATCTTTATGTTTGCCTGACACTGCTCATACAGGAAAACAACTGGCTATATATATTTTTTCAGCTTCCTCACTAATCGTCTATTTCACTATCTGTATTATATTCTGCGTGGAAACTCCTCCTTACAGTTAATAACAACCATGGGGCCATTCATAAGACAATCAATTGGCTCATCTTTATTGCTCCCCATAGCAGTGGGGAAGTAATGCCCTTCACTGTCTTCCACTCATTGGTAAAACAACCGATAGATCTGAAGTATGTTTTGCGAAAATAGCACTTCATTCAATTCCAATCATGCTCCTTAGCAATGAAGCCTGCAAGGCCTGGACACCGTTCAGGCATGGACTAATAAATGGCAAGTACCATTTGTGTCATGAAAGTAGACACAAAATGGTAACTCAGCAGCACAAGCAGCATCTCTGGAGAGAAGGAATGGGTGACGTTTTGGGTCAAGAACCTACATCAAGAAAAATTAATAATAAAACATGATTAACTTTGTTTTATTTTGTTGCCTTCATGATCTTAAACATAACTAACTTTGCTTCAGAACTGCACTACAAAAATAATCCAACACTTTAAAAAAGTAAAATAGAAGATAGTCACTGGGCATTCAAGTTTTGTAAACATGTTCTTTTTTGGTAAATGCAGATATTATTCAAATTGCATTGCTGGGCCAAACACTCATGATCTGACAAATTTGTTAACTGCTCTAACTTTGACAAGTTACTGTAATTTTAAAATGTTGTTCAAAACAAAGCCCACTAGATATTTACCATAATATTACAGAGCCATACGGCAAGGTCAGTCTGACCTCCCAGTAATTAAAAAAAACTTGGATTCTATTAAGAGTTCAGAGCTCATGAAAAAGTCACCATCCGCTGATAATAGATAAAGTTAACCGGTCCATTCTTTAAAATCCATGAAGCGTAACCCATACTTCTGGCACAACCCCAAACAATCAACTGCCGTTCCAAATGTTTCCTCGTCCACCCAAATACACAGCTTTTGTGCTCTCCCTATTCCAGTGACTTTGGTGCCTAGAATGGCATAAACTTTATTAACACACTTTATGCTTTCACACAGCTAATCCCCTTTCCTCTGAGAATTCAGTGATATAGTTTGAATGGTGAGGTGCATTGCAAGTCAAACTGAGCCTTGCATGAGAAAGTAAGTTTATTTCAAACAATTCTACAATGAAAAAGTAATAGTATGTACATGGCATACATGAACATTTTGTAGTGTATCACAGACTGAAACAGAAAACTTCAATGTCAATGTTCTAGTACTAATCTTCCAATCAAATCACACACAAGCAATTGTCCCAGTTCGCTTTTATTGTAAACAAAAGGCAATCTTGCTAAAGAAATTGCTGCGAGCACATTTTGTGAGCGGTATTGCAGGTTGATCTGGTTTATAGCCAAAGGAACCATAGCAATTAACACTGATGACTCTCGGCCCAAAATAATCTGAACTTCTCAATTAATAAACCAGTGGTTACACCAAACCAGTTACATTGGTGTTAGAATTTGTTTTCCTCTCAAAGAAGAAATTAAAGCAATCCTTACATACTTTTATGCACTGCTAAACATAGAAACATCACAGACGAAAGGAGCAGGTCATTCCTCAAGTCAATCCTTTAATTATTTCTATCCAACAGTAAGTGGAAATTTAAAAAGAAAGCCAATGGGAAAGCTTCATGTGAAATGGAGAACTTCCATTTCTCCATTCTTTCAACAATGGGTGGACAACCTTTTTTGATTCCAACATCGTTCACACATTTTCACAGGGCTGTATGTCAGCGTCCACTAGTGATAGCCAGCAGGATCAATGCCAGTCTTTAGCCAATTTGATACACTCCATGTGATAACAGGAAATCAAAAGTCAAAAGTGTTTTATTGTCATACCAAAACAGAACAATGAATTTCTCACTTGCAGCAGCTCAACAGGTTTGTAAACACAGTATTCAATAACTAAAATATCAACAAAAATAACGTTCAATAAAGAAAGAAACCCATAGAGTACAAAAGAAGAAAGTACAAGAAAAGTCCAAAGTCCCAAGTGTAACCAAGGCAGTTTATAGTTAAGTTGGAGTTTGTGGTGTTCCTATTGCCTGATGGTAGTGGGAAGAAATGACGAAAGGCATTGAATATAGGAAAGGCAACAGGCCCTGAAACCATTCCAGAAACTACTGATGACTGATACTCCAAAACATGCACAAGCTCTTCCAGTACAGCTACAGTACAGGAATTGATCTGATAATATGGAAAATTGCCCAGATAGTGCCCTCCGCAATGTTTGGGACAAAGACTCATCATTTATTTATTTGCCTCTGTACTCCACAATTTGAGATTTGTAATAGGAAAAATCACATGTGGTTAAAGTGCACATTGTCAGATTTTATTAAAGACCATTTTTATACATTTTGATTTCACCATGTAGAAATTACAGCTGTGTTTATACATTGCCCCCCCCCCCCCATTTCACGGCACCATAATCTTTGGGACACATGGCTTCACAGGTGTTTGTAATAGCTCAGGTGTGTTTAATTGCCTCTTTGATGCAGGTATAAGAGAGCTCTCAGCACCTAGTCTTTCCATCACCTTTGGAAACTTTCATTGCTGTTTAACAACATGAGGACCAATGAAAGTCAAAGAAGCCATTATGAGACTGAGAAACAAGAATAAAACTGTTAGAGACATCAGCCAAACCATAGGCTTACCAAAATCAACTGTTTGGAACATCATTAAGAAGAAAGGGAGCACTGGTGAACTTACTAATCGCAAAGGGACTGGCAGGCCAAGGAAGACCTCCACAGCTGATGACAGAAGAATTCTCTCTACAATAAAGGAAAAAAACACTTGTCGGACAGATCAGAAACATTCAGGAGTCAGGTGTGGATTTGTCAATGACCACTAGCCGCAGAAGACTTCATGGACAGAAATACAGAGGCTACACTGTAAGCTGCAAACCACTGGTTAGCTGCAAATATAGGATGGCCAGGTTACAGTTTGCCAAGAAGTACTTAAAAGAGGAACCACAGTTCTGGAAAAAGGTCTTGTGGGCAGATGCGATGAAGATTAACATATCAGAGTGATGGCAATGCAGGAGAGAAGGAACTGCCCAAGATCCAAAGCATACCACCTCATCTGTGAAACACGGTGGTGGGGGTGTTACGGCCTGGGCATGTATGGCTGCTGAAGGTGCTGGCTCACTTATCTTCATTGATGATACAATTCTGCTCAAGCTCAAACAAATGCCTCAACATTCATTGGCCTGCGGTTTATTCTACAGCAAGACAATGATCCCAAACATACTGCTAAACCAACAAAGCTAAAAAATGATAAATTCTTGAGTGGCCAAGTCAATCACCCGATCTGAACCCAATTGAGCATGCCCTTTATATGCTGAAGAGAAAACTGAAGGGGATGAGTCCCCAAAACAAGCTAAAGGTGGCAGCAATACAGGCCTGGCAGAGCATCAGAGAAGACACCCAGCAACTGGTGTCCATGAATCGCAAACTTCAAGCAGTCATTGCATGCAAAGGATATGCAACAAAATACTAAACATGGCTACTTTAATTTACATGACATTGCTGTGTTCAAAACATTATGGTGCCCTGAAGTGGGGGTCTATGTATAAACACTGCTGTAATTTCGACATCATTATCATCATCGTTGAAAACATCAACAGGCACGGTGCCTTGCGGTGTTAGACAGTGATCACAACTAATACTGAATTGCGGATGGCCATTGGCTCCCATTGACAGGCCTTGTTTTTGGTCCTGCTGGGGGCCACAGCCCCTTCCTCACCTGGCAAACCAGGTGGGGGAGATGGTTTAGTCACCGATGATCCGTGGTTCTACATGGTGAAACCAAAATGTATATAAATGGCCTTTATTAAAATCTGACAATGTGCACTTTAACCACGTGATTTTTTCCTATTACACATCTCAAATTGTGGAGTACAGAGGCAACTAAATGAATAAATGACAGGTCTTTGTCCCAAACATTATGGAGGGCAATGTATGTCTTGTCAACAGTGGGCGGTCACGGTGGCACAGCGGTAGATTTGCGGGTTCAATCTAGACTACAGGTGCTGTCTGCACAGAGTTTGTACGTTCGCCCTGTGACCTGCGTGAGTTTTCTCCGAGATCTTCGAGATCAAAAACTTACAGGTTTGTAGGTTAATTGGCTTGGCAAATGTAAAAATTGTTCCTTGTGGGTGTAGGATGGAGTTAACGTGCAGCGATTGCTGGTCGGCGCGGACCCAGTGGTCCGAAGTCCTGTTTCCGCGCTGTATCTCTAAACTTAAAAAAAGGACCATTTCAACCTTGTCAATTATAGTCCTTTAGTCTCCTCTTGATCCCCAGTGAGGTGGTGGAAGGGATAATCAATAGCACTTGCTGAACAACAACCTGCTCAGAGGTGCTCAGTTTGGATTCCGCCAAAGTCACTCAGCTCCTGACCTCGGTCTAGATCTAGATCAGCCTTGGTCTAGAGGTGAAGTGAGAGTAACTGACACTAAGGCAACATTTGACTGATTATGGCATCGTGATCAGGGAGGAAACCCTCTGCTGACTAGAATCATACGTAATATAAAGGAAACCCTCTGCTGACTAGAATCATACGTAATATGTGCTGGCTGTGGGTCAATCTGGTCAGCCACAGGACATCTCTGCGGGAGTTTCTCAAGGTAGTATATCTTGGTCCAACCATCTTCATCAATCAGAAGTAGGGATGTTTGGTGATCGCTGTACAATGTTCAGCACCATTTGTGACAACTCAGGTAATGAAGCAGTCCACATCACTGAATTTCATTGTTCTGTTGTCGTACGCAAGACAAATAAACACTTGATACTTGATCCAAATGCAGCATGATCAGACAATATTCAGGCCTAGGCCAATAAGGGGCAAGTAACATTTGTGCCACATTAGTGTGATGGGAGGTGGACGGTGGTGAGGCAGATGGGAAGATTGAGACAAATGCAGTAGTTAAAGAGAAAATTCTGATGGTTTAAGCTGGATTTATTTCAGAACAAGAGACCTGACATGTAAGGCAGATGAACTGAGAGCATTGATAGGCTGAGGAAGAGATGGAACTGGCAGCACAATGGACCAGAGTACAAATACTACAGGGGATAGCGGTTGTGGTAATAGAGGGGGAGTTGCATTTTTGAGTAGGGAGAACATCATAGATGGGGTATTCCAGGGAGAATGACCAGTGCTGTCATATGGGTGGAAAGGAGCTAGAAGAGGAAATGTGTAGGAAGATCACAGATGCAAGAACGATCGGCTGGGATTCTAATCGGGAATGCCAGTGCTAAAGGTGGGGATGGGGTGGAATTTGTTAAGTATGTTCAAGAACACTTTCTCAATCAATATCTTCTTCTTCTTCTTCTTTCGTGTGGCGTGCACAGCCTAAAGTTGTTGGACAACTTGTTCTATTTGATCTTCTGTTTGTGCACATCGAGTTGATTGCACTAATCGAAACAGGGCAGACCACGTGAAGGTTGCAATCTTCCACCCCCTCAATCAATATGAAGATGGCCCTATTAGAGAAAGGAAAAACACAACTTTCTCTTGGGAATTAAGGCAGTTGACTGAAATGCTAATGGGAGACCAGTGACCATAACTCTATTTTAAGTTCCATAACTTTAAAACAGAAGAGATGGAAGAAACTACAGATGTTGGAATATAGAACAAATAACAAAAGGCTGGAGGAACTCAGGGCGGCACAGTGGTACAGCAGCAGAGCTGCTGTCTTACAGCGCCTGAGACCTGGGTACGTTCCTGACTACGGGCGCTGTCTGTACGGAGTTTGTACATTCTGCGTCAGTTTCTCCGAGATCTACGGTTTCCCCCCACATACCAAAGACGTACAGGTTTGTAAGGTAATTGGCTTAAGGAATTTTCCCATTACTACCCATTTGTCTCCTTTTCACCTTTTGCCTTTGCCACTTACTCCACCCATCTGCCATTCACCCCCTTCTTCACGTATCCACCTATCACTTGCTAGACGTTGCACTTCCCGCACCTCCCCTCTACTCTCAGTCTAAAGATGGGCCCAACCGTAACGTCGCCTATCCATTCCCTCCAGAGTTCCTCCAGCCTTCTGATTTTTTTCTCATGGAAAAGAAGAGGTCTGGTCCAAATGTTAAACTCCTAACTGAGGAAAGGAAACTTTTGGAGGCAGTTTGGGAGGAAGCTGTTTGCAGGTAAAGTTACGTCTGGTAAGTGGGAGGCTTTTAAACATTTGATCGTGAGTTCAGGGTCAGCATATTCATATTAGAAAGGCATGGCTGGCTGTACATTAAGGCCCTGGTCAAAAAAGATAAAGGCAGCTGGGATCAAGGGAACCATTGAATACAGAGGGTGCAGATGCACATGTAAGAGAGAAATCAGTAGAGCAATAGGGGGACAGTAGATTGGCAGATAAGGTAGTATATTTTGATTCTCAATTTTTTATTTGTATATATTTGATATAAACTTATATATAATTACGTATATTAAAGGGAAAAGAGTAACAATCAAAGGAATAAGGACCCAATAAAGGTGAACAAAATCAACTGTGTGAAGGCACAACAGATGAGATATTTAAATTAATATTTCTAATATGTATATTCTAGTGGAATGAGGTGGATGCTAGGGAACATGGCGGAAGTTAATAGCGAAGTCTTGAAGAGCGTGCATGTTACAGAACAGGAGGTGCTAGAAATTGCAGGGATTGGCAGAGATATCCCTATTTGGAGCAGCACATTTGGAAAGCGGTGAAATCATTGGACAAAGTCAGCATGGATTTATGAAAGGTAAATCATGTCTGACGAAACTTATAGAATATTTCGAGGATGTAACTAGTAGAGTGGATAAGGGAGAACCTGTGGATGTGTTATATCTGGACTTTCAGAAGGCTTTTGACAAGGTCCCACATAAGAGATTAGTATACAAACATAAAGCACACAGTATTGGGGGTTCAGTATTGATGTGGATAGAGAACTGGCTGGCAGACAGGAAGCAACGAGTAGGAGTAAACGGGTCATTTTCAGAATGGCAGGCAGTGACTAATGGGGTACCGCAAGGCTCAGTGCTGGGACCTCAGCTATTTACAATATATATTAATGATCTGGATGAGGGAATTGAATGCAACATCTCCACGTTTGCGGATGACATGAAGCTGGAGGGAAGTGTTAGCTGTGAGGAGGATGCTAGGAGGCTGCAAGGTGTCTGGGATAGGCTGGGTGAGTGGGCAAATGCATGGCAGGTGCAGTATAATGTGGATAAATGTGAGGTTATCCACTTTGGTGGCAAAAACAGGAGGGTAGACTATTATGTGAATGGTGGCCAATTAGGAAAAGGGGAGATGCAACAAGACCTGGGTGTCATGGTACACAGGTCATTGAAAGTAGGCAAGCAGGTGCAGCAGGCTGTGAAGAAAGCGAATGGTATGTTGGCATTCATAACAAAAGGATTTGAGTACAAGAGCATAGAGGTTCTACTGCAGTTGTACAGGGTCTTGGTGAGGCCACACCTGGAGTATTGCGTACAGTTTTGGTCTCCTAATCTGAGGAGATATTCTTGCCATAGAGGGAGTACAGAGAAGGTTCACCAGACTGATTCCTGGGATGGCAGGACTTCCATATGAAGAAACACTGGATAGACTCGGCTTGTACTCGCTGGAATTCAGGTTTGGCATTTTCCCACCAAACCTGGCAGATCTCGAATACCAACATAACTGGTTTTGCACTGGTACAACAAATCACTACAGCACTCCGTACGTTTAACAATAAACATTTATCTAACAATTTTCGGTTTTTGCCCAAATAATGCCTTCATATGCAAATCTACACTTTGGCAAAGCAATCAGAACCACAAAGGCCCCCTGGAATGGTCCAACACATCTTAGGGCAGCCCTGGGGTCACAGTATATGTTCTCTACATACCTGGCCCTCCCCGATGGATTGCAACCTTGTCGTGGTCGGGGAGCTTGTGTGTCTCAGTGACCCCTAGAGCTATGCCAGCGGGATATTTGTCTCCTGTTAGGGTCTCCCATGCTGGACAGGTGGAAGGGTAGAGGCGAGACAAAGAGCGATCCACTGGTTCTCCAGGTTGGAGGTTGAGCACAGGGCTAACAACCCTGTTTCGTAAAAGAAATATGTTACGGAAACAGCAACTGAAGGAATCAACACTACTGGGCGTGATGGTAGGCAGGAGTGGAGGACCTTCGTTGCTGCCCTACATGCCAGGAGGCATAATAGGCAGTAAGTACATACCTGACCAAGGGAATGACGCAGGGAGAGGAATAAATAGATATTGCCCTGTGCATGCAGTGGAAATCATGTACAGAAAAAAATTGAGCTTGACCGTGACTGCTTTCTTCATAACCTAACATCCTGTCATTGTACCTCACCCAGGGTCACCTTTGCAGAAAGTCATTTCGCAGAGATCCTCAAACACCCACTACAACCACATCCCAACGTAAATGGCTATTTTCAGGAATAAACTCCAGACTATAACTTGATTTTATTTTGTTTAAAAAGATCATAGACTATTGTAAGTTCTAAATATAGTGTTTCGCATGCGTGCAACTATGCCTGGTATAAATGACAACAGGAGACAATGGTTGCTACCAACTATCAGTACATTTCCTCCCACTTCATATAAAAGCTTTGTTTATCACCCTGGTTTTTGAGCACGTTTTTCCACAGATGCCAAACATCCGTTGGCACCTCACTTATGCCACTGTGTGAGCCCGAACAATGAGTGCCAGTGGGGTCACTGGAACTCAGTAGCAATCCTGCCTCACCCAACATTTCGGCAACGATCACCGATCATAAGTCCACTCACTAGAGCAAAGGCTCAAGATTATATGCTGCTCTCGATCCAGTGGCAACTTGCAGCCAATGAATACAATCTTTAACTCTGTCATTCAGTGCAATAATAACTCAAAGTATTGGAAGAACATCCTGTTTACTGTTTAAGGATCAGTATGTGCTAAGACCACAGCCGGATGGGACATTTAAAATTCCTGTCACCTGCCGAAAAACAAGACAAAACGCAAACTCTGGCTCCTGTATTCAGCACTGCACAGTCTGCCAGAAAGTAATGAGCAAGCCTCACTGTCAGAACACTGAAGTCAGCTGCCAGGTGAACAAAGAAATGATTGCATGTTTCTGAAATGTTTACCACATCCAATTATTGTTTTTAAAAGATGATCAACAATCACCAATGTCATAAGAAGATAACAGAAGGACATTCAGCCCCTTGCGTCTGTTCTTCAGTCAATGAGATCATACCTTATCTATTATCCCAGTGCAACTTTGTGCACTAATCCCATAACCCTTGATGTTCATATCTTTAAAAAAAAACGATCAACCCTGTCAAGTAATGTCACCATACCAAAAACCTGCAAATCAAACAGATGTGAAGGAATCCCTCATCTTGCCATTGAGAGGCAACTATTTGAACACTACGGTTTTAAAACAATAACACGAGACAGTCAGGAAGAAAATGAATGCATTGTGCAAATATTTTGATTGAAAAGGGTAAAGAAATGGAAGTCAAAGCACATTTTAGTAAATTGCTATCTATTATTCACTAGCCATATTGCGCCACTGGAGAGGCAGCTACAGATGACAAGACCACAGGGGTGAAAATAGCAGTGAAAAAAGACACCTGTCACAACTTCTGCAGCAACCATGTACCACATCCATGTACCGTACACACACACTGCACA
The DNA here is from genome assembly GCA_035221665.1 of Okamejei kenojei. NCBI lineage: Eukaryota > Metazoa > Chordata > Chondrichthyes > Rajiformes > Rajidae > Okamejei > Okamejei kenojei. The sequence continues at coordinate 30,819,920 of CM069156.1, read as the reverse complement.
AAATAACGTGCATATATTTGCCGACATGCAACATTAGAACCAAGTACATTATGCATGCATTATTGTCTGGTTTAAATTAATTTACAGTTAATTTTTACTGAAGACGAGGTTGCCAGAAGCCTGCAAAACGTTTGCAAAAAGAGCTCAAAAACTTTGAATAGCATGGCTGAAGTTTGCAAAAGCACATTAACTTACAAGCCAGAAAAGCCAAGTGCCCCTCTCCCCAATGTATTACCTTCCTGTGGCGGCCTTTAAAGACCACAGCGAAGGCTCCGTGTCCTATGAGATCTTTCCTGTTGTACTCGAAATCCCCCACTACCTCCATAGCCGGCACTGCCGAGGGGCTAAGAGGAAAAGAAGGAGGAGGAGAGAGAAGTGGTGACTGACGCTGCTGCTGGTGGCAGTGTTTGGTGCTCCCTCATGAAACAAGCGGCACGGCAAAGCCCGAGCGGCAGCAGCTGTGAAGGAGGAGCAGCGGCGGCTCTGCCACCATAATCCCATTCCACTGGCGCTCGACTGCTGCGCATACTTAGCGTTAATATATATATATAAATATATATATGCGTGTGCTGTGTATGTGGGGATGTGCCTGTGGCAGGAAATCAGACCGACGTAGAGCAATCTCTTTTCGCGCTTTGGAGATCTGGCAGCATTTTTGTTTGTTTTAATGGTTTCTTTTGTTCGGCAAGCGGGAGGTTTCCTGCGATCGCTCGCTCGCTCGGCCGCCTGCCCCCGCTGTCCGTCCGCCCGCCCGCCAGCGCCTCCACTCGCCGCCCCGGCCGCCGACCAACCGACTGTGCGCCGCCGGCCACAGCGCCTTATATAGCGCCGCAGCACCCCCGCCCCGCCCCACCGTCTCCTTGCTCCCACCGTCAAAGAGTGCGCCCTTTCTACCCCCCTTCTAAAGCACTTAGAAGGCGGTTTCTGCCTCTTGCTGCCGGTCAGGGTTTGAGGAAAGTGTCCCCGGACGCAGCTGGCTGTCGGCGGTCAGGGCGCCGAGGTTGGGTGAGCGGGCTGGGGAACGGTTTGTTTTCTCCTCCGCCCCCCCCCCATCTCTAACGCTACCTTCACACCATCGGTTCAAAGCCGTATCGCTGCGCGGGGTTTGTTTACATGGTGCACGCGGCGCGCTCCGGCCCGTGCTCATCCGCCGCCCGCGATGTAGTCCGCTCCTGATTCTCCTTCAGATGGGAAACCTACCAAGCCCTTTGACTCTGGCCGATCAGTTCACACGCAAACTTCAGCGCGTCGCTGCATTCTGCGGTTGTGGAGAAATACAGGTCCCGGCGTGACTTAAGCCGTGCATCATTTTTGTTTTGTTTAAAAAGAGGTGGCCTGTGTGTTACGTTCGCAGGCTCCGTGCGTCATCTCCGGTGCTTATGCAAGCGCGAGAGGTTTGATTGGCAGTCGCCAGAGGCCACTCAGCCCCCACCACTGGGATACTAGCCTCCTTTTGGGCAGAGCACCTTCACAGAAACCAGTGTGAACCACTCAGCCCCTCCATTGGGATAGTACCAACCCCCCCCCAGGACAGAGCAAGGGCACAGCAACCAATGTGAACCACTCAGCCCCTCCACTGGGATACTAGATACTAGTCTGAAGACGGGTTTGGGCCCAAAATTTTTTGCCTATTTTCTTCGCTCCATAGATGCTGCTGCATCCACCAAGTTTCTCCAGCACTTTTGTCTACCTTCAATTTTCCAGCATCTGCAGTTCCTTTTTAAATACTAGATACTAGCCCCCCCCCCCCCCCCCCCCCACACAGAGCAAGGGCACAGCAACCAGTGCGAACCACTCAAGGCCGTTATTCCTGGGGTGGAGCTTGCAAACTCATCATTTCTATTGCACAATTTTTTGTGTCCAAACACATGTCATTTAACTTGATACCACAGCAACAACTCACTCCAATTCTTGAGTGAAGGAAGGAATGGCAGATGCTGTGTTACACCGAAGATAGACCCAAAATACTGGAGTGACTCAGCAGGACAGGCAGCATCTCTGAAGAGAAGGAATGGGTGACGTTTCAGGTCGAGACCCATCGTCAGTCTGAGAGTCAGAGGCAAGGGAGACTAGAGATATGGATGGGCAAGGTGTGAAAAGGACAGATTAAAGCAGACGATGATCAAGGGAATGTAGAATGGTTCTTTGTTGGTTGAGGGGAAGGTGACAAGGCGGCATACCACCAGTAAAAATAATCGGGGCAGTGAAAGAAGTCAGACAACTAGGGTGGGTAGTGATGGAGAGAGGGAAAGCAAAGGTTATTTGAGGTTAGAGAAATCAATATTCATACTGTTGGGTTGTCAGCTTTCCAAGCAAAATATGAGATGCTGTTCCTCCAATTTGCGTTTGGCCTCACTGACAATGGAGAAGGCCCACGACAGAAAGGTCAGCATGGAATTGGGAGGGGGAGTTAAAGTGTTTAGCAACCGGGAGATCACATAGGCCTCCAATTCTTTTGCTACATTTACCAGATTGAAAGCTTGCCATATTCTTAATGCACAAGATAAAATATACAAATCACAGCCCAAACGGCCATTGTTTGTGATTCATTATAGCCGTCTATTTGAACCCACAGCATCATCAGCAACTTTCATTCACAACAAAGACTTAAATGCAATACCAGGCTACAAAATGACAATGGGGGGTACACAAAAAGCTGGAGAAACTCAGCGGGTGCAGCAGCATCTAAGGAGCGAAGGAGATAGGCGACGTTTCGGGTCGAGACCCTTCTTCAGACTGGTCAGGGATCAGGGAAACGAGAGATATAGACGGTGATGTGGAGAGATAAGGAACAATGAGTGAAAGATATGCAAAAAAGTATCGGTGATAAAGGGAACAAGCCATTGTAAGCTGTTTGTGGTGTGAAAATGAGAAGCTGGTGCGACTGGGGTGGGGGAGGGAGATAGAGATAGAGGGAATGCCAGGGCCCGAGGGCTGAGGGAGAGGTGGGAAGGGGAGGAGACAGCAAGGGTTAACAGAATTGAGAAAATTCAATATTCAAGCCCAAAGGATGCAGACTCCCCAAGCGGGAATGCTGATGAGGTGCTGTTCCTCCAGCTTGCGGTGTTGCTCACTCTGGCCGTGGAGGAGGCCCAGGACCGAGAGGTCGGATGTGGAATGGGAGGGGGAGTTGAAGTGCTGAGCCACCGGGAGGTCGGGTTGGTTATTGCGGACCGAGCGGAGGTGTTCGGCGAAGCGATCGCCAAGCCTCCGCTTGGTCTCACCGATATAGATCATCTGGCATCTGGAGCAACGGATGCAGTAGATGAGGTTGGAGGAGGTGCAGGTGAACCTCTGTCGACCTGGAAGGACTGCTTGGGTCCCTGAAAGGAGTGGAGGGGGGAGGTGAAGGGACAAGTGTTGCATTTCTTGCGGTTGCAAGGGAAAGTGCCCGGGGAAGGGGTAGAGTGGGAGGGGAGGGAAGAATGACAAGGGAGTTGCGGAGGGAGCGGTCTTTGCGGAAGGCAGACAGGGGGGGAGATGGGAAGATGTGGCGGGTGGAGGGGTCACGTTGGAGGTGGCGAAACTGGCGGAGGACTATATGTTGTATTTGCCGGCTGGTGGGGTGAAAGGTGAGGACCAGGGGGACTCTGCCCTGTTTGCGAGTGGGGGAATGGGGAGCGAGGGCAGTGTTGCGGGGTATGGAGGAGACCCTGGTGCGAGCCTCATCAATAGTGGGGGAGGGGAATCCCCGTTCTCTGAAGAATGAGGCCATTTGTGATGACCTGGTGTGGAACACCTCATCCTGGGAGCAGATGCGGCGTAGACGGAGGAATTGGGAATAGGGGATGGAGTCTCGTTTAGTCTCGAATAGGGGATGGAGGATATCTCTCGTTTCCCTGATCCCTGACCAGTCTGAAGAAGGGTCTCGACCCGAAACGTCGCCTATCTCCTTCGCTCCTTAGATGCTGCTGCACCCGCTGAGTTTCTCCAGCTTTTTGTGTACCCTCGATTCTACAGCATCTGCAGTTCCTTCTTTAAAACTGCAGAAGCTGGAATCTTGATCAAAACAGTGTTGGAGTAACTCAGTTGGCGAGGTAGCATCCGTAGATAAAATGGATGGGTGACGATTCGGGTCGGACCCTATCTTCAAACCTATTACCTCCACGGATGCTCCCTGACCTGCTAGATTACTCCAGCATTTTGTGTTTTGCACAATCCAAGAAACAGTCTGTTTTTTCCTGTACACAAAACCCTTACCTTCTTGAATGTTTGCTTCTCCTGCACATTTGCTTGGATGATGCAGGTTATCACGATTCCTTTGCAATCCTATTTCTCAATCCATCACAATTTAAATAACATTGCCTTTTAATGTTTTTACCTTTATCCAGTTTCATGGCTACCTCTTTTGGTGCTGTGAGGTGCAGATCATCAAGCCCCGAGGATAAGCTGGCCAGTAATTTATTTTAAACTAACACCAATTTCCTTTAATTCCTATGTGGGACCTTATCATTTGATAAGGTCCCACATAGGAGATTAGTGGGCAAAATTAGGGCACATGGTATTGGGGGTAGAGTGCTGACATGGATAGAGAAGTGGCTGGCAGACAGGAAACAAAGAGTAGGGTCCCTTTCAGAATGGCAGGCAGTGACTAGTGGGGTACCGCAAGGCTCGGTGCTGGGACCGCAGCTATTTTTCAATATACATCAATGATTTGGATGAAGGGATTCAAAGTAACATTAGCAAATTTGCAGATGACACAAAGCTGGGTGGCAGTGTGAACTGTGAGGAGGATGCTATGAGAATGCAGGGTGACTTGAACAGGTTGGGGGAGTGGGCAGATGCATGGCAGATGAAGTTTAATGCGGATAAATGTGAGGTTATCCACTTTGGTAGCAAAAACAGGAAGGCAGATTATTATCTAAATGGCGTCAAGTTGAGAAAAGAGGAAGTACAACGGGATCTGGGGGTCCTTGTACATCAGTCTATGAAAGTAACCATGTAGGTACAGCAGGCAGTGAAGAAAGCGAATGGCATGTTGGCTTTTATAACAAGACAAATCGAATATAGGAGCAAAGAGGTCCTTCTGCAGTTGTACAGATCCCTATTGAGACCACACCTGGAGTATTGTGTGCAGTTTTGGTCCCCTAATTTGAGGAAGGATATTCTTGCTATTGAGGGAGTGCAGCGTAGGTTTACAAGGTTAATTCCTGGGATGGCGGGACTGTCATATGCTGAGAGAATGGAGCAGCTGGGCTTGTACACTCTGGAGTTTAGAAGGATGAGAGGGGATCTCATTGAAACATATAAGATTGTTAAGGGCTTTGACACACTAGAGGCAGGAAACATGTCCCCAATGTTGGGGGAGTCCAGAACCAGGGCCACAGTTTAAGAATAAGAAGTAAGCCATTTAGAACGGAGACGAGGAAACACTTTTTCTCAGAGTGGTGAGTGTGGAATTCTCTGCCTCAGAGGGCGGTGGAGGCAGGTTCTCTGGATGCTTTCAAGAGAGAGCTAGATAGGGCTCTTAAAAACAGTGGAGTCAGGGGATATGGGGAGTAGGCAGGAATGGGGTACTGATTGGGGATGATCAGCCATGATCACATTGAATGGCGGTGCTGGCTCGAAGGGCCAAATGGCCTACTCCCGCACATATTGTCTATTTGTCTTTTACTTCTAAAATATTTCTGGCTGCAGGCCAGAACTGATGGATCACCAAATCTCAAAGGGTTGCAGGACTGGAGGCAATGATAGGTAGAGATGCCAACCCTAAATTTAGTTCAAGTGGTTTAACATTCAACCCATTTGTACCGTTAACAAAATTGGGGTTAAATGCATTTCTCTCCGTAACATACTCACTTGGGGTTGTTGCCGGCGGCTATGCGCCTGCGCACTGTTGCAGATCAGCAGGCTGCTGCGGCACATGCGTATTTGGCAAGGTTGCCGGCGGGTCTGCGCCTGCGCACTGGGTTGGAGGTGATGGGGCTATGCCGCTGATCGCGCGGGCCGGAGAGTGGCCGTGGCTCGAAATGGCGCCAGGCCCGGCAACCCTCCCCCACTGCGCACGCGCGGCCACTGGGCCCGGCAACCCTCCCCAACTGCGCACGCGCGGCCACTGCCCGGCAACCCTCCCCAACTGCGCAGCGCGGACACTAGGACCCGGCAAAGTGCCGCTGATCGCAAACCTGTTCCGTAACACCGCATGTTTGGCTGCCGGACCTTGGATTCCTCTGGATGTACCATTTCTACTATCTCCCTGTTTTACAAAAAATTGGGATGTGTTACAATGATAACAAATTGATTGGAGGCTTTGCAAAAAGTGCAGAAGAGGTTTAACACAATTGTGCCTGGAATTAGCTACAAGGAGAGTAAGACCTGAAGATATAGCCTCTGGTAGAAGAATATAATATTACCAGAGGCATGTATACAGTAGACAGTTAGAACCTTTTTGCTCTCAGAGTGGAAATGTCAAAGAATATAGGGCATAGGTTTAAATTGAGAGGGGCAAAGTTTTTAAAAGATGTTCAGAGCAGTCTTTTTTTAAAACATAGAGCTGGGTGCCTGGAACACGTTGCCAAGGGTGGTAGTGGACGCGGATACAATAATAATATTTAAGAGTCTTTTAGATCAGCACACGGATATGCAGGGAATGGAGGGATATGGAACATGTGAAGGCAGTGGAGATTAGTTTATCTTGGTATCAGGTTTTGTACAGACCTTGTCGGCCGAATGGCCTGTTTGTGTACTTTAGTGATCTATGATAAAAGCTGCATTATAAAGACAATTTATCGTTTAAGCTTGAAATAAATTATGAGAATTATGAGCACTTATGCAAGTCCCTTTTGAAAATTACAAATGAATTTCCTCCACTATCCTCTCAGGCAGTGCATCCCTCATCCGAATAAACATGTCATGATTCTTGCTATGTAAACCAGCATATTTTTTAAAGAAGGGCAACCCCTTGTCTTCATTTATCCAGTCTTTCACAATGAACCAAGAGGATATCTTGAGTTCACCCTTACCCTTTCAACAAGCTTCTCAAGTGATGCTGAGTAATTAAGTTCATTTGTAGGAATATAAGAATGCTTGGAGATGGCACACAGGGCTTGTGTTGTGTTAACAGCAGTGAATCCTAACATAACATTACAGATCAGAACTCAATTTAACTCAAGGAGAAACAAGGAACTGCAGATGTTGGGTTACAAAAAAAACCCACTAACTGTTGGAGTAACTCAGCGGGTCAGATATCTCTGCAGAACGTGAATAGGTTGGGAGAGGTCTGAGCGGGGGTCCTGACGTGAAACGCCATCTATCCGTGTTCTCCAGAGATGGATGTTGCCTGACGTGCTGAGTTACTCCAGCAATATGTCTTAATTTAATTCAAGCTACATATAAAAAAGTGGTTTATTTTCTGTAAATATAAACTGTTGATGCTTTGTACTGTTCACACCCGGTTGACATAACAATTTTATGAAGTCAACAGCAGCTTTTAAAATCAAAAGACAAGATGGGTGGAAATCTTTTTAGTCAGTGGCAGCTTTGAAGAATTCCATTCTACATCTATACCATTACTAATCTGTATTTAAAGAAGCACCAATGGAGCAGTTAGAAAGTGTGAGACAGCTGATATATTCCACCATATGAGAACATCGGCCACATCAAATTATTCCACTGGTTGTAAACTATTTTAGACGAGCTTTAGCCTGCTGACCTGTGCCAAATATTCCCTAACTCCACGTCAGATGTAGCTCACTCGCCTGTGAGTCAGAAGGTTGTGCATATAGTTTCCACCCAAAGGTTTCCGATCAGAGAAGCACCGGATTGAAGAGTCACAGCGTTCATTCAGCAATTGACAGCATGGAAACAGGCCATTCGGCCCACCGGGTACATGCCGACCAATCCACACTAGTTCCGTGTTATCCCACTTTCGCATACACTCTCTACACATTTGGGGCAATTTACAGAGGTAAGTTAATCAATAAATCTGCGCATCTTTGGGATGTGGGAGGAAAATGGAGCACCAGGAAGAAACCCACACAGTCACGGGGAGAACGTGCAAACTGCATGGTCAGGGCCCGAGGTCAGGATCGAGCACAGGGCTCTGGCATTGTGAGGCCACGGTTGTACCAAGTGCGCCGCTGTGCCGTGGGGCCACTGCACTGTCAGACGTGCCTTCGTTCAGAAGCGATGCTCTCATAGGTGGGGGCAAAAGATTCCAAGCATTTCTTTCAAAGACCACATTCTGGTGTTGATATGACTCCCGCAACCAATGTAAGTAAAAGGGACTATTTGAGCTTGATCACAATACTGTTTGTGGAATTCTGGTGTAGGAGCAGGAGTAGGCCACTCAGCCCATCAAGCATGCTTCGCCAATCAGTGCAATCATGATTGCAACTTTGTATTCTTGCCATGCACTGGGAACCTTTCACCCCTTCCTTTCTGAAATCTCTCTACCCCTACCTTAAAAATATTTACTCTGCTTCCACCACCATTGCAGCAAGATATTCCCCAAGACTCAGATCTTCAAAGAAAATATTTTTCATTATGAGTATTAGGAGCAAAAATAGGCACCTGTTCCTTCAAATCTGCTCTGCCATTCATCAGATCGAGTACATATTCCTTTTAACACAGGGCACTGTTTCTAACCTAGTGAATGCTGGCTCACAACGCAATCCAATTTCCCCATTGATTTTCAAACAACTTATTCTCCTGACATTCTCATCAATCCTTCCTCTGGCCCACCAGATTCTATCACTCACTAATATGCCTGGGGCAATTTGTAGTAGTCAATTAACTTATCAATCCATGCGTCTTTGGGAAGCTGGGCCCGGAGAAGCAGGGAGAATGTGTACATTTGCGGCACAGTGGTGCAGCTGGTAGTGCTGCTGCCTCACAGCGCCAGAGAGACTCGGATGCTGTCTGTGTGGAATTTACAGGTTTTCCCTATGGGATTCTTCCAACATCCCAAAGACGTGTGAATTTGTAGGTTAGTTGGCCTCTGTAAATTGCCCTCAGTGTGCAGGAAGTGGATGAGAAAGTGAGAAAACATAGAACTAGGTGAACGGGTGATCAGTGGTTGGCGTGGACTCGGTGGGCCGAAGGGCCTGTTTCTATCCTGTACCTCTAAACTAAACTAAATACATATATACACACCGGAAGGCAGAATTGAACCTGGATTGGGGAAGTTGTGAGGCAGCAGCTCCACCAGCTGCATTGCAGTGCTATCCCATAAACCTTGATTTGCTTCCTATCCAGAAGTCTATCTGTCTCCAATGTAAATAAACACAACAACTGAGCTTCCACAAGTCTCTGCGCTGTAGAAATCCAAAAATTCACCACTATTAAGTAAAGAAATCTCTCCTCATCCCAGTCCGAAATAGTTTTGAAGATGGGTCTGGTCCTGAAACGTTGCCTGTCCTTTCCCTCCATAGATGCTGCCTGTCCCACTAAGTTCATCCTGCACTTTTGTGTTTTGCTTGAAATAATCCACTTCTTATTCTGAAAAGATGACTCCTGGGTCCAGGGACCTCAGGCAGGGCAAGCGCCTCTCGGTCTCCCGCCAATTTAACCTTTCCTCAGAGGTCACTGTACCTTTTCCAGCATCAGTCCAGTGAACTTTCTCTCAATGGCTTTCAATGCATTTACATACTTCCTTAAATGAGAACAGTACTGTACACAGCACACCCGACATGCTTCACCAAAGTCCCAAATAACTGAAGCATAACCTCCCTGTTTTTATATTCAATTCCCTTCACAATAAACGGTAACATTCTGTTAGCTTTCTTAATTACGTGCTGAATCTCCAAACGTGCTTCTTGGAAATCCTGCGCTCGGACCCACAGATTGCTCTGCACCTCAGAACTCTGCAATCTCTCACCTTTTAGAGAACATGCTGCTTTGTGCCAAACATGGACAAGTTCACATTTTCTCACATTAAGCTCCATGCGCCACATCTTTTCTCACTCACTTAACCTATCCATGCTCTGATGTGCTGTTCATAACCAATTTCCTTTGTCATCATCAAATTTAGCACTAACACCTTCGGTACTTTCACCCAAGTCATTTATATCCCCGTGCTACACCACTCACTCATCTTGCCCATTTACTGTTTCCAGTGTGCCAGCCAATTTTCGATTCACTCCTGTATGTTGACTGCTCTGCTGCAGCATAATAGGTTTAGGTTTATTATTGTCACATGTGCCGAGGTACTGTGAAGAACTGTGTTTTGCATGCTATCCCAAACCGATCAGATATATCATAAAAAAAGACATAAAGTGCTGGAGTAACTCAGCATGTCAGGCAAGCACCTGGGCCATTCTTTGGAAAGTGAACCAAAATGTCACACACGTGACTAGATGGCATCACATAAAGTAATACATAAAAAAATTCTTGTAAGAGATCAATCTTATTCATTGTTATTTTCGTACCTACAGAACCATAATGCTAAAGATATGAACATTCTAGTTTTTTAAAAATTCATAGTTTTTAAGATAAAACTGAGCTATGAAAAAAATGCTTCTGTGTGAAGTCACACACGTGACCAGTCATATTTGACCCTAAACAAACATTGTCAGCATAACATAAAAATTTCACTTGATCAACTTAAAAAAAGAATCATATATACAGTAGAAAACAATATACCTGTAATGCTTTCAAAATTAGAAGAGATGTATTCCTCAATTTTTCATATTTTTGGCCACACACGTGACTGAGAATGGACTATCTCTGGAGAACATAGACAAGTGACGTTTTGGGACGGGACCGTTCATCAAACTTCAGATTCCTCCTCACGCCCTCCCTATAATCAGTCTGAAGTATGGTCCTGTCCTGACCCCAAACACCAGCTCTCCTGATCCGCCGAGTTATTCTGGCACTTTCATTTTAAACCAGTACCTGCAGTTCTTTATTTCTTCATATATAGATCTTCAAACATAGATCAGTTCAGGCTCAAGTACAATAGATAAGAGCAAAGGAAATAGGCAACGTTTCGGGTCGAGACCCTTCTTCAAACTATATGGAATGACTAAACATAATAAAGTATGTCAACAGGTATAAAACGCTTTCGGAAATTCCCCAAAGGATGAAACGTGCTGTAAGAATGCAATTTCTTAAGAGCCTGTCCCACTGCGGTGACCTAATTGGCGAGTTTAGAAGACTTTTAAAAAGTGTCATGTTGAAGACCTCCTTCGATTATGTAGAAAACTTCCTTCAACCTCCTTCGACTATGTTGAAGACTAGCTTCGACTAGTAGCTTTGGAACAATTGGACACCGAATAGTGGAGAGTGAAGGCGACCTCCTTTGATCTCCTTCGACCTCCCTCCGACTATGTTGAAGACTATCTAGGTCTACCTTCGATTACTCTCGATTACATACGAATAACAATGCCGACCTACTTAGACTAAACCTACGAGTAAAAAAAAAAAAGATTTTTTCCATGGCAACCTTTTTTTACACTCGCAGGCATTTTTCAGCATGTTGACAAATACGCCGCGACCTAGCTGAGGCCTCGAGTACGCGGGGACTACTCTCGAGCATGAAGGAGAGTTACAAAGACCTCCTAGGACCTCCTATCAACCATGCTGTGAGTATGAGTCGAGGGCAAACTCTTCTAAACTCGCCATTAGGTCGTCACAATGGGACATCTCCTATACAAAGTAAACCATATGTCCAAAATATAAGGATCCCAGTCTATTTTATCCGTACTGCTGATTCAACAACCATTGACAGTGGTCGCAGCCTTGTGTGGCCAGTGAAAGAATGAAGTGGTGGAAAACCAAATGGAGATGCATGGAACTGCAGATGTTGATTTACAAAAAAGCAACAACAAAGTGTTGGAGTAACTCAGTGGAGTAACAAGTAGCTTTTCTGCAGGTCATGGATAGGCAATATTTCAGGCTGAGGCCCCTTCTTCAGACTGTAAAGAGGAAATAAGGCAGAATGACTAGGATCATCATGGGTGCCAGTTTCTTACACACAGCCCAATATAGACCAAGGTTCTAAATTTATCCATGCAGTAACTACATTTCAATGCAATGATCATGAATAATGAATTCATAGCAGGACTACCATGGAAATGTTTTTCACTGTGACATTGATAGGATGTGTGCAGGGTTCCAACAGTCTTTGTGGGTTAATCACATTCCTGTCTTTGTTGATTCATCCAAACCTCAGGACCATCCTTTCAATTAAAAAACATTATCTCCAATTAAGCATTTTCATTCACCTGGGAATGAACGTTCAAGCTTTCTCCACTATGAGAAAGAACGGAAGATAACAAAATTAATTGATGGGAGTCATAGTGTGGAAGCAGGCTCTTTGTCCAAACTTGCCCACACTGACCAACATGTCCCATCTACACTAGTTTCTACATTAGTAATATTTTCCAGTAAAGTCTAGTAATTTCCTCACAAATCTCTCTACCTTTTGTCTTCAAGATGTTCCTTAAATCCTCCCTCCTTGAAAATGCACTCCTCCAGATTCAGGGACAATTTCTTCCCAGCTGTTATCAGGCAACTGAACCATCCTTACCGCAACTAGAGAGCAGTCCCGAACTACTATCGACCTCATTGGTGACCCTCGAGCGATCTTTGATCGGACTTTACTGGCTTTATCTTGCACTAAACGTTATTCCCTTATCATCTACACTGTGAATGGCTTGATAGTAATTATATATGGTCTTTCCGCTGACTGGTTAGCACGCATCAAAAGCTTTTCACTGTACACGTGACAATAAACTAAACTGATCTTTTGGTCACCTGAACTAAAAGCTCCTTTCGTGCCTCTGTTAAATTTTGTTTAACATCTCTCCTGTAAACAACATGGGACATCGATCCAATAACCGAGGAGATATCTGGAAGCAGTTGCTCTTGTTAGTGACATAAAGATGAAGGCAAAGGCGAGGACCATTGTACCATTTAATCAAAGTAAACACTGAGATACATCATCAAGGTATCACCTCGCAAACTTCTGCCTATCTCTCTTTTCACTCCGTGATGTACAGTTATCCTCCAAAATACTTTACAGCAGCACTTTAAAATGAAAAATGTGAAATTCAGAGGTAGTTTAAAGCAGCAAAAGACTAATTAAACTTTTGTTATTCCTTGCGCAGCCTGTATAATACTGAGATCCCCAAACATAAGAAATAATTTCCTTATTTTACTTTCTTGCTCTTCTGTCTTCGTTTGGAGCATATCCTTCCTGTGGCATTGGTTCAACCCAAGCTTAGCATGTCTCGTGATCAGTCTCTTTTAACTTTATCGCTGGCACCACATCAAATGTGTATGTCTCAGAGACAATGAATCATACTGCACGCTAACATGCCTTTTAGCCCTGTGTCCAAGTCAACCATCAAGCATCCACCTACGATCTGCCAATTTTCTTAACAACTAACCCTCACCACCAGCAATCCTCTTGCTTCCCTTTTACACTCAGGATAATTCACAGTAACCAATAAACATACCACCCAAAACATCTTTGAGCTGTGGGAGGAATTCCATACTGTCTCCATACTGAGAGCACTCAAGGTCAGGATCAAAATCGGATCATGTGAGGCTTCTTCAACTGCGCCAGCCCATTGTGACCAGTCAAAACAACACCTCCTCATTGCCTGGACATAACTAGGTGGACATTGGCAGCAGTGAGGTAGCAACAACTCCAGCATAATATCCATAACTTAACACAACAGACACATTCAATTGTTGTCCTTCTGTCATTTAGTTTTAGTTTTTAGTTTTAGAGATACAGCGAGGAAATAGGGCCTTCGGTCTAACAAGTCTGTGTCGACCAGCGATCCCCGCACACTGACACTACCCTATACGCACTAGGGAAATTTACAATGATACCAACCCAATTAGCCTACAAACCGGTACGTCTCTGGAGTGTGGGAGGAAACGGGAAAATCCTAAGTAGGTCACAGGAAGAACATACAAACTCAGTATAGATAGCATCTGTAGTCCGGATCAAACTCGGGTCTCTGGCGCTGCAAGGCAGCATCTCTACCACTGTGCCGCCCTTTGAATTTGAATTCAGCCTGAACTTACGGCAGGACATGATCACAATGAATGGCGGTGCTGACTCGAAGGGCCGAATAGGGCCTCCTATTTTCTATGACATCCACAGGCGATCTTCTCCCTGATTGTTCTGTTGAAACGCATTTGTGGTTAGCCGATATTATGTAGGGCGAGCAGAGAGGTTGGTGAGATGCAACAGAGAAATTTGTCGTGAGTCACTGCAGTTTAATCCATGCAGCTTCAGGTTGCCTTGGGTCTCAGGCCTACAAGGCATGGACACTGTTTTGAAATATCGGCATTTATTGATTTGCTGAGTATGTATCTAATTGCCCACTACTTACATTTCTATCTGTAATGAAATTTCCACGTAGTTACATTGCAGAGAAGTCCTCACTTCAAGTGTCTGGCCATTGACCTGATGCCAGGGATAAAGCAGTGAATTGAATTTGAATTGAAAGATACAGCATGGAGACAGGCCATTCAGCTCACCGAATCCATCCCGACCATGATCACACGAGTTCTGTTATCCCACTTCTCTTTCACTTCCTACACACTAGGGGCAACTTACAGAGGCTAATTAACTACCATTCCACAAGGGACGTGGGAGGAAACCAGAGCACCCGAAGGAAACCCACACAGTCACAGGGAGTTCCTAGTGCTGTGAGGCAGCAGTTCTATCAGTTGTGCCACAGTGCCGACAGTGCGTGGATGAAATTGTGCAATGACAGGTCTCCTCCTCCCTGTCTCCACAAAGATGCTAGAGAAACACCTGCAGTCTCACGTGATTAAGAATGGACTTGGTTTATTCAGTCACTGCGAGTTCCGTAACCCAAATCCTTCACTGAAGAATGCCACAAGTCACGGTCTGTCCGAGTAGAAATACAGGCAAAAGTCCACAGTTGCTTCAAAATGGTGGACCTGTGAAACACTATCACCACCGCCAGCTGCAAAACACAAGACGCACAGTCAAATTGAGTCTCGACTTTCTTTCCATGATTACATTATGGATTGACAAACATAAAATTATTCAAAACCTGGGTGCCTCTTGCCTGTCTACCCAAATACAGACAATTGAACTACAATGTCTCAAACCTATCCATTGCAACGCATCTTTTCTTTCAACTACTGAAGAAATAATCCAACATATTGGCAATCAGTAGTATAGAATGTTAAACTATTCTGTGCTGCAGTTTAAGAAGCGCTGGACAAACTTTGGATTGTTTCCTCCAGAGCAGGGGTGGTCAACCTTGTTCTGCATAGGGGCCAGGACGCATGTCTGTGTGCGGATGGCGGGCCACATCTATCATGTGTACACATGGATCCAGCCCCCATCCCGCCCCGGGTGGCAGGCATCAAATCACGTGTTCACAGAAGGTAGACAAAAATGCTGGAGAAACTCAGCGGGTGAGACAGCCTCATGTCTCACCCGCTGAGTTTCTCCAGCATTTTTGTCTACCTTCGATTTTTCTAGCATCTGCCGTTCTTTCTTAAACGTGTTCACAGAAGGTATGCGGCCGTGCCGGCGGCTTTGCGCAAGATGCGGTACAGCCAGAGCTCGGCGGGCCGGATGATTACGGGAAAAGAAATCCGCCTGCGGGCCGGATGATTTCAGGTTACGGGCTCATTCGGCCCGGGGGGGCGTAGGTTGCCGACCCCTGCTCTAGAGCGCTAGTGGCTGAGGAGAGACCTGATAAAAAATATATAAAATTATGAGTACCGTAGATAGGGTAGACAGTCAGAACCTTTTGCCCTCAGGGTGGAATTGTCAAAGACTAGAGAGCATAGCTTTAAGGTGAGAGGGGCAAAGTTTAAAGGAAATTTGCAGGGCAACTTTTTTTTTTTTTTACACTGAGGGTGCTGGGTGCCTGGAATATGCTGCTTGAGGTCGCAGTGGAGATATGATAGTGGCATTTCAGAGACCTTTAGATAGGCATGTGGATATGCAGGAAATGAAGGGATATGGATCACGTGCAGGCAGAGGAGATTAATTTAACTAGACATCGTGTTTGGCACGGACATTGTGGACTGAAGAGCTTGTTCCTGGTCTGTGCTGTTCTATGTTTCATTGGAAATGTAATACTTTGCAATGACTTTTTATCTTTGTTCACTTCTCTTAAATCCTTATCCATCATCTTCCCATTATCCCTGCTTTCCCTCATCTTTTTGCTGCAATAGTTTCAACTCTGAGGTACATCCACCCAAGTTCCAAAATGGTCTGTACTCAGTCTTCAAAAGTGACGGTTAGCTTAGCATTAATTTACAATAAACTTCCTCACCCTGATTTTGGTTTAACTTTCACTCAATTCATCAGTTTTTTTTCTGGTCCATAAGTGTTTGCTGTCTGCTGTTTGCTTTGAAAGCTAACCTACAGTCACTCTTTAGAATTTCAACTTAACCCTGTGGAATCCAAGGATGTGGTTCTATACACATTACAATTATGCAAAGTGAATAGCAGCTGCATTCTAAATAGACAATAGTGTCTGCTTACTGTGGGAGCTTACATGGAAAAAGTGGATTTTTCTGTAGAAAGTTTTTCTCTGCTTGTCAATTTCCAAAGTAACTTTTAAATAGTTCCCTCATTCCCAATCAAAATCACACTCCAACCCAACCAAATAGTTCCCTCATTCCCAATCAAAATCACACTCTAACCAATTATATCTAATTGTCATTATGGAAATACCAGACAAAGCAGAACTACTTGTAGTTGAAGGAAAAATTCTGAGAAGTTCAGATAAGTTTAGTTGACGATCCAATTTTCTAATTTGTACAAACTGTTCATTGGATAATTTGGTTCTCTGTTCCCCACTTACATTTTCAACACTTTGTCTTTTCCACCACTCACCACCCTTTGCCCATCAGGACTCCAATCAACAGCGTAAACCTGAAAGCACAAGTCGAACATGTTTATTCTCTGAATGATTCACAGGCCGTCCCTGGGTAAAGCAACAGGTTTTGTATGACAAACGTCCATGAGTCAACTTTGTCTGCAAGTCATAAAATACACAATGATCACTCTATGATCACCATCCCTCACAGTATTGCAATGAATGGCTTCAAACGTACATAAGACTAATAAAAAGGAACGGTTCCTAAAAGCGGAAACTAGTTCTGCCATTTGTAGGAACAGTTGTACGAAGGAGTTTTAAATTTAAATATTATTATGGGAGCTCAATCATATGTAGGGGTGTCAGTGAATTGGAAGTTTGTAACCTAGGTCTGCCTGTATTGTGGGCGGTCACAATGGTTATGTGACTGACACTGCATTTGCCAGCTGGCTAGTTATAAGATTTCTAATCAGACTGAGGGTTTACCTATCTATCATTGTGCTTTATAACTATACTCAATAAGTAGATGGCACAGTTGACAAATGACAGGTCAGAACCAACTGCTCTGAACCATTCAGAATTTTTAACCCTTAAGGTTCTTCAGTACCTAAAGATTTTCCAGGAAAAGACTCAAAGTGCTGTAGTAACTCAGCTGGTGTGGTAGCATCTCTGGAGAATAAGGATAGGTGACGTTTCGGAATGGGGCCCTTCTTCAGACTTCTCCCGATCTGAAATGTCACCTATCCATGTCCTCCAGAGATACTGCCCGACCTGCTGAGTTACTCTAACACTTAGCGTCTTTTTTAATATAAACCAACATCTGCAGTTCCGTGCATCTTCAGATTGTTCAGGTTTCTTTTAACTTTTAATTTAGCTAGTTTAATCTTTCTAGTTTAAATTGGTAATTGTATCTCCTGCCGAGTGATTGTTGAAGGTACCTTACCTCATCTGCATGACCAGGCAGGTCCACGGACAGCTTCTGTACCTTCACATCCCACACTTTCAACGTGCTGTCACTACTTCCGCTTGCCAGCAATCGACTGTCAGCCGACCATGCTATCTGGTAGACAGCCGACACGTGACCTCGAAGGGACGCCAGGTATCTGGAAACAAGCAGGGGGCTGCATCACTTGTGCATCCTTTTTAAACAAAATAGAAAGATACTAGGCCTGTGTAAAACAACAGTTACCTATTTCAAACCACCAATACTGGCAATTAAAACAGGGCCAAGGTCAACAAAATTGCATATGTATGGCATCTTGCATACAGCAAAGGACAGCACGATGGCGCAGCAGTAGAGTTGCTGCCTTACAGCGCCAGAGACCCAGGTTCTAACCGGACTATAGGTGCTGTCTGTATGGGTGTTGTCCGCATGACTGAGTGGGTTTTCCCCGGCTGCTCAGGTTTTCTGAAAGATTCCAAAGATGTGCAGGCTTGTAGGTTAATTAGCTTCCTTAAAGAATGTAAATTTTCTATAGTGTGTAGGATAGTGGTAATGTATATGTGTAGGATAGTGATAATGCTGGTCGGAATGGATCCGGCGGGCTGAAGAGCTTGTAAATAAAGTCAGAGTTCTCAACGGTGTAAAATTGGAGGAAATGATAGGATCTCAGTGCTGCAGGGCTACCTGCAACATTCCTTTTTCTCTTTCCCTATATTCAATGGGTGGTGCAGTGGAACAGCTGGTAGACCTTCAAAGCACCAGAGACCTCAGCTACTGTCTGCATCGAGTTTGTATGTTCCTCTGGGAGCTTGCTTTACTTCCACATCCCAAAGACATGCGGGTTAATTGGCCTCTAACCTGTCGCTAGTGTGTAAGGAATCGATCAAAAAGTGGGATAATATAAAACTAGTGTGAATGGGTGATTGGTAGTTGACATGGCCTCTGCGGGCCGTAGGTCCTTTTACCATCAACTACCTCTGAACTAAACTAAAGTTACATCTCTAATTTCACCAGAGTAGCCCCATTGCCCAGGAGAGATTTATTTTTCCCTTTCCATCACACTGCTCTCTCCAAGCAATTTGCAATTCTGGGACTCCAGGCAGTTAGCACTAGACTGAGAACACAAAGGTTCATATCGCTCCATGGCTTCCATGGAGAAAGATCACCTCAGTAATCTGGGTTGTTCATCACCAGATATGATTTGCTAATCTAAAGCTTCCAATCTTCCTTCACAGTTTATTTTTCAACCACTGAGACATCAAGAACAATGCGTTTACATCAAGCCGTCCACAGCCCATGTACTTTACAGGCAATTATTCTTCAAATGTACTTGCTGTTGTAAAACAGGAACAGGAACGGTCAATTTGTACAGTTTGATTATACAAAAAGGCATGTGATAATGGATAGAACATTTCTTTTGCTGGTTGAGGAACTTATTAGCTTAGCCATGCTATCAGCTATCTGCTGTGTATATCCATTACAAAATATATATTATCTGAAGAATAAGCATTTTATTGTTCTTCTTACTTGCAACATAACCCCTGGTTAAAATGAGATTGAACTAATCTTAGTATCAGGACATTGTCCATGCTCCTCTTGCTCAGGACATGAGGTGGTGACACAAGTGACTGCAGGTGCTGGTATCTTGAGCAAAACAAAAAGTACTGGAGGTACTCGGTGGGTCAGGCAGCAGCAGTGGAGGAAATGAAGAAGCAACATTTTGGGTCGAGACCCTAAGAGATGAGGTACTTTATTACCGTCACAGAACAGGCTGCTCTCATCTGGCAATTGAATCAGTCCCTGCAGATCGGCATTGTGGCCACTCCCTGTCAATGCGATAACTTATATTTGATCATATGCTGTTAATAGTTGGGCTTTTCATATCTGATCCCAACCCCAAACCATGTGTCAGCAAATTATTGCCAAAAATAAAGATATTTTTACTATCACATTGCTGCTTACTGCAGCTTGCTGTTTGTAAAATTGTCTTCTGCATTTCCACCACAGTATCTGTAACCCTAAACAAATCCTCATTGTATGTAATGTAGTTTGAGATATCATGATATTCATTGAGGAAGGTACAATATAGATGCAAGTTCCTTTTTTATAAATTGTTTTAAGAAACTTGTCAGCAGCAAAACATGCAAGTTCAACGCTATGCTCATTCGAAGAAACCGCGAGAACAAAATACTTTTTCACCCTTATCTCCAAAAACGCTCATAATTCCAAGGTCCTTTTTGGCACCATCACCTCCATCATTTGTCCTGCCCCCAGCACCAGCTTAACCGGGTCCCCGACTAAGTGCGAGGAATCTACTACATTTTTCCACCACCAAGGTAAAGAACATAAGAACGAATATCTCCCCTCCCACCCGTGACCTGGCTGTCTCATTGGTCTGTTCTTCAAAATTAGATTGTTTCCAACCTGTTACTCTACCCTCCCTTGTAAAACTGATCACCACCATGAAACCTACGACCTGCCCCCTCGACACTGTCACCTCTGCCCTCCTAAAGGACGTCATCATAACAGCCGATCACAGTATCCTCGCCATCTTCGACAGTTCTCTGGCCACTGGCACTGTACCTACCTGCTTCAAGCATGCGGTGGTCCAGCCACTCCTGAAAAAACCTAACCTCGACCCCACCTTGCCAAGCAACTACAGACCCATTTCTAAACTGCCTTTCCTCTCAAAAGCCCTTGAAAAGGTAATCTTAAATCAACTTATGCCTTACATTCAACAAAATACTATCTTGGAAACTTTCCAATCAGGTTTCAGGCTCACCACAGCACAGAGTCGGCCTTGTTGAAGGTACACAATGACTTACTGCTCACCGTTGACTCCGGCGACTGTGCAATCCTGCTCCTTCTCGACCTCAGCGCAGCATTTGATGCAGTCGACCACACCATCCTAATTGACCGTCTCTGGTACGGGGTTGGTATTGATGGCACTGCCCTGAGCTGGTTCATCTCCTACCTCAAAGGTAGGAGTTTCTCTACTTACATAGGCAACTTTTTCTCCTCCCCAGCTAGCCTCTGCTGTGGGGTTCCACAAGGTTCCATCCTTGGCCCCATTCTCTTCTCCCTGTACATGCTCCCCTTAGGCCAAGTCATTGAAAGGCACGGCATTTCCTTCCATTGCTACACAGACGATACACAACTGTACCTCCCCCTGAAGCCCAAAAAACAATCAAATCTGCTTAACCTTACTCACTGTCTCGAGGATATAAAGTGCTGGATGGCCCAGAACTTCCTCCAACTAAACAAGAGTAAGTCTGAGGTCATCCTTCTCGGCCCCTCGGACTCAATCAAAATGATAGCAGGCAGCCTTGGAAGCCTTACCCCGCTACTCAAACCTCACGTCAAAAATCTTGGCGTGATATTTGACTCAGCACTGAAGTTTGACAAACAAGTCAATGCCGTGGTAAAAGCTAGCTTCTTCCAGCTTCGGATGATAGCTAAAATAAAACAATTCCTCCAGTTTGATGACCTCGAAAAGATCATCCATACATTTATCGACTCCCGCCTAGATTACTGCAACTCCCTCTACACTGGCATCAGTCAATCTTCTCTGTCCCGCCTGCAACTGGTCCAAAACGCCGCAGCGAGACTCCTGACGGGCACCCGAAAAAGGGACCACATCACCCCGATCCTGGCCTCTCTCCACTGGCTCCCTGTGCGGTTCCGAATTAATTTCAAGACCCTCCTCTTTGTCTACAAAGCCCTCAATGGGCTTGCACCCACCTACATTAAAAGTCTTCTCACCCACCACACCACCTCCAGGTCCCTCAGATCGGCCAAATTGAGGTTGCTGAATGTCCCACAGTCTAGGCATAAGCTCTGGGGCAGCTCCTAGACTGTGGAAGAGCATCCCCCTCCCCATTAGAACTGCCCCCTCCATCGACTCCTTTGTCTAGTCTAAAAAACGTATCTGTTCTCCCAAGCCTTTCCTGACGTCCTCTGAACGAGGGCTATTTGTATATATGTATGTAGCCTGCTTGTGTATACTACTCTTATAACAAATGTAAAGCACTTTGGTCAACGAGAGTTGTTTTTTAAATGTGCTATATAAATAAATGTGACTTGACTTGACTTGTCCCCACACCCAGCCCACAGTTGATTCCAGACCCAAGTTGACTCTAAAATGCCCTCTAAAAATGATTGTGCAAGCCACTGACTTACAACAAACCAGCACAACTCATTAATTGCACCGAGCCAGGAAGCCAACAGCTTCAGCAGGTTGACTGCGGATAGTTAGCGACACTCCCGTCACGTGACTAAACAAAAGCTTCAAAGGTCCTTACTTGCCAGTCTTGCCGTCCCACAGTTTCACCGACTTGTCGAACGATGCGCTGGCAATGAGCCTGGTGTCGGGGGAGAAGCAAACTTCGTTTATTAGAGCTTGGTGGCCTGTCATTCGGGCCAAGGGCTTCTTGTCCTCTGCAGGCTTCCAGAGGAAAAGTGTGAAGTCATCGGAGCCTGAAACCAGCCGTTCCTGCCCCTGCCCCTGAAATAAATGGCACTTCGTTAGGATCCGATAAATCAATATCAAAAAGCTGATTCCAATTGGGACCCAACAATCCTACTCTAGCCATAAGGTCTTATCTTCCTCCGTTGTTTCCCACCATACCACCCAATTATCCGTTGAGGAAAGAAAATAAACATGATGAGGTAACTCACTCACTTTACAAACCTCTTGATCAATTGGAACTCAACCCCTGGACATTACATTGCCCCATTGGAATGGATGGGGAAGGGGAGGAGGTTTGAGAGCATTTCCTCTGTCCACTTGGTAACCTCTATCAGAGCTTGGAGTACCAATGGCACAGCGGTACTGCAGGTAGTGCTGCTGCCTCACAGCTCCAGTGACTTGAGTTTGATTCTGACCCCGGGTGCAATCTCTAGAAGACCACGTGAATTTCTCCCGGGTGCTCCTGTTTCTTCCCATATCCCACAGATGTGCCGGTTGGTAGTTTAACCGGCCGCTGTAAATTGTTCAAAGAATTGGATGGGGTTGATTGGCATGTGAGAGAGAAAAGTTTGCAGGGAAATCAATGGGGACCAGGACTGAAAGGATTGCACTGAGAGGCAACATGGGCCCCCTTGTATGTGTTAAAGGAATATGAAAATAACTCGCGTAAGAAAGGAATCTTTTGGGAGATTAATGTGGGGTAAGCAAATGATGCGGCCTCGGAGTTGTGCCTGAGAGTTAGGAATGCCTTGATGCTCAGGAGGTTGTCCTGAAAGAGAATGCTGCCGTTCATTCACATCTTGCCCATGTCTTTGGAAGGTGTGTGGAGCTATTACCAATGTGTGGTGCCTACGGAGGGCTCTGAAGCATACAGGAAAGCCAGCACCACTGGTGCCCTCTCCGCCAATGAACTTTACACTTGTTTTCCTCAGATGCCAAAAGCATTGTCGATGTGCTGAAGGCAATGGTGATCACGACCTTTAGGGAAGGGCAGCCATGGAAATGCTTTCCTCCTGATGTGGAGTCTGCAAGAGCCAGAGACGTGTTTCGTTCTATTCCTTCATCAAAGCACTGATGGATATGATGGAACGCTGAGGCCTTGATACAGGACCCTGGGGTTGATCACATGAGACTTCCAGTATTTCTGTCCGCTGCCTCCCAGCTAATTATCAATCCATGGCTTCATGTTCCCTCCAATTCTGTCCAGCTTCATCTTTTAACTAATATCCAATTGTGAACAACTCAAACAAAACTTAAATGTCAGCCCACCTACGGCAGGGCTCAGAAATCAATTGCTTTGAACTTTTATTCTGCAGTTCCCTTACCCTTGTTTGCTCGTATCTTTGTAAAGCTTTGTGCTTCAGTTCTTCCACTGCAAAATAAACCAAGAAGAGGAAATAAGAGGCCGCTCCAGTGGTTTTATCTTTATCAACACATCTTTGACTGCTTGACAGCTACTTACTGAGCAACACTGCCACTCTTCAATTTAATTTGCAAGCATTTAAATGTGCTAACATGCAGGGATGCAGCCTCCCACCTGCATTGTTTTCTAGCTCACTGCGTGACCCGACTACGAAGGACTATATTTAGAACATCTTGTTAAGTGGGGGGAAGGGGACAGACTTCCGCCTCTGGCTACTTTTTACACAAGATCAATGCTGGCTCAAGAACAGCTTATTTGTATATATAGATATCCGAATGTCATTAAACATCAAGGTACTTCAAGGAACAACTAAAAATTAAACTTTTGGTCAAAACACAGGGAAAAAAAGCCTTTGAATCTAGAAACAAAGAACTGCAGATGCTGGTTTATACCAAAGTAGACACAAAGTGCTGGAGTAACTCAGCAGATCAGGCAGCATCTCTGGATATAATAGTCACGTATCTGAAGATGGGTCCCGACTTGAAACGTCAAGTATCCATGTCCTCCAGAGATCCTGCCTGCCTGCCTGCTGAGTTACTCCATCACTTTGAGTCTGGCCCTTGAATCTACTCCACCATTTAATAACGTCAGGACTGCTTCTCTGCTTCTTATGCTCTTGTATCGAATCCCTGTATCCCGAGTGTGGAAGAAAAATTCATATCCTTCCTTATTCAATTTTGATTGGAATTGAACAAGGTAGCAAAAGGGTGTTTTGGATCTGTCAATTGGCAGCTCTCGCTTGACCAGGTGCAGAAGAAGTTCGTGGGAATCGGCAAAGTAAGATTAGACGTATTACCTCTTGTGTGGGAATGTGTTGAAGGTTGGATAGTAAATGTAAACATAAAATAATAGAGCAGATAACAAAGCTTGTTTACTCTTCTGTGAGGAGTTACAGTAGATCGCCCACGCCCCCCGCCACTAGTAGCGTAGATACGTTGCGCAGTAAATCGGAGGCTTATGATTGGCTTGGAATGGGGATGATGGCGTGGGCTGCTGGAAAGGTGCGATAGAATATCAAGGTGCCCTTGTATTGTGTTTGACTTGTATTAACCATCTGTTGTTGAATAAGATTAACATCAGCGAAAAGTATGTTATGACTAATGAAATAATTGCTACCCATGTAGTAGATAGTATATTTTCGTATAGTTGTAACGAACAAAAAACAAAAGTTGTTTTATGCGCAGTATAACTATCGGCTAATTCTGCTGTGAAGCCAGGAACGGGTGAGCTGTTTCCTGCTGCCATCTCTCCATGATATCATGCAATAACGTTTCTTGAAACAAACCTGCAAAGACTGTAACTTTTTATTTTTCCTTTTATTTCCCTCTAAATTAATTTTTTCCACACTTAGTGTCCAAAAATGGATTAATCTCAGCCTCAGGTGTATTTAACAAAAATAAGCATCTGCTACTCTCTGGGGTAGAGAACTAAAAAAATTCACCACCTCTTGACAGAAGCAATTTCTTCTCGTCTCGATGTGATATAGTCAATCGCTAACCCCGAGACATTGACAAGTTGTGGACTTCCCAGTGGGAACGGAAGCTTGATCAAAAAGGCTGTTTCTATAGAGAACGATAAAGGAAAGGGAAAAAGGAAGGGGCTCTGGCAGCTGAAGGGAGAGCTGCCCTTGACAGTGACAAAAAGTTGGACAAAAAGTGCTGGAGTAACTCAGCAGGTCAGGCAGGATCTCTGGAGAACATGGATAGATGACGCTTCAGGTCGGGCCCTTCTTCAGACAAACAGTTGGACCTGTAGAAGAGAGCAGAAATGGACGAGCAGAGTGATCTCTGAGGCCTGAGGGCAGTGAAAAAGATGGTTGAACACATGGAAGGGTTGTGAACACAAGGGGCATGATTTTTATTTTATTTGACAAGCAGAAACAAAGATGGAGTAGTAAGCATTGAGGTGGCGTTGATGGATGTATGGGATTAGGATGGAAAGTTTTTCAGTATGCAAGGGGATAAGGCTGGTTGGGAGAGCATTCTTCATGTTACTTTCAACAATTTTACCTGAACACCAGTCTCCACCCTCCTTCCTCATCTTGAACCTGTCTTAGGGTTTGTCACAGGGGATAAAAGGAAGGGGATTGATCATGTCAGATCCACAAACCTTAATTACAACAGAAGTGATGTTAAATCCGCTTCTGTTTTGCAGAAGCATGGATGAGTTTTGTCGAGGATGCCTGCCACCCGTGCCCAAATATTGTCGAAACAAAGAACTTGAGATACTGGTTTACAAAAGAAAACACAAAGTGCTGGAGATAGTGGATTTATGATCCACTCATGAGACCTGAGCACACGAAACAAAGCGTCGTTAGTTTACAGAGCAACTGATACTGGCTGTAAATGCCAGGATCTGTGTCAACATCTGATACTTGCTTTTAATATTCTGATCTGTAAGGAACACGAGATCCTAATGTTATGGAATGGTGCAGTAATAGATTTGTATTTATATGGTGCATTTATGACTCGTGACTGTTTCTAAGTAGGCAATATAGCATTAAATTTGTACACTATAAGCTTTCGCAAACAGTAATGACTCCATGAATTACTTTCAAATGTGATTGAATGGCAAATATTGGCCAGTTCATGGGAGATGACGCCTCCTCTTCAAAATATTGTCATGGGATCTTTAGCAGCAGCGAGCTTGCTCCAAGTCTCATCAAACGGAACAGATCCTTCAAAATGGAGCTGCACTACACTGGTATTATCATCCTAACATTTTGTGCTCAAGTCTCTTGAACCAACAACCTTCTAACTCAGAGACAAGAGAGCTACTCAACTGATCCGTGGCTTACACTATGAAAGAGCGTCAAGATGACATGGTTTCTAACTGAATCTCATTGCAAACATTGGTTAAGAGAACAAAATGAGTAAAGTCAGCAGGATCACCCACAAGTGTCATTCCTGTCCCGGTGAACGATGGTGGCTTCAGCTGGTTCAAATGCTCCAGTTCGCAGGACGTAGTCTGTACTAAGTGCCATTGTATTTACCCAATGTGCATGGCCCTGCAGCGTTCTACACATGACCCCCTGAAAGAGGAACAGAGAAACAGTCACCAAATTGATGTCAAATGATTTTGTAAAGAAACAAAAGAAAATCCTTAGACTTTAATGCACAGCAAAGCAGATTCATGCAGTCTTGTTCACAATTGACAATGAGTGTGTAGTCCAAGTACAAATATTTCCTATTTCAGCACAATTTTGGTATATTGACAAATATTCTCTTGAACTTCTGCAGGTGTACGGTAGAGACCACACCTACTGGTTGCATCATGGCCTGGTTTGTCAACCAGGAATAGAGGAGATGACACAAAAACAGTAGTAGACACTGCCCGATCCATTTGGGTACTAACCTCTCCACCATTGAAGGGATCTCAAAGAGCCAGCCAATATCATTAAAGACCCACACCATCCTGGCCACGCTCTCATCTCACTCCTAGCCCCCGCTCTCAACTTGCTCTTACCATCAGGAAGAAGGTACAGGAGCTTGAAAATTGTGACTAGCAGGTTCAAGAAGAGCTTCTTCGCAATAACTATTTGTCTCTTGAACACTACACACACTAACCTCAACTTTGAACTTTTATGGAATGTGATTGTGCAAAGGACTGTGGGTATTTTGCACTGGTGCTGTGGTTATTAATTTATTAAATTTTAAATATGTTTATTACATAATATGTGAGCGTTTAACAAGCCTTTTAAGAATTTCATTGTTCTATTGCTGGTACATATGATAATTAAACACTTTTGACTTTTTTGACTCTTGAACACCCTGAACTTAAGCCCGCAAAGAATTAACCCTCAAATCAGATCAGGTCTGGAAATCCACCTTCAGGGTGGCTGGACCTTTAGTCAGACCAAACAACCTCAACTGAGGTCTTTAACATTACTGTGTGGATTTATGGGAATGCCATAAACTACTGGCCACAATTAGAAGGTAGCCACCAATAAATCCAATCCAAGAGAATCTTGTGTAGAAAGGAACTGCAGATGCTGGTTTAAACCGAAGAAAGAGACAAAAAACTGAAGTAACTCAGCGGGTCAGGCAGCACCTCTCATGAATTGGAATAGCCGGTGTTTCGGGTCGAGACCTTTCTTCAGAACTTCTTCTGGTCTGAAGAAGGGACTCGATCTGAAACGCCACCTATTCCATTTCTCCAGAGATGCTGCCTGACCCACTGAGTGACTCCAGCTTTTTGTGTCAATCCAAGAGAATCTTCCTTGCACAAAGACTGGTGAGAAAGTGGAACTTGCCACCACATTGAAAACAGGTGGTTAAGGAGAAGCCAGATAAATGTGCTTGAGAAAGGAATAAATGGGTATAACGTTGAAGAGTGAGATTGGCATGATGAGATGAGACTAATCTTGAGAATAAATACCAGCATATGCCCGTTGTAAAATCTGTTGTATCAGATTCCTGCAAAGCTATTTAAGGATTCTGCTTCCAATGGATAGTCTGTTTTAAAAGTTGAACTCTGGGAAACCTACAGAAAGCCAAAGGCACCCTGAAATGCAGCCGGCTGCTCTGACGCATACATCATCTCTTCAGACAACAATATTATTCAATCTAACTCATTAACAACTTTTCCAACCTTGCCACAACTGTGTAACCTCCCAGCTCGAGCTCCATTAATGTCAACAATAGAGGATCATATTGTGGTGCCACAGTGGCGCAGCGGGTAGAGCTGTTGCCTCACAGCAGCAGACATGGGTTCGATCCTGACCTCGGGTACTATCTGTGTGGACCTTGCACATTTCACCATGACCATATGGGTTACCTCTGGGTGTTCCGGTTTCCTCCCACACCACAAAGACGTGCGGGTTTGTTAGGTTAATTGGCCTCTGTAAATTGACTCAGTGTGTGTAGGGAGTGGATGAGAAAGTGCGATAACATAGAACTAGCATTGGTTGATGTTTGGCGTGCACTCGTTGGGACTAAGGGCATGTTTCCATGCTGTATCTCTGACGTAAAATACAATGTATGACACCTATTAACCCTGCCACATAAGGCAGATACTGTATGCTCTTGTAAAAAGTAAATTCTACTTACATCTTCAGCCCGCCACACCTTTATGGTCCTGTCTTGTGACGAAGAGTAGAGGAGACCATCACCACCCCATTTTACACAGGTTACTGACTGAGTGTGGCTAGTCAGGATTTTATCACAACGTCCCAGCAGTGTGTCCCATATCCGAATACTGCCGTCCTTTGATGCACTAGCCAGGTAACGACACTGCGGATTCCTAGAGGCACGAGAGACAGCACTTCATTACGAAGCCAACCTTGAAGCCCAATCAGCAAATATTGCAGAACAGTAATTTTTAAGAATTTGTCGAAGCACATAAGTTATAGAATGACAGAATTTATTGCATCTCTGGCTGAGAATCTATAGGTATTGGTTCTTTATTGTCACGTGTACTGATTGCATTTGTTTGCTTTCTATCCAATCAATTCAGATAATACTATACATAAATACAATCAAGCCACATACAAATATAACAGGTAGAATGTAGAGAACAATATCATGCTGAAAGGTCAGGTATTAGGCCTACTTTCCAGGCGTTTCCCTGTAAGTTATAATTTCAGTAGCCACATCTTTCCTGGCAGTGAACTGCAATCATCCACTGCTTTGGAAACATGTTCCTTCTTCAACTCTCCAATATTTCTACCTATTAATTTAAACATATTCCCCCCTCTTTATTGTTATACCTTCAAACAAGTCAGCTAGCATCTGTGGAGAGAGAACAACTGAATTAACTCTACAAGTTTGTGACCTTTGATTAGAACTCTCCAATTTAAACACAAACTGGAATGACTGGTTATCTGAAATTGATTATTTCAATGCCGAGTCCTAAAGGCTGCAATACATTTGTATTCTCCTCAGATGGCAACAAACTGTGTCCTCTACAACATTTAAGCACTAGTCAGTGAACCGCCGGTAAATAATCTACGTTACATCTCTAAGTTTCTTCATCCCATGCACAAACTCAATTCCTTTCACCTGCAACAACAAATGTGGTTGAACAATCTCCTCTCAAATCTCTAAGGATTAGAAACAACGCAGCACTTTCAAGTAACAGTTGGTATCACTCAGCTCTGGATCAGAATTGGCTTCTGTATTTACTTATGACACAATTATAACAGCAATTGCCAACAAAACTAAATGGGCTGTGAAGCATGGGAAACACATTAAGTAGCAATATAAATGCATACTTCTTATTTATTCCTGGTTTTTTCTTGCAATTCTTTTGTGACATAGTCCATAGACACGGCTTAAACAATTTAAGAATAACCAATGTATTTTATTTGCAAATAACAAAATCACCGATTTATCGCTGCAATTTAAGAGATTCTTGTAAAATAAATTCAGTAACATTTGCATGTAGGATTAATTTTATGACATTTTGCATGCACATAGAAAATGGGAATGACCCTAGACAAAAGTGCTGGAGAAACTCAGCGGGTGCAGCAGCATCTATGGAGCGAAGGAAATTTCATTCGCTCCATAGATACTGCTGCACCCGCTGAGTTTCTCCAGCACTTTTGTCTACCTTCGATTTTCCAGCATCTGCAGTTCCTTCTTAAATACATGGGAATGACCCTACTGTGCGGGAAAAACCTTGTACAAAACAGCACCCAAATACACCAACAGCATATTAGAGTGTTTATCAAGTTAATAATCAGTGGAGAGACACAAAATGCTGGAGTAACTCAGTGGGCCAGGCAGCATCCCTGGAGAGATGGAATAGGTGACGTTTTGAGTCGAAAGCCTTCTTCAAATCCAGTGGAAACCAGTGGAATAATCAGTTAAAACTATCATTGGGAATACATCCAGACAATGAAAGAACACTGCACTGAAGGTTCAATATGCATTTTTAAAATGTTTTGCTCTTAATAATGCTGAACTTAATTTAATTCCAATGAAGCTCACAAAACCAGATGCGATGTCGGACGGAGATACGATACGGAAAAAACTTGCAGGTAAGAGATTAGAACATTTCCTCCAACTCCCCCCCCCCCCCCCCCCCCATAAAACAAGCTAAAGAACTAAAAACAAACAAAAAAGAAGGAAGGGACAGACAGACTGTTGGCGAGGCAGCCATTGCTGGTGCTTTTTTGGACAATTGTTTTCTCAGGGTGCTCCGGTTTCCTCTCACACTCCACAGATGTACAAGTTTGTAGATTAATTGCCTTTGTTAAAATTGTAATTTGCCCTGGTGTGTAGGTTACTGTCAGTGTACGGGGTGATCGCTGGTTGCTGTGGACTCAGTGAGCCGAAGGGCCTGTTTCCGCACTATATGTCTAAAGTCTAATCTCTAAAGTCTAAAAGTCTAAAGTAACCTTTGGTAAAACGTACCAGCTCCTGCTCATGCCACCTCCTCCAACCGTCACTATCCATATCCTTTTTTAGAAAACTATGGCTTGCTCTGATTTTCCATTTTCTAAACCTCTCCCTCAAATACTCCCGCTTCAGTATCTCCACCGCGCCTAACTCCTTCCACTCTCCCGCCGCAGGCCATTTGCTTCCTCCCTCCGTTTGCTTCCTTCCTTCCTGAGGCCATCTCACACAATCTTATAGACAATAGGTGCAGGAGGAGGCCATTCGGCCCTTCAAGCCAGCACCGCCATTCAATGTGATCATGGCTGATCATCCCCAATCTTCACACTCCATTGCTGAACCCAATCATCCCCATGGTCCCAGTAGCTGCGGTACCTGAGGCTTGTGGCTTAACCCATCCCATCAAAGGCACCACTATCTTAATGGTGCTATATAAGTGTACGGCACTGTTACTTTTGGTTTAGTGTTAGTTCGGCAGAAATGTGGTTACTTAGGTCTCCGTCTCTGTCTTTGTTTTCAACCATGAATTTATTTTGAATTAGAGTCCCCATGGCTCAGTTTCATATTGATTACACTGACAGTGTTCTGTGTTGACCAAGTCTAAATGACAAACCCTAACCCTTATGCTTAGAAAATATAAGCTGCTCATTTTCATTTTCAAATCACACCCTGATCTCACCCCTCCCTATCCATCGTAGTCACCACCTTATAGCCTTTAAGGATCCGAATGCTCCTTCAAGTCTGGTCTCACATCCAATCCCTAGTTAATTTCCCCCTTGCCTGTGTCCACCTATTACCTGCCATGCTTTGTCCTACCTTACTCCTCTCTCATAGCTTTCTTCTTCTTCTTCTCCCCCTCTCCACCCCCCCCCCCCCCAACCACAATCAGTGTGCCTCAATCAGTGATGTCTAAAGAGCTGTACAGCATAGGTTTACGGTGAGAGGGCAGGGTTTCAATTGGGAACCGAGAGATAAAATGTTTCACAGGAAGAGTCATTGCTGTCTGGAAAAAGCTGCAGAGCAGATGGTGGAGGCAGGAACAATAACAACATTTAAGAGGCATCTGGACAGATACTTCAATGATCATGTGAGCAGGATATGGAAGTTAAATGGAATCAGTACAGATAGGCATGATGGTCAGCATATTCACGGTGGGCCGAAGGGCCTATTTCAATGCTATATGATTCTATGGCACTCTTGACTCTGACCTGAGATCTCTTTATGAATATTTCACTCACAAATGTAGTGGCTCCCAGCAGAGATACGTGATCCACTTGGAATGTCCAGTCAAAACCTTCCCGATTTGTTTCCCAGTGCTGGGGTCCCATATGAATATCTGAAATCACAGAAGCAATGTTGAATTTAATCAGAAAAATATTTGATTTCTTACATATGAAAAAAATACACACTGACAGCATATCAAAAGCAATATGGTGTAAAGATACCCCAGACTTCAGCTGGCCCACACAGGAAATGTTTGGCAGGCTAAATTCTTCCTCGTGCATCATACAAAAACAGACACAACGTACTGGAGTAACTCAACGGATAAGGCAGCTTCTCTGGAGGACATGGAAAGGTGACATTTTGGGTCAGGACCCTTCCCCACACTGAATGGAGTAGGGGGGGGGGGAGCTGAAAGAGATGTGGTTGGAACAAAGCCTAACGATAGATGGATATAGATACATAAATGCCGTTCAGCAGTTTTGAATGGCACACCGTACAGCTGTTTTTCTAAGCATATTCGTGTTGAGGGGAATGGCAACAAATTTAATGACAGTAAGTAAAATTTAGAGGTTTCAAACCGTTTACGATATATTTTCCAACTTTTTAAAATCAATTTTTTAAAAATGTTGGACATAAATTGGTCATCAAAACTAAGAAACTGAGCCAATCTTCAATTTGGCAACACACTGTTTCTTGTTTACCTTTGTTTACCAAGTCGCTAACTTCATTCCTTTGTGTTAACTTCCGGAAGCTCCACAATGACCGTTACGGAGACATTTAACTTACTAAAAAATCATCCTAATCAAACATTCTGACGAATCATTGGCCATCGATATAGCTCAAATCCATAAGGTATTATACCCTTTAGATCACATTGGTGAAAATGTTTGGTTTTCACTGATAATGTAACGTTAGTTTTCTGGGACACCAAACCTTTGAGTGTCCACCGTAACGTACGTTTGTGTGTGTGATGTGTAACGAGCGTTGTGGTGTCCACTCAGATGGATGCAGTGTTCTGCTACATGATCAGGTGAATGAAGTGGAAACGGTGTTTGCAATTTTATTATTCCATGTGGTATTCATAAACATAGAAAGGAATAAGAAATACATGCACTTACTGTGCCAACCAGGTCACTGGTGGACATCACGCAACAACTGTTACACAAAATGTATTTGTGTATTCTGATGCCATTTCGAAAACTTGCCATCAATAAGCTATTTTTTCTTATATTTTTTGTTGATACTATGTTAGTCATGAACCCAGTAAAGAGCTTGTCAACTTTTTTGAAGGAATTTGAAATTTGCCCCCCAATGTCACATTATTGTGTGCAGTATTGTAAAAAGACACATATGAATTTAAACACTCTTGATCTGAAGGGGAAAGATGGGGGGGCGGGGAGGTTGTACTCAGTCAGTCGGCTGGCATGAAGCGGATGCTCAATTTAAAGTCCTGAAAGTTACTTCTTCAAACAGTAGCATGGACAAAGTTAATTTACCTCTCTATTTTAAATCACTAGACACCTCAATTGTAAGGGAAAATGATTTAGTTTTTATGCATCATTACTTTGGATGGCAACGTCCCAAGGGAACTGATGTTGGTAACGATTGTTAACTATGACAGAAAAGTTTCAGAAAGGAGGGAATTTCACTTCAAAGCTTCTGACACAACCTCACGACGTCCCAAAGTGCATTGTGCCGCTAAAGTTATTTCATTTTCAGACATGCAGAGGATAAACAAAGAAACTTGATATTTGGTAAGTTTAAAGAAGTTAGGTAGAGTTTTCAAAGCAAATACCTGACTGTTCTTGCACCCGGATGCCAGCTTCTTGCCATCAGGAGACCAAGCTATGCTCAATACCCAGTGCTTGTGACCTGAAGAAATAAATTACATTAGTTGTAGGCACATCACATCAAAACTATTCATCCAGCTCTGAATTAGTCAAACATATTACACAAATGGAACTATTATTTTATTTATGGTAATTTGTTGAGGCTTTCTGTCAGTTATTGGTTGGAAGGACTTGATTTCATTTCATTTACTGTTTTCAAGTGAGACTAGTGCAAAGGTTAATTTCATAAACAAAATCAGCCCACTAGCATGAAAAAGATGCTCACTTCAAAGTCTTGAAACTTATTTCTTCAGACATTAGCATAGACAAAATGAATTTACTCCACTATTTTATATAGCTTGACACCTCCATTATAAAAGGATGTGTAAAGAAGGGTTCCAGCCCAAAACATCACCTATTCCTTTTCTCCAGAGATGCTGCCTGACCTATTGATTTACTCCAGCATTTTGTGCTTCTCTTCAGTATTTACAAATTATCACTTTGGATGGCAATGTTCCAAGGGGAACGAGGTTGGTACGAGGGTTAACTATGATAGAACCTTTTCAGAAAGGAAGGATTTTAATTTCAAACCGCCTGTCACAACATTAGGACATCCCAAAGTGCTTTGAGCCGCTGAAGATATTTCCTTTTAAGTGTTGATACCATTACAATCTAGGAACGGTGATAACCACATTTTTCACAGCCACAAATGGTACATGTGGTTCTGCTATCATGCAATAGTAGTGTTCTTAAGAAATACAGGTTTATAGAAAATCACATTATAAAGACAACTGTGTCCATGGACAAGAAATGTGGTTAGAGGATAGAGTTTTATTTCCCTGCAGGAATTTCAAAAAGAAAGACCTTTATAAGTATCAATAGAAGTGATTACTAGTCAATGTTAATGGCCTCCTGCGGTGAAATTGACAGACTGTGTTTAAAAAAAAACCTGTGGTATCTGATTGCTAGAGGGAGGTCAAATGGAACCAATTTTTATCGACCTATACTGTTGAAATCAAGACAGCTTTTTTCTCTTTGTAAATTTCCAAAGTAACATAAGTGGTTCTCTAGTTACCCCCCCAACAGATGATAAATCATTTTAATTAAAACCAATTCAATCGCACATACAAATAATGATTTCTAATTCATCATTCGTGTTATACTTAATTCATGTTATGGGAACATGCAAACCAAGTGTATAGTGGTGATGATGACAAGGTAACCCTTCATTTTGGGGTGGACCGAGGGGATAAATTCTGGATTCCCCAGCTCCTATAACTACTGCATTCACCCAGGATGGTGGGGGAAGGCTGGGAGGGAAGTTGGGGCAAGAGTTTGACATGTCAAAAGCCAACATTTCCATCAGCACAGTGCTCCATCTGTGGTGCAGTGGCTTGTTGCTTAGGCTGTGCACTCGTGTCCCCAAAGAAGGATATGAAACTGCAACCTCGACTTAATGCTTTAAATTCTGCACTGAGCTGCAGCTGACACAACAGACACAAAGACGCAACAATCAACTTCTTCAAACGAATCAAGTTAATTAATTAAAAAGGGCGGCATGGTGGCGCAGCAGTAGAGTTGCTGCCTTACAGAGACCTGGGTTCGGTCCTGACGACAGGTGCTTGTCTGAACGTAGTTTGTACATTCTCCTCGAGACCTGTGTGGATTTTCTCCGGGTGCACCAATTTCCTCACACACTCCAGAGATGTACAGGTTTGTAGGTTAATTGGCTTGGTATAATTATAATTTGTCCCTTGTGTGTGTGAGATAGCGATAGTGTGCAGGGATCGCTGGTCGGTGCAGACTCATTGGGCCGAAGGGCCTGTTGCCACGCTGTATCTCTAAACTAAATTCATGTTATTTTTCCTGTGAATATTGTAAACATGGCAGTGAAGTCATTGTTGGGGGATGAAATACTCAACACTTGCAGCACCATTTGAAGCAGACTGAAGTTTGCTCTGCCTCCACAATCTGCTTCAGCACCAAGTGGAGGAAGAGCGCCATCTGTTGCCATTGTTTCTCTATATCTTCCAGAATCAGCAACCAAGGATATGTCATTTACAATTTCATGATATCCCAAAACACTTAACAGCCCGTAGCAGATGTAGACCATAACCCCTGTTGCAAAGCAGGGATTGTAGCAGGCAATTGGGAATGAACATGAATTGATGGCATGGCCAGCATTAGGCACATCCCATGTCAGTAAATGACAAGTCCCAACATACACAGAGGGGCGAACATGTACAGTGGCTTGCAAAAGTATTCATACCCCTTGAGCTTTTCCACATTTTGTCACGTTACAACCACAAACATAAATGTATTTTATTGGGATTTTATGTGATAGACATGAAAATTATACATGGTTTCCAAATTTTATTACAAATAAAAAAACTGAAAAGTGTGGCGTGCAAAAGTATTCAGCCCCCCTGAGTCAATTCTTTGTAGGACCACCTTTCGCTGCAATTACAGCTGTAGTCTTTTCGGGTATGTCTCTACCAGCTTTGCACATCTCGAGACTGAAATTTTTGCCCATTCTTCTTTGCAAAATAGCTCAAGCTGAGTCGGATTGGATGGAGAGCGTCTGTGAACAGCAATTGTCAAGTCTTGCCAGAGATTGTCAATTGGATTTTAGTCTGGATGGACTTTGACTGGGCCATTCTAACACACAAATATGCTTTGATCTAAACCATTCCATTGTAGCTCTGGCTGTATGTTTAGGGTTGTTGTCCTGCTGGAAGGTGAACCTCCGCCCCAGTCTCAAGTCTTTTGCAGACTCTAATAGGTTTTCTTCCAAGATTGCCCT
Organism: Okamejei kenojei; assembly: GCA_035221665.1. Taxonomy (NCBI): domain Eukaryota; kingdom Metazoa; phylum Chordata; class Chondrichthyes; order Rajiformes; family Rajidae; genus Okamejei; species Okamejei kenojei. The sequence goes on along the minus strand of CM069156.1, from coordinate 30,783,118 downwards.
GTATTTTGGCTCCATCCATCTTCCCCATCACAACTCTGACCAGCTTCCCTGTCCCTGTTGAAGAAAAGCATCCCCACAGCATAATGCTGCCACCACCATGTTTCACAGTGGGGATGGTGTGTTCAGGGTGATGTGCAGTGTTAGTTTTCCACCACACATAGCGTTTTGGCATTTATGCCAAAAACTTCAATTTTGGGTCTCATCAGACCAGAGCAACCTTCCTCCACATGTTTGCTGTGTGTCCCCCACATGGCTTGTGGCCAAACTGCAAACGGGACTTCTTATGGCTTTGGTTTCAAACAATGGGCTTTCTTCTTGCCACTCTTCCATAAGGACCCGATTTGTGGAGTGCACGACGAATAGTTTGTCCTGTGAACAGATTCTCTCACCTGAGCTGTGGATCTCCTGCAGCTCCTCCAGAGTTACCATGGGCCTCTTGGCTGTTTCTCTGATCAATATGCTCTCCTTGCCCGACCTGTCAGTTTTAGGTGGACGGCCAATGTCTTGGTAGGTGTGGCAGTTGTGCCATACTCTTTCCATTTTCGGATGATGATTGAAACAGTGCTCCGTGAGATGTTCAAAGCTTGGGATATTTTTTATATTACCTAAAAAAATAACCCTGCTTTAAAACTTCTCCACAACTTTATCCTGACCTGTCTGGTGTGTTTCCTTGGGCTTCAATGATGCCCAAGGAACATTGTTTGTTCACTAATGTTCTCTAACAAACCTCTGAGGCCTTCACAGAACAGCTGTATTTATACTGAGATTAGATTACACACAAGTGGATAATTAGGTGACTTCTGAAGGCAATTGGTTGCACTGGATTTTATTTAGGGGTATCCGAGTAAAGGGGGCTGAATACGTTTGCACGCCACACTTTTCAGTTTTTTCTTTGTAAAAAGATTTGAAAACCATGTATCATTTTCCTTCCACTTCACAATTATGCGCCACTTTGTGTTGGTCTATCACATAAAAGCCTAATAAAATACATTTACGTTTGTGCTTGTAACGTGACAAAATGTGGAAAAGTTCAAGGGGTATGAATACTTTTGCAAGCCACTGTATACTCAGAGGGGTATGTACGGTGCACAGAGGGACATGTGCGCGCTTACACAGAGGGAAGAGCATGCATACACCCAGAGGTCTGCACATGCATGTGTGTTGTTCACACAAACATGGGGTATGCGCATATATAGTGGGTGTGTGCGCGTGCATGGGCATACAAGAGGCATGTACGTATGTCCATGTATACACTGAGGGGTCCATGTATACAGAGGGCTGCGTGCATGCATTTGCCGACATGTGCTAGTGCCTATATCCCGGAGTGTTCATGTGCACACACAAAGCGGTTCAAATGCAACAACGCACAGAGGGATGCATGTGTACATACAGAAGTGTGTGTGTGAGTGTGTGCGCACAAACACACAGAGTTTTATGTCTGGCTGGAGCAAATGATCAAAAAGATAAAGCAAACTCTTTGTTAAAAAAGGTTAATAGCAGGTCAGCAATACAGTTGTGAACAAATGTATCAAGAAACCAATTTAAACACTTTGTGAGTGGGATCAAGATCATTAAATGTATTTCTAATAGAAATGGATTGAATTTTTTTCCCTTCTAACGTCTCCTTAGATCCTGCTCACTTGTATTAATTAAAAATATATTTGCAAATCCAAATCTGTGAGGAGGCAGTTTACATCCCGTTTTCAAGTTGTTTCGCACCACAGATTAAATAAGACTGATGAGAAATATATTTTGTGCTTGAAACATAATATTCAACTATTCGGCGTGAACTTGCCTTTGGCTGTGAAATGTGGAGTTTCTGTCGTCAAATCCCAGAACCGCACCGTGGTGTCTCCTGATCCACTTGCTAGATACCTTTAAAGTCAGAGACATGTGGTCAGTGTTGCACACAATAAACATGAGCAATAACATAAAAGCACACAAGAAACTAAGGAGGCTAAATATAAATAACCCACATTTTGTACAATTAACCAGCTCGCCACTGATCTCCAAGAAAGCTGGGTATAAAGATCTATCATAATTTTTATATTTCTAAAATAAATTGTATTCATAAAATGTATGCAGGGAGTACAACACAATGAGAACAAGAGTTTCTTCGCTTACATTGTGTCAGGTCAATGCATTGTATTAACAAAGTACCAATGCCATTCATGTGGCCACTTGAAACATCTATCGCTCTCTGTGGTTCAACCCCAATGTCACTGACCCTTTGTTTGCTGTTCCAGTGCTCCCTATTGGCCAGCAACCAAAGAATTCCCACAAGTATCAATGATTCAATGATCCTTTATTGTCACATGTACCTAGGTAAAATTGAAATTGCTTTGTTTTTGCAGACAACCTGTTTAAAAATCTTGATACCAGGCCTCACCTAAGGCAGAGCGCAAGTGTAAATTTAGTCGCCACGTAACAAAGGGGGTTTAAATGGCTGCGTTGACAACAAAGTTGGCAGCTCTGCAAAAGTCACCGCTGATTTCCGCGCGGGCCCGGCGCCGCCCGGCTGCTCTGGGCCGGCGTGGCGTGGCTCGAGCCGTCGCCGCCCGGCTCTGGGCCGGCGTGGCGTGGCAATGGGCGCCAGGCCCGACAACCCTCCCCCACGTGGGGCCCGGCAACCCTCCCCAGTCCACTGCGCGGCAACCGCTGGGGCGCGCGGTGCCCGGTAAACCGGGGAATGGCGCCGTTTCAAAGGAACACCGCGCGCGGCGTGTTTTCCGTAACAGCATGGTGTTGGCTTGCCGGAGCCGGACCGTAAAAAGTTTATTTCGCCGGGATAAAATACGGCGAATCACACTTGGCATTCTCTGCGCAAGTGTCCCACGTGCTGGCGTTGAATTCACCGAGCAGTCTTCAACCTACGCTTCAAATAGTTTGCAGTATGGAAATGAAAGAGAACATACATAAAGAATGATAACAGAGATTTAAATACTTTCTGGCATTTTTCAGTGGATCTCCAGTGGCACAGCCTTACGGTATTATCTGATATGACTTGATGGCAGCAAACAAAAGCTTTTCACTGTGCCTCAGTACATATGCAAATAGGAAACCTGAACTGAACTGTGATCTTCACCTCTACACTCACACCACCCCTCTGAATTCTCTCGGAAACGAAAAAGCTCAAACAACGAGGCACCTGATGCTTCACTTTAAACTTGTCTCCGGTGCTTTTCATAGAGTGATACAGTGTGGAAAGAGGCCCTTTGGTCCAACTTGCCCACATCGACCAACGTGTCCCACCTACACTGGTCCCATTTGCCTGTGTTTACCTCATATCCTTCTAATCCTGTCCTATCCATGTACCAGTCCAATTTATCCAGGTATCCAGGTACCTGTCCATGTATGTACCTGTCCAAATAGTTTTAGAATTTGGGGCAGATATTTTGAGAAAGTAGAAAGTGTCATGTAAATTACAATAGAATTGAAGGGAATAGAACAAAAAATTATCCAGATTTATGTTTTACAAAGGACTTGCCTTCCGGAGGGGCTAAAAGCCACAGAAATGACAGCTTCAGTATGTCCTTCCAAAGAACTTGTGCATCGTGTCACTGCCCGAACCCGGAACACTGCTTGAGGCTGATAAATTATATCAATAACCTTTTCTGTCTCCACTTGCTGATCTTGCAGTGTCTTCTCCAGCGAGGTGACTATTTCAGACTCATTCACGTAAAAAGCCAAAGGCAATGGATCATCCTGAAAGCAAAAGACGAAAAGAAACTTTGATTTAGTCATTTAGTTTGTTCATTTCACCGCTCAATTCGAACATGTTTTTTTTTAACAATACTAGAAGAATGGTGGTAAAAGGCCCTCTAATAAACAATAAACTAGCCTGACTGACCACAATTTCTGATGTCTTGTCAATTCTCAACAAAAACAAGGTGATTTCAATTAACATGCAAAAAATAGTTTAAATAAATGGACAATTTGAGAGGGATAAAACTGGGAATATCACTGCATACATCCTAGGTGATTAAAACTAGCCAGGAGACTCTGACCCTGAACTCCCTTTCTGGGAAACAGCCTCCACCCCATTCAGAAACTGGCCCAACATTCATATGAAGGAATCAGTGCATCTGTGCCCAATGTCCAGCTGATAACTTGGTTCACTTATCCACCATTCTTTGAGGAAAATAAGTATCTCCTCACATCCAATCTTGCTCTTTTGGCGAAATAGTAATCCTGTAAGCCTTTTGATGGGAACAATTAACTAAAATGCGATTTATTTGCTTTAGTTTCTCAAACTTAATCGGATTGGTGCTCTGAGCTTCTCTAAAGATCTGGATTTCAGATCACTGAGGCTCAGTAAAATATTTTACTGAACAAAAAACATTCCTGACAATGTTTATTGGCTGTGAATTACCTCAGGACTTTATTAAAAAAGATATAAAAGGCACTAAAGAAATGCAAGTCTTTTGTTTTCTCTTTACACAACTGAAACCACAGTGGCCATATGAAGGGTGGCCAGGACTGGGCAAGACATGTACACATACTCCTGACATGTTTACCTTGGGCAGCAGAACATTGCACACAAGCTGCAGTTTGTCCGGTGTTATGTCAATGGGGACATCGAAAGGTGACCCCAGGACCGCCCCACCCTCGTCCTTGAACTGCACTAGCAGTCGCTGAATTTCTTCCTTCATTGTCAAATGCTGGAAGAGCTAGAAAAAACAGCAAGAGATGATCAAACTTGTAAGTCTCTACATCAATACTATTTGCTTAAACCGAACAGTGATGTTGACAACCAACTGATATCGACAAAAATAGAAATACTGATCTTAAATATTAACTAATTCGTTTAACAGGTTACCAATACATCTATTGAATTTTTTTTAAATCTTGTGTATTTACAAAATTTCTCTACAATGTTTTGTTGTCTTTATTTTTTGTCACACTTCAATGCAGCTATTTAACAATGATCTCAGCGTATAGCAGTATGCCTCAACCACAATAAAAGCCCATGCACGTTGAGTCTTTGATTCCTACATCGAGTGCTTCATTCCAACCAAAATTTCAAAACAAATGACAAAAAATTGGAGGCAGCGGTAAATTGCAGAACTACAAGGAATATTCTACCAGATATTCTTCCGAAGACCCAACATAGCTACAATAGTCCAAAAGGTCTAATGTGTCATATGACTCTGGAAATGGATCTATTTACTCATTCCTGGTTTGAAGTAAGACCCATCGATCTATGGTGTTCGTACCAACCTGCGCTGTGATTTCTGGCAATCTTCCCTCCCCCTACACAATGCTCTACCCGATTGGAATTATCCCTGATCCTGACACCAGGAAGGCAACGTACCATGTGTAGGAAAGAACTGCAGATACTGGTTTAAATCGAAGGTAGACACAAAATGCTGGAGTAACTCAGCAGGATAGGCAGCATCTCTGGAGAGAAGGAATGGGTGACGTTTCAGGTCGAGACCCTTCAGACAAAGGCAACGTACAATTCTGGAGTCTGGTTGTCAGCCAGGGCAGCACCAGTCAATTCCCTGCACCACCAGTGGTCGCCTTGACCATTCCCTCCTCTGCGGTGCTTCAGACCAAACCGGGGCGCCAAGACTTGGCTGAGAACCCACCCACCCTAATCCATAGCATTGCATCTAAAAGATAGCATCTCCGGCTGCGTTGCAATATTGCAACAACCCGGATTTTGTGCTCCGGTCCATGTAAAGGGGCTTGAAATCACCTCCTTCTGATTCAGAGACAATAGCGATTCCTGTGGGCCGCGGAAAGCACTTCATTTTATTTTGCGAGGTGCTTGCCTATGAGTTTGGTGTTTCCACCAATCTGTTTTATTTTAATATTTCTGTACTGCCGTTGTGACCTGGATTTCAATAGGCTGGCCTTCTTGTCTCCAGAAAAGGGTACGCCAATAGGTGAACTGATAAAAGGGTCTTTTTCAATTTGCAGAGTGGTTCAATGGGATAGAAGTGGACATGATTTTCTCATTTGTGGGCAAGTCTAAAAGGTAAAATGTGGGTTTTGGGGAACACACTTTAGCACCAATGTTATAAGTAAAAGAAACATGGAAACCTTGCTTCAAGGTCTGTACCTCTGTTCCATTTCTGTAACATGGCCTCACCTCACAACAGACTCGCTCAGAAAACAACTTTGCTGATGGTCACACACTAATACACAAGTGCGAACAAAAAAAACTGTTTCAACACATTTTCCCTAATTTCATTTTCTTCAGTCGATCTTCATTGCTACATCCTACAGGTAGACTTTGTATTCCCAGAGATGGATTGCAAAGCCTTTTCTGGAATCTATTATCTCTGCTCAACACTGACTTTCACAAAGACCTATTACTTTTGGCTGGAGATTTTACTGTGCCACTGGAGTGGTTGGGGGGCAGCTAAGCATAGAGAAAATGCCGAGAACATTGGAGACATAAAACCCAAGTAATTTTACACCACAAACACTGACACTGACACTGCCTGGGGTCAGGCCCCACACACGGATGCTCTCTGGGCCATGGATCCAATACGCACTGGGTCTCTCTCCAGTACAATTCCAGAGACACTGAAGCATGAAAAAAGCACCTGCAATAGGTCTTTCAGAGGTGCTTTCCATTGCATGAGATCATGGAACACAGTTCTAAAGACAAATTGATATTGGGGCAACCACATGTGTATCCACACACTAGTTTCATCCAAACCCATCTGCTCCTTCCTGCCACGATCTTCTATGGTCTGACCATAACTTCACCATTCACTTCAATGTCTCCCTGTGGTCGTGAGTCTCATCCGTTTCTACTGTGCTACCTCATTGAAACGTGAATAGTGAAAGGCTTGGATAGAGTGGATGTAGAGGATGTTTCCACTAGTGGGAGAGTCTGGGACTAGAGGTCATAGCCTCAGAATTAAAGAAGGTTCCTTCAGGAAGGAGATGAGGAGGAATTTCTTTAATCTGAGGTGGCGAATCTGTGGAATTAGTTGCCACAGAAGGCTGTGGAGGCCGTCAATGGATATTTTTATGGCAGAAATTGATTAGTACGGGTGTCAGGGGTTATGGGGAGGAGGCAGGAGAATGGGGTTAGGAGGGAGAGATAGATCAGCCATGATTGAATGGCGGAGTAGACCCGATGGGTCGAATGACCTAATTCTGCTCCATTCACTTATGCCCTTGATACTTACATAAATCTATTCATGTCAGCAGAGCGACTTTGATATAATGTGCCATGTTGTAACAGAGTCTTGGATACACCATAGGTATCATGTCCCCAAGGTGGATGTTCTATTTTATTTCAATAACGAGAGGTTAGTAGTACACAGCAGAGACGGATGAGACGCACTACCATGGGGAGAGATCGAGGTGAATGGTGGAGTTAAGGTCAAACCAGAGAAGGCCAGGACAGGAATAACCAGGGCAGGAAGGAGCAGACTGGTTTGGATGAAACTAGTGGGTGTATGCACATGTGGATCAGTCTGTGGTAGCCCCGATATCAATGTGTCCTTAGAACTATGTTCCATGATCTCATGGAAGGGGAAGCACCGAAAGGTTATTAGAAACAACTCCTGCTGTTACTTCTTCACGCCACAATTTCAGACCATACCAAAATAAATCATGAACAAACATAGACAGTTCCTGAATTTAAGACTGATCGCTGGACATAATTTAATATTTTCAAAACACCTCAAACCTTAACTGCTTTTCTTTGCACAGAAGTGGCCTTACTGGCTGAGTGCTTAGAGCATTACTATCTACATGTAGTCCCAGCTCACTGACATTTCCCATTTGGCAACAAGATATGAAACTCTGGCTACTATGGGTGTACAGCCACTGGAGTTGTGGAGTAGAGTTATTGAAACGTATAGGAATCCGAGGCGGCTTCACAGGAGTGATACTGCAAGGATGTTTTCCCTTGCAGAGGAATCTGGAACAAGGGGGGGTCACAGTTTTAGAATAAAGGGGTGCCCGTCAGACAGGCTTGCGGAAACATTTCTTTCATGTGAGAGTACTAAATCCTTGACATTCTATCCTAGAAAAATGAGGAGAGAATCACAGAATGTATCAAAGGCTGCGAGAGACAGATTTGTAGATGAGAGAGAATCAGACACATGAAAAGAGAAGCCAGGTCAAGAAACCAGCATCTGCAGTTCCTTCTTACACTCCCCAGGTCAAGATTCAATCATCCGTGATATTGAGCAGTGAACCTCCTTTTCAGGTCCAGCAGGTTAATTATCATCCAAGGTGAATGGTTGGCTAATCAGCACAGGAGGGGACCATTCCATTCATGTGATCACCTAAACTAAATCAGACCCCCCGCATTGATCAACCAGAAACCCATTCATTAAACGTTGATGCTGCCGCACCTTCCCAACCACGTGCATGTTTTCATTTACACTCTACCGTTGGTGAAGAGACTTTCAGGTAGTGAGACGGCGATTCAGTACGTCATTCAAAGGTTTCAAGCAGATTTACAAAGATATTTGCTGAAACAATTGTTGCTGAAACAGACAGGAGCGGCTCAGTGGTGCAGCGGTAGAGTTGCTGCCTTACAGTGCCAGAAATCCGGGTGCAATCCTGACCACAGGTACTGTCTGTATGGAGTTTGTACGATCTCCCCGTGTCCGCATGGGTGTTCTCCGGGTGCTCAGGTTTTTCTCCCACACTCCAAAGATGTACAGGTTTGTAGATTAATTTGTTTTGGTTAAAAACATTGTAAATTGTCTCTACTGTGTATGATAGTGCTAATGTACGCTGTGATCGTTGATCGACGTGGACTCAGTGGGCCAAAGGGCCTGTTTTCAAGCTATACCGCGAAAGTCTAAATCTGAGAAAGCAGTTAAGAACCAACTACATCAATGAGTCGAGAGTTGGTTATCGGCCAGATGGTCAAGGATGGCAGATTTATCATAGTCAAAGCCTCATAGAGAGATACAGTGCAGAAACAGGCCCTTCAGCCCACCGAGTGTGCACTGGCCATCAACCACTCATCTACAATCTCATCGTTTACTCCCCATATTCCCATCAGCTCCCCTCCAGTCTACCAGCCACAAACAATTTAGAGACAATTTACAGCGGCCAATTAACCTTCCAACCTGTATGTCTTGGAGAGACGGACAAGATACAGTAAATCCTCAAAGTAATGGACTATGGGGGGGGGTGGTGGGGGGTGAGGGAATGGTGTCCGTTATTGCTGATTGTCTGCTACAACCGAGTACAGTATTATCATCGTGTCCTTTTGTGTATTAACCACCATCTGCAGTTCTTATTTTGAATTATATACAAAGTGCTGGAGTAACTCAAAGGGTCAAACAGCATCTCTGGAGAACATGGATAGATGACATCGGGACCCTTCTTCAGACTGATTCAGTCAGCTGAGTTACTCCAGCACTGTGTGCCATTTCACCTCAAAACTAGACACAAATGCCACTCGTCTGCACCAGCGAGCCCTTCTTCACCAGCGACAACACGGTCCAGTTGTTGTTGCCGCACACGTTGTAGTCCCTGGCTGTCAGCTCTTACATCAGGTCGCTTTCAGTGACTAGACACGCTTACTCACCTCGGGGCCCCCTTGTCTCTCACCAGCTGCCCTGTCCTGTTCATCCCTCTCTGCTCCACCAATGCTTTCTCCATCTTTCAAGGGATAAGGAGGATACAGTGGCAGTGGAGCAAAGAGCAGACAAAGCAATGGCAAACAGTAAGAAGGGGCAGCCGGTGGGAGGGAAGGGAGCCCCAGTGAGTGAGCGCGTCCCGTCAGTGATGGCGGTCTGAAGAACGCGCTGACACCTGGTTCAGTACAACATGAGCTGCAACAACAGCTGTGTCAACCGGACCATGCAGTGGGTGAAGATCTCGCTGTTGCACCTAGCGAGCTGGGGGTGTAAGTGGCCGGACGGGAGGAGGTGCAAGCCGGGGGTGGAGTGGGCAGTAAACCCGTAAAAACAAGGATTTACTGCATACAGCTTATACGTACACTTATGAAGGGTCTCGCCCCGAAACGTCACCCACTCCTTCTCTCCAGAGATGCTGCCTGTCCCACTGAGGTACTCCAGCTTTTTGTGTATCTTCGGATTAAACTAGCATCTGCAGTTCCTTCCGACACTTATGTTTTTTGTGGTGTCTGAATCTGTGAATGCTGCTGCAAGCAAGATTTTCACTGTACCTTTACCTCACCGTACTGCATAATACAATGAATTTGATTTGACTAGATTCACCGGTTTGCTATCAAGGTTTAAACTTTTGAAATGCAGCGCAGAAACAAATCCTTCGACCCACCGAGTCCACACTGACCAGCAACTCCTGTACTATCCTACACACTAGGAGCGTTGGAAGAAACCAGAGCACCCGGAGAAAACCCACGAGGTCACAGTGAGAACGTACAAACTCTGTACAGGCAGCACACACAGTCATGATTAAACCAGGGTCTCTGCACTGTAAGCAACTCCGCCGCTGCTCCACTGTGCTGCCCCACAGCTGTTAAACCAGTCTGAGCAGATGGTCAAAGCTGTACCAAGTCAGCCATCTCAGCTAGACAGGTAAAACGTGAAGTAACTCAGCGGGACAGGCAGCATCTCTGGAGAGAAGGAATGGGTGACGTTTCAGGTCGAGACCCTACTTCAGTCAAAGGTCTCGACCCGAAACATCACCCATTCTTTCTCTCCAGAGATGTCCCTGTCCTGCTGAGTTACTCCAGCATTTTGTGTCTTTCTTCGATTTAAACCAGCATCTGCAGTTCCTTCCTACACATAACATGAAGTAAGATTGCCAACTACCTTGGCAAAGCAATCAGGATCTCCCCCAGATATCCCGCTCTATCTCCCCCAGATATCCCGGAAGTGGCGGCGCTGCCCTAGCATCTGCGGCTCGCCTGCAGTCCGTCTGTTTTATTTTTTGTTGTTGTCCTTGTCCTGTTTAGCCAGTTAATTTGAGTTGTTAGTTAGTGTGTGTGTGTGTGTGTGTGTGTGTGTGTGTGTGTTTGTCATATCCCCCGTCTCCGTCTGCGCTGAGGCCTAATGGCGGAGCTGGCAGCCTCCAACTGCGACCGACCCGAGACTCCGGAGGCAGAGCCAGCCAGGACTTACCAGCTGGCCGACGTTGGGGCTGTGGCGGGCTCCGGCGGCCCGACCTCGGTGGTTCGGCCGCTGGCCAGCAGACAACATCGTGGGGAGCTCGCAGGTCACAGGTTGGTGACCTGTTTTTCCGGAGCTCCCGTGGCAACAGCTTCGTCCGCTAGACTGGAGGGCGGCAGCTTCGACCGCCCCGGCCCGCGGCGTTTGAACCGGCCCGTTCGCGGAGCACGGTTTGAGCCGCGGGACTGACTTACTTTCCAACACCCGGCGGGGTCACAACATCGGAGGCCTGGATCGCCTCAGCGCAGAGGAAGAGCAAGGAGGGAAGACACAAAGACTTAAGACTTTTTCCTTCCACCACAGTGAGGAGGTGCTTGGTGAACTCACTGTGGTGGATGTTAATTTGTGTTTATTGTGTTCTGTTAATTTATTAAATGTATGACTGCCAGGAACGAAATTTCGTTCAGACCAAAAGGTCTGAATGACAATAAAGGATACTTTACTTATCTGACATCAGTCTGAAGAAGGGTCTCGAACCGAAACATCACCTACTCCTTTTCTCCATAGATGCTGCCTCACCTGCTGAGTTTCTCCAGCATTTTTCGTCTACTTAGGATCTGACTTCTAATCTCTGTCGAACTATTGTAAAGCTTATACATACGAGGACTGATTTGACCTCAATTATAATACTCGTCAGGCGATTATTGTCCACGTTGAAGAACAGTAAGGGAGGCCAACATCTTGTCCATCCACGTACCCAAGTCTCAAGAACTGGTAAAGGGGGTAATTTGGCAAAGAGAAAAAGTTGCAATACTGATGGGGGGTGGGAGGAGGTGAAGCAAAGACGACTCAGATACTATTGCAAAGTAGGCATACCTTGAGGAGATGTCGCAGTGGAGTAGACAAAGTTTTAAAGAAGGAACTGCAGATGCTGGAGAATCGAGGGTACACAAAAAGCTGGAGAAACTCAGCGGGTGCAGCAGCATCTAAGGAGCGAAGGAGATAGGCGACGTTTCGGGTCGAGACCCTTCTCCAGTCTGAAGAAGGGTCTCGACCCGAAACGTCGCCTATCTCCTTCGCTCCTTAGATGCTGCTGCACCCGCTGAGTTTCTCCAGCTTTTTGTGTACCCGCGACTCAGATACTATTGCAGCTGAACACGCAACCCTTTGAAACAGTTAAAGTTACACTTGCCGGATTTCACTCCATGCCAAAGAGACTTGGTGGAGGCAAAGCGTCCCCACAGACATTGATCCAACCCCTCAAAAGTCAAAGCGTATTTAAAGCATAACGAGAGATGCGAGTTACTTAATAGTTGATGCAAAGAGAGGACCCTGCGGAGCTCGGCCGCCTGGCCCAGTGTGCAGATGGAGGATAGACACAACATGCTGGAGTAACTCAGCGGGACAGGCAGAAGAACTGGGTGACGTCTCGGTCGAGACCCAGGTGGAGGGGCTGATTGCAGAGTCCAATCCCCGGACTCATTCCGATCCCCTGCTCGGGCTGAAGAGACCCAGGGACCAGGTCCAGGCCCGGCCCGGCCCGCCCCCTCAGCCCGCTGCCCTGGGTCTGTCAACGAGTAGCGGGCACCGGCCCCGAGGCACGGCCTGAAGCCCGGGCCCGACGTTAAAGGGTACCCGACGCGCACACCCCCCCCCGGCTCTACCCGCCTCGGCCCCGGTGACTGACCTGAGAGACCGCGACGTTCAGCCGAGGCAGCGTCTCCACGCGGACAACCGGGAGCGGCGCCTGCAGCGCCACCTGCGGCCGGCGGAGGGTGTGCCGCCCCCGCCAACAGCGACGCCGCAGCGCCCCTCCCCCCCCCCCCGCGGCCGGGAATGGGAGTATCGCCTGTAGCGCCCCCCCGCGGCCGGGAATGGGAGTATCGCCTGTAGCGCCCCCCTCCCCCCCCCCCGCGGCCGGGAATGGGAGCGACGCCCCCCCCCCCCCCCCCCCCGCGGCCGGGAATGGGAGTATCGCCTGTAGCGCCCCCCTCCCCCCCCCCCCCCCGCGGCCGGGAATGGGAGCGACGCCCCCCCCCCCCCCCCCCCCCGCGGCCGGGAATGGGAGTATCGCCTGTAGCGCCCCCCTGAGGTCGGGAATGGGAGTATCACCTGCAGCGCCCCCCTCCCCCCCCTGAGGCCGGGAATGGGAGTATCGCCTGTAGCGCCCCCCCCCCCCCGCGGCCGGGAATGGGAGTATCACCTGTAGCGCCCCCCCCCCCCCCCGCGGCCCGGAATGGGAGTATCGCCTGTAGCGCCCCCCTCCCCCCCGCGGCCGGGAATGGGAGTATCGCCTGTAGCGCCCCCCTCCCCCCCGCGGCCGGGAATGGGAGTATCGCCTGTAGCGCCCCCCTGAGGCCGGGAATGGGAGTATCGCCTGTAGCGCCCCCCTGAGGCCGGGAATGGGAGTATCGCCTGTAGCGCCCCCCTCCCCCCCGCGGCCGGGAATGGGAATATCGCCTGTAGCGCCCCCCTGAGGCCGGGAATGGGAGTATCACCTGCAGCGCCCCCCTCCCCCCCTGAGGCCGGGAGGATCCCAAGAGTTTGTGAACTTGCGAAGTTCCACTCGAAAGCGGCTGAGCTGCGTTTTGCAAGGAGAGCGACGTCAGTGCGTTGGTGCTGGAGCGAGTGAATGAGTCAGTGTTGACGGTAGTTAACGGAACGCCGATCACGCAGAAAAGCAAAACGAAATACAGCGTTTTATTTAATTCCCGGTCGGTTTGAAGTAGCGGTCCCGATGCAGCGTGTTGACCAGAGACGTCGGTTTTCTCTGGCTGATGCTTGAGTTCTTCCAGTGAGCTGTATGTTGATGTGAAGAAGCGATTGGGTTCCAGATCAACAGTTGAATACAGAGCCGTGAGTAGGCGAAGCAACAAGCAGGCGCAAGCCCGTAGTAACTGTGTTGAAAATAGGTTTCCTCCAAGATTTCCTCCATGCATGCACACTGTTTGAATAATTATGTCCATGAAACAGAGGAGAGTAAAAGGGGAGGATGTCTACCTGGACTGAGAACGATAGATTTACGGATGGCGATCTCAAAATTTGCAACCCGGCCGGGGATGGATACATGGAGCGGTGTCCAACCCCGGCAATGGTTCATGAAGGGTTATGCAGCCCGGGGGAGGCAGCATGAATAGACACCCAGTCCCACAATGTAGGGGGTGGGTTGCACTGAGGGGGCATCTAACTAATAGGAGGGAAGGTTGCAGCAAGTGGAGGGTGCAAAGAGTGTCATACATCCCAAGGAAAATACAAGATACAAGAGAGTTTATTGTCATGTGTCCCTGTTGCTTTAGCACACCAGAACATAGAAGGCACGAATACGTACTAGTAGGCAGGAAGATGCACATCGCAGCAAACATGGGAGGATGAAGGATCATGCAGCTTGGGCGAGTGTGTAAGAAGGGGCATGCATGCCCGGGAGAGGGTGCAGAGTGGGTCTTGCGGTTCAGGGGGTGCGGGTGGAGGGACATGCATCTCCTGGGAAAGTGTATGAAGGGAAGCGTGTGACCATTTTTAGCATATTGTGTACAAATATTATATAAATCATACCTGAAACTCGTCAAGAACAAAACCTGGACATTTTGTTTAAATATGAGAAAAACGACCAATTTTCCGAGTAGTAATTGTCCAATCAATGCACTTTTGACATTGAGGTCAGACGCAAATTGACCAATCCCGCGCTTTGTTTTATGGTCGCTAGGCAGGGATCATGGCTGCCTCAGTCCATCAATAACAATAACATGGTTTCCAAGGAATAAAGGTAATGTTAAGCTTGCTGATCATTTTGGTTTTCAATTGATTTATCTTTATAAAGTTATGATGTGAGCAGTTAAATAAAAATGATAAATAACAAATGTACAACTAGGGTCAGGGTCAGTCGGTCGGTCTTGTCGGTAGGCCGATGGATGCTGCGGAGGATCGGTTGGGCTGTCGGTTATCCGGATGGTGAGAGTGGTAGGACAGCCGGTGGATGTTCCGAAGGGGTCGGTCGGGCTGTCGGAATGCTGGTGAGCGCTACGAGGGGTCGGTCGGGCTGTTGGTAGGCCTGTGAGTGCTGCGAGTGGTTGGATGGCCGGTGAGTGCTGCGAGGGGTCAGTCGGGCTGTCGGCCGGCCTGTGTTGCAGCGAGCGAGCGAGTGGGTGGGCGGTGTGACGGAGCCGGTGCTGTAGGGGTGCTGAAGGCGGCCCGGGCGGCATGCAAGGCAGTGCTGCTCCCCACCATCATCACCACGACGATTCAGAAAGGCGTGCTGGCCACACGTATGGAGCCCGCAGCCGGTCCCAAAGCGGCTCCAGCCGTGGGCAGCTCAGGAAGGGGGGAGGGGAGTTAGGGTTAGTATAGGGTTAGGCATTTTCCTCTCAGTGGAAGATGCCTTAGCCTTCCCCAAGCCTGGCACTGCCCCAGTCCCACTATGGCCGTGTCAGTCAGTGGGGTTCAGTAATCGGGGGAACCCAGAAGAACTGTCCTCACCCATTAATTAGGCTGGTTCAGGAGTCCCCATGGTATAATATGCATATTGGACACTAGATGGCGCTTATCTTTTTAATCTCATTTTCTAATTAGTTTAATTAAATAATGTGCAACTTTTGGCTCTGACGAGTTATGACTTCCTTCTCAATTATATTTTATCTAAATCTATGCAAAATTTAATGTAGTTCTGAGACATGGGTCACAAAAGTTGATTTCTAGACACATTTTCGATGCCTATTATGATGTCAGGTGGCACTGGAACTACCTTTCCAACATGAGTAGGTAAATCTGCTGTTGAAGTGATGTTACAAAAAATATTCAATGTTCCGTGGCCTAACAGGAAGGATCGGTGCGGCTGTTCCCGGAGAAGCGCCCGGGGCTTCAGCGGCGGGAGCAGTGTGGACTCTCAGCGTGGAGCGGGCGAGCCCTCGGCAGAGGAGAGCGCTCTGTTTGCTGGCCCGCGGCAGCCTGAAGCTGCGGTCTGCGGAGCTCCGGCTGGCGCGGCATCCTGGGCCTGGGATCCCTCGTTGGGGACCCGGGAAGAGAAGAGCTTCGACCGCCGGCCCTGCGGTCTGCGGTGCTTCTGGCTGCGGTGCGGCGGGAACTTTAAATCTTCGACCGCCGAACTGCAGCCTACACCAACCTGAAGCCACGGTCTCCGGAAGAGAAAGAACCGATTCAGGACTTACCTGAATTTTTTACCTTGTCTGCACATCTGGATGCCCGCAGCGGCGGCTGCAGAGGGTTGAAATCCCGACCACGGGGGGAAATAGAGGAGGACTGGCCAAACTTTGTGCCTTCAACCATAATGATGAATGCTGTGGTGGATGATTGTGTTAAATTTTTATTGTGTTTTTGTGTGTTTTTTTTCATTGTACCGCTCTGGGAGGAAGCACGGAGCGGGTATCCAGCCCGTGGAGTGTATGAAGGGACATACATCTCGAGGAGAGTATGGAGGGATATGGAGCCCGGGGGAGAGTGCTTGAATGGACACAGAGCCCCCGGAGTGTGCACAGAGAGTCTTGCAGCCCGGGGAGGGTGCATGAATGGACATGGAGCCTGGGGAGGGTGCATGAATGGACATGGAGCCCGGGGAGGGTGTATGAATCAAAGATCCTATAGAGGAGGGCTATAGGATCATTGGTATGAATGGACATGCAGCCTGGGGAGTGTGCACAGAGCGGTCACCAGCCCTGGGAGGACCCGCGCGTTGTGTGTGTGTCGTGGAGCCGTGGGACCGTGCACCTCTCCTCTTGACTAATGCCAGTTTAAATTTTGTTTATTGCCCTCTACCTGCACATGGTCTGTGGGGTAAAACTACAGTGAATCTTGCTTGCAGCAGCATCACTGTGGGGTAACACATGAAAACATGCATTATGCATTAATTCTGCAAGACGGTGAAACAAAAAAAATTACAGAAAACAAGATATTAAATATACATTTATCCAACAAACCCATGCTAGTGTAAGGTGTGGTGTATAGTGTTCCGTTGCCAAGGTAGGATTACGGTTCTGTAGGTCAGTTCAAGACCTGATGGTTGTAGGAAAGTAGTTGTTCCTGAACCTGGTGGTGTTGGACTTCAGGCTTCTGCCTACCCATCGTACAGGGGCCACTGAGAGCAAAATGGGACTGGGAGGGGGTGGGCAGGTGGATGAGTTGATTGGGGGACAAACGGGATGAGTACCTTTTGTAACTTTGTCGGTGTCTTTGTGGCGACTCTGTTGTATACTTTGCAAAGAGAAAGAATTTCACTGTACCTAGGGACAAGTGACAATAAAATATCATCATCATACTGCCCGTTGGTAGCAGTTAGAAGAGGTGGATGGTGGGAATCCGTGACGATAGAGGCTTACTTGAGGTTGCACCTGGTGGGTAGATGCTTTGGATGGCGGGGCGCGCTGTGCCCATGATGGACCAGGCTGAGTCCACCACTCCCTGCAGCCTCTCGTATTCCTGTGTATTGGAATTGCCACACCAGGCAAAACATAGACAATAGGTGCAGGAGTAGGTCAATCGGCCCCTCGAGCCAGCACCGCCACTCAATATGACCATGGCTGATCATCCAAAATCAGTACCCTGATCCTGCTTTCTCCCCATAACCCTTGATTCCATTAGCCCTTAGAACTATATCTAACTCTCTGTTGAATGCATCTAGTGAATTGGCCTCCACTGCCTTCTGTGGAAGATAATTCCACAGATTCACAACTCTCTGAGCAACCAGCCAGGATTCTTTCCACAGTGCAGTGTTAGAATATTTGCTGACTTGTCAAATATTTTTTAACTTCCAAGAAAGCGGAAGCATTGACGTGCCTCGTTCATGATTAGATCTTCGTGCTGGGCCCAGATTGAGTCACCCAAGATGTTAATGCCCAGGCAACTGAATGCCCAGGCAAATTTGAAGCGACTAACTCTCTCACGGCTCATCCCACCACTGAAATCTGGCACGAGGTCCCCCGACTTCTCCTTTCTTAAGTCATGCTCAGTTCCTTTGGTTTGTTGACCCGAGATGAAACTCTTGAGGAAAGATCCCAATTCTTGATTTGCATTACTGAAAACTGTAATTTATATTGTCTGCGAAACCATTGCCTCCAACTTCCCCAAAATTGTAATTGTAGTGGTACCAGCCAATTCACCATCAAATGTTAACATTCAAATGTTTAAGCTTTATGTGCGATGCTCTGGTATTTCCTGGGAAGCGTCTTCTCTTTTTTGCACTGTACAACTGTTGCTTTGCAAGATGACAATAAAGGTTGATTGATAGATTGATTGATCTTGTGTGCACTTACCCCCTGGCTGAATTTGTCCCCCCCCCCCCTGCTGCTGAACAATTTCTTCATTCCCACTCCTTTCTCCAGACCAAAGATATAACTAAGGGAACTCGCATGAGGGCACTTGTCTTTTGTGGGATATTATTTGCTTCCGTCCTGCTAAGGCCCACTCCCTTAACTCTTCCTCCAGTGCATTGACCTTTCTGTTACTGCTGCTTCCTACACTCAAACAGATCTCAATAATGTCACTACTTTTTCTGCCAATTTCCATCTTGTTCTTACCACATAGTTCATCCCTAACCCTTTCCTTTCCGGATCTCTCCATGTCCACCTGTTTAAGGACAGAAGTGATAGGGGTAGAATGAGGCCATTCGGCCCATCAAGTCTACTCTGCCATTCAATCATGGCTGATCCATCTCTCCCTCTTAACACCAATCTCCTGCCTTCTCCCCATAACCTCTGACACCTGTGCTAATCAAGAGTATATCTATTTCTGCCTTAAATATATCTACTGACTTGGTCTCCACAGCCTTCTGTGGCAAAGAATTCCACAGATTCACCAGCGCCATCACAACTATACTTTCCCACTAACTCCTGTAAGGACTCCTTTTAATCCTTTTGATGTTCTAAGTTCCTCTGCTTTCTTCTGGCATTTGTGTCAGTGTTGAGACTTTCCACACAGGCATCTCTGAGATTTTGTTTAAGAAGAAACTGCAGATGCTGGAAAATCGAAGGTAGACAAAAATACTACCTCTGAGATCTCTTTCATCTTGAACCATTGCCGACCCATAACCACAATTGAATTTTGTCTTTAAATGAATCTTATCTATTGCCCACACCTTTGCTCTCACACCCTGTCCTGGCCAAAGCGAGGATAGAGCTTCCCATCATCTTCCACTCCATCAGCCATAATATTAAACAGAGCATTCTTTGTGATTCTCACCATTTCCATCAAGCTTCCACCACCAGAAATATTCTGCCTTCTGCTCCGGCATATGGCAGCAGTGGCACAGTGGTAGAGTATCTGCCTTACAGCCCCAGAGACCTGGGTTCGATCCTGACTACTTGTGCAGTCTGCCCGGAGTTTGTATGTTCTCCCCGTCACCTGCATGGGTTTTCCCTCGGGTTCGCTGGTTTCCTCTCGCATTCCAAAGACGTACAGGTTTTTAGGCTAATTGACTTTGGTGAAGACTGTAAATTGTCCCTAGTGTGTAGGATAGTGGTAGTGTATGGGGATTGCTGGTCACTGCGTACTCACTGGGCCAAACGGCCTGTTTCTACCCTGTATCTCTAAACTTGAAAAAAACTGAAAAGATGGTGCCTGACCCACCGAGTGTTCACAGCATTTTTGTTTCTAGTTCAGATTATGGTGGCGCAGCTGGTGGAGCTGCTGCCTCAGAATGCCAGAGACCCGAGTTCAATCCTGACCTTGGTTGCTGTCTGTGTGGGATTTGCACATTCTGTGACCGCGTGGGTTTTCTCCCGGTGCTCTGGTTTCCTCCCACATCTCAAAGACGTGGGGGTTTGTGGGTTAATTAGCTCTCTGTAAATTGACCCGAGTGTGTGGGGAGTGGATGTGAAAGTGGGATAACATAGAATTAGTGTGAGCTGGTGATCGTTGGTCGTGTGGGCTTGGCCTATTTCCGCGCTGTATCATTAAAACTAAATTATCAGCACATGATTTTTGTTACCTTTGCGTTTAATTTCGAGAGGCTGTTATCGCTGGGTTTGGTTAGCTATCTTGTTTGAAGCAATCAATTGTAGATACTTGTGGACTCGATGATTTCCTGGAGATTGAAAAGATAGCAAAAGGAATGGTTGGTGCTTTTATTTTTTGCTTTATGCTTTTATTGCTTAAAGGTTTGGTGAGTGAGCGAGATCACGCTTGTCCGTGGTCGGTGTCGGGTCCGGGTGTGTTGAATTGCTGCTGGGGTTGGCTGAAGAATTCCATTGCCTTGAAATTAGCAGAATAGTGAAAGGCAATGGAATTCTTCAGCCAACCCCAGATCAATTCCCGCCGGGCTAACCGACAGCCCCGGACTGACGACACCAGTGGGCCCAGGCCCACAGCCAGCGCGGAGAAGAAGGGCTGATTCCAGCCCAACCCTGCTCCCCGCTGGGCCGGGGACTGCCAGCAGCCAAACCCCCCCAGTGCCGTTGAAAACCGAGCACCAACCATACACACAAAGTGCTGCAGCAACTCTGTGTCCTCCCCGCGCCGGCTGCAAGCCCAGCCGAACACCTCCGGCTGCCCCCGGACATTCTCGGGGTACCCCGGATGGGGACGAGGATGGCCCTGCAGCAACTCAACAGACCCGACACCGACCACGGACGAGCACGATCTCGCTCATTCACCAAACCTAGAAGAATCAAAGCTGGAAAAAACGGAAGAAATATAGGTCCACTGCTTCACTGCTTTCCAGGGCTGTTTTTATGCATAGTGACATTTGACCTGGGCATGCACAGTTGGAATACTGAACTCGCTTATTTGTTACAACTAGCCGGGTAGGAGCAAGGTTTGAACCTCATGTCGGGCAAAGCCAGTTTAAAGGTCAGGAGTTCATTTGTTTCTTGGAGACCAGTGAACCAGTGAAAGAGGAGTTGACAAACGCTCTGATTTGCTAAATTCCTGTTTCTGGCTGGGTTGGATGTCATCTCAAATAAAATAAATCAGACCTAACTGATGGTAATCTGGGATAATGTGGTCTCTCAGGATAATTACCAGTGCCCAGTCATTTATAAGTTCATAAATTATAGGAGCAGAATTAGGCTGTTCAACTCGTCAAGTCTACTCAGCCATTCAATCATTGCTGATCTTCCTTTAGAGATGAATTATGTGGTTTTAATTTCATTTGGATACATAACTGTTTTTGCTGCTGTTTTCAGCTGGAGCTGGGAGTATATATATATTGCATGTTGATACAAAATGCTGCAGTAACTAAGCAGGACAGGCAGCATCTCTGGAGAGAAGGAATGGGTGACGTTTCAAGTTGAGACCCTTATGTGTGTCAAAGGTTAGATGGTCTTTTGGTACTTGTAGTCTCTCGCTGGGATCTTCAGTGCGATTTGTAGTGTGGCAGGTAGTGCGTCTGCCTCTCAGCTCCAGATACCCAGGTCTGGCCCTGCCATTCAGACTAATCTGCATGGAGTTCACACTTAACTGCCTTTCCCACATCCTGCGGGTGACGCATGGTAACGCACGGTCATTGCCTCTGCTAATTTTATTGTGCGTTATCATGCGTCACTATGCGACAACGATGCATCATGATGCATGCCGCAGGTGACGCAACCTGTCGTATCTTGCCGTATCGCGTCGTGGGTGGAAGTACATTAACGTAGCTTGACGGCTGTGACATCTCAGGCGCTGTTCTATGCTTTCGTATGCTGTCGCATGCCGTCCTATGGCGGCGCATGGTGACACGTGTCCTGCCCTATGGTGACGCGTGGAAATTGGTGATACATGGTGACGCGGAGTGTCGTGCCTCGACGTGGCGGTGTCGTAGCCCTGCCATACTACTTGACAGTTTTTAGGCGACATCAGGCGTCAGTCACTGACGCCGGTCGTCGCTCATAAAATCGCAAAGAGGGACAGGGCCTTAAGTTACTCCTTCGTGTAGGAGCATCAGAAGCAGTTAATGGACGTGTGAGAGGGAATAAGTTACAAAGAAATAGGATTTTCACATAGGATTGATGCAGTTGTCTTGAGAGCATCAAGGGCCTTACAGTGGTGCAGCAATAGAGTTGCTGCCTTCCAGCACCAGAGGCCCAGGTTTGATCCTGACTATGGGTGATGTTTGTATGGAGCCTGTATGTTCTCCCTTTGACCTGCGTGTGTTTTCTCCGGGGGCTCCGGTTCTTCCAACACTCCAAAGACGTATAGGTTTGTAGGTTAACTGGCTCCAATAAAATTGTAAATTGTTCCTAGTGTGTGGGATAGTGCTAGTATACGGGGTAATTGCTGGTCGGTGCGGACTCAGTGGGCTGAGGCATCTGTTTTCGCGCTGTATCTCTAAACTAACCTAAACTAAAGCTGATCGGCTGGCAGCCATTTCTCCAGTAGGTTGGATCCTTGAAGACTGGATCTAGAGTGCTGTTCCCAGTATGGCATGGACAAGTGTTCCACAGCCAGATGCGCCATCTTTCATATGAGCACGGAGGCGGAGAGGAGAGCTCTTCACCGCATCGTCTACAGAGCGCAGAAAATTATTGGGACACCGCTACCAGCCTTGGAGGGCATCTACCACCCACGGTGCCTCAGGAAGGCCGTCAGCATCCATAAATTCAATTCAATTCAATTCAATTCAATTCAATTCAAATTTAATGTCATTGCACAGATACAAGTATGGGTACAACGAAATGCAGTTTAGTGTCAGTACGTAGTGATAGCAATGTTTAGATAAATACAGATAAATAAATACAGATGTGGGAATCTATCGGCGGGACTCCGAGTTCAGCAGTGCGATCGTGTTATTGTAGAAGCTACTCCTCATCCTGCTGGTGCGGGACCTGAGGCTCCTGTACCGCCTCTCCGATGGTAGGAGGGCAAACAGTCCATGGTTAGGGTGGGAGGGGTCCTTGATGATCTTCCCAGCCCGTCTCAGACACCGTTTTCGGTGGAGGGCATCCAAAGCAGGGAGCGGGGCACCGATGATGTGCTGGGCGGTTTTCACCACCCGTTGTAGTGCCTTCCTGTCTGCTACGGTGCAACTGCTGTACCATACCGTAAAGCAGGTGGTCAGGATGCTTTCGATGGTACAGCGTTAGAAGTTGGTCAGGATCTGGGGGGACAGGTGGGCTTTTTTGAGCCTCCTCAGGAAATAAAGGCGCTGCTGCGCCTTTTTGACCAGCTTGGAGGTGTTGAGGGACCAGGACAGATCCTCCGAGATGTGTACCCCGAGGAATTTGTAGTTGGAGACCCGCTCCACCTCAGTCCCGTTTATATGGGTGGGGGTGTGTCTGCCCCCTCTGTTCTTCCTGAAGTCGACAATGATCTCCTTCGTCTTTTGGGAGTTAAGGACGAGGTTGTTATTGGCACACCAGGTTGTCAGGTGCTGGACCTCCTCCCTGTAGGCTGACTCGTCGTTATCGCTGATCAGTCCTACCACCGTGGTGTCGTCGGCAAATTTTATGATGGCGTTGGAGCTAAACTTAGGGATGCAGTCATGGGTGAAGAGAGAGTAGAGGAGAGGACTGAGCACACAGCCTTGTGGCACGCCAGTATTCAGTGTTATAGTGGAGGAGGTGAGGTTGTTGATCCTAACAGACTGGGGTCTGTTAGTGAGGAAATCACTAGACTCCTAAATAATAGATTAATAAAGACTCCTCACACCCTTGTAATGGACTTTTTGAACTACTCCCTTCCGGCAGACGTTACAAGGCCTTCTGTGCCCGCACCTCCAGACTCATTCCCAGAGCTATAGCGGCTCTGAACCGACCCTGCTGACTGCCCCTTACCCCCATGGACTGTCTCCCTTGGATGGTCACGTTGCACAGACACATCTGCACTTTAGTCTGTTTTGACTGTTTTACTGTTCTAATGTTCTTTTTACAAACCTTGTTCTTGGGGTATCTAAACCTAAATTTTATTTGTTATTTAAGTTATGACATTGGATGGAAGCTGCATACCCAAATCTCGTTGCACTTATGTGCAATGACAATAAAATATATTATTATTATTAATAAACCCAGGCCCCATCATGCCAGTTAATGACATTCTTCCAAATGCCTCATAGAATACCCATCCTTAACTAACGTCTTTAAAAATTGAGTAAAACACAAAAGTGTAGGAGGAGCTCAGCGGTTCAGGCAGCAGCTGCAGAGGGAAATGGACAGACTACGCATGCTGTCTCGGGTAGTGGCATCAGAAGCAGTTAATGAACTCGTGAGAGAGAATAAGTTACAGGTAAATACTTTGGGAATGGGATTGAAGCAGTTGCCTAGAGAGGCTGTGTGTACTCCAATTGGCTGAACGGCATCCTTTGCAGAAGGAAAGTATGAAATTGCTGAACAAATAACACTCTGAGGTTGGATGGGACATATTACTTATCAAACCAAATTCAAAACAGAACTAGTATTTATAATCGTGGATGTAACTCTTAGTTCGCAAGTGGAAGAAACTATCTTCCGTAGCTTTCTGGGCTGCCGTGACCCTGTACCCACTGAGCATTTGAAGTGACCTTGCAAATTTTAAAGATATTTGGGGATGTGCATTAAATATTGGTCTTGGCAGCAGCAGCCACATCCTGTGGATAAATGGCATTCAGACTGAAATGAGGCCGGTCCACATTTCTCGCTTTTACTTTTGCTTTTATATTCCCACCACCTGATTCACAATGTTGACTGTGCAGTGTTTTTCCTCTTGCTCGTAACCCGTCTTTTCAGATGACAAGATAGGGAAGTTGGTGTCCAGCTCTACAGTCCAGCTCCAGCACCTCTGTAAAAAACAAAGCCAAAATAAACAGCGAGGAATTTTAACTAGCTGTGTGTGGTCGGGGTAAGCTGGATAAAAGAGGGGGAAGGGGAAGACCCTTCACTACTGCAGTTCCCTTGTAGGAGGGGGGGTCAGGGGGAGCAGTAGGACCCAGCAGGGTCAGGCCACGTGCTGTCTGCATTGTGGAGGTTGTGGGTCTGGTGCTGAGTCTGGAACTGCTGGTTGCCAGTAGAGAGGTGAGGGTCGGTAGAGTCGCTGGTGGAGGCCCGTGAGGGGCTGAAGTAGAGATACGGGTCGGCGGCAGCAGCATCGTTGGCCCCGGGGAGACGATGAAGGTCGGCAGCCGGAGGCGGCAGTTTTGGTGGTCTGTGCTTGGGTGTGGCCGGGAAGGCGGTGAGGGTCGGTGAGGCAGTGGATGTTGTTGGTGCTCCTCGTGGTTGCCATCTCGGCCTTGTGGAGGTCGGGCAGGCGGCGCTGCAGTCCAGCGGTGGAGCTCCGGGCCGTTGGACGGTAAAGTCGAGGAGTGTCGGTGGAGGGACCAGTCTGGAGGCGGGCAAGCTTATGATCCTTGGTAGAGTCCAGATTTTGGTCCTTGAAAATAGGATTTTTGGAATTTTAAAAGTCCTTGAATTTATAGTTGTTCCAAGTGTACGAACCCTATTTAAACTTCCTCCTTAATGCTGTGCCTTCTAGTCTTAGCCCATTCAACCCAGCGAAAAATGTTCTGACTTTTCACCTTATCTCATGATCGTATATGCTTCTATGTCATCCCCTCAGCCTTCTGCTATCCAGAAAGAAAAACTTTAGCTTTTTCCCCCATTGTTTTGGTTCTCGGATAACAGATGATGCATCAATTCATTAGCTCCATTAGTTTAGTTTAGAGATACAGCACAGAAACAGGCCCTTCAGCCCACCGAGTCTGCACTGACCAGCGATCTCCACATACAAACACTATCCTACATACATTGGGGACAAGTTACACTTATACCAAGTCAATTAACCAACAAACCGGTACATCATTGGAATGCGGGAGCAAACTGAAGATCACTGATAAAACCCACACAGGTCACAGGGAGAACGTACAAACTCCGTACAGACAGCGCCCATAGTCGGGATCAAACCCGGGTCTCTGGCACTACAAGCGCTGAGGCAGCAACTCTACCGCTGTGCCGCCCTTTGTTGTGAGTTACGGATATGCACAGTTGGAAGTGTGTGCTGGAGCATATCTGTCCATTTCTGGCTGGAAAGTGAACACAAGTGTGACTTAGATAACTTAGGATGGCTTTGCTCCAAATAATTCCAAATAAGTAATTCATTCTTGTCTTAAATTGATTATGTGTGGCTCTTTTATAACGCATGATAAGCCACATACCTTCAACTATAGAAAGAGGAAGTAAGTGTACTGGGGCTCTTACCTGTAAATAAATATTAAAAGAGAACTGCAGATGCGGGAAATCTGAAATAAAAAGAAAACATAAAGTCCCGGAACCACTCAGTGGGTCAGGAAGCATCTGTGGAGAGAGAAACAGAGTTAACATTCCAAGTGGAAGACCCAGTGAAAACAACTTTTGTGTTAAGATGTCGGGAGGTTGAGGGTGAGCTGGATAAGGGGATGAGAGTGACACTGGTAGGGCAAGTCCAGGGGTACCCAAGGTGTAAATGCGATCAAAGACATACACAAGGTAACTCAGCCGATCAGGCAGCATCTCTGGAGAAAAGGGATGGGTGACATTTTGTGTTGGGAAGAAAGGTTTTCAGGGGCACCACGGTGGTGCAGCGGTAGAGTTGCTGCCTTACAATGCCAGCGACCCGGGTTCGATCCTGTCCACGGGTGCTGTCCGTACTGAGTTTGTACATTCTCCCCGTGACCTGCGTAGGTTTTATCCGGGATCTCCTGTTTCCTCCCACACTCCAAAGTGGTTTGTAGGTTAATTGGCTTGGTATAATTGTAAACTGCCCCTAGCGTGTGTAGAACAGCGTTAGTGTGTGGGGATCGCTGGTCGACGCCGACTCGGTGGGCCGAAGGGCCTGTTTCCACGCTGTATCTCTAAACTAAATTAAACTAGATGCTACCTGACCTGCTGAGTTGCTCCAGCACTTTCTGTCTTTCTTGGTAAAACAGCATCTGCAGCTCCTTGTGTCCATAGCCCAGTTTAAAAGGAGGAAAGTAGTGGAAAATTGGAAGGTGGGGATACCTTAAATTGTTGAGCTATCTTCAACGTCATCTGTTTAAAGCATATGAAGTCATTCACATTAAGTGAAATTCATGTATCCCGTGTGGTCAGTCGACAGGAAATGATCGGTGGATTAGAGGAATGAGGAATAGATGTGGTAGATGCAGTCCTTTGCCCTGAGTAGGTGAAGCGAGGACGTAGCTTTAAGGTGAAGGGGAAAAGATTTCATAGGAATCTGAGGGGTAACATTTTCACACAAAGGGTGGTGGGTGTACTGAACAAGCTGCCGGAGGCGTTAGTTGATGCAGGGATTATCCCAATGTTTAAGAAACTGTTAATCAGATACATGGATAGGACAAGATTTGGAGGGACATGGGCCAAACGCGGGCAGGTGTGACTAGTGTAGCTGGGACGTGTTGGCTGGTGCAGGCAAGTTGGGCCAAAGGGCTTGTTTCCACGTTGACTCTATAGGAAAGCTTGTCATATTGATTATGAGGATGGTTGGTGAGTTGGAGGAGAAAAGGTCAGATTTGCACAAGAGTGCATGACAAGATGAATCAGCATCAGAATTTTGTATTCTGTCAGGTTGGTTTATTGTAATAAAGTCTACCAGATTAAATATGAATAATCCATTGCTAACTGCCTATGATAGTTTTTATTTTGTGATAATCACCTTCATGGATAAGGTGCTTCTTTATTGTTTGATAACATAATTCAGCATACCCATGAATTTAAACCTTGTCCTTTCCTCATGTGTAGGAACATACAGTAATTGATAGAACTGCTGCCTCACTGCACCAGGGACTTGGATTTGATTCTTACCGTTTGTGTTGTCTGTGCACATTTTCTCTGTCACCGTGTGGGTTTCCTCCCATATACCCAAAGACGTGCAGATTTGTGGATTAATTGGGCCTCAGCAAATTGTCCTGGGTGTGTGGGATGTGGATAAGAAAGTGGGATGATGTAGAACTAGTGTGAAAGGGTGATTGATGGTTGGCGTGGACTTGGTGGGCCGAAGGGCCTATTTCCACGCTGTATCTCCAAACGAAATAATAAAATAGATCTGCAATAGACCTTTTGGTCCCTCAAGCCTGTGCCATCGTTAATCAAGTTCATGGCTGATCATCTATCTTTCCATCATTTTCCACTGCTTTCACCAAATCCCTTGATTCCCTCAATATCCATTTCTGATTTGAATGAACTCAGTGAATTTGGATTTGTAGTTTGCTTCAGACTCCAGCATCTGTGCCTCCATTCTAACACCGTTCCTGTTCTCTGTTCAGATTTTGTCCAGGCCTTGCTCCGTGTCCGTGGAGTCGTTGCGGAGACATCTTACTGTTGTTCTGTGTGAGCTGAGGCCCACCATGGAGGAGATACAGACCGTGGTGGCCGGTGCTCGAGCTGCCTTCAACCTGGGCAAAACCCGCCCGCTGGAGTTCCGCCTGCAGCAGCTGAGGGCCATGGAGAAGATGCTGACGGAGAGGAAGGATCTGATCTCGGAGGCGCTGCAGAGGGACCTGCACAAGGTGGGAAATAAAGTTCTCCATAAGCGATCTGAAGGTCCTCATCACCCTGCACCTTCAGTAGGATGATGATCTCATTCAGAAGTGATAGAGGATTGATTTATTCTCATTCTCTGCCTTTTACTGCCCCGTTGCATCTCCACACCCATCCCTTCAATGTCAACAATGTAAACCCCCGTTTTAACAGACCTCTTTATGACAGATTTGACCTGTCCACACCATCCCTGGCTCGTGCCGAATCCCTGGCCGCTTGTAGCCCTGGCTACCCCCACACCGTGCCCCACTCTCGCTGGCTCCCCAGCTTGCTGCTCCATCTGTCCCCCACACCACCCACCCCCCCCCCCCCGGCTCGCTCTAGCTTCCATGACAGCCCTTCTGACACCGCCACCGGCCCACACAACCTCACCTGACATTGCCTCCACCACCACTAAACCTGGAAGAGACCTCGCCCTCCCCTGCTTTTTTACCAAAGTGGGAGATATCCGATACCCGAGAAATTTCCCTGCCCTCCCCTCCCCCTTTCCCTACCCCTGCCCCGAGCAAAAGAAGGGAAAAGGAGAAGATTATTTTTTTTTTTTAAAGACTTCCCTCCTGTCTGAATTTGCAGAATGCATTTGCGGTGGACATTTATGAAATGGTGGGCATTCTGAATGATATAACCTTGGCCATAAACAAGCTGCCCGAGTGGATGGAGCCAGAGCACGTGTCGAAGAACATGATGACCATGATGGACACTGTGTACATCCACCGCCAGCCTCTTGGTGTGGTTCTTATCATTGGGGCCTGGAACTACCCATTGGCCCTGGTGCTGCAGCCGTTAGTTGGGGCCATCGCGGCAGGTATGTTCCCGTTTATTTCCTCACCCGTAACATTACCCTCGATGAGGAGTGAAGTGTCTTCCCTGTCCTGCCCGGGGTTTCAGTCTTCACTTCCGTGGAAATTCTGCATTTGTGTCAGTCTGTGCTCCAGGAGGTGACGTTCTGTGTCGGGACCACGGTAAACTGGGTGCTCCAGAGACCAACGTCCTGGGCTCTCTGGTGGGAAGAGAGTGGGCTGTGGGCCCATGTGTGGAGCTGCTATCCCCTGGGAATGCCGGCTCACTCTCCTGCACTCATCCGGGATCTGGGAACTCCGACCAGGATGGGGATCAGGAGTAGGAACCGTGGCTGATTCCCAAGGCTGCACCTTCTCCTCCCGAACCCCAGTGTCATGTCCGCACTTCTACAGTGGCGCAGAGGTTGAGGAGAGAGACACCCTTGTTAGTCTCAGTACACTGTGGACACGTCTATTTCACTAGGAGAGTCAAACCAGAGGATGTCAATTCAAAATAAATGATAGATGTTAATAAATGTTGTGCACATTAACTCCCAGACAAATCAGTAGAGATGTGGGGGGGGGGGGTGGTTAGGGGGGCAGGGCTGGGTATTCTGTCTTCTGCTGAGGACAGAATACTGAGTGTGGGGGGGCAGGGTATGGGGGAAGGGCTGAGGGGGGGAGAGGGGATGTGGGGGGGAGGGTCCTGGAGTTCCCCACCGCTGGGAGTGTTGGGGTTAGATGGAAGTGATGCCATAAGCAGAATCTCGGGGAACAGCAGCTGAAGGAGGTAAAAGAAGGACGTGTGGGAGGGGGCTTGGGTGGAGCAGCAACGCCAGCATGGCCCGGTGGGGCCGAGTGGCCAGATCTGGTGCCGTAAACCCCGAGTAATACTCGGTGTTCCATTCCCGTTCCCAGGAAACGCGGCGGTGGTGAAGCCATCGGAATTGAGTGGGAACATGGCACAGCTCCTGGCCCAGCTCCTCCCTCAGTACCTGGACAAGGTGAGTGTGGCCGGGTCAGGGCACCGCACTGACGATGGCAGGGTGGCGCAGCGGTAGAGTTGCGGCCTTACAGCACCAGAGACCCCAGTTCGATCCTGACTACGGGTGCTGTCTGTACGGAATTCGTACGCCTTCCTCGGGACCTGCGGGGATTTTCTCTGACACCTTCGGTTTCCTCCCACACCCCAAAGACGTGCAGGTTTGTAGGTTAATTGACTTGGTATAAGTGTAAATTGTCCCTAGTGTGTGTAGCATATTGTTAGTGTGTGGGGATCGTTGGTCGGCACGGACCCGGTGGGCGAAAGGCCACTGTATCTATAAACTCAACTAAGAATATGGGTTGGATCATTTAGGACTGAGATGAGGAAACATTTTTTCACCCAGAGAGTTGTGAATCTGTGGAATTCTCTGCCACAGAAGGCAGTGGAGGCCAATTCACTGGATGTTTTCAAGAGTGAGTTAGATTTAGCTCATAGGGCTAAAGGGATATGGGGAAAACGCAGGAACGAAATACTGATTTTGGATCCATTGACCGCCATGATCATATTGAGTGCTAGTGCTGACTCGAAGGGCCGAATGGACTGCTCCTGCACCTATTGTCTGTGTTTCTAACTGAGTGTCCTCTTTCTTCAAGGAGCTCTACCCCGTCATCAATGGAGGAGTGAAGGAGTCCACGGAGCTACTGAGCATTCGGTTCGACCACATCCTGTACACGGGCAGCGCTGCCGTGGGCAGGATCGTCATGGAGGCTGCCGCCAAGCACCTGACGCCCGTCACCCTGGAGCTCGGCGGCAAGAGTCCCTGCTATGTGGACACCAACTGTGATCTGGACGTTGCCTGCAGGTTGGCCTCTGGTCACGGGGGGGGGGAGGGGGGTGGAAGATGTCACACTTGTGTCACCATAGAGGCAGTAGATAAAATGCAGCAGCTGAGTGGAGACAGCAGAGAAGGCCTTATAAATTCCCATGAAGGTTCCATAGCTGGACGTGGGTACAGCATGGGAACGCAGGGTACTGAGCCATCCTGAATGGTTAACTTTCACGCATTGTACTCGCATGTGTGCTGGCGGGGAGCGTCACGGCTGCACACGTGTGCGCGGTATGTTAGGAACACTGGGATGACGGCGACACAGGACTTGCGCCTATAATACGAATTTGGAAACAAATAAAATTAACTTTAAAATTAAGAAAATTATTGCTTCTTTCTCCAATAGCTAATAATCCCTCATTCAAACCATCCATTATTGATAAAACGTTTATCCATTGGGAAAGAATAGGAATTAAAACGATGGGAGATATGTATGAAATGGGAATTTTTTTATCATTCCAACAACTACAACTAAAATATAATTTGAAAAGTAATCAATATTTCAAATACCTTCAAATTCAAGATTATTTGAAAAAGTATATACAAGGATATCAAACTTTAACCTCAGATTTATTGGAGGAAGGAATGAATAGAAAGGCAGAATCAAGCCATTTAATATCTTACTTATATAATATAATTCTAAATATAGAAACACCAACGACAGAGGCATTTAGAAGAGACTGGGAACAAGAGTTATTGATAAAAATTCTGAACGATGGGATAAAAATGTATTATATGTAAACAAATGTTCAATGAATGTAAGACATAACCTAATTCAATTTAAAATTTAACATAGATTATATTATTCAAAAACAAGACTGAATAAAATATTTTCAAATGTTTCCCCCATCTGCGACAAATGTCTAACTCAAAATGCCACTATAGCACATTCCTTTGTCTCTTGTACAAAACGGTATAAATTTTGGAATTAAATTTTTGGAATTTTTACAAAACTATTTAACACAAAATTGAACCCCAATACAGAATTGATTATCTTTGGATCAATGGTAGAGGGAAGTAAACTAACTATATTCCAAGAAGCTTTTCTTAATTATGGTCTAATAACAGCAAAAAAACTTATACTTAAATTTTGGAAAAACGCACCTACGCCAACATTCAAAATGTGGATCTCAAGCATGTCTGAAACGCTACATCTTGAAGAAATGAGATTCCTCCTACTAGGCTAAGTAGACCAATTCTTAAAGATTTGGTCTCCTTTTTATCAACTTTTTACAAGCATATGGTGCAACATAACATAACCTTAGAAATTAAATGGTTTCGAACTGGGTGACGGATGGGCAAAAATACGAGATAGGTAGATCTCTCCTAATCTTTCTTTACTTTCTCTTTTTCTTTCAGTCATTTAGCTTCTCATCTCTGTCCTTTATTTATTTTGCTTTCTGTTTCTACTCGCTTGTCTATCTATTCTGACACTCTTTATTTCTTTTTTTCTCTCACTGTTCTTTTATTATTAAATCAAAAGTATGAAGTTGTACAAGAATGGAAACATGTATTTATGTATTAGGTACTTAAGTACAACCTAATTGTACTTACTTCTAACAAAAATAAACAAAAAACAAAAAAAAAAATATTCAGAGCAGAGGGTGAATTTCGTGGCATCACGTTTTGGCGGCTGCCTGTGAACCACTGGTTTGTCCTTTCCAGACGCATAGCGTGGGGCCGATACACCAACTGTGGCCAAACCTGCATTGCTCCCGACTACATCCTGTGCAGTGAAGACATCCAAGACCAAGTGGTGAAGAAGATCGTCACCGCCCTTACGGTGAGTGCAAAGAGAAAGTCAGTCGGCATCTGAAAGAGGAAAGTGCCACCAAGACGAGTGAGATTGTTGAAGGGATGTGAATGGGTTCTAGTGGCTCCATCCCCAGTTTCCCCATCCACATGTTCATTCTGTTACTTCTCAGAGGGTGGGAGTTGCTGGTAAGGTCAGCCCTCTTGCACGAGCACTCACTTTGTGGTGACGAGATGTTGGGCTTTACTCCCTCTCCCCTGACTCAGTCTGAGGAAGGGTCTCGACCCGAAACGTCTCCCATTCATTCTTTCCAGAGACGCTGTCTGTCCCGCTGAGTTACTCCAGCGATTTGTGACTGTCTTACTCCTGAGCCAGTGGCTGCCCGTTGATATGGCCGTGCAACTTGTGAGGCTTATTCAGTGGTGGTGGGAGTGCTGGTGTCCATTACTGTTAAAACACAAAGTGCGTGCTATAACACCAGGATAAGCACTCAACCAAGAAAACCAAGCACAATGCCAAAGTAGTATCTAAACTACCCATACACACTTGTGCTATAGGACAATAACTAACTTCATGTTCAGTAATAAGCTATCTACATGTTAACAAACACTCAAGCTAAATAATTAATCAAGAAACCCAATGCCAAAGGCCACGTGAGAATCTAAAATGCCTTCACATAATGGCGCTGGAGTTGCATATACTGTAAGCCCATGAGGATTGCAGTTTTTAAAATGGACCTCAGATTCACAAACCACTGAGAGACATTTCTATGCCTGATAACCCCAACAACCTTCCTGATCAAAATATTTTCCACAGCCATTTTGGCCCTCGTGGAGCCTTGGGCTTTTATGCTCGTTCCATCTGCACGTTTCATCTGGGGATGGATCCGTGGACGGCAAGTTCCATGAAAAGGTCATGGTGTGCAACGCTCATTTTATCTCCCATCTAACATACCAGTTGTGGTGATGGGGGGATGGTTTGTCGTTACCCCGCCTTGGCCGCCTGTGGACAGCTCCCTTTGCATTAGACGCTGCTTCCTCAAGTCCTGGCATGGGATGCCCATTGAAGTGTCGTCTTCATCTGCTTGTTTCATTCTGTTCCAGGAATTTTACGGATCCGATCCCCAGAAATCCCCCGACTATGGGCGAATTGTCAACCTGCGCCATTTTCAGCGAATTATGTCTTTGCTGGAGGGAGTGAATGTGGTGTATGGCGGTAAAAATGACGAAGAGGATCTCTACATAGGTACGTGCAGCATCTGTGGGAGGTCATACAACCATTGTCATAGTCATGCAGCACATAAACAGGCCCTTCAGCCTGACTTGTCCATGGCATCCAACATGCCCCCTCTAAACTAGTCCTACCTGCCCATGTTTGCCCATATCCCTCTAAACCTTTCCTAGCCATGTACAGTGCCCTCCATAATGTTTGGGACAAAGACCCATCCTATATTTATTTGCCTCTGTACTCCACAATTTGAGATTTGTAATAGAAAAAAAATCACATGTAGTTAAAGTGCAATCATTAACAGCAAATAGGGTGGACACAGGGTCAGTGCCCTATTTGAATGGATGAATGAAAAAGTTTATTGGCCAAGTATTCACATACAAGGAATTTTCCTTGGTGCTCTGCCAACAAGTGACAACATGACATACAGTGACAGTTAAGAATGATACATAAAACATTAAACATTAATAATAAAACATTATTGGTTAAACATGTGAATTAAATAAAATACCAGAGCAAAAGGAGGCTACAGATTTTTGGTTATTGAGTAGTGCTACTACTCGTGGAAAAAAACTGTTTTTATGTCCGGCTGTGGCAGCTTTGACAGCCCGGAGTCGCCTTCCAGCGGGAAGTGATTCAAAGAGTTTGTGGCCAGGGTGAGAGGGGTCAGAGATGATCTTACCCGCTCGCTTCCTGACCCTGGCAGTGTACAGTTCATCAATGGAGGGAAGGTTGCAGCCAATAACCTTCTCAGCTGATCGGACGATTCGCTGCAGCCTCCAGGTGTCATGCTTGGTGGCTGAGCCAAACCAGACCATGATGGAGAAGGTGAGGACAGACACTACGATGGCCATGTAGAATTGGACCATCATTGCCTGTGGCAGATTGTGCTTCCTCAGCTGCCGCAGGAAGTACATCCTCTGTTGTGCCTTTTTGACTGTGGAGTCGATGGTAGCCCCCCACTTAAGGCCCTTGAAGATGATGGTTCCCAGGAACTTAAAATACTCCACAGATGTGACTGTGGTGTTGTTGATGGTGAGTGGGGTGAGGGGAGGGGGAGCTCTCCTAAAGTCTACAATCAATTCCACTGTCTTAAGAGCATTGAGCTCTAGGTTGTTGCGATGGCACCAGGATGCCAGCTGTGACACTTCCTGTCTGTAGGCAGATTCCTCCCCATCCTGGATCAGCCCAATCAGGGTTGTGTCAGCTGCAAACTTGAGAAGCTTGACAGAGGAGTCTGTGGAGGTGCAGTCATTGGTGTAGAGAGAGGAAAGGAGAGAGTACGCAGCCTTGCGGTGCTCCTTTGCTGAGGGTTTGCGGGTCCGAGATGTGCTTTCCCAGCCTCACCTGTCTGTCAGGAAGCTGGTAATCCACCGACAGAGGGGTTCAGGCACAGTCAACTCGGAAAGTTTGGAGTGTAGTATCTCTGGCAGAATGGTGTTGAATGCAGAGCTAAAATCAACAACCAAAATCCTTGCATAAGTCCCTTGGTGCTGGGTGCTGGAGGATGAAGTGCAGACCCAGGTTGACTGCATCACCCACAGATCTATTGGCCTGATATGCAAACTGCACAGAGTCCAGCAGGGGGTTTGTGATATTTTTCAGCATGACCAGCACAAGCCTTTCAAGCGTCTTCATGACTGCAGAGGTCAGTGTGACAGGCTTATAGTCATTAAGACGAGTAATCCTTGCCTTTTTGGGTACAGGGGCAATAGTGGAGACTTTGAAGCAGACAGGGACAGTACAAGTTTGCAGGGACTGGTTGAAAATGTCTGTGTAGACCGGTGCCAGTTGTTCGAGAGTAGAGGGGGAAACATTGTCCGGTTCTGGAGTTTTCTGGCTTTTCTGTCTTCTGAACAGCTTCTTCACCTCCTCTATTTTTATTGTTGATGATGGAGAAGTGATGTTGTGAAGCACAGAAGGTGTGGGTAATTGGGTGTGAGGTGGTGATTGGAGAGGGGTGGGTATGAAAGGGTCCAGTCTTTGCAGACTGGGGTCTGGCTGTATTGGTTGGGGAGGGGGGGGAGGTGTACCAGGGTTATGTTTCTGCTTGTCAAACCTGCAGTAGAACTCATTCAGGTCGTTGGTCAGCTGACGATTGTCCAAAGAGCGGGGGGTTTTCCTCTGTCAGCTGGTGATTTCTTGCAAGCCCTTCCAAACTGAAGAAGAGTCACTAGCTGAGAACTTGCTCCTCAACATCTCAGAGTACCTTTCCTTGGCAGCTCTGATTCCTCTTCTTGTACTTGGCCTGCCTGTAGAGGTCTGCATCCCCACTCCTGTAGGCTTCCTCTTTAGACTGTCGGAGCTGTAAACCAGGGCTTGTCGTTGTTGAACCAGGTCTGGGTCCTAGTTGGAATGCAACAGTCCTCACAAAAGCTGACATATGATGAAACAGTGTCCATATACTCATCGAGGCTTGTGGTTGCTGGAGTTAAACATCTGAGCATATATGTGCTCAATGACTCAGACTACCCGTTTCCACACCTGTAAAATCACCAGCCTTGCCCGTTTCAGCACAGCCAGTGCAAATAACTCTCCCCCCTGCTAGCTCTTACCAGCCCTGTCCAACCTCTCTCTGCATTCATCCCAATTCCGTGGTTGTGCTGAAGGCTCTCAGACCAGAAATATTAACTCTGCAAAATCTTTCAACAGATGCTGCCTGTCCTAATGAGTGTTTCAAGCATTTGCTGATTTTATTTCCTATTTCTAGTATCTGCAGTTTACTTTTCCATCCTCCCCCCTCCTCGTCGAATTAGTGCCCCAGCATTCCCAATGTTATTTGCACCATCACCGGCAGTCATGACCAACTACTTTGACCCCATAAAGAGGCCAAAAGTGCTGGAGTAACTCAGCGGGTCCGGCAGCATCGCTGGAAAACATGGATAGGTGACGTTTCGGGTCGGGACCCATCTTTATTCTCTTATTTGAGAGCAGGGTGAAAATGAACAGTAAAGTTAATGAAATCAACAAGTTCTGCACGATGCAGTTGTAGATGTAGTGGAGATAAAGTTGGCGGATGGAGCCAGTGTACGTTTGGTACAAGTATTGTTTGACGTAACCAACAGAAAGGGACCCATCTGTTACTCCAAGCTCTTCCATTCCATTCCTAACCTTCTCTGCCTTTCCAAACTCTTTAAAACCCACTATGGTCACCATGCAACCATCACCTGGGACGTGCCTCTATTTTGTTAACACTCCTCTGTGAAATGCTTTTGAACTGTATAAGTACCAGTTGATATTGTGAAGTTGGAGTGAATAGCAAACCAAGTGGCCCCCATCCAGCAATGAAATAAGTGATTTGACAACTTATTACTTTCAGTTGATTGGGGAACAATAACCACTTGAACTCCTCAGCCTTTTAACTGGTGCCACTGGTTCTGTTAGACAGCGGCAGTCCGCTTCAAATTCTAAATGATGGACTGAGCTATCAGGAGGCTCTTAGATTTCTCATTGCCTCCTTCCAGTGAAAGGGCAGGGTCCTGCAGAGAACACAAAGTGCTGGAGTAACTCAGCGGGTCAGGCAACACCACTGGAAGACATGGATAGACAACGTTTAAGTTAATGAGCCTTCTTCACTCAGGTTAGACTTTAGAGATACAGTACCTGTCCAAATGTCCTTCAAATGTTGTTATAGTACCTGCCTCAACAACCTCCTCCGGCAGCTCGTTCCATAAACCCCAAACCTTCTGTGTGGAAAAAGTTGCCTCTCAGGTTCCAATTAAAATTTTCCCATCTCACTTTAAACCTATATCCCTTGGTTCTTGATTCCCCTACTCTGGGTAAAAGTCTCTGTGTAAGGTAATAATTCACCTTATTAATTACCCTCGTGATCTTGTATACCTCTATAAGATCACCCCTCATCTCCAAGGAACAAGCTCCTAGCTAGCCCAACCCTTTCCTGGCAATATTCTCTGCACTCTTTCCAACTTAAGTCAAGTCAAGTCACTTTTATTTTTATAGCACATTTAAAAAACAACTCTCGTTGGCCAAAGTGCTTTACAATTGGTGGAGGTACTAACTTAAGAACATCCTTCCCATAGCAGGGTGGCCATAACTGAACATAATACTCCAAACGTGTCCTCACCAACACCATGACAGTGCTGCACTGCACCCTGTCACAGACAGACAGTGTACCACAAGGAACAAGGTACCAGTGGGATGATGTATGATATCTGTTCAAGTAGATCTCAGTTTAGTTCACACTTTGACCAGCGAGGTCACTGTCCTGTGGTGGAATGGAACCACGAATAATTCCTGCTGTTTTACTTCCCTTGTTTCATTACGTTCTCCGCCCCTCCAGTGAGAGGTAGTTTCTCATTCCGGCTTTCCCTGCTCATAGAAGGCCCCGTCCCTTCCCCTCTCTGGAGAGAATCTCGCTGAGAGTCTTTCACTGTCCTCTAACCCCCCCGAACTGCAGCACCAGATGGACTGGGAGAGGGGAAGGAGGGAGAGAAGGGGTTACAGAGAAATAGAGAGATGTTGTGAAAGGGGGCAGGGAGGGAGGGAGAGAGAAAAAGGAGAATTGGAAAGGGAAAGAGAGGAGAGGAGGGGAGGAGGAAAGGGGTAGAGGGCAATCATGATGAGAGGGAGGGGGGAGAGAGAAAGAGTGTGGGAGAGAGAGGGGATGGAGAGGGGGAAAGGAGGAGAAGGAGGGTGTCAGAGGTTATGGGGAGAAAGGAGAATGGGGTCAGGAGGGGGAGATAGATCAGCCAAGATTGAATGACGGAGTAGACTTGATGGGCTGAACGGCCAATTCGTCTCCCATCACTTATGATCTTATGACATGATCTAGAACAGGAGAGAGGGAAGCGAGGAATGATGGTGTAGATGCACGGTCGTTTACAAAGAGTAGGGGAATCGAGGACCAGATCTCCTGCCCTTATTTCACCGGCAGGAGTTTAGAAATGGCCGTAGGGTCTTTCTCCTGGCCGTGTGTGTGACTGGGACGGGCTCAGGCCCAGGTTTGGGCCGGCTGGGTGGGCGGGTGCTGGGAAAGGGTGGTCTGGGCTGTGGATCAGGTACGGGGAGGGGCACGGAGTTGGAGGCAGCGGGAGGAAGCGGTGAGGTGGGACACGGCAACTCAGCCCATGGGCCGGGGCAGCCCTTGCCCTGGTAACTGTGGTCAGGGGTTTGAGTGGAGGGAGGGAGGGGTGGTCCTGGTTGTCCCTCACGCCCGACCCTGACCCATTCCAGTCGCCTGCCTGCCTGCCGGTCGTACAACTCATTCTTCATTAGTACGGCTGCCAGGGGTTATGGGGAGAAGGCAGGAGAATGAGGTTATGAGGGAATGATAGATCAGCCATGATTGAATGGCAGAATAGGATTTATTCTGCTCCTGTAACAAATGAACTTATGAACTGACACGAGCTGCACGGGGAGGTGCTGAGTGGTGACGCTGCTCCTTGTGCAGGGACTGAGCCCACAGCTGATGGGCAGAGAGCAGGGACACAGAGCTGTGACTAACTGGCCAACGCCTCACTCTGTTGATGATCCTTCCCGTCTCTCCTTCCCTCGTTCAGCTCCCACCATTGTGACGGACGTGGATCCCGACTCCAGGATCATGCAGGAGGAGATCTTTGGGCCGGTGCTGCCCATCGTCACGGTCAATGGTGTGGACGAGGCCATCGCCTTCATCAGCCGGCGCGACAAGCCTCTGGCTCTGTACGTCTTCTCCCACGACAAGAAGGTGATGCTCGCTGTTTTCACCCACGCCCGTGCTTGGACTCGCTCTGCCCAGAGATAATCAATGCTCACAACTCTTCCGTGTTTTCCCGGTTAAAACATCCTCCAAGCCCACAGCCCTCCGGGATCTCTGGTATCTTGTGTATCTCTGAATGTCATCGCTCCACCATTCACAACCTCTAGCTCCCAACCTTTGGAATTTCCCGTCTAAACATCTCCATCTCTCCCTTCTCTCCAGATACTCCGATTTCTCAGCAAACTTTCTATCCCTGCCCCAACACCTCGGTATGTGTCTCGGAATCAAATAGTGTTTAGTAAGGTTTAGATATACTACACAGAATGCACAGGAAATGGCTCTACGCGTTCCTTTATATCTTTCAAAAATAGGCCACCAGGTTCAAATGAACCTCAGTGGCAGTGTTGCGTGTTGGTCTGAGGGACTGGATATGTGCTTCCGGTTCCTTATCTCAGCATTGCCACTGCAGGGAGGCAACAAGCTCCAGGTCAGGTTCTTTTTCACCAAATGGAAGGGCACAACTTTAGAGAGATACAGCGCGGAAACAGGCCCTTCCGCCCATCAGGTCCGTGCCGACCGTCTATCCCTAGCACCATCCTACAAACTAGGGACAATTTACAATTTATTGAAACCAATTAACCTACAAACCTGCACGTCTGTGGAGTGTGTGGGGAAACCGGAGCACCCGGAGAAAACCCACACAATCACAGGGAAAACGTGCAAACTCTGTACAGACAGCACCCATAGTCAGGATTGAACCAGGGTCTCTGGCACTGTGAGGCAGGAACTCTACCATTGTGCCACTGTTCTAATTGTGTTTTTCTCTCACTCCCTCTCTGTGCAGTTGATAAAGAGGATGATTGCAGAGACATCCAGCGGTGGTGTAACAGCCAATGACTGCCTCATCCACTACACAGTACACACTCTCCCATTCGGCGGTGTTGGTGAGTTCACTTTGTACATTTTGCCTCCTGTCCGCACTGCACAGTAGGTCGAACATAACACGCCGCAGACGGAAGGAAAGCAAACTGGTTTCTCTGCGCTGGGATCAGGGGCCACAGTTTAAGAATAAGGAGTAAGCCATTTAGAACGGAGACGAGGAAACACTTTTTCTCACAGAGAGTGGTGAGTCTGTGGAATTCTCTGCCACAGAGGGCGGCGGAGGCAGGTTCTCTGGGTGCTTTCAAGAGAGAGCTAGATAGGGCTCTTAAAAATAGCGGAGTCAGGGGATATGGGGAGAAGGCAGGAACGGGGTACTGATTGGGGATGATCAGCCATGATCACATTGAATGGCGGTGCTGGCTCAAAGGGTCAAGTGGCCTCCTCCTGCACCTATTGTCTATTGGAACTGTAAGGATGTAGTGGAGCCATAGAGGTGTACCACACAGAAACAGACTCGCCTCAATCTTTGGGCAGCACAGTGGCACAGCGGTAGAGTTTTTGCCTGACTCCATCAGAGACCTAGGTTCAATCTGTGCTGTACGGTGTTTGTACATTCTTCCCGTGACCATGTGGGTTTTCTCTGGGTGCTCCAGGTTTCCTCCCACACTCTAAAGAGGTACAGGTTTGTTGGTTAATTGCCTTCGGTAAAAATAGTAAATTGTCCTCAGCGTGTAGGATAGCGTTAGTGCAGCGCGGACTCGATGGGCCGAAGGGTCCGTTTCCGCACTGTAACTCTGAATATTCATGCTGAATTTTTCCACTTCTGCACTAACCTTAGTGCCTCAGCGTTTTCAGTTGAGGATGTCGGATTGGTCTTTGATCTTCATGAATGATGTGATGCAATAAATTAGAGATACTGCATTCTTCTCACCTCTGTTCATGGAACCTTGCCATGGATAACTTGGCTGTCCTTCCCTCCCTACATTGTAAAACTGCTCATTAGATTGCTTTCGCACAATATTGCTTTTCAAAGATTTCCTCCTCTGGAATACCTCAGGCAGCAACAGTGATGGATGTATTAGAAAGGGAAGGTGACTTTCTTCACATGGAAAAGTGCTACAATTTATTATTTAATAGAAGATAATCTTTGCACTTGTACCCTGCTGCTCTCAGTTTAAAGGATGCAACATAACTGACCTATATTGGGATACTGCTTATTTTTGAACTCTTTTATATGTCTGAACGTAAACATGCAGATACAGCAGGCCGCGAAGAAAGCCAATGGCATGTTGGTCTTCATAACACGAGGATTTGAGTATAGGAGTAAAGAGGCCCTTCTGCAGTTGTACAGGGCCCTGGTGAGACCACATCTGGAGTATTGTGTGCAGTTGTGGTCTCCTAATTTGAGGAAGGACATCCTTGCTATTGAGGGAGTGCAGCGTAGGTTTACAAGGTTAATTCCCGGGATGGCAGGACTGTCATATGAGGAAAGATTGGAAAGAATGAGCTTGTATTCACTGGAATTTAGAAGGATGAGAGGATATCTTATAGAAACATATACAAGGACTGGACAAGCTAGATGCAGGAAAAAAAATCCCAATGTTGGGGGAGTTCAGAACCAGGGGCCACAGTCTAAGAATAAAGGGGAGGCCATTTAAAAAATGTTTTCACCCAGAGAGTTGTGAATTTGTGGAATTCTCTGCCACAGAAGGCAGTGGAGGCCATTCACTGGATGAATTTAAAAGAGGGTTAGATAGAGTTCTAGGGTGTAATGGAATCAAGGGGTATGGGGAGAAGGCAGGCATGGGTTACTGATTGTGGATGATCAACCTTGATCACAATGAATGGTGGTGCTGGCTTGAGGAGCCGAATGGCCTCCTCCTGCACCTATTTTCTATGTTTCCATGTATCTACAATAACAGGTCCTTCAGTCAATTTTGTCTGTGCTACCCAAGATGTATTTTACAATAATCCCATTTGCTTGTGTTTGATCCATTTTCCTCTAAACCTTTCCTGTCCAAATGCCTGTAAACATTGCAAGTGTATCCGCCTCCGCCACCTCCTATGGCAGTTCGTTCCATGCACCCACCGGTGTCTGTGTGGAAAAACGCACCTTGGATCCCTTTTAAATCAGTCCCAATCATACCAGTTTGTTCCAGTTTTGCTGTAGCCTTTGCCCTTATCTGCATTCCTAACAAAATAAATATGGATGAAGTAGGCTGCACAATCCATCAATAAAACAGTTTGGTTGTCATCCAAGCTCGCACTACAATACTCCAGTTGTGTTACAAACACAGGGCACTTGTCAATTACAAGCCAAACGCAGAAGCATTTTTAAAATCTACCTACCACATCATATTAAATAAAATGACCAATTTCCCTCCTGGGATAAATAAAGTTCTTTCACATATATCATAGCACAAAAGCTCTAGCTCAAATCAGTGACATTTGATTTAATAAGTTATAGTCTGGTCTTGAAGGGACAAATTTCTTTGTAGCAACATTATAATATAAGCCTCCAGAGATCATAATGAGTGAAGCCTCAGAAGATATGCTGGCTAGAACGGTTTATAGTTATGTGTAGCTGCATCCGCAGTGTGCAACCCATTAAGTATAGAAACATGTGCAAGTATGTACTGGAAGTGGATCTGCCATGGTATTGTGGAGGATGGGTCTAACCACAGAACATTTGGCCTGCGTCATACTACCCCT
The DNA here is from genome assembly GCA_035221665.1 of Okamejei kenojei. Taxonomy (NCBI): domain Eukaryota; kingdom Metazoa; phylum Chordata; class Chondrichthyes; order Rajiformes; family Rajidae; genus Okamejei; species Okamejei kenojei. The sequence continues at coordinate 30,739,761 of CM069156.1, read as the reverse complement.
CCCCTGTAGAATAGTCTGCATGGAAGAACATGCCAACTGGGCAGTCGGCTGCATGGAATATCCCCAGGACACGTAAAAGGGAACAATGGTCCCTGATGAATGGTGTCCCAAGTGGTCGTACAGCGGCATGCCTCATCACCAGTACTTTCAAACAAGCACCAAGACCTTGTTTGACTGCCAGTGAGCGGGGTTATTCCGAAGATCCTTTTGAGACGGTGAGTTCGAGGTGGCTGTGCTGGAGTGAGACTGGCAACAATCCATCCACATAAGTACGTATGTGCTGTCCGAGAAGCTCCAGAAAGGGAATTAGTGGTTTTGTTGAGGTTCATCTCAGGATGTTTTCACACGTGGGTGAGTTGAGGAGCACAGGGCATAGCCTCAGAATAAAAGGACACACATTAAGAAAGAAGATGAGGAATGTCCTTCTTAAGAAGGTGGTGAATCTGTGGAATTCATTGCCACAGACGGCTGAAGAGGCCTTGTCATTGGGTATTTCTAACGTGAGTTTGACAGATTTTTGATTACTAAGCATGTCAGAGGTTGTGGGAAGAAGGCAGGAGAATGGGGTTGAGAGGAAAAGATAGATCGACCATGATCTGGCGGAGTAGACTTGTTGTCCCAAATGGCCAAATTCTGCTCCAAGAACTTATGAACTTATGAAGCAGCAGTGTGACGCTGTGTACTATACGATCTGTATATGGGGATGTGTAAAGGGTCTTTAGACTTTAGAGATACAACACGGACATTGGCCTTCGGCCCACCGAGTCCACGCCGATCAGCGATCACCCTATACACTAGTACTACCCTACACACTAGAGACGACTTACAATTTTCCCAAAACCCAATTAACCTACAAACCTGTTACCTTTGGAGTGTGGGAGGAAACCAAAGCACCCTGAGAAAACCCACGCGGTCAAGACAAGAGTGCTTTATTGTCATGGATGGGACAATGAAATTCTTACTTGCTGCAGCACAACAGAAGATGTGAATATGTAAACATAGTACATAACGGGGGGAAGAGAAAAAAAAGAAAAAGTTCAATAAATAACAATTTCTTTATTCAAGGGGAGAATCTACAAACTCCGTACAGACAGCACCCGTAGTCGGGATTAAACCTGGATCTCTGGCGCTGTAAAACAGCAACTCTTCCCTGCGTTATGTCAGCTGTTGCAGGGTGAATGAACCTGTTGGAATGATCACCGTGGCCTGCCCAAAACCTGTTGGTCTTCTGTGGTGGGTGTATGGAGTGAACTGCCATGGGAAACCGCCCGCAGTCGTAGATGGGCATATTCCAAGGTCCAGTACTGTGTTGAAGAATGCACTGAAGCTTAGTGCAGCTGGAATAAGGGCCCTGTGGGAAACTCATATTTTAAGGGTGGAGTATATTGTATCTAAATACCTCACAAATATATCAGTTTGTTTCAGAAAGTAAAATTGATGTTTTGCTGATATGATGCAACCCTTGAAACATGATTTCTCATGTCGTGGATTATGATGTGGAATGCCCTACAGAGGGCGATGGAGGCCAATTCACAGGATGTATTCAAGAGTTAGATTTCGCTCTTAGGGCTAACGGAATCAAGGGATATGGGGAGAAAGCAGGAACAGGGTACTGATTTTGGATGATCAGCCATGATCACATTGAATGGCGGTGCTGACTCGAAGGGCGGAATGGCCTACTCCTGCACCTATTTTCTATGTTTCAATATTGTATTTTTCCAATTTTTATTTTTGCAAAACTAATGATGTTCTGCCTTTTCACAGGTGAGAGTGGCTTTGGGGCGTACCACGGCAAACACAGCTTTGATACATTCAGTCATCGCCGAGCTTGTGTGTTGAAGTCGCTGGGCATGGAAAAGATGAACAGTATCCGGTATGCGCCCTCCACGGACTCCAAGCACAAGTGGACGAACTGGCTTCTGAAGAAGAATTGAAGAATGTGGCAGATAGTGAGCACGCGTTCTCATTGCGATCTGAGTTTGATTTGTTCCATGGACGTAGGCAACTGTGGGAATTTTTGTCCATCTCCTATTTGCATTTGAAAAAGAGAAGAGTTTGGCTCTGGAAGGCTGCCAGCTTTTCCAATGAAGCTGCTCCCATGGTGTTGAATGGGAAATGTTAGTATTCTGACCCATAACAGCGAAGGAGAGGCAAAATATATTAAATCAAATCTAAAAGTGCTTGAGTAACCCAGCAGGCCAGGCAGCATCTGTGCAGGGAATGAATACGTAAGTGACGTTTTGGGTCAGGATCCCTTTTCAGACTAAAATATGTCTTAAAACTGGTAGATGAAGGGAACCTGGCATGTAGTACCATTCCAATATACCCAATGTGTTTTGACCTTGGCTTTGGTGACTAATACCAACATTTCTTCTATGGATGGACTGATCACTGTGTCCCCAATGAAATGACAAGAGGATTTGAGTATAGGAGTGTAAAGAAGATACTCGGATACCATTGGATCTTTACTACTTTATTAATCATACATTATTGCCCTAGCTGTACGCGGTCTGTCATGATCACCAGAGAGCGAGCTAGGGGTGTGTGGGTTACAATTATACTATCTGGTGTGGGGGTGGTTAGCATGAACATTGTCACTATCAATTAAAGGTGTATACACATATCATCTACATCCTTCCTCTACAAAAACAGTGAGTGACAGGGCGACCGCGTCTCATGCGCTAGGGTAAATGCAAACAGTAAAGCACGGGAATACAGAATCACACGTAATCGCCGTAACGGACCGGCGGCCTGACCAGGCGACGGGACCAGGTCCGAACCTCGCCATCACCTCCTTCCCCGATGGGAACAAGCGGGGACGACGTCGGGGCGTGGTGGGGGCTGCGGACAGGAGAACCCCTGGGCGCTGAAGGCACCGGGGGGGGGACGGCGAAGAGGAGGGCGAGGAAGCCGGTGAAAGTGGAACCGCAGCTGGGAGACGGACAGGAGAAGGACGGGGGGACCCCAGAGGAACGGGCAAGGCACTAGGCCACGAAAGTGGCAGCAGGGGGGCATACGGAGCCGCCGGGGGAGGGAGAGGCTCGTTCACGAGCCGGAGATGCTGGCGGGACCGGCGGTACACCTTGCCGTCGTGGTTGACAAGGTACGAACGAGGGGAGCCGGCAGAACCGACGACCACGGCCAGCTTGGAACGGCCAGAAATGGACCTCATATGGACAACCTGGCCGGTGAGAAGAGGGCGGAGGAAACAGCAGGACCTGTCATTGGAACGTTTCTGTATACCGTGTTTATGGGCAATGCTTTTCCGGACCAAGGCAGGTTTAAGAAGGAGACAGGGACTGTTGAGACACCGGGACCGTGGGCTGCGTGACACGGGACATGAGGCGCTGAGCCGGGGAGCCCAGGGCATGGTCGCGGGAGATGTTGCGGAGGTTCAGCAGGGCCAGGTAGATGTCGGAGCGGGATAGGCGGCAACGTTCCAACAGTCCTTTTGCACTGCGGACCGCGCGCTCGGCCAGCCTGTTGCCCTGCGGGTATTCTGGGCTGCTGGGGTAGTGACGAAAGTTCCATCGTTCTGCAAAAGTGCGGAACTCGGCGCTGGGGAACTGGCTGCCGTTGTCCGACTGCAGGCTGACCGGGGACCCAAAGGTGGCAAAGTGGCGGTGCAACTTCTCGATGACCGCGGAGGAAGAGAGGGAGTGGAGCTGGTCAACTTCAAACCAGCTGGAGTATGAGTCGACAAGCACCAGGAAGTGCTTTCCGTGCCACTCGAAGATGTCGGTTGCCAGCACAGACCAGGGCAGGTTAGCAGCTGGCTGCTGCAGGAGCGGCTGCCGCTGTTGCTGCGGAGCGAGGCTGTTGCAGGTAGGGCACGCGGAGACTCTGTCCCGGAAGTAGCGAGGCATGTCAGGCCAGAAGAACTGGCTCTGAGCAATGGACAGGGTCACTTCGGCCCCGGGATGGCCACGATGAGCGGTTTCGAAGTATTGTTCTCGTAGTGCTGCGGGCACCACCACCTTGTGCCCCTTCACAATCACACCATCACGCAGCACCAACTCGTCACGAACCAGGAGGTAAGGCACCGCTGCGGCCGGCAGGGAAGAACGGCGGTCTGGCCAGCCCTGCTTGATGATCGCGGCCAGCTGCTGTGTGCCGCCGCGAAGCGTGTGCCGCCGTGTGCTCGGCCAGGGACTTCTACTGACTGGAGGGCACGAAATTGATGTTTAAGACTATCAGATCGGATGCCTCGTATGGATGTCGGGCTGTGGATGAGAGAGGCGCCCGAAACAGTGTGTCAGCAACAAACATGTACTTGCCCTTGCGATAAACCACTGTGAAAGTGAAGCGTTGTAGCTGGAGCATCATGCGCTGGAGCCGGGAGGAGGCCGCGTGTATCGGCTTGTTGAGGATGGTGACCTGAGGCTGGTGGTCCGTTTCAATAGTGACGCAGGTGCCCAGGATATAGTCCTTGAATTTAGAGCAGGCAAAGACGACAGCCAGCATCTCCTTTTCAATCTGGGCATAGCGTTGTTCAGCGGTCATCATTGTGCGGGATGCGTAGGACACAGGCAGTTGCACCCCGTCATGGATCTGCAGGCAGGCGGCCCCGAGGCCAAACTTAGATGCATCATATGTGAGAACGATGGGGCGCTGGAGGTCAAGTACTTCAGCGTTGGCATGCTGACCAGCTTGGATTTGAGGGTGTTGAATGCTTTCTGGTGTTGCGGGAACCAGACCCAGGCAGTGTCCTTTTTCACCAGGTCCCTCAGAGGGGCGCTCAGTTCACTCAGGTCGGGGATGAACTTTCCCAGGTAGTTGACCATGCCCAAGAAGCGCTGTAGGCCAGGCACGTCAGCAGGTGCAGGCATCTCGGATATTGCGGCCGTCTTCTGCGGGTCGGGCTTCAGCCCCGATGCTGTGAAGACATGCCCTACGTAGGTGACTTCAGGGACCCGGAATCGGCACTTCTTCGTGTTGAGCTTCAGGTTGACATCCCGGGCACGCTGCAGCACCTGGCGAAGGTGGTGGTCGTGCTCAGCGACATTCTTCCCGTAAACCAGGATGTCGTCAACAATGATGGCGCACGGGAGCCCGGCAAACAGTTGTTCCATGGTCCTTTGGAACACCTCGCTGGCAGAGTTGATCCCAAACGGCATGCGGAGGAAGCGGTACCTGCTGAAAGGCGTGCTGAAGGTCGTCAGGTGAGCGGATCGCTTGTCCAGAGGTATCTGCCAGAACGAACTCTTGGCATCGAGAACTGAGAACACAGTGGCAGGGCCGACCTGTGCAGCAACATCCTCCACCGTCCACATAGGGTAATGCGGGCGCTTGATGGCCAAGTTCAAGTCCTTAGGGTTGATGCAGATCCGTAGTTCACTCTTATCCTTCTTCACAGCGACAACCATGGTACAGACCCACTGGGTGGGGACCGTTACTGGCTTCAGGATGCCAGTGGCCACCATCTCACGAAGAGTAGACTCGACCTTGCCCCTCATGGCAAAGGACACACGGTGCGGAGGACGGATAACCGGCGTGATGTCGGGATTGAGGGCAATCTTGTAGCTGCAGGGCAACTTCCCCAGCTTCGAGTCAAAACGGTCTGGGAATTCGGCCAGCGGATTCAGGGGCGCCTCTACCAGGTGGACATCACTGTGGAAGCTCACCAATCCGAGGTCCTGGCAGGCCTCCACGCCGAGCAGGGGGTCACATTTACCATCTAGCAGGAATAAAGAGAGGGGCCGAGAGGTCTTCAGCACCTTGCAGTGGAGAGTGGCCCTCACCACAGGAACAAGTACGCCATCCCCATAGGCACGCAAAACAGCACTGTCTGTGGAAACAAGCTCATTATTTCTTATCTTCTTGAACAGGCTTGTTGACATAACATTAGCAGCAGCCCCCGTGTCCACCTTAGCAGAGAAGGCCATGCCATTCACCGTGACTCGGACGGTCGGGTCTGTTATCAGAGCAGGTGCACCTCGCACGGAAAACACACTCAGTTCGCTCTGGGAAGAGCCAGTGTCAGACGGGAAGATCATCAAGCTGGAGATGGGAACCAGACGCGGTATCATCACGTGTCAAGTAGCGAGAGAGTTTCTGCTGTGGCTGTGCAGGGTTCCCACGAGAACAGCAGGCCGCCGAGAAATGGTTGGGCTTGTTGCAGAAATTACAGGTTTTCCTCAAAGCCGGGCAGACATTAGAACGGTGCGTAACAAAGTTACAATTCGGACAGCGTTGACGTGGTCTGGAGCCTGGTGCAGGGCTTGCCATCTGTCGCCGAGGAGCAGGGTACTGGCGACCGGCGAAACTGGCTGCGTGGACCACAGGGTCAGGTGGCTGTACAGCGGAGGAGACGGCCTTGGCTAAACGAGAGGCATGCAACGCCTCATTGAATGTCAGATCAGGCTTACGTAGCAGCTCAGAGCGCAGCTTATCATCCTGTAGACCAAAGACCAAGATGTCACGGGTCAGCGTCTCAGGGGTCAGGACATGCAGGTCGCATCGGCGAGCCAGTTGGCGCAGCGTAGCCACGAAATTGTCAATAGATTCCCCAGGGTTTTGGCGTCGGGAAAACAGTTTGAAACGCTCTAAGATGTGGTTAGTGGTAAGGTCACACATCGCCGTAAATTTAGCAAGCAGACATACCGGGTCCTGAACACTCTCACCTGGTCCATAGATGAATGACTCCGACCGCTCAAGCGCTTTGGGACCAGCCAGGTTCAGCAGAAGGGAGGCTTTGACCACGGGGGCCACAGCAGGGTGAGCGATTGTAACATAATGCTCAAAGTCACGTCGGAAAACACTCCAGCAATGAGTGATGTTTGCATCAAAGACTAGGATGTCAGGTTTACGACAGGCAGAAGCCATCACGGCACAGGGAGGGGGTACTGGGACTAAGAAAATTAAACTTGATAAACTGGAGACGCAGGAAGAAAAACTTCTGACGCCATGTAAAGAAGATACTCGGATACCATTGGATCTTTACTACTTTATTAATCATACATTATTGCCTTAGCTGTACTTGGTCTGTCACGATCACCAGAGAGAGAGCTAGGGGTGTGTAGGTTACAATTATACTAACTGGTGGGGGAATGGTTAGCATGGACATCGTCACTATCAATTAAAGGTGTATACACATATCATCTACAAGGAGTAGAGAGGTTCTTCTGCAGTTGTGTAGGGCTCTGGTAAGACCACATCTGGAGCATTGCGTACAGTTTTGCGACCAGAGGATTTTTCCCATCGATGAAAAATGAGAGAGATATTAATGTTTTTTTTAAAAATCCCAATTTTCTCTGTTCTCTCTGCTGCCCCCACTGGCGGCAGGGGGGGAGGGGGGAGGGACTATAAAACCCGGAAGTGTCGTGCCTCACTCAGTCTCTGCCAGACCCAGGAAGTGAGAGGGTCACGGCTCTCTGAGCTGCGAATAACACTGAACGGACGTCTACTCCACAGTGAGTCCCCTTGATGTGGCTGCTGCCAAATTATTTCCCTTTTTTTTTTTAAGTTTGTGTTCACAAAATGAATTTTGGTTGTCAGGTGGCTGCAGCCCAATTGTTTGCCTCGCCTTTTTAAAAAGTTTATGTTCATAAAATGAATTTTGGTTGTCAGGTGGCTGCAGCCCAATTGTTTGCCTCGCCTTTTTAAAGAGTTTGTGTTCACCAAATGAATTTTGGTTGTCAGGTGGCTGCAGCCCAATTGTTTGCCTCACCTTTTTAAAGAGTTGGTGTTCACAAAATGGATTTTGGTTGTCAGGTGGCTGCAGCCAAATTGTTTGCCTCGCCTTTTTAAAGAGTTTGTGTTCACAAAATGAATTTTGGTTGTCAGGTGGCTGCAGCCAAATTGTTTGCCTTGCCTTTTTAAAGAGTTTGTGTAGAGAAGGTAAACAGACACCTTAAAGTCTTCACTACTTTATTTAGCATACATTATATATATAGCCCTGGCTGTACGTGGTCTGTCACGATCACTAGAGAGAGAGCTAGGGGCGTGTGGGTTACAATTATACTAACTGGTGGGGGAGTGGTTAGCATGGACATTGTTACTATCAATTAAAGGTGTACACACATCATCTACATCCTTCCTCTACCAAAACAAACAGTGAGTGACAGGGCGACCACGTCTCATGCGCTAGGGTGAACGCAAACAGTAAAGCACAGGAATACAGGATCACACGTAATCGCCGTAACGGACCGGCAGCCTGATCAGGCGACCTTTGCCTTCCCTCTCTCACCATCTCACCCTCTTCCCAGTTCTCTGACTAGTCTGACTGACCTCATTTACATTTTATCTCCGTTGGCTTTGTTGTTCCCCTCTCCTAGCTAACAATGATCTATTCTACATTTTCCTTGATCTCCATCCCCTTTGTCTTATTTTCACACCTTACATTTCCTTATCTCTGTATCTCCCTCTTCCCTGATTCAGTCTGATGAAGGGTCTCGACCCGAAACGTCACCCATTCCTTCTATCCAGAGTTGCTGCCTGTCCCGCTGAGTTACCGAGATGAGAAAGACTTTTTTCACACAGAGAGTGGTGAGTCTCTGGTACTCTCTGCCACAGAGGGTAGTTGAGGCCAGTTCATTGGCTATATTTAAGAGTGAGTTGGATGTGGCCCTTGTGGCTAAGGGGATCAGAGGGTATGGAGAGAAGGCAGGTACGGGATACTGAGTTGGATGATCAGCCATGATCATATTGAATGGCGGTGCAGGCTCGAAGGGCTGAATGGCCTACTCCTGCACCTAATTTCTATGTTTCTATGTTACTGCAGCACTTTGTGTCTATCTTAAGATGTAGATTATGATCACATGTTAGATCCTCCAGGTAGTCAAGGTATACTAATTCTGCATGTTTCTTCCTGCTTTATTACAGATGGTAAACAGTATCTTCATTTACACTAACCTTCTGACGACCTCGGGATTGAGGTCCTGTGCAGACCACTACTTTATGGGAAGAACCAGCTGAACGAACCACACGCAAATCAGACTAAATCACCGTTGCTCTCATAATCTAACTCTTCTATTGGAACACCCCATTAAATCATAACAAACGTTATCATTTTCGCACGACTGTGATACATTGCTGAAGGTCTGATGCCTCACTGGCAAAGTGAGCCGAGTGGTGTCCCCTGCAGTGATATCTGAGTGTCTGCTAAACACTTAACTCTTCCTCACTAGCAGCAGAGCCTATTTTATAATCTTACCAAGGATAGAAACATAGAAAAATAGGTGCAAGAGTAGGCCATTTAGCCCTTCGAGTCAGCACTGCCATTCAATATGATCATGGCTGATCATCTAAAATCAGTATCCGTTTCCTGCTTTTTCCCCCATATCCCTTGATTCCGTTGGCCCTAAGATCTAAATCTAACTCTCTCTTGAAAACATCCAGTGAATGGGCCTCCACTGTGGCAGAGAATTCCATTGGTATGTTATTACTAAGGTTTAATCACACACACAGATAAACTTCCTCTCTCTTAAACATCCCAGACAGCAGTTTCACTGGTATTGTGCCACACAGACTTTATCCCCTTGTTAACGAGGTGAATAAATGTTCCTAAGTTCAAGGAGCAGAATTAGGCCATTCGGCCCATCCAGTCTACTCCACTATTCAATCGTGGTTGATCTATCTTTCCCTCTCAACCCCATTCTCCTGCCTTTTCCCCATAACCCCTGACACCCGTACTAATCAAGAATCGGTCAATCTTCACCTTAAAAATATCCATTGATTTGCCCTCCACAGCCCTCTGTGGCAATGAATTCCACAGATTCACCACCATCTGACCAAAGAAATTCATCCTCATCTCCTTTCTAAAGGTACGTCCTTTTATTCTGAGGCTGTGTCCTCTGGTCCTAAGCTCTCCCACTAGCGGAAACATCCTCTCCACATCCACTCTATCTAGGCCTTCCACTGTTCAGTAAGTTTCAATGAGGTCTCCCCCTCATCCTTCTAAACTCCAGCGAGTAGAGGCCCAGTGCCATCAGACGCTCATCATATGTTAACCTAATCATCCCTGGGATCATTCTCGTAAACCTCCTCTGGACCTAAATGTTTTAGTCATTGTGGAGCAGGGCCTGCCAGATGTGGAGAAGTACTGAATCAAGATAAGACATGCATGAGTTCCGCTCTGCATGCACCCTTTCCCCTGCATGGTCTTTCTGCACCTCATATTTTCTTTCTCTCCTTCATATGCACCAACAGTGATTGTACTTCATATCGTTATGCTGCCCCAGTGAACCAGTTGGGACTTGCTGAGGTTATGGAAGGAGCAGTTCTAGTTACAGTCTGCCAGCTTTGTTACTCCAGTCTCCTGACACCAGTCTCCCAAAACGGATGCTATTCCGTGTTCTGTCAGGGGAAGAGATCATCAGGAAGAGAAAGGAAATTATTCAAGGAGATGTGCTCAAAGCCTCTCCACGGAAATGCAAGATCCCTGCTATCCGTTGGGAATCTCCATCCCACGACTGCTCACAGTTTAGCAGGAGCATTTGGGATGGGACAGAGAACCCGGGGGTCAAGCGTGCGGAACGCCAGCAAAATTGGTTGAAGCCGGGCCTCACCTCACGGCCTATCCATCCCGTCAGTCATCTCCTGCTCCGTCTGAGGCAGAGACTGTAGTTCCCAACTTTGGCCACAAAAAACTGGTTGGAAGCAAATTAAGCTAGTTCCCGAGGGATTGCCTAAGAAGGAACTTTTCTCCCGATTTAAAAAAAAATACCGGGATGGAGTGTGAGGAAGCCGGCAAAAAACATCTCGGGAAAAAAGGATGTCAGGGGCTGAGAAATGTTCCTGGATTTCCATCCAACTCTCTCCGGTCTTCATATCCAATCTCTTCTAAATGGAAAACTGCAGGCAGCTGGAAAGGAGCCGAAACATCCAACCTGTATCTCTTGGATTGATGGACTATTCACCTTTGCTGGGGAGAAAAAAACCCATTCCCCATAATCACATGTAAATTGATTAGGGAGTTTCATTTTATTTTTCTGCTTTATTTACTTATCATCTTAGGACAGTTTTTCTATTAAATTACCTTTAAATTTCATTACCTCAAGTAGTAGATCTTGGTGTTCTGATTTATTCTGTATCTGAAAACAGCTTCCAGTCTCTTAAAAAATCCAAAGAATTGCTGAGTTGATTAGACTATGGGCTGGATCCTCTCTTCACCACCTGGCCAGCACTGAGCGAGCTTTACCACAAATCAAAGTGACATTTTTAAAGAGTTATTAATGGCAGTAATATTTCAGACAGCTGTGACTAGTAATGAGTTTATGAAATCAGAAATTTCATTTCCAGTCTGTGCTGTGGTTTAAACTCCAAGGGACGGCACGGTGGCGCCGCAGTAGAGTTGCCGCCTCACAGCACCAGAGACCCGGGTTCGATCCTGACCACGGGTGCTGTCTGTACAGAGTGTGTACATTCTCCTCGTGACCACATGGGTTTTCTCCAGGTGCTCAGGTTTCCTCCCACATCCCAAAGGGTCTGTTTACACGCTGTATCTCTAAAGTTATCTAAACTAAAGCTGGTGGGCTGGCAGCCTTTTCTCCCGTAAGTTGTAGCCTTGGACACTGGATCTAGAGTGCTGGACAAGTGTTCCACATCCAGACGAGCCATCTTTCAAATGAGACATTAAACCCAGGCCCCATCATGACAGTTAACTTGACATTATTCCAAATGCCTCATGGAATACCCATCCTTAACCAACATCTTTAAAGATGGAGTCACCCAGGTGAATGGAGAGGATTTCATCACATTCATGAATTGTGCCTTGTAGACAGTGGGGTGGCACAGCGGTAGAGTTGCTGCCTTACAACACATGCAGCGCTGGAGACCCGGGTTCGATCCCGACTACGGGCGCTGTCTGTACGGAGTTTGTACGTTCTCCCTGTGACCTGCGTGGGTTTTCTCTGAGATCTTCGATTTGCTCCAACACGCCACAGACCTTTTAGGTTTGTAGGTTAATTGGCTTGGTGTATGTGTAAATTGCCACAAGTGCGTGTAGGATAGTGTTAATGTGCGGGGATCGCTGGTTGGTGTGGACTCGGTGGGCCGAAGGGTCTGTTTCTGCACTGTATCTCAAAACTAAACTAAACTTCTCGATATCAGGAGGTGAGTCACTTGCCACATGATGCCCAGTCTCCAGTCTGCTCTGGTAAGCATGGTTATGTGACTGCTCCAGATGATCTTTAGGTCAGTGTTGACGCTCAGAATGCTCATGATGGGAAACCAGCAATGGTAATGCTATTCAATGTCAAGGGTAAGTTGTTAGGCTATCCCTTGTGGAGATGGGATTTACCTTTATGAGGCTGTGCCTTGCTGCCATCTAGCACGGACTGCATCATCTGGCCTACCTCTGGCCTTCTGATGGAAGGATGGCCCTTTGTGAAGCAACTGAAGATGGTTGGGCCAAAGTCACTGCCTGAGGAACGCCTGCAATGATGTAATGTGCTGGGTTTATCAGATCCAACAGCCCAGTGATTAGTTATCCAGGGCTCCCTGATGCCAGAGTTAAACCCCTGTCTCACGGTGCGAGTTGGCCCACGAGTGACCCCGAGTTTTCACTCGTGGTGATCATGTAGCGGGAACGTCGGAACTCGCACAAGCAACTTATCGACTCGTGGCGCTAACGGCAGGTACTCGGGAAACTTGTTAACTCGTGAAAAAAATCAAACATGTTTGATTTTTTCCACAAGTCAAATTAACTGTTCAAGTTAAAAATGGAAACATTTAAACTCGTTGTAATAACGTAGTGGCCCGTGCGTTTATCTTAGTGTCTCGTGAGTCTACCGTGGGAACTTTAATAATCTGTTCTTTCGCTCGAGTAAAGACTGAACCAAAGATAGACACAAAATGCTGGAGTAACTCAGCGGACCAGGCAGCATCTCTGGAGAGAAGGAATGGAGTCGAGACCCTTCTTCAGACTTACCCGAAATGCCACCCATTCCTTCTCTCCAGAGATGCGGCCTGACCCGCCGAGTTACTCCAGCATTTTGTGTCTATCTTCGGCCTTTCTGCGATGATCTGCCACTTGTCCTTTATTACTGAGGCGCCTGCCCCGTGGCTTCGTATTCGTCACTCTGTCTCATGAGGACGCGGTTAAAGACCTGCCGAAGGGGCAAGTCTGGGGCGGTGGGTGGGATGTGTCCACGTGTGATGCTCCATCCACCCCCCGGGGCCGAGAGTGTGGGATTGGGAAGGAACTGCAGATGCTGGTTTACACCGGAGATAGACACACACAATGCTGGAGTAACTCCGAGGGACAGGCAGCATCTCTGGAGAGATGGGATGGGTGAGATTTCGGGTCGAGACCTTACTTCAGACTTCTCCAGAGATCCCGCTGAGTTTACTCCAGTAGTTGGTGTCTATCCCGGTGGCAGGGAGCCGGGCTTGGCCGACCCGCCGCCTCTACTTGCCGTCAGTCCGGTGATCATCGCCCTCCGCCCGGGATGCAGCGGAGGTTTGCACCCGGTGAGTTGTCCAGCGCTCACGGTGGACGAGGGAGGACAGCAATAGGCCAGGTGAATGAATACAGCACATAAATGAGTCGACCTTTAATATTTCTTGATTTTATGTTTTAATTTACAAGCTGCTTCAAGCGAGGCAAGTTTTATTTTCAGTCCGAAGAAGGGTCTCGACCCGAAACGTCACCCATTCAACGAAAAAGCTGGAGTAACTCAGAGGGTCAGGCAGCAACTCTGGAGAGAAGGAATAGGTGACTTTTCGGTTCGAGATCCTTCTTCAGAAGACGAGCCCTTATCCAAAACGTCACCTTCTCCAGAGATGTTACCTGGCCCGCGTTGTTACTCCAGCTTGTTGCGTCTGCCTTCCGTCCAAAGCCTTGGGATCGTCGCCAACATGAAGACGGTGCGAAGCCCCCGCGCCCGGTGCAATGGGCGGGGAGCTGGAGAGGGGAGGGAAGGGGTCACACACATGGCCGGGAAGCAGAGGGGTGGGGGTGGGGTTGGTGACAGTCAGGGCCAACAATGAGATGGAGAAATACAGAAACACCGACGTGCAAAGGAGACCTACAATAGCGCATGATCTCTCTCGCGTTATGGCAGGTGATTGTCGCCTGTCGATGTTTCTGCCCCTAAAGCCTTGGGATCGTTGCCCTTTATGTTGGCGTGAAGGGGGAGGGGGCTATTGTGCTGCTTGATTGCCCCCTGCTATCATAGGGACAGGGAGACACAGTGGCTTTTGAGACTGGTGGGCAATCACTACCAAAGTGTCTGCCTGCAGTCAGCACACCTCTCCTACACATGTCTCCCGCACTAAGACCATCCCGCAGAGAATGATCCCAGCACCCAAGAGCCTTGTCTGTCACCCCCCCCCCCCCCCCACCCCCACCCACCCTCCACCTCAACTTACGCCTGGGCACCAAAGCAGCTCAGGAGGCAAACCCTGAGCTCCGTCTCCCAACAATCTGATGTGCAACTGATGTGAAAGAACAGAGGCTGCGGCCGGCACCCGGCATGGACTTCTCACACCCTCACACACTTACCTTCATTCACAGTTGGCTCAAGAGTAACGGGAGAGGAACTTGGTAAATCGGGAGAGGAACTTGGAACATCGCAGCAATGACATACCCGTGGGAACTCGGTTCAACACTTGATCATAAACTTGAAATCTCGTACATAACCACGAGTCTGTCTTTTTTCTTTCACTTGGGGTCACTCGTGGGATGACTCGCACCGTGAGACAGGGCCATTACTCTCACTTCAACGCGAGGATGTAGGTCCATGATGAAACCAAGGCTTTGAATGATCTGAGCAAAGGCTGTGGCATTAACCAAACTCGGCACGGGTGAGCAGATTATTGGTGAGTAATTGCTGTTGGTGACAATTTCCATCACTGTTGATAACTGAGTGAAGACTGATTGACTTTATCCTGTGGGTACACAAAATGCTGGAGAAACTCAGCGGGTGCAGCAGCATCTATGGAGCGAAGGAGATAGGCAACGTTTCGGGCCGAAACCCTTCTTCAGACTTTATCCTGTGTCTTGTTATTGTGATGTATCTGGGAAAGGTTCCACGTTGTTAGGTAGAATCCAGGGTTATACGTTCCACTGGTACAGGCTGGCCAGACAGCTAGTCCTGGAGCACCAATCTTCATGGGACATGGTGGTGTTGTCATCTTTGCTGTGTCCATTGTTTAGTTTAGAGATACAGCGCAGAACCGGGCTCTATGGTCCACCAAGTCCACGCCGACCAGCGATCCCCATACATTAGAGCAATCCTACACACTAGAAACAATTTACAATTTTACCAAAGCCAATTAACCTACAAACCTGTCCGTCTTTGGCGTGTGGGAGGAAACGGGAGCATCCCGGGAGAAAACCCAAACAGGTCACAGGGAGAACGTGCAAACTCCGTATAGACAGCACCCATAGTTGGGATCGAACCCGTGTCTCTGGCGCTGTAACGCAGCAACTCTACCACTGCGCCACCGTGCCGCCCACTGCTCACAAACCGTTCCTTGACTTGCAGACCAATGTTAAGGAATGGGTGGGGACCTCGGGCAGAGGCCAGAGTGGACTAACCACTCAGCTGAACATAATGGTGACTGCTTCAGTCTCGTCTCTTGCACTTGTCCGCTGATCCTGCCACTGTGGAGGATAGAGATGTTGTTGCAATATCTTCTTGGTATCTATATAACTGTCGACCAACATTCTAAACTTGATGTGACAGCACTGCAAAGCTCCACTCTGATTCATGGACCGTACTGTGCATTGAAATGTTCTGAGTGTGGTTTGAATGCAAGTTCTTTTAATCTTATGCTCTAAATTGACCTGGCAGTTGCTGATTCCTCGATCTGAAGTGCACAGAGTGCAATGGTTATTCAAATGGAATGCTGAGCAGGGGCGGGAACACACAATCTCGGAAGGCAGGTAGTTCTGTTAGTTAAAGAAGATACACACAAAAAGCTGCAGTAACTCAGCGGGCCAGGCAACATCTCTGGAGAGAAGGAATGGGTGACGTTTCGGGCTGAGACCCTCCATCAGACTGGTTAGGGATAAGGGAAATTAGAGATACAGACGGTGATGTAGAGAGATGAAGGACAATGAATGAAAGATATGCAAAAAAGTAATGATGATAATGGGAACAGACCATTGTTAGCTGTTTGTAGGGTGAAAATGCGAAGCTGGTGTGACTTTGGTGGGGGAGGGATAGAGAGAGAGGGAATGCAGGGGCTACCTGAAGTGAGAGAAATCAAAAGTCATACCTTCTTACTACTGGGCTGTGATCTCCCCCACGGGCGGAAATCCTGGGGGGGGGGGGGAGTGACACACGCCCCCCCCCCCTCCGCTCATGCTTTGAGAGGTGGGGGACAAACCCCCCATGCTTTGAAATTAGATGAAAAAAAATCTATTAAATATCTCCGCTTTCCGTGAGACAGTGGTGGCGGGACTGATGATTGAGGGCGCCGTTTGGTCGAGAGCAATGTCGGTCAGCAGGCAGTGGGGGGGGTGACATAATGATTCAGCACGATCATTGGAGGAAGGAGCTGTCGGTCAGAGGCGGAAGTAGGGGGGTGGGACTGAGGATAGAGCGCGGTGAATGGAGGGGGGAGACGTTCTGGTGGAGCAAAGATCATAGAGCGGAGCTTGAATTGGCCCATTCTCGGGGCCTTTCATCGCCTGGCGTGGCTTAAATCGGCCGCGGGATCTTCCATGGCCCCGTGGTCAACTTGCTGTGTCAGGGCTCCCGATGTTGAAGCCCCCGCCAGGCGATGGAAGATTCTGCAGCTGGTTTTAAGCCACGTCGGGCGATGAAAGGCCCAGATAACGGGCCGATTGAAGCCCCACAATTTGGGGCGGACTAAGCTGCTGTTGCTGGAGTTTGGAGTCGGTTACCAACCAGGTCAGCTCCTGATGCTACCGTCCACAGGGCCCACAGCCGAAGCCTCACGTCTGTGTGTGTTTATACACGTGCGGCCACCAAGAAACTGTCCCCTCCCCCATGTTTTGATAGCGCCCCTAATCTGCCCAAGCGAAATATAAGATGCTGTTCCTTCAATTTGCGTTTAGCCTCACTCTGACAATGGAGGAGACTGAAAACTGCGTTATTATCATTAGTGGTGACCATGAAACCAAACTGTTGCAACACCATACAGTGGACAAGTGTTGTCCTTGCCCTGGCTAGCCTTGTGACTGGCCCTACTTGCCATTGCGATTGGCCCTACTTGCCACTCACATTTAAGGCACCTCATTTTGTGTAAGTTACCAAGGCTGACCCTGGCACTGAATGCAACATCTCTTCATAAGCAGGAATTATATCTCAGACAAGGAAATTGTTCCTATTCTGCCTCGATTCAGATTACCTCACAAATCTAGAATGGGTAGACGATAGTTTTATTTCTGCAAACTACAGTGCATTGTGCCTTGTCCAAACTCTCCTTGAGGTTTGAGATTAGTTGGTGTGGAAGACAGCAGGTCTCACCTAACACGGTGGCATTTGGCTGGAGGATCCATGATTTGGGCGGCATGGTGGCGCAGCGGTAGAATTGCTGCCTTACAGCGCCAGAAACTCAGGTTTGATCCTGACTACGGCTGCTGTCTGTACAGAGTGTGTACATTCTCCCTGTGGCCGCATGGGTTTTCTCCCAGGTTTGCTCCCACATTCCAAAGACGTACAGGTTTGTAGGTTAATTGGCTTTGGTACAATTGTTCCAAGTGTGTAGGATAGTATTAGGGGTGTGGACTCGGTGGGCCAAAACGCCTGTTTCCATGCTGTATTTCTAAAGTCCAACCTGAGTGAAGAAGGCTCATGAACTTAAACGTTGTCTATCCATGTCTTCCAGTGGTGTTGCCTGACCCGCTGAGTTACTCCAGCACTTTGTGTTCTCTGCAGGACCCTGCCCTTTCACTGGAAGGAGGCAATGAGAAATCTAAGAGCCTCCTGATAGCTCAGTCCATCATTTAGAATTTGAAGCGGACTGCTGTTGTCTAACAGAACCAGTGGCACCAGTTAAAAGGCTGATGAGTTCAAGTGGTTATTGTTCCCCAATCAACTGAAAGTAATAAGTTGTCAAATCACTTATTTCATTGCTGGTTGGGGGCCACTTGGTTTGCTATTCACTCCAACTTCACAATATCAACTGGTACTTATACAGTTCAAAGGCATTTCACAGAGGAGTATTAACAAAATAAAGGCACGTCCCAGGTGATGGTTCCATGGTGACCATAGTGGGTTTTAAAGAGTTTGGGAAGGCAGAGAAGTTAGGAATGGAATGGAAGAGCTTGGATTAACAGATGGGTCCCTTTCTGTTGGTTACGTCAAACAATACTTGTTCCAAACGTACACTGGCTCCATCCGCCAACTTTATCTCCACTACATCTACAACTGCATCGTGCAGAACTTGTTGATTTCATTAACTTTACTGTTCATTTTCACCCTGCTCTCAAATAAGAGAATAAAGATGGGTCCCGACCCGAAATGTCACCTATCCATGTTTTCCAGCGATGCTGCCGGACCCGCTGAGTTACTCCAGCACTTTTGGCCTCTTTATGGGGTCAAAGTAGTTGGTCATGACTGCCGGTGATGGTGCAAATAACATTGGGAATGCTGGGGCACTAATTCCACGAGGAGGGGGGAGGATGGAAAAGTAAACTGCAGATACTAGAAATAGGAAATAAAATCAGCAAATGCTTGAAACACCCATTAGGACAGGCAGCATCTGGTGAAAGATTTGCAGAGTTAATATTTCTGGTCTGAGAGCCTTCAGCACAACCACAGAATTGGGATGAATGCAGAGAGAGGTTGGACAGGGCTGGTAAGAGCTAGCAGCAGGGGGGAGAGTTATTTGCACTGGCTGTGCTGAAACGGGCAAGGCTGGTGATTTTACAGGTGTGGGAACGCGTAGTCTGAGTCATTGAGCACATATATGCTCAGATGTTTAACTCCAGGTTAAATAGGGCCCTGGCAATGTGTCCACCCTATTTTCTGTTAATTGTTGCAAAAGGCATTATTAATCCCAGTGGAAACAAGGAACTGCAGATGCTAGTTTACAAAAAGTGGCCTCGAGTGCTGGGATAGCTCAACGGGTCAGGCAGAGCAGAGCAGTCCTGAACTACTATCTATGAGCACCTCTGGAGAACATGGATAGGGAGTCTGAAGAAGGATCCCAGCACAAAACGCCATCTGAAAAAGGGTCCCGACCCGAATCGTCACCTATCCATGTTCTCCACAGATGCTGCCAGACCTGCTGAGTTACTTCAGCACTGTGTGTCAATATTTATCCAAGTTCTTGTCATTTTCATGAGAAGTCACTCGGGATCGAGGAGACTTGCGCCCACTCCAGATTACCACACAGATTAATATTGGAACTGCCGACCCTTCCACAAATGGGGTGGACGGATGATTTGTAAGCAACCAACATCATTGGAGTAGCTCAGTGGGTCAGGCAGCATCTCTGGAGAAAAGGAAGAGGTGACGTTTCGGGTCGAGACCCTTCTTCAGACTGAGAGCCAGGGGAAAGGGAAATGAAAGATATAGACGGCACAAATTAATGAAAAATATGCAAAAAAACAACGACGATCAAGGAAAGGTGGAGCCCACAATGGTCAATTGTTGGCTGTGGGGTGGGTGGTAACGAGTTATACAGACAGTGAAACTCAACAGGACAACTGTGAAACTAGTACGGCTCATAAGGTCATAAGTGATGGGAATAGAATTAGGCCACTTGGCCCATCAAGTCTACTCTGCCATTCATTCATGGCTGATCTATCTCTCCCTCTTAACCCCATTCCCCTGCCTTCTCCCCGCAACCTCTGACACCTGTACTAATCAAGAATCTATTCATCCCTGCCTTAAAAATATCAACTGAGTCCTTTATCAAGTCCAAGGCCAAAGAAACGCATGGGAGTACAGGCATCTTGCATTTGTTTGTTAAAAGTATATGTATTATTCTTTTCCACATGGTGGCAGTGTCCACTAAGTATTGTCTGTTGGTCTGGCAAGAAGTCGATGTTTGGAGCTCGGTTGTGGATATACAACTGCTACAGAGGCAGCTTCCATCTTCGTTGCGTGGGACAGGGTGGGACTCTCTTATGGGCCTGTCCCACTTAGTCGACTTTTTAGACGACTACAGGCGACTAGGCTGTCGCTGCATGGTCGCTGGGGTGGCGCCTGTATGGTCGTGAGTCGTCTCCTCAGTCGCCCAAAGAGTCGTAGCGTCTTTCTGGTCGCCGCTGGATTTTAAACATCTTGAAATAATGTTGGCGACAGTGGGTTTGACGCCAATGAGCGTAGCTTGACTTCTGTAGATGCTAGATTAATGCAGGTTGTCGCTAGGTTAACGTAGGTTGTCGCCAGGTGACGTAGGTTGTCGCCGGTGCTGACCAGTTTTTTTGTTGTTGTTAAAGTGATGATTCTTTTATAGACAATTTCAAATTTTATGTCTTAGGGGGGTCCTCGTAGTGTCACACTAACACTAACTTGCACTCTAGGGACAATTTACAATCTTTACTGAAGCCAATTAACCTACAAACCTGTACGTCTGGAGTGTGGGAGGAAACCCACGCAGGTCACGGGGAGAACGTGCAAACTCCGTACAGACAGTACCAGTAGTCAGAGTCAAACCCGGGTCCCTGGCCCTGTAAGGCAGCAACTCTCCCGCTGCGCCACTGTGCCGCCCTTAGTTCAGCACTTAGTGTTTTGTTTTCAGTTTAATTTGTTTTCAGTTTAATTTCTATTTTATACTAGGATCTGACCCGTCTGCATCAAAGGATTACAATAAATAAAATAAACTTGAGCTATGCGCCTTTCATGGGAGATCCTGAAGCTTCTTCCTGCTCCTCAAGGTTTCGAAAGAAACTTTGTGATAACAGCAGGCTTCTGCAGACAGGATTACAGAAATGACCACATAAAATACTTTTGGTAATGTTGCTTCTGGTGATTTATATCGGTCACAACCTTTAACCCAAGCCCTCCATCTTCTCAATGTGCCTTGAACTAAATGGTTATTACAAAAGATATATTTTGGGCAGTGACACCAAAGACAACATAATGAGGTGACGATACCTCTAGTGCTCCTGAGTTTGAATAAAATGGAGCCCTTAATATGGCCAACTTCCTTCTGAACTTATTACTTGTATTTAAAGAAAACAACACACACTCACATTCAGTGTGAAGAAGGGGTCCCGACCTGAAGTCATCTGTCCATTCCCTCCATTTTTGCTGCCTAACCAACTGAGTTCTACACGCTCACCAAGCTACGATGATGGAACTGAAAGTGAGTGATTTATCTCCTTTAATAATTATCTTTGCTAATTAAATCCCCTTTAATATAGTTTAGTGCTATCGCACAACTCATTAACTAATATTGATTTAGCTATTCCCTGAGCCTATCCCCTCAGCTCCAGATAAACACTCAGCAGGTACATGGATAGGTCAGATTTAGAGGGGTGTGGGCGAAACACAGGCAGGTAGGACTCCTGTAGGTGGGACATGTTGGCCGGTGTGGGCAAGTTGGGCCGAAGGTCCTGTTTCCACGCTGCAGGACTCTATGATTCTAGGTCAGGCAGCAACAGAGAAAAGTGAGACAGTATTAACATTTCAGATCAAAGAACCTTTTCAAAGTTCATTTATTGGGTGCAATTATTGGACTCATTTCTTCTAGTCAAGGTTTTATAACACTCTTTTGCCTATAATGAATCCTCTTTGTCATTTGCCATCAACATTTCCTGCTCTGTTTGCTATGCCACCTATCACAGTGTTAGTTGCAGGTTTAGGCCATAGAGGGCTCTGAATATCAAGTGATAGTCATGAACAGTTTGTGAAGCTCTATTCATGACCAGACTGTATGCATTCCCGTGGGCCACATAAAGGAGTGGCTTTGTGCAGACATCTATATATGTAGCTGAACCAAACCCACACAATATAAATAAAGACAAATTTACGGAGTTCTTTTCACAATCTCAGCCTGCCATTGAATACATTTTTAGGTACATTTATTGCCATAAAGCAGAACAAACACCAGCTTTACACCCAACCACATCTCACAAGAACCAATGTGATCACGATCAGTGAATACAGTACAGTTTGTTGTGATGTTGAGCTGAGTTTATTGCCACAGTGAAAAGTTTTTGTTGCGTGCCATCCAGTCAGCGGAAAGGCAATACATGAATACAATCGAGCCACCCACACGGTACATGTACATGATAAAGGGAATAACGCAAATTAGTGCAAGATAAAGCCCGGTAAAGTCCGATGAAATATAGTCCGAAGGTCTCCAATGAGATCAGAGTAGCGCTGGACTGCTCTCTAGTTGATGGTAGGATGGTTCCCTTGCCTGATAACAACTGGAAAGAAAATCCTCACTGATTGCTGTCTGTTGATGAATGACAAATATTAATCCGAGCTCTACGAGTGTAAAATGATGCCAAAGAGGCCAAATTTGACTGAAGCTCAGTCTGAAAAAGGGTCTAGACCCGAAATGTCACCCATTCCTTCTCTCCAGTGATGCTGCTAGTCTCGTTGAGTCACTCCAGCATTTTGTGTCTATCTTCAGTGTAAACCAGCATCTGCATTTCTTTCCTACACAAGTTGGACTGAGTCGTTTGCTCAGGCACTTCAGAAGGTAGATGACAGTCAGTCACATTAAGATGGGTCTAGAGTAACATATAGGGACAATCTGAGTTAAGGCAACAGATGTCTTCCCTCAAAGCTTCATGACACCTGAAGGTTTCAGAGACACCATTACCAATTCCAGCTTCTTATTCCAGAGGGTTTTTTTAAAAACTGTATTTAACTTTCTTAACTACCTCACTACCTCACTAAATCCCTGTCTCCAGATCATGAGGTCTTCTACATCACCAAGGTCTTTGGAGTGTTGATCTATTATTGGGACCACCCCACGATGAGTAAATAGTAGAGTTTGCTTCAGGACCCTGGGGGCAACACATTGGCACAGCAGTTGAGATGCTGCTTTACAGCTCCAGAGACTCCGGTTCGATCCTGACCACGGGAGCTGTCTACAAAGGGTTTGTCTGTCCTCCCAGTGCCCGCGTGGGTTTTCTCTGGATGCTCCAGTTTCCTCCAAATTCTGAAGATGTACGAGTTTGTGGGTTAATTGGCCTCGGTAAATTGTCCCTAGTGTGTGTAGGATAAGGTATGGGTGATCGGTGGGCAGTGTGGATTTGGTGGGCTGAAGGGCTTGTTTCCAAGCTGTACCTCTAAACTAAATAGCCATCAGTCAGTGTCCCAATAAATATTTGTGCATAACACCCAGTGAATTTAAAGATAGCAGGAAACTGAGTCCCAGAGAGTTCAAGGAACTCTCTGAACTCTGAAGTTCAGGCAATTTAGGGATGTAATGCTGAGGCTCTATAAGGCGCTGGTCAGGCCGCATTTGGCATTTTTTGAGCAATTTTTGGCACCATATCTGAGGAAGGATGTACTGGCTCCGGAGAGGGTTCAGAGGAGGTTTACAAGAATGAACCCAGCAATGAAGAGGGGTCTTGACCCGAAGCGTCGCCTATTCCTTCTCTCCATAGATGCTGCCTCACCCGCTGAGTTTCTCCAGCATTTTTGTCTCCCTGGAATGAGTAGGTTAACCTATGATGAGTGTTTGTCGGCACTGGGCCTGTATTTGCTGGAGTTTAGAGAAATGAGGGGGGACTTGATTGAAACGTACAGGACAGTGAAAGGCTTGGATAAAGAGGATGTTTCCACTAGTGGGGGAGTCTAGGACAAGTCATGGCCTTAGAATTAAAGAACGTTCTTTTAGGAAGGAGAAGAGGTGACATTTCTTCATTCAGAGGGTGGTGAATCTGTGGAATTCTTTGTCACAGAAGGCTGTGGAGGCCATGTCAATGAATATTTTTAAGGCAGAGATAGATAGATAGATAGATAGATAGATAGATAGATAGATAGATTATTGATTAGTACAGGTGTCAGAGGTTATGGAGAGAAGGCAGGAGAATGGAGTTAGGAGGGAGAGATCGATCAGCCATGATTGAATGGCGGAGTTGACTTGATGGGCCAAATGGCCCAATTCTACTATCACTTATGACCTTATGAGCGAATGATAACAGAACAAAGCACAGGTAACAGAACCTGGTGAGTTCAGACCTGGCTCTGGGCACAAACCTATTCATGTTCCTGATCTGTGGTCCCGGCCGCATACCCAGCCACACACTGCCCATTATCCAGACCCCACTCTGGCTATAAACCTGACTCTGGTCTTCTCAACTCTGATCATCAGATCATAAGTGATAGGAGTAGAATTAGGCCATTCGGCCCATCAAGTCTACTCCACCAATTAATCATGGCTGATCTATCTCCATCCTAACCCCAGTCTCCTGCCTTCTCCTCATAATCTTTGACACCTCTATCCTACGACAACTTGATCCTGGTTCCAACTGCACATATGGCTCACTCTCTCGGTCGTGCACAAAAAAACCTCACATGTACAAGGGTTTGTGAACAGTAAGCTCGTGGATAGTAAGGACTCGGTGCCCTAGTGAATGAGCTAGGAGCCAATTGTTCTGGATTTCCAAACTATCAGATAATGGATTATGGGAGCTTCACTGCACAAGCCCAAACCCTGTGTGGTATGAATATGTGACCAATAACTCAGACACCAATGTTCATTGATCAGAGGATACAAAAGCTTGAATGCACGTACCACCAGACTCAGGAACAGTAACTCCTTCCCCTTTGTTATCAGGCTACTGAACGGTCCTCCCAGCAGCCAGCGTACAGCCTCGATCTTCCAATCCATCTCATTGCAGACATTGTAGTTTTTCTCTAGAACTGTACCGCCACTGTACTGGCTCTATAAGGCCCTGGTCAGGCTGCATATGGAGTACTGTGAGCACATTTGTGCCCCGTATCTGAGGAAGGATGCGTTGGCTCTGGAGAGGGTCCAGAGGAGGTTTACAAGAATAATTCCAGGATTGAGTGGGTTAGCATATTATGAGCATTTGATGGCACTAGGCCGCTACTCGCTAGAGTTTAGAAGGTTGAGGGAGACCTCATTGAAACTTACAGAATAATGAAAGGCATAGGTAGAGTGGATGTGGAAAGGATGTTTCCACTGGTGGGAGAGTCTAGGACCAGAGGTCACACCCTCAGAATTAAAGGGCCCTCTTTTAGAAAGGAGGTGAGGAGGAACTTCTTTAGTCAGAGGGTAGTGAATCTGAGGAATTCCATGCTGCAGGGGGCAGTGGAGGCCAAGTCAGTGGATATTTTTAAGGCAGAGACAAATTCTTGATTAGGACTGATGTCAAGGGTTATGGGGAGAAGGCAGGTAAATGGGATTAGGAGGCAGAGATCAGCCATGATTGAATGGCGGAGTGGACTCGATGGGCCGAGTGGCCTAATTCTACTCCTATAGCTTGTGAACTTGTACTGTGCTGAGAAACCTTGGCATTTTTCTCCTTGCTTCACCTGTCGTGCCTTGTGTGGCCGATTGTACTCGGGTGTGGGATAATCTGATTTTATTGGACTGCAGGCCAAATCAAAGTTTTTCACTGTGTCTCGGATGACAATAATATTCCAATACCGTGGCAGAGTCTGAAACATATTCAGGAGAGGAGAGAGGAAATAAGACGACTAAGAGTGAAAACTGAAAAATAAAATCGTTTAACCTCCTGGAACCTGTCCAATTACAAGATAGAAATGGGTGTGTAATTCCCACAGGAGTAATCAAGAGCATTATCCAGCCTAATGTATCAGATGTCAGCACTTAAACCCTAGTAATGGCAGATATTATCAAAGTATGAACTATAATCCATTATATTCCATTACTGTCTTTGCTAGCTTATTGTATTGAAGCAATTACCCGCAGAGCAAGGCTTGCATGGATCCTGCACTGAGGTGGGGTTTATTGGATATAATATTAAACCGAGATCCTAGCTGCCCTCCCAGGGGAGCGGTGAAAACTGAATGTGGAAGAAGGAACTGCAGGTGCTGGTTGAAACTGAAGATAGACACAAAAAGCTGGAGTAACCCAGCGGGACAGGCAGTGTCTCTGGAGAGAAGGAATGGGTGACGTTTCAGGTCGAGACGCTTCTTCAGACTGAATGGTGGTATCGCTCAGAGCCAAGTGGTTCACCCAGCGATCATCTCTTAACCAACATCACCTGTAGCCTATAAGTTATAAGTGCAGTGTATCTTCAGTTTAGTTTGTGTTCAAGATTTTAACTATTTAAACACCCAACATTCACTTGGATCGGTTGGGAGTCTCAATGATTATTTGATTTGTATTATTGGAGTAAGCACTGTAGTACCTAAACATTTTTTTTCATCCAGTTGTGAAGAAAGCTTTCTTCGTTAAAGTATAGTTTTTAAGAAACTGCAGGCCTTGTACTGATTAGAATTTTGCATTGCAATGTTGCAAGAATCCTTTTTCATTTAATTAGTTTCTAAATTGAAAACAGTTTCAACTTTGTAATATTTACAATAGTGGACCATCATATTTGTACATTTCTTCTCTGCAATTTTGTTATTGGTTCGCTTTATTTCCACTTCCCACCCCGAAACCCCGGAGAAGGCAGGAACAGGGTACTGATTGGGAATGATCAGCCATGATCACATGAATGGCGGTGCTGGCTCGAAGGGCTGAATGGCCTACTCCTGCACCTATTGTTTATTGTCTATTGTCTATTATCACCCCGGCCATTCTCAGCTTGCAGATAGTGGGAGTGTGTCTGATGGCAATGGCTGGTTCACTGTGCCTGGTCCCAAACTTTGTCTCACCACCTCTGCATGTTGCCACAATCCCAACACTCACGTGACCTGTCTGCATCTGCCACCCACCGCAGTGTCCTGCCTAAAGGATTGCGCCAGCTCATAATCTACTCAAGACAGACACAAAATGCTGGAGTAACTCAGCGGATCAGGCAGCAACTCGGGAGAAAAGGAATAGGTGACCTTTCAGGTCGGAACCCTTCTTCAGATAAAGTAGAGGTGGGGGGGAAATAAACCGGAGGCAAGGAAAGGCCAGAACAAATCAGTCCGCCTCGGCCTACACAATCTCCCGATTGCCAAACATTTAAACTCCACTTCCCATTCCCATTCCCATACTGACCTTTCTGTCCTGGACCTCCTCCACCGTCAAAGTGAGACCATATGCAAATTGGAGGGGCAGCGCCTCGTATTTTGCCTGGGCAGCTTACAACCCAGCCGTATGGACGTTGATGTCTTTAATTTCAAGTAATTCCTGCATTCTCTCCCCTCCCGTGTCCCCCCCGTCTCCCCCACCCTAGTCGTCCTACCAGTTCCACTGTGTGCATCCTTGTATCCCTCTTATCACAACTTCCCCAGCCAACAATGGGCCATTGTGGGCTCCACCCTTCCTGGGGTCACCTGTGGCCGACCCTGATCTGTTCTGGCCTTTTCACCCTCAGTTTATTCCCTTCCCCCCCTCCGGCCATCACTACTTTCAGTCTGAAGAAGGGCTCTGACCTGAAATGTCACCTATTCTTTTCCTCCAGAGAAGTTGCCTGACCCACTGAGTTACCCCAGCATTGTGTGTCTATCTTCCGTATAAACCAGCATCTGCAGTTCCTTCCCACACACAATCCACCCAACCGCCTGCCCTACTTGCTGTCAACTCCGCAGCTTCCATGTTTGCTTAGTCAGCCACCTGAGAACCCACACAGAACAGCAGTGCAAACAGGCCATTGTCAGTCACGGGGACTGCCTCAGCGAGGATGGGCTCCTCTTTTAGCTCAGAGCCACATTCCTGAGTCAACCCTCGAGCCCCTTGAACATAACACAGAGTGATGGAGGAACTCAGCACCTTGGCTGCAACTGTGCGGGGAATGGACAGGCAGCGGCTCAGACTGAAGATGTGACGCATTTCTGGTCTGATGAAGAGCTTGCCTGCCCATTCGCTCCACAGATGTTGTCTGAGCCACTGAGTTCCTCTCAAACTTGGTGTTTTGCTCAAGAGTCCAGTATCTGCAGATCCTGGTGTCACCTTGTGGCCCTTATTATTCCACAATGTTGTGTGAATACCAAAAGGAATTCGGCAACATTTCTACTAATTAGGTCTGTTCATCTCTCTGCCATCTTGAGAAAATCAGTGCAGAATACAATAATAAGCCATTTTCTAAGAGGATACTTATTTATGGTGCAGATTATAGTCCATTTATTACAGTGTTAGAGAGGGAATCAAGTCTAGTGCCACCTGCTGGTTAACAAAAACCTGCTAGAGGCCGAAGGATAATTGGACGCGGGAAGATCTTACCTCATGAAGTTAGTGTGAATAAATAGAGGAATAACGTGTCCACTGATAGTCAGTCAGGCTGTGAAGACAGGCATTGGACCAAGCAAGGTTAAATAATATATAGAATTATTCATGGCAATGATACAGATCACTAGCCAACTGGTCCATGTTGGCTGAAGAATCTGAAGAGTCTGAAGAAGGATCCAGCCAAAAACGTCACCTATCCATTTTCTCCAGAAATGCTGCCTGGCCCATTGAGGTACTCCAGCACTTTGTGTCTATCTTTAGTCTATGTTGGCATTTGTGTTTCACTGTGCCTTGTCCCAAACTTCACCACATCACCTCTACTCATTCTCACATCCTCTATCACAAGTGTTTAACAATAGTTGCAGCCACGTCACTCACCTTCCCTACTCCATGGGATAATTATTTCCACACTGTGGTATTCTTCAGGCCTTAAAGACAATTTTGAATATTCCATCACACTCCTTCCTCAGGTGTTTTTATTTATCCTTTCTTTTTGCGATCTGGACATCACTGGCAATATGTAATTGCCCTTGAGAGGGTGATGTTAGGTTGTCTTCTGATAAAGGTTTACATTGTCCTCTGGATGAGGGAGAGATACAAAGTGCTGGAGTAACTCAGTGGGTCAGGCAGCTCTCTGGAGAAAAAGGACGGGTGACATTCCAGATGGTGACCCTTCTTCAGACTAAGGTTTGGGAGGGAGGTTTGAGAGGTGATGTTGGAGTAGACCGACCATTTCACAGAATGGTGCATATTGCAGTCAATGTGTGCTGGTGGTGGAAGGGATGAATGTTGATGGTGGTGGCTGGAGGGTTTTGACCTGGAAGATGTCCTACTTCCTGGGAGTTATTGGAACTGCACTCATCCAAGCAAGTGCAGTCTACTCCATCACGTTCTTGAGTTGTGCTTTGTGGAAGGTTTGGTTGTCAGGAGGTTGTCACTGGCTCAAGGATGGCTCCGGAAAGTGGCTCTGAGTTAAAAGAGGAGCCCATCCTATTTTAGGGAGTTCACATGAATGACAATGACCGGTTATCACTGCTATTCTGTGCGTTCTAAGTGGCTGATAAAGCAAATGTGGCAGCTGCAGATTTCACCACGTGGGGCTGGCGGGTGGGCAGTTTGTGCGTTGGTTCGCTGCTTCTGACCCACTTGTTTTGTTTAGTTTAGTTTAGCTTGGAGATACAGCGGGGAAACAAGCCCCTTCGGCCCACCGGGTCCGCACCGACCAGCGATCCCCGCACATTAACGCTCTCCTACACTCGGGACAATTTTTACACTTATACCAAGCCAATTAGCATACAAACATCGACATGTAGGTCATTGTGGTGCGGGAGTAAACCGAAGATCTCTGCGAAAACCCACGCGGTCACGGGGAGAACATACAAGCTCCGTGCAGACAAGCAATTGTGGACAGGATCGAACCCGGGTCTCTGGTGCTGTAAGCGTTGTAATGCAGCAACTCTACCGCTGCACCAGTTTTGTATCCACGGTATTTATACCGCTGATCGAGTTGTGATTCTGGTCAATGGTGACCCCGGGATGTTGAGGATGGGGGTATTAGTGGTGTTAGCACCATTGAATATCAAGTGCTTGGATTCTCCCTCGCTCGGTGTGGTGTAAGGCACCACTCTGCATTTCACAGAGCGTGGAGGGAAAAACCAGAGGCAGCACTCACATAACAGCCAGTCTGAGCACCGACCGGTCTGCGCCCATGAAATAGATGACAAACGTCGGAGCGTAGAACTGAACGGACAGATTGTTTATTGCCCAAGAGCACGAGGGTCATTGAGAGTGATCTGTCAATATTTATCTGCCAAGCCACATAAATAAAACAGACGATCACATTAAGCAAATTGCCACAATGCTTTTAGTGGGAATTGCAAACAGAGGAACAGAAGCTATTCAGCTCTACCAGCCTGTTTCACCATTCAATGCGATCACGGTTCCATCTAACCGTACACACTACTTAACCTCAACTATCTTTAGTTATCACAAATCTGTTAACCCAGATTTAAAAGTAATCATTGCTCTTTGCTCCATCACGTGCAGAAGAGAGTTCCAAACTTTCATTACCCTTTACCTGTGGAAATGTTTCTGCATTCCAGTCCCTGGATCTAAATTTGTGGCTGTGCTGCCTAATTGCAGCATTCACAACCAGTGGCAAATAGTTCTTGTCTCCCCTGCTAATACAATTCAATGATTAGTTGAATGGTTCCCTGAGTCTCTTTATCTTGTACCAAACGTTATTCACGTTTTACCTTTTATCCTGTATCTGTAACTGTGGACGGCTCGATTGTAATCATGTATTGTTTTTCCGCTGACTGGTTAGCACACAACAAAAGCTCACTGTACCTCGGTACACGTGACCATAAACTCAACTCATATGCCTCCAAACCTTTCCTATCCACGTACCTGTCCAGACGTCTTTTAAATGTCACAATCGTACCCACCTCTACCACTTTCACCGGCAGCTCGTTCCATATACACACAAACCTCTGTGAAAACGTTGCCCCTCAGGTCCCCTCAGGCGCCCATCTGCACCATTCTCATTGTTCCAACATAAATATTGCAGGTCATTCAGGCTTTCAAGCCTGCTCGAGTATAATTATAGTATGATTGTGGCTGATACTATATTCATATATTCATATATATCCATATTCCTGTGTTCCCACCATAATCCTTGATGCATTTCGTGACTGGTATGGTGTGTATTTTATTTCTCACATGTACAGTGAAATTCATTTTTTGTATATGGTTCAGTACAAGTATCACTATATGTAGCACTTTGATAAATCTTAGATGAACATCTCAGATACAGAGCAAGTGTATAGCCGCATTATACAGAGTTGCCAGTTTGGGACATTTCCAAGCCCCAGTTTGTTGTAAGCGCAGGGTTCTTGACATGACCGTGAAGGCCCGTTGTCCTGGCGGCATTGCAGGGTCGGCCTGGCCAAGCCTGACCGTTTGTGTCCCCTGCTGCTGCTCCACCGCTCCGTGCCGCTGTAGGCCGTGTGCGGTTCACGTGGTCGGCGCCCGAGCTGGCCAAGCCAGAGGATGTTGCAGGCTGGAAATCTATCTGAATGGTTCTATTTTAGTGTCGTCAATAAACTTCAAAATGTAGATCTCTGTTACATCACCCAGACTATTAATAAATATCAGAAATATTTGGGACCCAACACCCTACCTGGCAGTGCTGGTCATATTGTTCCAGTTATAGTACCTGACACATTTTTGGTCTTCTCTGCTTCTTGCCTTATCAGATAACTTGTCACTGAGCCCAATCAATGACATGGATTCCAGCTTTAGCAAACTGATTGATGGATTGAAAGATACAGTGTGGAAAAACACCCCTTTGGCCCACCATGTCTACACCGAACATTGATCACCCATTCATACTAGTTCTATGTTATGCCCCTGTCCCACTTAGGAAACCTGAACAGAAACCTCTGGAGACTTTGCGCCCCACCCAAGGTTTCCGTATGGTTCCCTGAGGTTTTTGTCAGTCTCCCTAATGGTCGAAAGTGGTTTCCGCTTCTTCTATGTTCCGGCGATTATTTCAAAAAATTGAAAAAAACCTCCGGGAACCTGACAAAAACCTCCGGGAACCGCACGGAAACCTTGGGTGGGGCGCAAACTCTCCAGAGGTTTCGTTCAGGTTTCCTAAATGGGACAAGGGCATTATCCAACTTTCACTCCCTACA
Source organism: Okamejei kenojei (assembly GCA_035221665.1). Lineage (NCBI taxonomy): Eukaryota > Metazoa > Chordata > Chondrichthyes > Rajiformes > Rajidae > Okamejei > Okamejei kenojei. The sequence goes on along the minus strand of CM069156.1, from coordinate 30,707,914 downwards.
CACTAGGGGCAATTTACAGAGGCCAATTAACCTACAAACCCGCACATCTTTGGGATATTTGAGTCGTTTCCATTCCCAAAGAGAACATTTGAAACTAGGTCATTGTTTCAAACAAGGTCATTGTTTCATTAAAAGGAGAATACAACAACCAATGTTTGCACAGTAGGCTCCCACACATAGAAATGAAAGAAACAAAACAGATCACCAGTTTCAAGAAATGCTTAATATTGAATATATTAGGAAGATAAAAATGCTGGAGAAACTCAGCGGGTGAGGCAGCATCTATGGAGCGAAGGAAATAGGCAACGTTTCGGGTCGAAACCCTTCTTCAGCTATTAGTCCAGATACCTGGAAGATTTTCATTGCTCTTGTTTAAAAGATAGTTTAGTTTAGAGATACAGCATGGAAAGAGGCCATTCGACCCACCGAGTCCACGCCGACAATCGATTACCCATTACCCATTCACACAAGATTGACCCTTCTTCAGACTAGGCTGAATTACTCCAGCATTTTGTGTCCATCTTCGGTTTAAACCAGCATCTACAGTCCCTTCCCACTTATTGACACAAGTTCTATGTTATTCCATTTATGCATCCACTCCCTACACTAGGGTCAACTTACAGAGGGCCAATTAACCTACAAACCCACAGGTCTTTGGGATGTGGGAGAAAACCAGAGCACCCAGAGGAAGCCCACACGGTCACAGGGAGAAGGTGTAAACTCCACACAGACAGACCCGAGGTCAGGATCAAACTTGGGTCCTTGGCGTTGTGAGGCAGCAGCTCTGAGAGCATCTTTGACATGGATCCTGAAAGGGAAATGGCATTGCTCTCAACATTCATCTCAAAGACTGTGCCTCAAGCTACACAAGAGTCCTGCAGTGTCAAGCTACGAGTATACGCCCACATGTTATGCTCACATCCCCACAGTAGGACACAGAAGCATATTCTGTTGTGCTGCAGCAAGTAAGGATTTCATTGTTCTATCTGGGACACATGACAATAAAACACTCTTGACTCTTTTGAACCCCACGCCTATGACTCACAGGCAAGAATGTCCCCACTTAGCCATGGACAATGCAGTCAACTCAAGTGCCGTCGCTGTCAATATATCTCTGCTGCAACATCACTTGGGTACTATAATTAGTCATAACGCTTCCTGGATCAAGACCAAAATAATTTCCAGTTGTCATTTGGTGACTCCTGCTGGGAAGTGTACAAACACAAGCCAACGAATGTGGTGGGGGTCAGAATAGGTCCCTTCCTCGCTTCGGTGCCACTTCCGAGGGAGCTCTGTGATACATTTATTCATGCGGCTGTGCTGCCAGATTCCATTGGTAGCAGCCAAGAAGTGCATCTGGTGGAAAAACAGAGTCAGATGCAGCAGGATAAGAGGCGAACAAAACAGAAGAAACCTCCTTTCCAATGAATTAACAGGAAGCTCAAAGCAGCTTTAGAAAAAAAATAGTGAATTGACCATCTGTGCAGTTCATTATACAGCAGTATTTTATCAGCCAGGATCGATAATCTTTTGAGTACTGGACTGATAACACTTATCTCACAGCCCATGCATCTTAAGCTGCTTAAGCTTCAGAGCCCATTTTTATGGAGAGTAATGGATATGTGGGGGAGGCTACAGAACATGCAGCTAGACATTCTCTGGAGACCGACAAAGGGCAACATAATATGTTGAAGGGCTGAGATAATGTCTGCTTTGTATCTGGATTTCTATCTCAAGATTTATTACAGGCATCGAACACAACTGTTATTTATAAGGGATTTTATCTCCCCTCCAATTTCACAAAGGTGATTCCACAGGCGTTGGCCTCTCTCAGGTGGAGGTGGGTCTGTGTGCAAGGACGCACACAGTGCAAGAGCTCACACTTATGGTGATCGTAGTCAAGGTAAACACTCACACAACAAATACTGTGTGCACATTAACATGGGCAATGGCATGCACAAAATTACACTCATCCCTCGCACATATATGACCACTCACACCACATGTATAAATATGCACAGATAGTAATGAACATTCAGAAATGCCTGCACACATACATAGGTACAAACACGTCATAGCAAGGCCTTTGTATGCGCACACACACACACTCACACACACATATCCACACTCATACATGTATCCATGCATAGGCACAGGCACACACACACACCAACACACATATGCACACAAATCCACACACTCACATTGCAGCACGGTAGCACAGCGGTAGAGTTGCTGCCTTACAGTGGCAGAGTCCTGGGTTCGATCCTGACTACGGGTGCTGTCCGTACGGAATATGTATGCTCTCCCCATGACCGCGTGGGTTTCCTCTGCATGCTCTAGTTTCCTCATAACCTCCAAAGAGGTGCAGGTTTGAAGGTTGATTGGCTTCTGTAAATTGCCCCTGGTGTGTAGAATGTGAAACTGGGATAACATTGAACTAGTGTATGGGTGAACGTTGGTCGGCTTGGACTCGGTAGGCTGAAGGGCCTGTTTCCACACTGTAACCCTAAACTAAACTAAACTAAATGTAAGATAGACACATAAAGCTGGAGTAACTCAGCATCTCTGGAGAGAAGGAATGGGTGACATTTCAGGTCGGGAACTTTCTTCAGGGTACATATGTAATAGCATGTGTACTTCAGTGTACCCGTGTCCATACATACACACGTACACACACACACACACAAGAATGTGCATACTTGCTCATGAACATTCTGCATACAGAAGCATCGACATTTAGCGTAACATACACACTCACGCTGTAGGTGTGGTGCGTGATGAGGGGTGCCACTGAACAATGGTAGGGACTGGGAACGCTGGTGGCTGGTGGTTCAATGAAGTACAATTAACGTCCACTTTTACAATTTCAATTCTAAACCAGCTGCTTCTCTCACCCTGACACTGGCCCAAGGACCAGATGTGGGTTGTCCTGTTACCAAGTAGCCACAAGCTGTGGGATTGCTATAACGCCGTCCAGTGATGCAGAGACAGGTTTCTCCACAATGGCCCTGCACAGAATTACTGAGTAACTTCACTAACCTCTGCCTAGAGTGCTCCACTGTAATCTCACACTGAGAACACATTCACAGCGGAAAATGTTCAAGTAAAACTGAGGCACGCTTGTTCGATGAAGTACAATCAACCACCACTTTTACAACTTAAATTCTTAATCAGTTGCTCACAGTTCCTCTGTTGTTAAGACATCGTGGTAGGAATGGAAAGAGTTGGGGGTGGCTAGACACACTGACGAACTCAATCTGGAACTGTACTTATTGAAGATAGACACAAGATGCTGGAGTAAGCAGAACAGGCAGAATCTCCGGAGAGAAGGAATGGGAGACATTTAGGGTGATACCCTTTTTCAGACTGACAGTCAGGGGAGAGGGAGACATAGAGATATGGAAGGGAAATGTGTGAAAATGTCAGATCAAAGCAGATGGTGATCAAGGAAAGGTAGAACGGTTCATTGTTAGAAGACGGGTAGGTGACAACGAGACACACAATCAGTAAAATTAATCAGGATAGTGAAGCTAGTCAGAGAACTAGGATGGGGAGGGATGGAGAGAGATGGAAAGCAAGGGTTACTTGAAGTTAGAGAAGTTAGTGTTCATACCGCTGGGTTGTAAGCTGCCAAAGTAAAATATTTAGTGCTGTTCCTCCAATTTGCATTGGGCCTCAAGGGCCTGTCCCACGTTCGTGTCCTTGGCACGCAAATTACGCGACCTCGTGGTCGCGTTCAGCCGCGACGGTCCCGCGAAGGTCGCGCGCGACTTCATGCGTACGCACAGCCGTCTGGAGCGCGTGACATCATTTGAAGATTTGCGTACCAAATTGCGTACCAAAAGGACACATAAGTGGGACAGGCCCTTCATAGCCCTGTCCCACGGTACAAGGTCATTCCAAGACTTCTCCCGAGTTTAAAAAAAATCAAACTCGTGGTAAGCATGGATAATGAACATAGTGGGTACGTCGGAGCGCGGGACGTCTCTTAGCGACTCGTAACGCTAACGGCAGGTACTCGGGAAGACTCGCTAATGGCAGGTAAGCACGGGAAGACTCGTGAAGACTTTTCAACATGTTGAAAAATGTCCATGAGAGCCCCGAGTACCGACGAGTGGCCATTACCGTAAATCTCCGAGTTTGAATCAGGGAAACCCGGGAGAACTCTTGGAATGAACATGTACCGTGGGACGGGGCTTTCTGTCTGACAGTGGAGGAGGCCCAGGACAGAAAGGTCAGTGTGGGAAAGGGAGGGGGAATTAAAGTGTTTAGCAACCGGGAGATCAGGTTGGCCTCGGCGAAATGAGCGGAGGTGTTCAGCGAAACGATCGCCGAGCCTGTACGTGGCTTCGCCGATATATAGGAGTATTATTACATTATTCTTTGATTTAAGAGGGACTCTGGTATAAAAGCCTGGGTGCATATATAACATTTTCACATCGCCAAATATTCCAGTGGTTAGTTAGTTACTTGTTCCTACACCTTCTCAGACAAATATTCACGTCTACCTCCCCCAACACTAACTACTGCGTTTGTAGCTCTCCATATGGCCTCCTCTACATTGGCAGATCAAATGTAAGCTAGGTGAGCATTCTGAGGAACACCGACCCACCTTCTAGCCTGTATCTCTAAACTAAACTAGACTAAACTAAACTGAACTAAACAAAATGAAATGAAACGAAACTAAACCAAACACTCAGTCTTGACCTGAAACGCTGACTGTCCCTTTATCACAGATGCAGAGCTAAGTTCCACCAATAGGTTGTTCTTTGCTTGCATTAGTTAATTAGCTTTTGGCTATTCCCCTACAATATCCTCTGTACCTCAGTACAAAGAACTCTTGCTTCTGAATCAGAAGGTTACAGGTTGTTTCCACTGCAGGGTTTGGTCGCAGAATCTAGGCTGATGCTTCCAGCGTAATGCTCAGAGGGTGCAGACTCTGTTGGAAATGCCATCTTTCTGTTGAGACGTTACACTATTGTTCAACAAGGTGGAGTAATGGGACTGTCCCACTGTACGAGTTAATTCAAGAGTTCTCCCGAGTTTCCTCTCATTCAAACTCGGAGAATTACGGTAATAGCCGCTCGTAGGTACTCGGGGCTCTGGTGGACATTTTTCAACATGTTGAAAAATCTTCACGAGTCTTCCAGAGCTTACCGTTGTTTCCCGAGTACCTGCCGCTAGCAATACGATCCGCTAAGAGACGTCCCGAGCTCCGACATACCCGCTACGTACATTCTACGTGCTTACCACGAGTTTGATTTTATTATAATTTCGTGCGAGCTCTTGAATTAGCTCGTACAGTGGGACTGCCCCATAAAGCTTCCACATTACTCTCCTCAAAGCAGTGACATTTTCCCTCTTGCCTTGGTCTAGTATTTATCCTGTCCCTTATGATAAAGAAGTTTGATTCTCACTCTGTACAACTGGGCTGCCCTGCTTTCTGCACTGCAATATTAAGCTTAAAAGCCTTAGGATGACTGGAGGGTGTGAAAATGAAATTCCTTTCCGTTCACTCCAACAAATCACCTAATCTACAGTGAGACGGACAATTTATCGAATTGTTCCAAAGCTCTCTTCCTTCCCTGCCCACTCATACCTTGCAGGAGGTCCATAAACTAATGCTGAACTGCAGTACAAGAGACTGCTATACTGCCCATGCGTTTCTTCTTTTGGATGAGATGTCAATTAATTGCTTCCTATGACACACAAGAAGACTATTCAACCCACTGAGTCCATGCTGGCCACCATTAAAGCGATCCATTAGCCCCCATTCCTTCTCCCATCATTTCCCTGTAACTGTGAATTTTCAGGGCCTGTCCCACTTGCGGATTTGTCCGGCGACTGCCGGCGTCATTGACTGACGTATCAGGGTCGACAAAATATTTTGAACATTTCAACATCCAGCGGCGACAAAAAAATGTTGCGACACTTGAAACACCGCGCGTCAGTACGTCACCACGCCGCATCATGCCGCGACGTTTTCGGTGACCTGGTACATCAGTCGATGATGCCGACAGTCGCCGAAAAAAATTGCCAAATGGGGCAGGCCCTTTAGTTTCCCTTCCATGCCCATCAATAATCCTTTATTTCATAATTAAAATCTACTAGTGGCAGCTTGTGGGCTGAATCACCTGAAGCTCAACACCAACAAGACTAAGGAGTTAGTGGTGGGCTTTAGGAGGAGAGGAATGCCATTATCCCCCGTCTCCATCAATGGTGTGGATGTTCAGTTTACCAGGGAGTACAAATACCTTGGAGTGTGCCTGGACAGTAAACTGGACTGGTCCAGGAACACTCAGGCCCTGTACAAGAAGGGACTTTTTGACAAGACTCCACCCATTCAACATCTGCAGTAAGATGCTGTCGATGTTCTATCAATCGGTGGTGGCCAGTGCCATCTTCTTCGCTGTTGTGTGCTGGGGCAGCAGGGCAAAGGTCGCCGCCGGCAACAGGATTAACAAACTCATCAGGAAGGCTGGCTCTGTCCTGGGGGTGGAGTTGGATTCATGGGAGGTTGGTCTTGGAGGGGAGGATGCTCCTTAAACTGTGGAGCATCCTGGACAATACAGCTCACCCCCTCCATGACACACTGAGGAGCACCTTTAGCAACAGACTGGTTCCACCAAGATGCAATACAGAACGCCACAGGAGATCCTTCTTCCCCTTGGCTATCAAACTGTACAACTCCTCCCCCTTCTGTCGTGGGGTAGCCTGACCCCCCCCTCCCCCCCCCCAATTATTGCAAGTCCCCAGTACTTTCCACTCGACACTTTAATTAATTTCATGTTTCATGTATTTTGTGTTTTATGACTATTTGCAGATCAATTCCCCTCCTGGGATAAATAAAATTCTATCGTATGGTATCTTATTGAAACGTATCGTTACAGTAACTATTGTCATTGAAATTGGTTTATTATTGTCATGTGTACTGAGGCACAGTGAAAAACCCAAAACGTCACCTGTTCCTTTTCTCCAGAGCATGCTGCCCGACCTGTTGAGTTACTGCAGCATTTTGTGTCTATCTTCCATGTAAACCAGCGTCTGCAGTTCCTTCCCACACAGTGAAGAACTTTGTTTTGTCTGGTATCCAGGCAATATCATGTGTGCTGCCAAACCATACCCATGTACAAAAGGGAGTGCAAAAAGAGAAAGGAAACAAGGGGCAGGATATAGTATTATAGCTACAGGCTAGTTAACCGACCAACATGTCTTTGGAATGTGGGAGGAAACTGGAGCAACAGAGGAAACACGTACAGTCACAGGAGAACATGTAGACTTTGCATAGACAAAGCCAGAGGTGGGGATTGAAACAGTTCCTGAAGCCCTAAGGCAGCAGTGTGACCTTTAGTCACATTATTAAATGTACTAGTTTTGAATACAGATTTTAAGGAGTGCTGTTCGGGAATGTACTTCTACAAGTAGACAAGATGGCGCTGAAATCAGGCGACTCTGTGTGCTGGCCCCAGAAGGACATTTGTTATCATTCATTACAATCGCTCCACTCTTTTTGCACTAACCGTTATACCCTCTATCCTGTATCTGTACACTGGGGACAGCTTGATTGTAATCATCTGTGGTCTTTTCACTGACTGGATAGCGTGGTACAAGGAAGCTTTCCACTGTACCTCGGTGCACATGACAATAATAAATTAAACTAAATTAAACTAAATATTCCAATTATGTTCCTTTGGGATTGTGTGGGAATGCTTGAAGTGAATCAGATCGATCCACCCTCAACAAGCTCGGGTATCCTGTCTGCTGTGCATCAGCTGCATGTCAGAGAGATGATGCCGAGGCTCACAGCCACTGCATATCAAATCCAAGAACAAATTAATGGCAGCACAGCGGTAGAGCTGCTGTGTGACAGCACCAGAGATCCGGACTCCATCCTCACCTTGGGTACTGTCTGTGCAGAGTTTGTACGTTCTCACTGTGACCGTGTGGGTTTCCTCCCGCACTCCAAAAGACGTGCAAGTTTGTAGGTTAATTGGCTTCTGTAAATTCTCCCTAGTGCGTAGGACAGAACTAGCGAACGGGGTTATCGCTGGTCGGCGCGGACTCGTGGGCCAAAGGGCTCGTATCCACATTGTATCTCTAATAAAATCGAGTGTGGAACACTATAGAGAAAATAGAATTGATGCATTTAAGGGTTTGCACAGGAGGAATGAGGATGCATGAAGACAAAAGGCAAGGGGTCTCTGCGGAACACTTACCCCATCCATTTGCTGGGCTGAATAGCCTGTTTCTGCGCTGCAAAGTGTAAAGGAGGTGTGCGGGAGAAGTGTTTTTTACCCTGAGGGTGGTGGGCTCCTGGAACACCCTGCCAGCGGTGGTGGTGAAGGCAGATATATATTAGTGACATTTAAAGGCTTTTCGATAGACACATGAATATGTAGGAAAGGAGAGATATGGATTGTGTGAAGGTTGAAAAGATTAGTTTAAAGGGCCTGTCCCACTGTACGAAGTAATTCAAGAGTTCTCCCAAGTTTCCCCTGATTCGAACTCCGGGAATTACGGTAATAGCCGCACGTACTCAGGGCTTTCGTGGACATTTATCAACATGTTGAAAAAACTTCGCGAGCTTACTGCGTTTCCCGAGTACCTGCCGTTAGCGTTACAAGCCGCGAAGAGACGTCCCGAGCTCCGATGTACCCGCTACGTACATTCTACGTACTTACCACGAGTTTGATTTTTTTTTTTAAACTCGGGAGAGCTCTTGGGTAAACTCGTACAGTGGGACAGGCCCTTAGCTTGGCATCTTGTTCGGCACGGACATTGTGGGCCGAAGGGTCTGTTCCTGTGCTGTACTGCTCTATGTTCTACAATCTGAACCGTCTAAGTTTTGCTTCTCGCTGTCTGAGAATCCGTCATGAGGGCATCCTCTGTGTAAAAGCCAGACTAGCTAAGAATCATTCTTTCTCTGAGTGCATTGCTTTCTAATTTTCCTTTGCATCTGCTTCCCCCACGACAATCCAGTCCAGCTTGTTAACTCGGGTGGAGAATTGCTAACAGAGGTTCACAAAGGACACCAGCCATTTCTATTCCGACATGTCTTGCATCGCCTTCTGCTGAAACATTCAAAATATGCATCATGTTTACAGTGCCCTTCTGACCTCAGCTCATCACAAAGTGCTTCATAACCAACAGAGTGGGCAAAAGGTGTCAACAGAATTGTTCCAGCAAATCTTGCAGGAAAACGTGTGAAGAGACAGTCAAAACCGTGCCAAAGGATTTGGCCACTGTTTTCTTTGGTTTAGACACAGTAACTACACCTCGCACATGGAAATGGTTAGCAATGGAAAAAAAAAACGCTGGTACATATCCAAGCTCTCCTTGAATGCGAGAAACAAGTGAGGAAGTCTACTTTCTGAGAAAAAAGAGTGCGTAGACAGTTCTTAGACGGTTTCTGATTAGCTTTGGTTGTTTTGGCACAGTTGTGGGTATCTGTGCTGCATCTGTGTTTAACCTCTGGGATTTATTGAGCCTGTTGGGTCACCTCATGTTGTGCAACAGCTGTGATTAAAAATACGTCCAAGATCATTTGGGAAGCAAAATATTTTCAGTTCTCTCGCACTGCCGGACGGAACGGACCACTGCTGACAACTAAAAACGACTGGCTAGTCTCCTTGGGGTTGCCGATCAATTCAGGAGAAATGTTTGAGAGAAGTAAGGTCGTGTTTTGCTTTCTGCTGTGGGGCTTCTGTTCCTTAAGCACAGTGGCAGCTCCGGCACGCCTGGATACTGGGCATGTGGTACCAATTGAAAGCAACACCCTGACCAGAGAGTTCAACATCCCTGAGCTGGAAGAGTACGACTACACCGAATCCGACGACTATGACGATGAAGAGGATGTCCGCGCCGTCCCTGAAGATGCGTTTGTAAGCAAGAAGCAGTTCGCCACCCCCAGAACCTCACACTCCTTACGGAAAAGATTCAAGGGCAAATCCCGGATCCAGCGCCTGGCCCTGGTCAATACCGATTTTGCGTTCAATTTGTACAGGAGCTTGCTGAGGTCGCAGCCAGGTGCCCAGAATGTGGTCTTCTCTCCATTCGGGGTCTCCAGCATGATGGCGATGGTGATGTTGGGGGCTGGCAACAGGAGCCAGGACCAGATCTCCCGGGCGCTGGGCTTTGACCAGTTCGTCAGCCCCAAACCAGGGCACGGTGGCGAGGTCCTGCACAATGTCTTCCACAAGCTCATCCACAGGCTCTTCAGCCACCACTTCGGATACACCCTGAAGGATTTCTCCGGCGTCTACGTCAGGGATGGCCTGAAGATCAGGAAAACCTTTGCGGAGGGGTTAAAACAGTTCTACTGGGCGCACGCAGACTCTGTGGACTTCTCAGATCCCCAGACCATCACCAAGTTCAACCAACTCATATCAAAGGCCACCAAGGGGAAGCTCCAGAATATGGTGGAGGACTTTGACCCCCAGACAGTGATGCTCATCTTCCAGGCACTCCACTTCAAAGGTCAGTGTGCCGAGATATGTTGTTATCATTATCTGTAAGAGTGATGACATTTTTAAAAATCATCAGACTAATGGAGCTTGCAGTTAATGACGCTGAAATGGTGCAGCAATATCAGGTTCACCGTTAAAAACAGATATCCGCCACTTGCCATCCGCTCCGCATGTTAGTTTAACAAAATGGTGTATCATTGCATGGCTGGGCACCGAGGCACTTTGAATGGGATGTCATTACTTATGCAGTGGATGTGAACTAAATTTGCCACAGAAGGTAAAAACTCATATGTTTCAGTCTAAGTATTTTTCTAATGATATCAAAGTTGCTAACTACTGCCAGTGAACCTCTCTGGCACTGCAGATGAGCTGTTTCTCCTCAGTGAATAATTGTTGCAAACGTTAAAAATATATAATTTTAAAAATTCGTCATTTAGCTTCATCTACTGCCTTTTAGTTTCTTGATCTTTTTTTTTAATTTCAAAATATACTTTATTCGAATGATAAATATATACAATACATTAACCTTGCGGAAAATCCATCCGACATTTTCGGGGCTGTACAAATTGATGAATACAGTTTAGACATTTCTTTTCCCCAAATTTCCACAAATCAGTCCCCCACACGTGCCAGTCATGTGGCACAATGGCGTGGGATACCTTCCCTTATATTGAGGGGCGTCTCCACCATACCGTACCCCCCATGTCCAGCAGCGGAAGGGCGTTAGACTGTGGCCCCCCCCCACCGAGCCTTGGCGTTGGCTGCACCGAGCTTCAGTGCGTCCCTCAGCACGTACTCCTGCAGTCTGCAGCGGGCCAGTCGGCAACATTCCCTGACGGACATCTCGCTCTGCTGGGTGGTGAACAATGCTCGGGCAGACCAAAGGGCATCTTTTACCGAGTTGATGACCCTCCAGCAACACGCGATGTCAGCCTCTGAATGTGCCCCTGGGAACAGTCCGTAAATCACCGAGTCCTCCGTGACGGAGCTGTTCGGGATAAAGCGTACCAGGGACCCTTGCATTTTTCTCCAGACTCTTTTAGCAAACCCACACTCTGCAAAGAGGTGGGCAACCGTGTCCTCTCCATAGCAGCCGTCCCGAGGGCAGCATGCGCTGGCAGTGAGGTTCCGACGGTGCAGGAAGGATCTGACTGGGAGGGCTCCCCTCACCGCCAGCCAAGCCAGGTCTTGGTGCTTGTTGGTGAGTTCTGGCGATGAGGCATTTTGCCAGACAAGATGGGCAGTCTGCTCAGGGAACAACACCACTGCATCCAACCCTCATTCCCACCATTTTCCTTTCTGTACCTGATTTGACATTGAGGACCCATGCCCACAATTCACACTTTCTTTTCAGTCGTGGTGGTGTTAATTTTACAAATGCTTCATTCTGATTAGTAAAGGAGTCACACAAGTGGTTACTGATACCCTATTTCTCTCTACCGTAATAGAAACATAGAAACATAGAAAATAGGTGCAGGAGAAGGCCATTCGGCCCTTCGAGCCTGCACCGCCATTCAATATGATCTTGGCTGATCATCCAACTCAGTATCCTGTACCTGCCTTCTCTCCATACCCCCTGATCCCTTTAGCCACAAGGGCCACATCTAACTCCCTCTTAAATATAGCCAATGAACTAGCCTCAACTACCTTCTGTGGCAGAGAATTCCACAGATTCACCACTCTCTGTGTGTGAAATGCCACCGTCTTGTACCATCAGAAACTTGTCATGTAAAAAACAAAGATGTAAGTCAAGACTAGTTAATGACGGTCACCACTAGATGAACTGCAGAGAAAATTATAACCATTATTACAAAAGCAGTAGCAACAACAAAGTGATTTGCTGCATTGATAATAAATGGACTACACTATATAGAAGCTGACATTACAGTGGCACATTAGTGTTCCAACACATTGTGGCCCATGAAGCTGTGTCTGAAATGAATCGCAAGACAACCAGAAGCCGGGCAGACCAGCATGGCTCCTACTACTTGTTTCAACCGCACCCTCATGCCTCACATGTAAGCCCGGCCCACGATGGGCTGCTCAACACCGTGAGGAGCTTTAGCAAATAGACCAATGGGAAGCGATCTCAACAGAGTCACCATAAATACTACCCACTTGTACGTACACAACACTGAAACTATCCCCCACCACCATCTTTCTCCCCCACCATCTGTCTCCCCCACCCCCCACCTCTACCACCTTCCTCCCCCTCCACTATTTTCCTCCCCTTCCTCCACCATCTTTCTTCCCTCCCCCCTCCTCGACCATCTTCCTCCCCATCCCCCCCCCTCTCCCCCGCCCCTCCACCATCTTCCACTCACACCCCCCTCCGCCCATTGCTCCCATGATTTGTCACCTTCAGGGCTCCCTATTACAATGCTCTCCTTTCCGGTCTAATGAGTAGACCATAGATGTGTACAGCACAGGAACAGGCCCTTTGGCCCACAATGTCCGTGCCGAGCATGATGCCAAATTAAACTAATTCATTCCGCCTGAATGTGACCCAAATCGTCTGTTCCATGCATATCCATGTGGCCATATAAAAGTGTGCTAATCACCACTATCGTGCCTGCCTCCCCCGCCACCACTGGCAGTGCATTCCGGGCACCTACCTCTTTCTATACAAACAACTCACCCCACACATCTCCTTTAAACCTCCCCCCCTCTGACCTTAAAGTTGTGCCCTCTAGTATTACACTTTTACAACCTGGGAAAAAAAAGGTTCTGACTGTCTACCCTACCTATGCCTCTCAGAATTGTATGTACTTCTATCACCTCTCCCCTCAATGCGTTAAAGTGCTATATAGATGTGAGGCGTTCCTGTTGGTATTTGGGATGCCATTCGGGAGGCAGTAATTTTGTCATTTGTGCCTCTGAAGATAGACACAAAATGCTGGAGGAGTAACTCAGTGGGACAGGCAGCATCTCTAGAGAGAAGGAATGGGTAACGTTTCGGGTCGAGACCCTTCTTTGTCTCTCCCTGCCTGCGAGGAAGTGTTTGATATCCAACTTAGATGCAGCTGGGTCTCCATGTTAAAGTTTAACATTACTTAGTAGTTCAGCGTCGGCCAAATGATGAGTGCAGGTTCTGACACTGGCCCTGACTCTGTTCTTGTTCAGAGGCACATCGTCCACAGTCTGTGTTACTGGGCCACTTCCAGACGCAGTGTGATATTAACTAGTAGGGCCATTAAATAGCAGCAATTAAAACAACATGTTATTTCCTAAAACCTGGATACAGGAATAGAGACAAAGGTGGCAATGTGTTGAATGCATCTGTTTATAGATAAATATAAAAAACGTGAAAAATTCTAACCATTTATTACTGCTAGAGTGGGACCAGCCTTCTGTTACTCCAATGTATTAGATGGAAATCAACATGCAACTTTTAATATTTACTTCTTTTCTGATCAATTAATTGAATTTTAGGTATAGTTTAGTTTAGTTTACAGAACAGCGCGGAAACAGGTCCTTCGGCCCACCGAGTTCCCATCGACAAGCGATCCCTGCACATTAACACAATCCTACACACACTAGGAACAATTTTAAATTATACCAAGCCAATTAACCTAAAAAAACCTGTATGTCTTTGGAGTGTGGGAGGAAACCGGAGGTCCTGGAGAAAATCCACGCAGGTCGCAGGGAGATCGTACAAACTCCGTACAGACAGCACCCCTAGTCAGGATGGATCGAACCTGGGTCTCTAGTGCTTTAAGGCAACAGCTCTACCGCTGTGCCACTGTGCCACCCCAATTGAATTGACTGAAAGGTACAGCACGGAAACAGGCCCTTTGGCTCACTGAGTCCAAGCCAACCATCGAGCAGACATTCACACTATTTCTATGTTATGCAGTACCACTTTCTCATATACACCCTACATGCTAGAGGCAATTTACAGAGGCCAATTCACCTACAAACCCATTGATTTCCACTGACATTTTCTTCTCTGCCAAAGGCAGGATTCCTCTCGGGGCACAGTTCATCCACTGCTGAGTCTCGCTGCCTTAGGCACACGCCTGCCAAGATGGCCGCACTCTCACCTCGGTCACAAAGCTGTAGGGTGAAAATCCGTGCAGAATCTAGACAATCTCTACGACTAACCTGAGGTCAGGATTGAATACAAACCCCCAGAGCTGTGGGGCAACAGTACTGATTGTCATCATGCTACCTTGTCAATCCAATTAAGATTCAATAGAGGTTTAACATAACTTCCCTCCCTCTGGAACTTATATTTTTAATGTCCTATTCCATTTTAAGTAATAATTCAGTTTATCCACAAAACTATTAACAAAACTGTAGAAATACATCTTCTGGCAAGCATTAGATTATGCATATGCCCATAGACATAAATGTAACTAGATATTTAAATATAATAGAAACACAAAATACAAAGTGCTGGAGAAACTCAAGGGCAGCAATCTGTGGAGGGAATGGGCAGACTACCGCTGAGAGACTCAGCTGCCCGACCTGCTGAGTTCCTCCAGGGCTTTGTTTTTTTTGGCTCAAGTTTCCAGCATCTGCATTCCTTATGTCTGTTATAGAACCACTATTGCTTAACTCTTTTGAAGATAGCAACAGAAGTGATTCTCTCCCAGATCAGATAATTCCAACATCATTGTTGCACCTCAGGCTCCAGTCCTTTGATGGTATACTTTGAGTTTGAAGTTCTCCACATAAGAATGTACCGATGTGATCGGAAATGTGAGAATATTCCTGAAACAATTTCTTTTAAAAATATACTTCGCTTCAATGGATAGACTGAGGAATGCGGATCAATAAGGAAGGCATATCAATATAGAGACTTTCACAATATTCCAAAGTAATTTACTGTGCTTTAGGAGTGCAGTCACCGTAGCAATTTGGAAAATGCAGCTGCCAATTAGCACACAGCTAACAATGATATTAACCAATTAATTTTATAATTATTAGCCAATATAATTATTAACCAACCTGTTTTAGTGATGGAGACACAGGAGATGGCACATTCTGTAAATGGGCTGGATGGTTTAGAGTTTGTAAAATGTGTGCAGGATAGTTTTTTGCAGCAGTACATAGAGGTATCGACCAGAGAAGGGGCAGTGCTGGACCTCCTGTTAGGAAATGAGGCAGGTCAGGTGACGGAGGTATGCGTTGGTGAGCACTTCGGGACCAGTGATCACAATACCATTAGTTTCAATATAATTATGGAGAGAGTCAGAACTGGACCTAGGGTAGAGATTTTTGATTGGAGAAAGGCTAACTTTGAGGGAATGCGTAAGGATTTTAAAGGAGTGAATTGGGACACTTTGTTTCATGGGAAGGATGAAGAAGAGAAATGGAGGACATTTAAAGGGGAAATTGTAAGAGTACAGAATCTTTATGTCCCTGTTAGGTTGAAAGGAAATAGTAAAAATTGGAAAGAGCCATAGTTTTCAAGGGAAATTGGACACTTGTTTCGAAAAAAGAGAGATATCTACAATAATTATAGGAGGCATGGAGTAAATGAGGTGCTAGAGGAGTATAAAGAATGTAAAAAAAATCTTAAGAAAGAAATTAGGAAGGCTAAAAGAAGATATGAGGTTGCTTTGGCAAGAAAGGTGAAAGTAAACCCAAAGGGTTTCTACAGCTATATTAATAGCAAAAGGATAACGAGGGATAAAATTGGACCATTAGAGAACCAGAATGGACAGCTATCTGCAGAGCCAAAAGAGATGGGGGAAATATTGAACAATTTCTTTTCTTCGGTATTCACCAAGGAGAAGGGTATTGAACTCGGTGAGTTAAGGGGAAAGAGTAGAGTAGCTATGGAAACTATGAGATTCAAAGAGGAGGAAGTACTGACACTTTTGAAAAATATAAAAGTGGATAAGTCTCCAGGTCCTGACAGGATATTCCCTAGGACATTGAGGGAAGGTAGTGTAGAAATAGCAGGAACTATGACAGAAATATTTCAAATGTCATTAGAAACGGGAATAGTGCCGGAGGATTGGCGTACTGCGCATGTTGTTCCATTGTTTAAAAAGGGTTCAAAGAATAAACCTAGCAATTATAGACCTATTAGTTTGACGTCAGTGGTGGGCAAATTAATGGAAAGGATACTTAGAGATAATATATATAAGCATCTGGATAAACAGGGTCTGATCAGGAACAGTCAACATGGATTTGTGCCTGGAAGGTCATGTTTGACAAACCTTCTTGAATTTTTTGAAGCGGTAACTAGGGAAATTGATGAGGGTAAAGCAGTGGATGTTGTCTATATGGATTTCAGTAAGGCCTTTGACAAGGTTCCCCATGGAAGGTTGGTTAAGAAGGTTCAATCTTTGGGTGTTAATGGCGGAGTAGCAAGATGGATTCAACAGTGGCTGAATGGGAGATGTCAGAGAGTAATGGTGGATGGCTGTTTGTCAGGTTGGAAGCCGGTGACCAGTGGGGTGCCTCAGGGATCTGTGTTGGGTCCACTGTTGCTTGTCATGTACATCAATGATCTGGATGATGGGGTGGAAAATTGGATAAGTATGCAGATGATACTAAGATAGGTGGTGTTGTGGATAATGAAGTAGATTTTCAAAGTCTACAGAGAGATTTGGGCCATTTGGAAAAGTGGGCTGAAAGATGGCAGATGGAGTTTAATGCTGATAAGTGTGAAGTGCTACATCTTGGCAGGACAAATCAAAATAGGACGTACATGGTAAATGGTAGGGAATTGAGGAATGCTGTGGAACAGAGGGATCTAGGAATAACTGTGCATAGTTCCCTGAAGGTGGAATCGCATGTAGATAGGGTGGTAAAGAAAGCCTTTGGTGTGCTGGCCTTTATAAATCAGAGCATTGAATATAGGAGTAGGGAAGTAATGTTAAAATTGTACAAGGCATTGGTAAGACCAATTTTGGAGTATGGTGTACAATTTTGGTCGCCTAGTTATAGGAAGGATGTCAACAAAATAGAGAGAGTACAGAGGAGATTTACTAGAATGTTGCCCGGGTTCCAGCAACTATGTTACAGAGAAAGGTTGAACAAGTTAGGTCTTTATTCTTTGGAGCGCAGAAGGTTAAGGGGGGACTTGATTGAGGTCTTTAAAATGATGAAAGGGATAGACAGAGTTGACGTGGATACGTTTTTCCCATTGAGGGTAGGGAAGATTCAAACAAGAGGGCATGACATGAGAATTAAGGGACAGAGGTTTCGGGGTAACGTGAGGGGGAACTTCTTTACTCAGAGGGTGGTGACTGTGTGGAATCAGCTTCCAGCAGAGGTGGTGGAGGCAGGATCGATTTTAACATTTAAGAGTAAAGTGGATAGGTATATGGACGTGAAGGGAATGGAGGGGTATGGTCTGAGTGCAGGTAGATGGGACTATGGGGAAAACAAATGGTCGGCACGGACTGGAAGGGCCGAGAGGGCCTGTTTCCGTGCTGTAATTGTTATATGGTTATATGGTTATATGGTTTGAGCAAACTGGTGGAGGAACTCCGCATGTCAGGCGGCATTTGTAGAGAGAATTGGACAGATGACTTTAAACTTTAAGACTTTAAGAAACAGGTCCTTTGGCCCACCCAGTCCGCACTGACCAGCGATCATCACCCCATGCAAGGCCGCTTTAGTGATGGCGAGCGAGGAATAAATGATTTTTCACAATATTGAAGGAGACTCTGCAGCCCATTGTGTCTGCACTGTCTATTAGAACAATCCCATTCCCTTACTCATTTCCCTGTAGTTCATTATCTCTCACATACGCACTGGAAACAGGATACAACAGGGGGATGGGTGGTGGAGGCCGATTCCTCAATCTTCTTTGAAATTGTGGCATTTGATCTTTTAATTTCAAAGGACAGATGGGACCTGGTTCTAAGACCTCTTCCTTTTACAGCACTGGAGTGTCAAGCTAATGTTTACATTTTTGGGCAGCATTTTGAAACAACAACCCTGGGCTCAGAAGTGAGGGATTTACTGAAGAGAGAAGACAGCCTCTGATGATCCCGCCTAAAGCTGAATATCCAGGAGGGTGCTGCATTAGGTAACACCCGTGAGATAATAATGACCCCATAGCAATGGAGGTGAACATTTATGTTAGAAATCCCATCACTGCTGTTTTCCCAGGCTTGGCTCAGCTATTTGGCAGCTGGCACTAGCCCAAGAGCTGCCAGCTAACAAAAAGAGTTGTGAAAATAAGAGTCAAAGGACCATAGAGTTATTCAGCATGAAAACAGGACCTTCGGCCCACCAATTCCACGTTAACCATCCTCACCCATTTACACTAATCATACACCCATCCCAATTTTTTATTTTCTCCACATTCTCCCATGGTCAGTCATGACCAAGGGGGGCCTACTATGACTTGAATTATCCCTCGTGTGTGGGGGATCGCTGGTTGGCGCGGACTCAGTGGGCCAAAAGGCCTGTTTCCGTTCTGTATCTCCAAACTAAACTAAACCAAACAAAAGGAGTCTATTCACTCCATCATGTCTGTGAAAAACAACGATGGAACGTGTAGCAGTCACCTGCTCTTTCCCAATAGGCCTTTTGTTTAATTTTAATTAAACAGCAGTCAGATATTTTCATGCAACCGTTAACCCAATCGTCCAACTAAGCAGCCTGGGGTTTTGTTTTGTACCACAAAAAACAATTCCAAATTGCTTTGGGGATATTGCAGTTATGATCTACGCCAGCCCTATCTTTTGAACAATACCTACACTGGAAGACGTCTCTTGCTTTCATTTGGATCAGCGCGGTAACTAATGTGATCATTTTCCACACTGTTATCAAGCTTGCCGGTGTCATCAATCTTAACTTGCAGGGTAGTGCAACGAGGCTGTTATTACTCTGTCAATCCGTTCTGTTTGCAGGCTCGTGGGAGCACAAGTTTATTAAAAGCAAGACGGCCATGCTCAATTTCCACACCAGCAGGACATCGATGGTGAAGGTGCCGATGATGTATGTGAGAGCCCGCATGCTTGCCGCCACGGATCACGCCCATGAGTGCGACGTTATCAGTCTCCCGTACAGTGGCAACGCCAGCATGTTGGTTGTGGTCCCCTACAGAACCAATGGCCTGAGGCACATCGAGAGGAAACTCAGCTGGGAAACGGTTGACGGATGGCTCAAGGACATGACAAACAGGTAGTGTGACAGCATATTGAAAGTGTTGAAAGTGCTCCCACCATGATGGTTGGTCTCATCAACTCTTCTTCCATGCAATTACTTGGAAGGTGGGAGGTTGGCATTTGTTTTTTATCTGAAAAAAAGACACCAAATGCTGGAGTAGGGGGCATGTTGGTCGACGTGGGCATGTTGAGCCGAAGGGCCTGCTTCCACACTGTATAACTCTATGACATATGCTGCCTGACACCCATTGAGTTACCCCAGCACTTGTGTTTTGATCAAGATTCCAGCATCTGCAGTTTCTTGTGTTTCAGACTTATAATCAGGCTTCAGGAATAGGGTGGCAGTGGGGCAGCGGTGGAGTTGTTGCCTTACAGTGTTTGCAACACTGGAGACCAGGGTTTGATCCTGACTACGGGTTCTGTCTGTATGTTGAGCCCGGGTGACTGTTTCCATTCCTTTTCTCCAGAGATGCTGCCCGCCCCGCTGAGTTACTTGGGTTACATAGTATGTCCTATGTTACAGCATTGACAAAATACCAGTGCCGAGATATTTTTATTTTTAATGGATTAACCACTTCCTAGGTTGGATGTGGTTGAAGGTCCCTTTACTGCAGTCCATGATGTACCTCATGTCCAACCTCATCTTCATCGTCCCCCATTATTGGTTCCTCTCCCCACTTGTTACCTTCACGGGCAAAACTACCGAATTGTGATTTATTCCAAATCACAGTCTGAAGAAACCAGACACACTCAGGCATTAAATCATCTTACAGCCTCAGTCAATGGCCTGCATTTCATCAGGCTGAGCTAGATGTGAACTCAGTCTGCAGTAATGAAAGGATTTACGACTACACCGGTTCTAAGATTGAAAGCCCAAAATCTGATGTTGCCGACACACCTCCCAGTTATCGCCAGCAATAAAATTTGTCCAATACATTTCTCGACTAACCTTTAAAGAGCAGTTCAAACTCAGGTTTCTATGCGCCACATTGATTATCATCACAATCTCTCAATGATACTGTGTGTCTGGGGCTCTTCACTTATCATAGCACACAGATGTAATCATGAGGAAGGTATGCTGGCGCTTCTACTTTCTTGAATGGATGAATGAATGAATTAATACTTTATTGCCACATGTGACAAAGTCACAGTGAAATTCTTTGCTTGCATTACCCAAGGTATACAAATAGTCACCACATAAAGGGCGCTTACAAAGTTACCAAGTATCCGGTCCCCCTTTGCTCTTCTCTCCCCTCCCCCATACCACACGGTGGTCCCACCAGGTCCTTCTTTCTTCCTTCCCCCGGCAGCGGCGTCCTCACCTCCACGTGGTCTCAAAGGTTCTTAAAGGTTTAAAGAGATCCAGCATGTCACCGAATACTCCAGGAAACCTCCAGAAAGCATTCTGGCTTTTTGCATCACGTTCCTCGATCATGGGCGATCCCGGCTGACCCAGTAGAACAGAATCACCATTTCAGTTGATGGCTCACCCATACCCACCTCCTCCCATGACAAAAGTCTCGGCGTCATTCTGGACAGTACACTTTCCTTTGCAAAATATCAGCAATATCACACGCTCTGCATACTTTCATCTCCGCAACATTTCCAGACTCCGCCCCTCCCTCTCCAAAAACAATACAAAAGTCCTCATCCACGCTCTGGTCACATCCCGCATCGATTACTGCAACGCCCTCCTCACTTGCACCTCCAATAAACTTCTTCATCGCCTCCAATGCATTCAGAACTCTGCAGCCCGGATCATCACCCGCACCAGATCATCGGACCACATCACACCCATCCTCACTCAGCTCCACTGGCTCCCTGTGCACCACCGGATTAACTACAAGATTTTACTGCTGACCTTCAAAGCCCTACACCACCTTGCTCCCCAATCCCTCTCTGACATGCTGCTACCATACACTCCTTCCCGGCCACTTCCTTCCTCCTCAGCTGCAAGTTTAACTGTCCCCACATTTAGATTCAGCACCATGGGTGCCAGAGCCTTCAGCTGCTCTGCCCCACGTCTCTGGAACACTCTCCCACCTCCCATCCGTCACCTGGACACTATCGATCAATTCAAATCACTACTCAAAGCACACCTGTTTAGATTAGCGTAACTTCCACCATGTTCACCCTGATTTTAATGACTTAAAATGTTTTGTGTATTTTTTTGTTTTTTTTGTTTTTTGTTTTTAATCAACTTGATTATAATGTTGATAATGTATTGTGATTTTATGTCCTGTAAGGTGTCCTTGGGTGTCCAGAAAGGCGCCAGCAAATAAAATGCATTATTATTATTATTAAGAAAAAGGACTTTCAGGCAATTAGCCCGTAGAGGTGTGGTCCTCGATCAGCTCCTTGATATGTCCCACTAGATGGTGCGCGGACCCGTTGGGTCCCCCTCCCCCAATGCAATATTCCACCACTCACCCATACACGAGGTGATGTTCGGTAAAAATGGCGATCCTCCCCCAACTGTGCAGGCACGGCTGACAGACCAGGCAAGTGGGAGCGCAGTTAACAGTATAAAGTAAATAAAAGTTTGTGAATAGGGAATAGCTTGGCAATTACTTTGTCAAATCGAACAAAACTTGCTACTGCACACCCCAGGCGAATGGTGAGCAAGGCGCCCCTAAAATTGTAGCGCTATCGTGTGCTGTTTTGGCTGTATTTTAGGCATATAGATGCATGTATAAAATATGACACTTTTTAGCTGGATTTGTAAGGTTTATAAAGGGAAATACTTTGTCAAATCGAACAAAACTTGCTACTGCACACCACAGGCGAATGGTGAGTAAGGCGCCCCTCAAATAGTTGCGTTATCATGTACCGTTTTGGCTGTATTTGGGGCATATAACATAAATACATATATATATATACATACATACATACCAGGCACGTGTCGTGAGTAATTTCAGGGTAGACAGTCAGTCGGTTTAAAAAAAAATTAAACCGCGCATGCGCAGATTGCTCTCTCCGTAAAAATAAAAAATAAAAATAAAAACAGTAACTTTTCAATTTGCCCAAGGCTTCCTAGTCTCCCTTATTCTGAACTACTAAATGGGTGGGTGGTGAAGATTGATGGCAGGTGGAGAGATGGTGGGAAAACGGGAGTACAGGGAAAAGTTGAATCAGTTGTCATCTAATTGAATGACACTTGTTCAAGGGACCAATTGGGGGGAGAGTTCCTTTCACAGCGTATGGAGAGTCTGTGCCAGGGGTAAAGTTGTAGGGAGAGCAGGAGTGTTGAGAAGTAGGGGGTCGGGTCACCTACAAACCTGCTGGGTTTGGTAAACCTGGTGTTGATGCCACTCACTCCTCCAGATTTATCCCTCTGAAGTAGTGTTGGAAATGTTGTGTAATTAAAACTCATTCAGTAATACAAAAGTACGGCAATTCCAATTGCGGTAGAGCTACTGCCTTACAGCGCCAGAGATCCGGGATCGATCCTGACTATGTGTGCTGTCTGTACGGAGTTTATATGTTCTCCCTGTGACCACGTGGGTTTCCTCTGAGATTTTCGGTTTCCTCCCACACTCGAAAGGGGAACAGGTTTGTATGTTAATTGGCTTGGTATAATTGTATAAATGTAGAATTGTCCCTAGTGTGGGCAGGGTAGTGTTAATGTGCAGGGATCGCTGGTCGGTCCGGACTCGGTGTGCCAAAGGTCCTGTTTCCACAGTGTATCTGTGAACTAAACTAAACTAGATAATGCACAGGAACAAAAGAGGCTGCAGACAGGGATGGACTCAGCCTGTTCCATCACAGGCACAGTCCTCTTCACCACTGAAAGCATCTACATGAGGTGCCGACTCAAGAAGATGGCATCTACCATCAAGGATCCCCACTATCTTGTTCATACTCTCTTCTCGCTGCTACCATCAGGCAGGAGGTACAGAAGCCTGAAGCCCCACACCACCAGGCTCAGGAACTGCTACTTTCCTGAAACCATCAGGTTCCGTCCAGCACAGCCCTAATCCTACCTCAGCAGCAGAATTCTATGGACCACCTCTTGCACCATAGACTTATTTTTACTGGACTTTATCTTGCGCTAAGCAATATTCCTCTGATTATGTATCTGTGCACTGTGGATGGCTCGATAGTAATCATGAATAATCTTTCCACTGACTGGTTGGCACGCATCAAAAACTTTTCACTGTACCTCGGTATGCGTGACAAAAAAAAGATTGCGGACTGCAGGAGTGGGGCGCCGTTGTGTATGGCTGCTCTGCCTGCAGTCCGCGCTTTAACCATTTTTTATTTTTATTTTTAGTCCTGTCAAAAAACAAACGTTAGTTGGAGGTCTCTTATGTGGTGGGTGGGGGAGGGAAAGGGGGAAATTTTATTTCCTAGTCCCTACTTGGTCGGAGAGGCGGCTTCTCTCCGAGCTGCTACTTCGCCCCTTCCTCGCGGCCTACCATCGAAACTGGAGCGGCATTTCCTGTCTGGATCGGCCGGGACTACAGCTTCGGCAGCGGCGCAGCGCTGGGATAGCAACACGGAGCGGTCGATGCTTTACCGGGTCGCCGTGCATTAAGCTCCAGAGTGCGGTGCCTGCCGACTCCAACATCCGAGGAGCTGTGGCTGCGGAGCGTCCAGCCGCGGGCGGCGCTAGATTTAAAACACCGTGGAGCCTGGGGTCCGAGATCGCCAATCGGAGCTCCAACCAGCGCGGCCTGAGGACTTTGGGTGCCGCAGTCTCCGGGGAGGAAGCGGCCACTGCAGACATTTCCAAGCCGCAGAGGAGTGTTCACCCGACGCCGGAGTTCCATCTTCCCGGCAAGAGGGGCTGAAAATATCGGACTGGCTGTGGAGGCCACAAATAGGCCCCAACCTCGGGTGATCACAGAGGAGGAAGAATGAACTTTTTTATGTCTTTCCCCACAGTGGAAAATTTTGATTGTTGTGGGGGGACGTTCATGTTGAATTCTATAATGTGTTGCGTCATTTTTCTTATTTTTAATTTTTCTATGGATGTACGGAAACTTTATTATTTCTTTTATTATTTATTTTATGTAAAGCCCTTTAGTTTCAACGCGAGTGCTATATAAATAAAAATTTACTTACTTACTTACTGAATAAACTAAACTAAACTAATTTTCTAATTGTGTTTTGCACTAGTATCTCCGTACTATTGTTTCCTTTTCACTGTCTTGTACAATTTGTGTATTATATATATTCATGTGTGTGTCTGAATCTATGCTCCCATGATTCTGCTACAAACAGGGCTTTCATTGTACCTGCACCTCACTGCAGGAAGGAACTGCAGGTAGACACAAAGTGCTGGAATTAACTCAGCGGGTGAGGCAGCATCTCTGGAAAGAAGGAATGGGCGACGTTTGCCGATGTCAGGGGAACGACCCGAAATATCACCCATTCCTTCTCTCCAGAGATACTGCCTCACCCATTGAGTTACTCCAGCATTTTCTGTCTACCTTCGATTTAAACCAGCATCTGCAGTTCTTTCTTACACAGGAAGGAATTGCAGATGCTGGTTTAAATCGACGATACACACAAAATGGAGTAACTCAACAGAACAAACAGCATCTTTGGAGAGTAGGAATGGGCGGCATTTAGGGTCGAGACCTTTCTTCAGACTGATGTCAGGGGAAAGGGAAATGAGAGATATAGGTAGTTTGGGGTTGAGACCCTTCTTCAGAAGTCGACCGAAAACGTCACCGATTCCATCTCTCCAGCGATGCTGGCTGTCCCGCTGAGCTACTGCAGCATTTTGTGTGCGCCTCCATGTACTTCTGCATATGACAATACAGTCAACTTGACTTGAATTGCATGCCTTATTCAGGGGACATAAGGACAAAGATGATCGATGGATAAGCAAATCGAATTGTTGAGCAGCACAAAGTTAAAGATGTCAAAGATATGACAACCTAACAGAAGAATTTGAACACAAAATACTCATAATCATACTCATAATTAGGACAGAAAACTCCTGGATTAAATTTTACTGCCAACCCGAGTCACTCTTCTCAATATTTAGCCTTCAGCTATAGGTATTACTTTCTTTGGACAGCAGCTCGATTTGTGTTGTTGGTGTGAAATCAAATTAAGCTCCTGTCTGTTCTCTGGAGTGAGTACAAATGATCCCATGGCTCTGTTTTGAAGAAGAGCAGGAGAGTAAAGGGCCTGTCCCACTGTACGAGTTAATTCAAGAGCTCTCCTGAGTTTAAAAAAAAATCAAACTCGTGGTAAGCACGTAGCAGGAGGTCGGGACGTCTCTTAGCGGCTCGTAACGCTAACGGCAGGTACTCAGGAAATGTGGTAAGCTCGTGAAGACTCGTAAAGATTTTTCAACATGAAAAATGTCCACGAGCGGCTATTATCGTAATTCTCCGAGTTCGAATCAGGGGAAAGTCGGGAGAACTTGAATTAGCTTGTACAGTGGGACAGGCCCTTAATGCCAAAGCTTTTCATGAAGATCAGTGTCGAAATTAACACTTACAACATTGACAGATAATTATCACCTTGCTGCTTATGGGAGGTTGCAGTACACAATTTGTCCGCCACCATTACTACATTAGGAGGATGTTGCTACGACTTGAGGGCCTGAGCTGTCGGGAAAGATTGGACAATCTAGGACTTTGTTCATTTGGAGTGCAGGAGACTGAGGGGTGATTTTATAGTTATGTATTAAATCTTTAGGGGAATAGATCGGGTGAATGCGTCCAAGGAGAATCTAGAACAAGAGGACAAAGGTTTAAGGTGAGAGGGGAATCTTTAATAGGAACCTAAGGGGCAACTTTTATACACAGCGGGTGGTGGTGCATGGAACAAGCTGCCAGAGGAGGTAATTGAGGCAGGTACTATAACAACATTGAAAAGACATTTGGACAGGAAAGGTTTAGATAGATATGGGCCAAACCCAGGCAGGTGGGTTTAGCATACATGGGGGCATCTTGGTCGACATGGGCAAGTTGGAATGAAGAGCCAGTTTCCGTGTATGACTATGATTCTATTATGACTGAACTTAAACCTCAAAATATACTTTGTTGACTGTGAAGTACATTCGGACATTTTGAAAGATTTTTAAAAGTTATTTGTCAATGCAAGTACAGTAAAATTATTGATCCACTATCCTATTTTATGTAAATACTCAGCTCTGGGCATCAGGCTCACGGGGCCCTTGTTCCGATACTATGTTTAAATACACCAGGGCTCTGTTTTCACACTCCCTTGAAACATACCAAGGCCCTATTCACACACTGCCTGTAAATACACTGGGGTCATATTCCCACACTCACTTTAAACACACAGGGTCCTGTCCCCACACTCATTTTAAACACAATGACCATGTTCCCATACTGCCTTTAAACCAGGGCTGCCACCATTGTGTGAGTTGGGAGTGAGAAATTGCGAGAGACCAAGTCTGAGGGAGTGTAGTGTGTGTCCCCCCCCCCCCCCCCCCCCCCCCCCCTCCATTGGTACAGAGCTTTTGCAGTGATCAGCTTCAAATTGTGCAATCTGGTGCATACTGTAGCGAGTCTTTTAACTTACACTGGTGAATGCAATATTTATGCTGTAAATTGGATTAGCTTTGAATAAGGTTAGGCTAAATTACATTCCTAATTATATTCCACAGTAGAGCCAGGCTCTGATCAACAGGTGCAGCACATGAATGATCTTAGTATATTCATGTATGGAAATCAGATTATAATCAAACACTTGGCCCATGTTGGCCAACCTGGGTCTCACTGCACACCTGGTACTACTCCTGACCCTGACTTCAGTTGCATACCTTCTCTCATTCCTGACCCCTGGCCCCCTATTCTACGTTGATAATAGCTGCTTACCAGCTTAGGTTCCCAGTGCTGAACAGTCCCCTGGTCCCAGCTTTGACTGCACGCCTAGTACTATTCCAGACCTTGACTCTGGATGCACACTTGGCCTTGATCCTAGCCCCTCTGCACTGACAATATATCTGGCTCACATATAAAGACCCCATATCTGACCACCTGGACTTAACCTATTACGTTCAAGTCCACAGGTGCTTATCTAATGCGGTAATCTTTTATGGGGCACTTCACAGACCAAATTTTGTACAACAAAATTTGCTTCATCCATTGGCTTCCTTGTTATCTAACATGCTAGTTACTTTGTCAAAGAAGTCATCAATTGGATGAACACAATTTCTCATCCATAAAATTATACTCACTCAGCTGTATAAGTATTCTGTTACAATTTCCTTCATTTTCCTAACTAACTGTCCTGAAGTCATTTTCACTCCCAATACTTTCAGTATCTTCCTCTCAGCTGGAACTTTTCCGAAATGCAAAGTCCAATAACTATATATTAATATTATTCGATTAAATGTTATCTTCAGAGTACATCATATTTTCTGTGGTATTCATAACACAACAATGATAAAAATATCTTTGTTCCGATTACACCTACCAACATGCATACATTATTATATTACAGTTAATATGTACCGAGGACAAATTTTTGTTCCAATGCTCCCCATTCCCAATTACTTTTACATTGAAGTGATTGAAATCCAAGTGAAGTTTAAATGGCATCAGAAAAATAAAACCTCCGGAATGGATGATATTCATTACGTGGTTGGTTGGAGTCAGTATCAGCACAATTACCATATAAAACTTTGAATCTTCAGATGTCCTGGTTCAAGCTAAAACTAAAGACAAATAATAACCTCTTCACACATTCCCCTGCAAGTATCTCTGTCACTCCTTTAAAATATGCCCTTTCTTTGAACAAGCTCTTAAACATAGCATCTGAATCAGTTTCCCTCTGATTACACTCCTTGAGGATGTTCATCTACGTGTTCAATTAATAAAACAACGAGATTGGGGACATTTCTATTCAACCTGTCAAAGGAATTTAGATGGGGGGGGTTTAGAAATAGTCAGTGAGGTAAACAAACATAATAGTTGAGTGGCAAATGACAATCGTGCTACCTTCCCAATATTTAACTGAAGGAAATAATGGGTTATCGGGGCTGTTTGTTGTGACAGACAGCCTGACACCCTGCATGTCATTTTAATATTACACTTATCCCATCCCCATGGATATTCCAGATTAATAAATTAAGGTTTAGTCAACTATTTACAAATTAGGCTAATTACAATCAATAACATCAGCAAACTCCAAAACACGAAGCGCTGAGTATTGGGACCCAGACATTGCGGACAACTGTCCTCAGTTTCCCGCTCACATCTGGCAGTGGTCTCCATCTGAACCAGGGACGGCGGAGCGTTTTTGTCACTGATCGCTAGCCTTGGGGGTACCCGGAGAGGGAGTGGAGCAACCGGGGGGTGTGGGATAGGGGTGTTCCCTCCCCCACCCATGGTAGGGACTGTTTGAAATTTGATGTATTAAAATCATGTTTTAGTGCATTGTAGAAGTATGATTTCAATGTTTTTCGTTTGAAGTATTTTTAAGAGGTAACTTTTTCCACACAAAGGGCGGTGGGTGTATGGAACAAGCTGCCTGAGGAGGTAGTTGAGGCAGGGACTATCCCAACATTTAAGAAACATATAGACTGATACATGGATGGGACAGGTTTGGAGGGATATGGACCAAAAGCAGGTAGTGTAACTGGGACATGTTGGCGGGTGTGGGCAAGTGGCGCCGAAGGGCCTGTTTTCACACTGTATCACTCTATGACTACATTATACCTCCACCATGCATGAATGCTTCAAAATCAAGTGGTCGAGTATTATTGCCATATACTCAAGCATGGAAACATAGAAAATAGGTGCAGGAATAGGCCATTTGGCCCTTCGAGCCAGCACTGCCATTCAATATGATCATGGCTGTTCATCTAAAATCAGTATCTCTTTCCTGTTTCATATCCCTTGAATTCGCTTGCCCCAAGACCTAAATGTAACTCTCTCTTGAAAACATCCAGTGAATTGGCCTCCACTGCCTTCAGTGGCAGAGTATTTCACAGATTCACAACTCTCTGCATGAAGAAAGTTTGTCCTCATCTCAGTTCTAAATGGCCTACCTCTTAAACTGTGACCCCTGGTTCTGAACTCCCCCAACACCGGGAACATTTTTCCTGCAGTTACAGTAAGTGAAAATCTAGCAGGCAAGCAGGATGCTTTTTCCAACCACCCCATTTTGAAGGCCACTATCTTCCACCGTTTCTACCCAGTGCTTGGTACTTACTTCCAGCAGCCACTGGTTGTCCTCCAGGATGCACCGAGCCGCAGCCTGGTCCATGCCGGTCACCTGGGCGAATTCGGCACAGAGGCTCTCATGGCAGTGGCGCAACGCTTCCGACGCCTCAGACCGCCCGGGACTCTTGCACTGAGGCTGTTCCATGGCGGGCAACTGAGACTGTTCCATGCAGCGAGCAACTCGCCAGCCTGGCAAACACTCGCCAGCCCGTAAAACACTCGCCAGCCCCGGCTCCCCGTCCGCATCTGTCCACGCCACTGCTTCTGCTTCCATCCCTCCCTCAGCCCCGGCTCACCAACACCCGCGGCCCATGCAGTTGATATGAGTTTAGAAATTTTCGTTGATCACAGAATTTCTCACAACAGAGTGTGAGAAATTTGTGATCAGCGTGAGAGCGTGAGAATTTGGCCAAATGCATGAGGGGCCTGCCCCACTTGGGCGACCTAATCTGCAAGTTCTGGCGAGTTTGCCCTCCACTCATACTCGCAGCATGGTCGACACGAGGTCGTAGGAGGTCTTTGTAACTCTCCTTCATGCTCGAGAGTGGTCTCCGTGTACGCAAGGCCTAGCTAGGCCGCGGCGTTTTTTTCAATATGTTAATAAATGCCCGCAAGTAAAAAAAGGTCGCCATGGAAAAAATCGATACTTTTTTTACTCATAGGTTTAGTCGTAATATGTCGTAGTAGGTCGCCATGTTACTCACAGGTAGTCAAAGGTAGCCGTAGATGGTCTTCATCATAGTCGAAGGGAGGTCGAAGAGAGGTCAAAGGGAGGTCGCAGGAGATCGAAGGAGGTCGTCTTCACTCTCCACTATTCTGTGTCCAATTTCCAAGTTAGGCGTAGCTAGTCGAAGCTCGTCTTCAAGATAGTTGAAGGAGGTCGAAGGAGGTCTTCTACAGAGTCGAAGGAGGTCTTCAACATGTCATCTTTTCAAACTCTTCTAAACTCGCCAATTAGGTTGCCGAAGTGGGACAGCCCCTTGATTCTCACGCTCAACGCGTGAGAGTTGGCAGCCCTGTTTAAACACACAGGGGTCGTGTTCCCACACTTGTCTTCAACACACACAGGACTCCACTCCCATGCTCACTTTCAAAAACACTGGGGTCTCATTTCCACAGTCCCTTTAACTGTGTCCCCACTCTCTGTTCCCACACTCACTTCACACACAAGGGCCCAGTTCCCACACGCACTTCAAACACAAACAGGACACATTTCCACTCACTTTAAATACACCTGATTTGTTGAAAAAAGACAAATTAAAATCGTGCTGCTGAATTATCCAATATTCCAGAAAACCTCCTAGTCTAGCACCATCGAGTGTGCCAGTTTATTGGAATGTTGTTGAACTTCCCTCACTGTTGAAGTGATGTACATCTTTAGCTATCAGATCTTATCTGCTTCAAGAGGGAACACTATACAGTTGTTAAAGATGGCAAATAGTTTGCTTCCCTTCAACATCTGCAGCAAGATGCTACAGATGTTCTACCATTCGGTGGTAGCCAATGCGATCTTCTTTGCTGTCATGTGCTGGGACAGCAGGGCGAAGGCTGACAACGCCAACAGGATTAACAAACTCATCGGGAAGGCAGACTCCATTCTGGGGGCGGAGTTGGATTCACGGGAGATGGTCTTGGAGGGGAGGATGCTCCTCAAACTGTAGAGCATCTTGGACAAATCAGCTCACCCCCTCCATGACGCACTGGTCAACCAGAGGAGCAACTTCAGCAACAGACTGGTTCCACCAAGATGTAGGACAGAACACCACAGGAGATCCTTCTTCCCTGTGGCTACCAAACTGTACAACTCCTCCCCCTTCTGTCGTGGAGTAGACTGACTCACGCCCCTCCCCAAATCTTTGCACATCTCCATTCCTTTCCACTTTAATTTCATATATCTTGTGTTTTACGACTGTTGGCAGATCAATTTCCCTCCTGGGATAAATAAAGTTCTATCGTATTGATTTGGTAAGGGCATTAAATGGAAGAGGCATAGAAGAGGAAGTTATGTAGTAGCTTTGTAGGACTTTGGTTAGGCTGCATTTGGAGTATTGCGTGCAATTGTGTTGTCCCATTACAGGAATGATGTGGAGGCTTTGGAGAGGATGTAAAAATTTAAGAGTCAAGTCAAGAGTCAAGAGAGTTTTATTGTTATGGTGTGTCCCAGATAGGACAATGAAATTACCAGAATGCTGCCTAGATTAGGGTGTAAAAGCTATAAGGAGAGGTTTGACAAACTTGGAATGTTTACTCTGGAATGCCAGAGGGGAGACTAAATAGAAGTATGTACGGCATAGATAGGGTAGATGGTCTTCTTCTTGCGTATGGCGTGCACAGCCTAAAGTTGTAGACACCAAAACACTACATCTATTTGTTCGTGCAGGTTGGGTTGATTGCATTACTCTAAACAGGGTGGACCACGTGAAGGTTGCAATCTCCCACCCCAGGGTAGATGGTCAGAACCTTCATGCCAGGGTGGAAATGTCAAAGGCTAGAGGGCATAGCTTTAAGGTGTGAGGAGCAAAGTTGAAAGGAGATGTGCGGGTAAGTTGTTTACACAGAAAGTGGTGGGTGCTTGGAATACACTGCCAGGGATGGTGGAGGAAGCAGAAACGATAATGGCATTGATTGATTTTAAATTGGCACACGGCGATGCAGGAAATGGAGGAATATGGATCTTCAGCTAAGTTTAGAGATACAGCGCGGAAACAGGCCCTTCGGCACCGACCGGTGATCCCTGCACTATGCTACACATACCTGGGACAATTCACATTTATACCAACTTACAAACCTGTATGTGGTTTGGGGTGTGGGAGGAATCCGAAGATCTCGGAGCAAACCCATGCAGTCACGGGGAGAACGTACAAACTCCGTACAGACAGCACCCGTAGTCGCGATCGAACACAGATCTCCGGTGCAGTGAGGCAGCAACTCAACCATTGTACTACACTGCCGCCCGTGTAGGCAGAGGAGATTAATTTAACTTGGCATCATGGTCAGCTTGGATATTATGGGCTGAAGGGCCTGTCCCTGTGCTGTGCTGTTCTGTTCTTTGTTTTAATCTAAACCTTGTATTCGTTGTATTATAAGGCAGCCCAAGCAGCTAGTAGTTAGGATGATCAAAATAGGACGGTTGGTTGATAGAGAGAAACAGCTGCCTCTGGTGGAAGAGGCACATAGGAGAACATAATATTAACATTAACACTTGGCTGAACACCAAAAGTGCCAGGCACAAACTCTTCACACAAACAGTGGCAAAATCTGGAACCTCACCCACTCAAAGAGCTATTACAGCTACAAACCTTCAGAAACAAGACTGCATGGATGTTTATCAGGAAATAACATTAACAGATTTCAAACCAAGGTGGGTAGATGGAAATAACATTCAGATTTCCATGATCTATATTGAGTGCTGTAACAAGGGTAGGTTGAATGACTTTGTCCTATTCTAATGGTCATAACCTTAGAATTAGACATTCCTTTTGGAAGATGATGGGGAATTTATTTAGTAGGGCGGTGAATCTGTGGAATTCATTGCCACAGAAGGTTGTGGAGGCCAAGTCAATTGATATTTTTAAGGCAGAGATAGATTCTTGGTTAGTACGGGTGGTAGTGGTTATGGGGAGAAGGCAGGAGAATGGTGTTAGGAGGGAAAAATAGATCAGCCATGATTGAATTGACTCGATGGGCAGAATGGCCTCATTCTGTTTCTATCACTTAGGAACATGAACTTTTGAAGAGGTGAGGCAGAATTTCCCTCCTTTTCAGGATTCAAAGACTATGGATGGATGTGTTGGATATTAAGGGAATTGATAGGTACAAGGTTAGTGGAAGAAAGTGCTATTGAGATATTGAGATAAAAGATCAGCTACTTTCTTATTGAATGGTGGAGAAGACACAAATAACTTTCTTCAGTGAATTATTTTGGTCTTATGTTGCTTGGAAGTGGTTCAAGTGGAGGATGGGTTTCATGTCCGTCAGGACTAATTCACACGTGGTCAAATCTTTGGAACGGAACTTCAATAATCTTTATTGAGCGTTTATAAGTGCGTTGGTTAGTACGGGAGTCAGGCGCTCTGGGGAGAAGACAGGAGAATGGGGTTAGGAGGGAGAGATAGGTCAGCCATGATTGAATGGTGGAGTAGGCTTGATGGACCGAATGGCCTAATTCTGCTCCCATCACCTATGAACCTATGAATAAGGTACTGAATTCACTTCTAGAGTTAGAGCATAAGCTATTTTAACAGTGAACCCCTGGAAATGTTAAAGGTTGAAGCAATATGGGAATAGGGTGGGTAAATTTGATTTGAACTATTTGATCAGACGTAAGGAAAATAGCAGGGCAGATGAGAATGGCTGTGTGGCCTGTTCCTGGGGGGCCATACCGATCAAACCATCTTCTGGAGCGGTGAGAAAAATAAAGAGACTAAAGGAGCACTAGAATTTCACATAACCCGGCTGTTCACATACAAGGTAATTTGTGGTAGGTCCCTGTAGGGGAATAAATTTTTTAAAATAATTTTAACATTTAAAATTTAGAGTAGTCAATTGAAATTTAAAACCCAATTAACATTTACAACCTACTTTAAAATGGTACAGATACTAATATGGGACTAAATCTAATAGGCCAACATCAAGCTGCTAGGAGCAGGTATTTTATTAAACTTTTTTTTTGAAAAGGATGAGCAATGGAAAGAAGTAATTCATCGTATGGTTACAGGCAATTTTATTCTTTTCTTCAGTTCCCTGAACTATTTAAAAAAATACATATGCTACTAGAATCCATTTTGAGATTGGCCCTATGTTCTCTCAAGTGTTCCTGCACCGTGGCGTAGCTGGCAGAGCTCCTGCCTCACAGCGCCAGAGACTTGGGTTTGATCCTGACCATGGGTGCTGTATGTGTGGAGTTTGCATGTTCTCCGTGTGGCCGTTTGGGTTTTCTCCCAGTGCTCCAGTTTCCTCCCTCATCCCTAAGATGCAAGGGTTTGTAGTTTAACTGACCTCTGTAAAGTTGCCCCAAGTCTGTAGGGATTGAGAATGAGGAATAACATAGAACTAGTGAAATTAATG
Organism: Okamejei kenojei; assembly: GCA_035221665.1. Classification (NCBI taxonomy): domain Eukaryota; kingdom Metazoa; phylum Chordata; class Chondrichthyes; order Rajiformes; family Rajidae; genus Okamejei; species Okamejei kenojei. The sequence goes on along the minus strand of CM069156.1, from coordinate 30,673,135 downwards.
GATTTTTATAACATCTCATTAGTATCATGGTCCCTTTCATGGTACTCACTTTTTAATTCCAGATTTTATCTTGTGAACTGCATTGAGAAATTCCCAGTTAGTCCTTGGTGCGAATTGAACTCTTGTCTCTGGATCAAAGAACAGTAACTTCACCATTGTGCTGTTGGACTCCATAGGCGATCACGTAAATGTTTGTTGGGAATACGAGTGCCTGAGTGCACAGAGGTCTGACAATGGATATGGAGGACTCAATTATAAAGTCATAAGGTCATATGTGATAGGAGCAGAATTAGGCCAGTCAGCCCATCGTCTGCTCCGCCATTCAATCATGGCTGAAGTATCTCTCCCTCTTAACGCCATTCTTCTGCCTCCTCCCCATAACCCTTGACACCCGTACTAATCAAGAATCTATCTATCGCTACCATAAAAATATCTATTGACGGCCTCCACAGCCTTCTGTGGCAATGAATTCCATAGATTAACCACCCTCTGACTAAGGAAATTCCTCCTCATCTCCTTCCTAAAGGAACGTCTGAGGCTATGACCTCTGGTCCAAGACTCTCCCACTAGTGGAAACATCCTCTCCACATCACCACATTGAGTGTCCTATGGATTCTGCGGGGATTAGATGCAATACTCAGGCTCGGGATTCTTTTCATTCATCTTCACATCCTTTCACCTCAGTTCCGTACAAAAATGGAGAGGACAGCTTTGACAATTTGTGCTTGTAAAACCCCAGTAGAACTCCAAGCACACATACGGTGCATGTTGAGGAGAATACAAAGAGAAAAAAGCAAAGGGGGAGAAACTTGCCTTTGACCATCGGAACTACCCTAATGCAAACATTTCAACTGCCAGTAGCACATGCCCCCAGTCCTTACACACCAGGGGGAATTTACAGAGGCTAATGAACCTACAAACCCGCACATCTTTGGGATGCGGTTGGAAACCAGGGCACCTGATGGAAACCCACGTGGTCACAAGGAGAAGGTGCGAACTCCACACCGACACCGCCCAAAGTCAGGGTAGACACAAAATGCTGGAGTAACTCGGCGGGACAGGCAGCATCACTGGAGAGAAGGAATGGGTGACGTTTCGGATCGATACCCTTTTTCAGACGAAGTCAGAATCGAGTCTGGCTCTCTGCTGTGTAGCAGTAGCACTACCAGTGGCGCCACTGCACCGCCACTTGGTGAAGCACGATTTGATATGAGTTATTAAGCTGCTTCAATCCACGTCTTCTGAATGTACAAAGCAACATCTATAATCAGATACATTTATTTCAATCAAAAGGATTGGTTTTTTTGTGTAATATAACTTTCCTCACATCTCTGAGTCATCTTACTGGACTTGGAATTGGTTGCCTACATTCTGCTGTCGTCTTTGCCAGCCTTTTTCTGTCTGATCATGTAACATCCTCTTACATATACCTCTCAAAATCCATTTATATCTTTCTCCACAGAGATTAAGCACAGTGAATGTAAAGTGTTTTATTTTATGATATTCTGGATGAGCTAAAGAATCTCTCGTTGCCAGAAAAACTGCTACTGATTAGCACTTTTAATCATATTTTGTCCAGAGTCCTTACTTCCAAAATTGAGAATACCTCTTCGATTGAAAAATATTTCAACCGTGACAGTATTTTCAAATAATTTCCCCCATCAGTAAAATGGTCAGACCATCTTGGAACATGGCAACTTCTCAATGAATTAGTCAAATTGAGAGCAGTCTACAGAGAGAAAGAAATAAAATATCAAAGGACGACCTTTGCGGTTAATTCCTCGGAATGAACACAGGCTTGGCAAAATTCGAATTCATCTTTATACCTGAAAACGGGATCAAACTAGTCTTTCATGGCAGGCATGTAAACATTATTATTAATTCAAGTTACCTTTCAATTTGATGATGTGATCCTCAGAGTTTCCAGCAGAGTATTCCACCTGAAAGAGTGCAGAAATTATTTAGGAAACAAATCACTGGGTGTCACTATGGGGCAGCAGTAGAGATGCTGCTTTATAGCGCCAGAGACCCGGGTTCAATCCTCATTGCCAGTGCTTGTCTGTACGGAGTTTGTATTCCCTGTGACCTGCGCGGGTTTTTCCCACGGTTTCCTTCCACCCCACGGGTTTGTAGGTTAATTGGCTTGGCATAAATGTAAATTGGCTCTCGGTGTGTAGGAAAGTGCTAGTGTGCGGGGATCGCTGGTCGGTGCGGACTCGGTGGGCTGAAGGGCCTGTTTCCGCGCTGTATCTCTAATTTAAACTAAACTAAATTAAACTCAGGGGTGATCTTATAGAGGTGTACAAAATCACGAGGGACACAGATAGGGTGAAAACACACTGTGTTTTTCCCCAGGGTTGGGCTATCAAGGACGGAAAGGTTTGCTGGAGACACAAGGAATTGCAGATGCTGGAATCTTGAGCAAAACACAAAGTGCTGGAGGAACTCAGTGGGGCAGGCAGCATCTGTTGGGGGAATGGATTTGGTCCGAAGGTGGGTCCCGACCCTAAACATTGCCTATCCATTCTCCCCACCGTTGCTCCCCACTGAGTTCCACCAGCACTTTGTGTTTTATTGAAGGACTACCCCTTGCTACTATCAAAACCCTATGTGATTTTGAACCTCTTTATGAAAACTGTTCCAAGTGGGACAAATCCAGCTTTACCAGTCTCTCTGCATAACTAAAGCCCTCAATCCAATTACTCATTCTGGCAAATGTATTCTCCAGCCTCTCCAAAGCTGCAGAAATGGACAAGTTGACCACCCCAGGAGAGCTCAACGGTTCTTAACCTGATGCCGACCACTCGTTGCTCACTGGGATATTGGTTTCTGGTGGCATTTTGCTGACGGAGCTTGGAATTTCCTTAGGGATCGCAACGTCCATGTCCTGACAGTGGGCTAATTTTCACAATAAAATACCGATGTAGCAATTCCTTGGAGCTAATTTCTTCATACACCTAGAATCGTTAAAACGTGTCATGATTGCTTCCTGAGAAGGCGGTTCCACTGTTTGGCAGCTTTGTCCAGTGATGAGTTCGCCCTCAATACAAACAAATCACTCATGACGTGAAATTTGGAGATATTCTTGGAAACATAGAAACATAGAAAATAGGTGCAGGAGGAGGCCATTCGGCCCTTCGAGCCAGCACAGCCATTCATTGTGATCATGGCTGATCGTCCCCAATCAATAACCTGTGCCTGCCTTCTCCCCATATCCCTTGATTCCACTTGCCATAGAAACACAGAAACATTTATTTATAGTTTAATTCTGCTGCCTGCTTCCTGAAATCCTCCCATACAACATCAAAGGTAAGCTTACTCACCAAGTATGCTGTTTGGAATCTGAAATGCAGGCATCATCTCATTAAAGTTACATTCTACAAAGGAAAACAGAAAACAAAGGAGCATAAAAAGTCTGAAAATAGGATTTCTGAAATCATGGTTTTTAATTTACCATCTGGGGAATAATTCACAGACCTATTGGACACATCTGACTTTCAATCCATATTGGGTAAGAACATTTGTAAAAATTACCCTTTTTTTAACATCAAAAGACTCAGATGTTGGGCAATGGTTCTGAATTACTGATGTGCTGAGTTTTTCTTTTCAGTTCACTTAGCCTTTCTGCTGGATTCATTCCAGCACCAGCACACTGTGGCCCAGGCACGTACAATCCATTGAACACATGGCAGTACCTCAACAAGGTCCTTACGGCAGTCCCTTCCCCCGCTTTCAAATGGAAGCAGGCAAGAGTAGTGTTTAAGAAAGAACTGCAGATGCTGGAAAAATCAAAGGACAAAAATGCTGGAAAAACTCAGCGGGTGAGACAGCATCTATGGAGAGAAGGAGTGGGCGACGTTTCGGGTCGAGACCCTTCTTCAGACTGATGTCGGGGGGGGGGGGGGAGCGGGAAAAAGAAAGGAAGAGACGGAGACAGTAGGCTTGTGGGAGAGCTGGGAAGGGGGAGGGGAAGGAGATAGACAGCAGGGATTACCTGAAATTGGAGAAGTAAGTCAATGTTCATACCGCTGGGGTGTAACTGCCCAAGCAAAATATGAGGTGCTGTTCCTCCTCTAATATGCGCTGGGCCTCATTCTGGCAATGGAGGAGGCCCAGGACAGAAAGGTCAGATTCAGAATGGGAGGGGGAGTTGAAGTGCTGAGCCACCGGGAGATCAGGTTGGTTATTACGAACTGAGCGGAGGTGTTGGGCGAAGCTATCGGCGAGCCTGCGCTTGGTCTCTCCGATGTAGAGAAGTTGACACCTGGAACAGTGGATGCAGTAGATGAGGTTGGAGGAGGTGCAGGTGAACCTCTGCCTTACCTGGAAAGACTGCTTGGGTCCTTGGATGGAGTCGAGGGGGGAGGTAAAGTGAAAGTATCTGGGGAGGGGGTGGTTTGGGTGGGAAGGGACGAACTTCAATGGTAGGGTCTGAGAGAAAGGTAAGCCACAACCAGCCCTGTTCACATTATACAGCAACCTGACACTATTGCTTCGAACTAGTCTTTCATAATAGGCATGTACACATTAGTAATCAGATTTACCTTTCAATCTGATGGTCCTCAGAATCTATCAGAGTATTCCATCTCTCTCAAAAATATCTTCTATGTCTGTCAAGAATAAGGTGGCACAATGGTGCAGCTGGTAGCGCCAAGCCTCACCGTGCCAGAGACCCTGACCTTGAGTACTGTCTGTGCGGTGTTTGCACGTTCCCCTTGTGGGTTTACTCCCTGTGTTCCAGTTTCCTCCCACATCCCAAATTGCCCCTCACAACGTAGGGAGTAGATGCAAAAGTGGGATAACATGGAACTAGTGTGAGCGGGTGATCGATGGTTAGTATGGACATGGTGGGAGAAGGGTCTGTCTCCATGCTGGGTCTCTGAACAACTTTTCCATACTTCATGTCATGAGTTATTCTTTGGGTTGAGATCAAACTCATCACTGGAGTATGGAACCTCATACTTGGGAAGTAATTCTGACATGTTTAACAATTCTAGATGGTCTAATGTGAAGAAACCAGCTGCAGCAGTATTTTATTGTGAAAATTAGCCCGCTATCATGACGTGTACATTGCATTCCCTGAGGAAATTCCAAGCTCAGTCAGTAAAATGTCACCAGAAACCAATATCTCAGTGAGCAATGAGTGGCCGTCATCAGGTTAAAAAATGCGGAGCTCTCCTGGGATAAAGACTAGTCTATTTCTGCAGCTTTGGAGAGGTTGGAGAATAGATGTACTGGAATGGTACTACTGTTGCTTCATCACTGTTTGCAACTCCCCAACTATACAGTGGAAGCAATGTCACCATTGACTGGTCCTGATTTAGCATTTATTTCAAGAGCACTAGAGAATAAAAACAGGGACGCAATACTGAGGCCTTATGAGGCACTGATCAGACTGCATTTGGAGTATTGTGAGCAGTTTTGGGCCCCGTATCCGAGGAAGGATGTGCTGGCGTTGGAGAGGGTCCAGAGGATGTTTATGAAAACGATCCCGGTGATGATTGGGTTAATGTATGATGAGCGTAAGATGGCAATGGGCCTGTACTTGCTGGAGTTTAGAAGGATGAAGGGACTCTTACTGAATATTAAAGGGCCTGGATAGAGTGGATGTGGAGAGGATGTTTCCATCAGTGGGAGAGTCTACGATTTCAGAGGGCAAAGCCTCAGAATATAAGGATGCACCTTTAGAAAGGAGATGAGGAGGAATTTCTTTAGTAAGAGGGTGGTGAACCTGTGGAATTCATTGCCACAGACGGCTATGGAGGCCATCATTGGGTATTTTTAAGGCGGAAATTGACACATTCTTGATTAGTGAGGGTGTCAAGGGTTATGGGGAGAAGGCTGGAGAATGGGGTTAGGAGGGAAAGATAGATCCACCATGATTAGGCTCGATGGGGTGCTGGACGTATTCTGCTAGGACTTATGAATTTATTACTGCTGCAAGAAGGCAGCCCCTCACCACCTTCTGAAGACAACTGGAGGCAGGCAATACTTGGCAGCCTTGCTAGTGACAACACCATCCCACAACACATGTTATTTATTTTAAGTGAATGCCAACTGAACACATTATATAAATACAACTGTCCATAGTTAATAGAGTCATAGAGTGATACAGTGTGGAAACAGGCCCTTCGACCCAACTCGCCCACACCGGCCAACAATGTCCCAGCTACCCTAGTACCACTTGCTTGCGGTTGGTCCATAACCCTCCAAACCTGTCCTATCCATGTACCTGTCCAATTGTTTCTTAAACAATGGGATAGTCCCAGCCTCAACTCCCTCCTCTGGCAGCTTGTTCCATAAACCCACCACCCTCTGCGTGAAAAAGTTACCCATCGGATTCCTATTAAATCTTTTCCCTTTCGCCTTGAACCTATGTTCTCTGGTCCTTCATTCCCCTACTCTGGGTAAAAGAATCTGTGCATCTACCCGATCTATTCCTCTCATGATTTTGTAAAATCATTTGTTTAATGGAGTAAATATTGCAAATTCTGGAACTGCAGAGAGAGTTAACATTTCATGTTAATGCTTGCATCACTGCTTCCAACTGTGCAATGTATGGAAATGTAACAGACAGTACATTGTTCAACCACAGCTCCCTATGAACTCTAATTACGAGTTGGTTCTTTGAAAGTTATGCATACCTAGATGAGAAATTAGTTGGCAGTCCTTCTCTCAGAACTTCCCCAATGCCTTTGTGGCAGGCAATTAGAAAGAGCAATGCACACAAAACACACGCCGTCTGCTAAGGAAAATATAAAACAATGACATTCTGCATAATGGATGACACAAACAAGATAAAAAAGACCAGGTAAATCAGGAAGTGATGCTGCTCTTGGGGTTTAAAGCTCTGGACATGAAAGATACCTGAAAGAGCTGCTCACAAGCAGAAACTGAAGCCGGAGTATGCGGTACATAAATTTGTGCAATGCTGGTCTGAGGAAACATACGATTGCCTCCATATACGCACACCTCCAGATTCAGGGACAGTTTCTACCCAGCTGTTATCAGGCAATTGAACCATTCTACCAACAACTGGAGAGCAGTCTACTAGCTACCTCATTAGAGACCCTCGGATTCTCTTTGATTGGACTTAACCAGCTTTATCTTGCGCTAAACGTTATTCACGTTATTCCCTTATCATGTATCTATACACTGTGGATAGCTTGATTGTAATCACGTATTGTCTTTCCGCTGACAGGTCAGCAAACAACAAAAGCTTTTCACTTGACAAGAAACTAAACTGACAAACTCGCAAAATCCTTTGCAATTGCTTTGCGTTGTGGACTGAGTCAATATTCTGGGACTCTGCAGCTGATTTAGATGACTATGTCACAGCCGTCACAGATGTTATCAGTAGGTGGGCAGTATCGCTGGGAACAACGCACTCCTCCTGAGTATAAATGTTATCAACAATCTGTCCTGGACCAACTACATTGAAGCTTTAGCCAAATAAAGCACATAAACATCTCTACTTTCTGAGAAGACTAAAGAAGTCCGGCATGTCTCCAACGACTCTCACCAACTTCTACAGATGCACCATTGAAAGCATCCTATCGGGATGTATCACGGCTTGGTTTGGTAACAGCTCTGCCCAAGACCGCAAGTTCACAGAGAATTGTGGCACAGTCCATCACTCAAACCTGCCTCTCCCCACCCCACCAGTCCCCCATTGACTCCATCTACGCTGCCTTGGGAAAGCGGGCAACATAATCAAGAAGCTTTTTCACCCCAGTCGTTTCTGCTTCTCCCCACTGCTGAAGGCATAACATACAAAAGCTTGGAAGCACTAAACACCTGATTCAAGAACAGCTTCTTCTGTCATTATCAGACTACTGAGTGGTCCTCCCTTAAGCTTTGGTGTCATCTCAATCTCCCAACCTACCTCAATGCGGATCTTGCACTTTAAAAAAATCGCACTTTCTCTGCGTAACGCTATAATGCTGCAACGATGTATTCTGCATTGTTATAATTTGTCTCTTTGCACTACCTGTTGTATGAGTTGATTGTGCTCATGTGCAGTATATTCGATCGGATCGCAGATAAAGCTTTTCACTGCAGCTCGGTAAATGTGACAATAATACCAATAGTTAATTGATTTGTTTATTGATTGTCACCGCTGCAGAGATACAGTGAAATGCATGTTCTGCATGCTATCAGTCAAAACATACCAAACACAAGTACAATAGACGCTCTTCTGGAACAGTACACAGAGTCGCCGCACTCCAACGACATCTTGCAACTTCCAAGTCTTTGCAACGTCTGTTCTTGGGCAAAGGGGATATGCAATTACTTACATTCCAAATGATACCGAATTTGACAGCTACTGGTTTGGGCTTCAGTTCTCTGCTGATTTTCCCGATTTCTGTGTGTAGAAATACCACAATTGACCACCCTGTGTCAAATCAGTGCCACTGGGTAGGAAGGGGAGAAAACCAATTATCCCAGTTCTGCTGTTTTACTGCTTGCCAGCATTGTGTGCTGGGACCAGATTAGGCATTGCTGAAATATAGATTGGCACCATCATTGCCAAGGCATGTACGTACATCTGCTGCATTGATTTGGAGCAAGCTGATTCTTTGGAGTTTCACCCCAAGCCTTTGGAAAGAGGGATGTGCGAGGGAAAATGAAAAATAATTAATAAAGTTGAGTTAGTTTAGAGATACGGCATGGAAACCGGCACTTCAGCCCATCGCATTTGTGATCCCTGCACACGAACAGTATCCTACACACATTAGGTACAATTCACACTTTTACCAAGCCAATTAACCTACAAACATGTGTGGGTGGAAACCGGAGTGTGGGAGGAAACCGGAGCTCCTGGGGAAAACCCACGCAGGTCACGGGGGGGACGTACAAACTTGGTGCAGACAGCACCCGTAGTTAGGAATGAACCCAGGTCTCTGCCGCGGCAAAGCAGCAACTCTAACACTGCCAAATGACCGACAGTAGAACCAAATATAATATGTTAACAGCAGAGGGCCCAAGAACAGATTAAAACTCCAAGGCGTATCATTTGCTTTAAATTCAGTAATTTATGAAATGTTTTAAATTTGAATTAAGTTTGCAATCTGAATGATTTGTGTCTCCTGTATAATAGGACAAGAGAGATCTATATTCCAAAGTTCACTCTACAAGGCAACTATGATTTAATTGAAATGTTTCAAGACCTGGGTGTGATGGATGTCTTCCAGAATCAAGCAGATTTGTCTGGTGTATGTGAAGAGGGGAGCTTGCACATTAGCACGGTGAGTAGTTCAGTTGTGTTGTCACCGTTTATTCCGGCAGAGTTTGTGATTTGTCAAACCAACCGATAATTGTACTTTGTAAGCTTCCAAAGTGATAACAATTCTTTTTCAGTGCGCAGTTGGAGGTTTATGTTAAGATTTTTCCACTGATAATGTTTCATCGAAACATTAGGGAATGAAGGAACACTCCCCAGTAAAATGCGACGGAGTGGGAGTACACACAACAGTCCATTCAAGGGAAGTTCCAGACTGAGGGTGATTTAATTGCATAGATGGTGTCCGCCCAATGCAATTAACTCGTCCAAGCGGGCTAAGCCTCAAGCACAGGAGCACTCCTATAATCATATAACCATATAACAATTACAGCACGGAAACAGGCCATCTCGGCCCTTCTAGTCCGTGCCGAACACTTACTCTCACCTAGTTCCATCTACCTGCACTCAGATCATAACCCTCCATTCATTTACCATCCATATACCTATCCAATTTATTTTTAAATGATAAAATCGAACCTGCCTCCACCACTTCCACCGGAAGCTCATTCCACACAGCAGTAAAGAAGTTCCCCCTCATGTTACTCCTAAATCTTTGTCCCTTAATTCTCAAATCATATCCTCTTGTTTGAATCTTCCCTACTCTAAATGGAAAAAGCTTATCCACGTCAACTCTGTCTATCCCTCTCATAATTTTAAAGACCTCTATCAAGTCCCCCCTTAACCTTCTGCACTCCAAAGAATAAAGACCTTACCGGAACGCTGGCATTTTTAGGTAATGAGCGCTGAGAGGTGACTTGCCTGAAAAAGAGGGGGAAGGTCACAACCCTATTGGCATCTAGTAGTTGCACTATTCCTGCTTTGCTACTGTAGATGGGACATGCATTGAGAGTGTGGACAGTAAATAAAACTGTAGTCAGAGTCCAGACAATGGGTTAAACCTGTGCGCGCATCACGTCACAGAGCCACAGAGCTCAGTATCCATTGGTTAGTGTTGTGCATAAACTATCTCTCCAGTGAGCTGAGACTGCTGAGGTGTAAGATTAGGCTGAGGTTTATTATTGTCATGTGTACCGAGATACAGTGCAAACCATTGTTTTGCATGATATCCAATTATGTCAGCCAGGGTGGCACAGAGGAGCAGCTAATAGAGCTACAGCCTTGCAACACCGGAGACTCGGGTTCAATCCTGCCCTCAGGTCCTGTCATCGTGGAGTTTGCATGTTCTTCCTGTGATTGCAAAGGTTTCCTCCGGATGTTCCAGTTTCCTCCCACATCCCAAAGATGTGCGGGTTTGTAGGTTAATCGGCCTCTGTAAATTGCCCCTAATGTGTAGGGAGTGGATGAGAGAGTGGGATGATGTAGAATTATTGTGATCAATGGTCCGTGTGGACAATATTTCTATGCTGCATCTCTGAACTAAACTCAGAGGGGTGGCAGATTGGCACAGTGGTAGAGATGCTGCCTCACAGCACCAGAGACCCAGGTTCGATCCTGACTACGGGTACTCTCTGTACGGAATTTGTACCTTCTCTCTGTGACCACGTGGGATTTCTCCGGGTGCTCCGGCTTCCTCCCACACTCCAAAGACCTACATGTTTGAAGGTTGATTGGCATTGGTAAAAATTGTAAATGGTCCCAGGTGTGTAGGATAGTGTTAGTGTACGGGGTGATCACTGGTTGGCACAGACTCGGTGGGCAGAACAGCCTGTTTCAGTGCTGTAGCTCTAAGTTTAAAATTCTAAAGTCTAAACTAATAATATACATGGATACAATCAAATCGAAACTCAATAACAAAAGGTAGAGCAAAGGGTAAAGATACGGAGTGCAGAATACCCAGTATGTTGTAGCGCACCAGTTACAGATGATACAGTCTAATACTTCATCCTCACACACACTTCATATTTGTTTTGTTCCCCGTTTATTTTCCTCAGCTGAAGCAACGTGTTGCACTGAACGTGGATGAAGAAGGAAGTGAAGCAGCCGCCGTCTCGCTCTCCGGGTTCATGCCACTTTCCGCGCAGGCCAAATTCATGGCTGATCGTCCCTTCCTCTTCCTCCTCCTGGAGCATCACACTAGATCGCTGCTCTTCATGGGGAGAGTAGTCAACCCTTTAAACCAATAAAAGGGAGGCAGCACCAGTGAGATGATGTAAACTCCAGCAGGAGTAATACCACAATACCATGCCAAACAGAGAGCCGAGAACATTTCCCCAAATTCATCACTTCCCAAATTATTTGTTCAATTTTCGTGGTTCATTCTTAATGCCTATTATTTGTTTTAAGGTTCAGTTGATTGCATGGCTGAAGCCTATTACTATTATCCATTAGTTAATATCCTGCTACATTTAAATTGACTAGTACGAGAACTGCTGCCTCACAATGCCAGAGACCCCGGTTCGATCCTGACCTCAGGTGTTTTTTTGTGCAGGGTTTGCACGTTCTCCCTGTGGGGTTCCTGCGGGTTCTCCGGTTTCCTCCCACATCCCAAAGACGTCTCCTCCCACATCCCAAAGACATGGGTTAATTGGGCTCTGTAAAATTGCCCCTAAAATGAGTAGGCAATGGATGAGAGGGTGGGATAACATAGAACCAGTGGGTGATCGACAGTCGGCATGGACTCGGTGGGCCGAAGGGCCTGTTTACATGCTGCATCTCTAACCCAAACTAAATGAGGAGTGGATTCAACCATGGATCCCAGCACTGCTGTGCAGCAATGTGCAGGTGCTTAATGATGCTGTGTGGTGTCTCTGAGCTCTCCGTTTAAGTACATGTATTTGATGGCTTCAAGTACCAAACTGTATATGTTTTAACTTTGCAATTTGTTTTGCTTCACCAAGTCGATCATATGGTTTTGGGTGAGTTGTATATATCTATTGTAAATAAATACAGAAACACAGAAGTAGCAGCTTAAATTGCATCCATGCAGAGGCGGAAGAGAAAATAGCTGACCTTCGGTGATCGCAATGATGGTGAGACTTCTTGTGTTTGCTGACATTGTTCTGTGCTTCTGTCAGCAAGCTGGGGATTGTCGTGCATACATTACAACGCATAATTGATCCAGCATGCCTGTGCACATGCACTGCTTGCAGCCTTTTTCCCTGCAATCAAGCTGAAATCATTGAAGTGAAGCAAATTTAGCTTTTTACAAGTTACTCCCAACATAAATTCCCCTGAAAATCCTATGCTTACGTACACAAGATTCATGTGGGATTTTAATGGTGTACCAAGCTACATTTACAGCTTAGCAGACTACCTGTCCTAAAATATTACATGTACCTATCTGAATGTCGAATTCCTTAGATGAATAAATGGGATTTGGAAATATTTGTAAATGTTCAGCGTGCATTTATGACATTTCAGCCTCTAATCATACATGTATTTCAATTTTTATACAGCACTCCATGTAATGTTTAAAAAGTTCATGAAAAATGGCTCTCTGCATTCGTATCTATGAGAAGTATTTAATATGATTCTCCGCTCAGCCAGCTTGATCATGCCACAGCTGATGGGCCTCAGGGATCCTCCTCATCCATATCCATGTGCCTATGTAAAAGCCTCTTAAATGCCCCAAACCTATCTGCCTCCACCACCACCCTTAGCAGCACTTTCAAGGCATCTACCGCATACTGTGTAAGAAAAATGCCCTGCACATCAGCTTGAAACTTTACCTCTCTTATTTAAAAGCTATGCCCTCTAGTCCTTGATATTTCAAAGTTTCTGGCAGTCTACCCTATCAATGCCTCGCATAATTTTATATAATCCTATCATATTTCCCCTCACACTCAGATGTTCCAAGTTGTCTTTATAGCGAGGTTGAAAAGCTATAACCTCTAGCTGTACGAAAGGCAATAGCTTTTTAACTATAAAAATGATCTAGTTTTTATACAGCTTTATATAAAGCTTTATATTGTTTTATACCCTTTAATCCAAGCAGAATTCTAGTTAAGGCCTCTCCCAGTTTTTTTTTCCTCCCACCTACAATCAGTCTGAAGAAGGGTCCCCACTCAAAAATGTCACCTATCCATGTTCTCCAGAGATGCTGCCTGAACCACTGGTTATTCCAACACTTAATGTCCTTTTTTGTAACCAAACATCTGAGTTCTTTGTTTCAACATCTAGTAATCCCTCTTCTACACCCTCTCCAACATCTTCAAATACTTTCTGCAATGGGGCGACCAGAACTGCACACAATACTCCAAATGCAGTCTAACCAATGCCATATAAAGCAGCAACATGGCTGTTATGTTCTTAAACATGTCTCTTACACTCCTTGCTGTGACCAATAAAGGCAAGCATACAATGTACCTTCTTTATGACACTAACTGCTCGTGTGGCCAGTTTCAGAGAGCTATGGACTTGGCTTTCAAGATCCATCTGTACATCATGAGTTATGGGAGAGATTGGACCTGTATAACTGATGTTCAAACGGTACTTAATAATACGTTTTTTTCAGACCCGAAACATCACCCATTCCTTCTCTCCAGAGATGCTGCCTGTCCCGCTGATTCAGTCCAACATTTTGTGTCTATTTTTGTTGTAAACCAGCATCTGCAGTTCCTTCCAACACAATACGTTTTTTCCTATGTACGTCTGTTTGTACTTAACAATTTGCACTATTCATTATATTCATTATTGATATTCTTTCATCTTGGGATCAAAAGCAAACTAAAGAAGACTAAAGTCTATTTAACTTATTATTTTAATTCCCTAAACATCAATTTAACAGAACCTCCTGAATAGAGCATACATATCAAATTAGATGAGTTTTGCTGAGAAATGAAAACTCAGACCTCCTTTCAAGGACCTTGGCGCAGTGGGACACTTGCTGCCTTACAGCGCCTGAGACCCGTGTTCGATCCTGACTACAGGTGCTGTCTGTATGGAGTTTGTATGTTCTCCCTGTGATTGCATGCGTTTTCTCCTGGTGCTCCGGTTTCCTCCCATACTCCAAAGATGTTAATTGGCTTTGGTAAATTGTCCCTCTTGTGTAGGATAGTGCTACAGTACGGGGATCGCTGGTCGGCGCAGACTCGGTATGCCAAAGGGCCTGTTTCCGAGCTGTAATTTATAAACTAATCTAATCTAAACCGTAGGTTGATTTTAGCTTGCTGAATTTGGGCTGGCTGGAGAGGTTTGGTTGCAATGAATGTGATCGTAGCAGCTTTACTAGATTTTGCAGGAACTGAGAGAAGGTTTATAAAGGAGAGGTGTTCAAGAAATGATCTCTAATTCCCATAGCTAGGGCTGAAACATTAACAACAGGGGAAACATAAAAATAATTTGCGCAAAGAATTAGAGAATTTAATATACATTTCCTTAGCCCAAAGAGCGATGAGGAGTCTGAAATGGAGGGTAATGGCTGCCTCGCCAACAGTCTGTCTGTCCCTTCCTTCTTTGTGTTTTAATAGTATGTGTTAAATGTATGTTTTTAGTGTTCTTTGGCTTGTTTTAGTGGGGGCTGGGGGGGGATCGGGAGAAACTTTTTCTAATCTCTAACCTTGACGGAGATGCGATTTCCGTATCGTATCTCCGTCCGCACTGCGGCCTAACATCGAGGAGTTGGCAGCCTTTGCTGGAGACCGACTTTTGAAAGCGGGTGCCTATGGGACTTTAACATCGTCTGGGATCAACCTTGGAGCCCCAACCATGGGTGCATGCGGACTTTAACATCATGGAGCCCGCGGTCTCTGGCCAGAATCCAACTTCGGGAACTCCAAGCCGCAGGTGCTTCGACCACCCCAATGCGGGAGTTTTGGCTGCCAGCTATGGCAGCTTTGATCGCCCCGATTGCGGGAGAACAAAGAGTAAGAAGATTGGACTTTTTTGCCTTCCATCACAGTGAGGAATGTGGGGAATCCGCTGTGGTGGATGTTTATGTCAACTTTTATGTAGTTGTGTGTCTTGTTGCTTTTTTTTCGTATGGCTATATGGTAATTCGCATATGACTACCTTAATTGGTACATGTAACCTTTGAAGTTAAAACCCTCATCTAATTTAAAAGAACTTGTTACAGCAGAATCTACACAATTCACAATTCAAAAGTTGAGGTGGGATTGGAATTTTTGGTCAACATGGGCTTGATGGGCCGAATAGTCTACATCACTAATGTGCAAACAAGTGTAAAGGGTGCAAAATCATTTAGATTGCAAACTCAATTCAAATTAAAAACATTTTATAAAGTACTTAATTTAAAGAAAATGATACTCCTTGGAGTTTTAATTTGTACTTGGAACCTCTTCAGTTAACATACTTTTTATTTGGATTTACTGTCGTTCTTTTGTCGGCACGGTGGCGCAGCGGTAGAGCTGCTGCCTCACAGCGCCAGAGACCCAGGCTTGAGCTGCGTGGGTTTTCTCCGGGTGCTCCGGTTTTGTCGCACACTCCAAAGATGTACAGGTTTGTAGGCTAATTGGCTTGGTACAATTGTAACTGGTTCCTAGTGTGTAGGATAGTGTTAGTGTGCGGGGATCACTGGTCGGCACATACTCAGTGGGCCGAAGGGCCTTTTCCCATGCTGTATCTCTAAACTAAACTAAACATCCATGAGGACTGGTTGCCCTTCTCCTGCTCTTATGTAAACAATGAAAGCTGAACAATAATTTGCCTTCTGTATCATTCTAATAAAGACGTAAAATGATTGCACATCTCATTGGAAATTCAGGTTTAGATCTCAGGTACAACCTTGCAGAATAAAAATTGTGCCCAAATGGTGTAAATCTCCCAGGTGGAACAAATACCTCGTTAAGTATGATTTTAATGGAATTGCTAATTCTAACTGCAGTATAGCAAATAAAAAGCATGTTGCTGGATACTGAATGGCAGAGGCTGGAATCGTTAGCCTGTGTAATTTGACTTCTGATACTAAATAGAGACAGCTGTAGAGATAACGGTTGCAGCTCAAGATCAGCAAAGGCTATGAATTGATTAAGCCCACAAACTGGAAGTAACTTTGGATCAAGAGGCTTTGAAAGACAGGTAATAGACATGTCTTGTGTCCAGGTAATAAAAAAACAATTTTAAACTGCAATACAAATGGGCAGTGCTGTGTAAGTTTTTTAATTCACTTTTCAGATGTGGATCGTGCTGGCAAGGCCATTTATTGCCCATTCCCAATTTTACTCGAGAGATTTGCTGGTGAGTTGACTTCTTGAATAACTGCAGTCTGTGTGGTTATAATCAAGGTGGAGAAGGAGCACTAGGGATAGTTATTGCGAATCTCAAGGCCTTGCATCAGTAACACACACAAGCCCTGCCTGAATAAATGGTGGAAGGAGTTCACCATTTCACACAATAGCCACCCTGCACAGCCAACACCTGCCCGATCCGTGGAAGAGTCGATAGTTCCTACCTTGGCTTCACAAAAAAAGGAAGTGGTAGCAAGTCATCCTAAATCCTAAGAGACTGCCACAGAAGAAACATTTTAGAGTCTTTAAAATTTTAGAGATCAATCTGCAGAAGAGATGCCGCCTATCCATGTTCCCCAGGGATGCTGCCCGAGCCGTTGAGTTACTCCAGCATTTTGTGTCTGTTAAGAATCGTAAAATGTTAATCGCAGCTGATTCTTAAATTAAGACTGAAACAATGATACACATAGGGGAAAGGTTGCAACAAATTCAACTCGTGGTCTAAGGCTGGAGACACAAGGCACAGCAGATGCTGGAACCTTGAGCAGGAAACAAAGAGCTGGAGGAACTTGTGTAGGAAGGAACTGCAGATGCTGGTTTAAACCAAAGAAAGACACAAAAAGATGGAGTAACTCAGCGGGTCAGGCAGCATCTCTGGAGAAAAAAAACAATTGATGTTTAGGGTTGAGACCCTTCATCAGATCTGGAGGAACTCAGCATGTCAGGCAAGGACAGATGACGTTTCAGGTTGAGATTCTCCTTCAGACCTTTCTTCTGAAGAAGGATCCCGTCCCGTAACGTCCTCTGTCCATTTCACTCCGCGGATGCTGCCTGACTGGCTGAGTTCCTTCAGCATTTTGTTTTTAGCCCTACTGTAAGAAGGTATTGACGTGTCAACCCGTGAACTGACATTCGGTTTTGGCTGACGTGAAGCAGCTGTCACATAAACGCAGAGTCAGAGTTCAATCCGAGTCCCTCCAGGAGTTCATGTTCGTCTTTGAGTCAGAGATCCGAGTCCAAATTACGAATTGAGAGCTGTTGTCAAATGAGATGGTTTACGCGGCAGCAGAACAGGGAAATGTTTCCCGGAGGGGGATGAGCTGAGAGAGAGAGGATTAGAGAAGCTTAAGTTTGACAGTCTGAGAAGTATGTGGTTAAGAATTGATTTCACTTAAGCATAGAAAATCTAAAATGGTACGCACAAAGTAAATACAGATTACTACTTCAAAGTGAGCCAGGAGAACGGGCCAGGGGTCACAATCAGACTTGAAGGAAATGTAAATATAAAATATATTAGAAAGGAATTCTTTATGTTTCTCTCAGCTATGCCTCACTGGTAGCATCTTGCTTCTGAGACACAAGGTCATGATCCCAGTGCAGAGACTTGAGCGCACAATTGATCAGTCGCACTATCACGTGGACTGGAGTTTGCAAGTCCTCCCTGACTCCAAGGGATTGAGTAAGAAATATAACAGTGTGCAGACTATCCATTGTAAGTAACGCATGGTCTTACAGTTTAGATATGAATCTAAAGATGTGTCTCTTTGTCCATTCCCTCAGGTAAGAAAAATTCCATTGCATTTTTAAAAGTCAAGTTCGGCACTTGCCAAAGTATTTTATGTCTCCTCAACCAACACAAATAAAACAAACAAGTTATAACAATCTAACACCAGACTCCTAGATTCTTCAATGAGTGTTTCATTGTCATATGTACTGACAACAGAACAGTGAGATCCTTAAGGGCCTGTCCCACTTGGGCGTCATTTGCGTGTCGTTTAGGCGACATCATAAAAATTGTTTGGCACGTCGTAACACGCGCATGGCACGTGGTGGCGTATGCAGTGACGCTCGCCACCTGCATGACGTAACCCTTGCGCACGCTGATGTACTGACGGTGTACGTGTAGCGCGTGGTGATGCATGGTTACGTACGGTGACACACAAACATTGCCTATCCTAATTTATTATGCTTCACCCTGCGTCAACGTCCGTAACCATGCGCCACCCGTACTCTGCCCGTCACTGGGAAAATCCTTGCCACGGAGTCGGACTAAGTACGAAAGACATCGCAAATGACTTCCAAAAGAAGCAGGGCCCTTAAGAGCACTTGCGGCCTGTTGCATAAATGATCCGCAAATGACGCCCAAGTGGGACAGGCCCTTTACCTGCAGCAGGTTCACAAATTTTCAGATGACACCGCTGTATCATCTGTATCACTGTAGGATCTCGAACAATCATGAGACGAGAATAGGAAGTCAACAACAACCTCTTCCTCAAAACAAGAAACAGAAGCTCGTTATTGACTTCAGGACATGAGGTGGTTTACACAGCCCAGTTAGCATCAATGGTATTGAAGTGGAGATGCTCAAGGGTTTCAAGTTCCAAGGCATAAATATCATCAACAATTTGTCCTGGACCAACCACACTGACGCTATGGACATGAAAATGCACCAACACCTCTACTTTCTCAGAAGACTAATGAAATTTGGCTCGTCTCCAACAACTCTTACCAACTTCTACAGATGCACTGTACAAATTACTCAGAGGGATGCATCGCAATTTGGTTTGGCAACAGCTCTGCCCAGGACCACAATAAATTGCAGAGAGTAGTGGATGAAGTCCAGTCCATCACACAAACCAACCTTAAGCCAGGGTATTTGCCCAATCTCCCAACTTACTTCGATGCACCTCTTCCACTTGGGTAGCTTACCACCTAATGGGACAAACATTGAATTTTCCAAATTGAGATAACTAACCTACGAACAACCCTTCCCCCCCCCCCCCCCCCCCCCCCCCCCCGTCCTTCCCAGTGCCCTACTGGGACACACTCATTTCTGCCTTCTCCCCTCCCTCCATCCTATTTCACTTATTTCCTTCCACTGGTTTCACAACTCGCACCTATTCTTATCTCACAGCCTTTGCACTTTATCTGTAACTGTAACACTATAACGCTTTCTTCTGCACGGTTGCATTTTTCTCTTTGCACTTCCGTACAGCTTGATTGTACTCATGTATAGTATGATCTGATTGGGTTGTATGCAAAGCTTTTCATTGTATCTCAGTATACCTGACAATAATATACTCACACCTTCTCCTTCCCCTTCTCTTCCTTTTCACTACTCTTCCCTTCTCCCTACCCTTCAGTCTCTCAAGGTGAAGAACACCCTTCAATTTCATTTCTATAACCTTCTGAACTGTTCAGATATTTTTTGCTTAGTAGTCCGACCTTCTCATCACCCCCAATAGTCTAGCCCTTGTGTCAAGATTACAAAGACTTTCCAGACAATAATGACTTCAGAAAACGTCTTAGATTGAAAGAAAAGAACCTCAGTGCAGAAGAGAGGTTCCATCATCTTTTCCATCATAGATGAGGCCCTCACTAGTGTCTCGTCAGTACCCTGCAGCTCCGCCCTTGCTCCCCCTCCCCCTAGTCGCCACAGACAGTCCTCCCTAGTCCTTACCTTCCACCCCATCAGCCATCACATACAACACATAACCCTCCGAAATTTCTGCCACCTCCAACGGGATCCCACCACTAGCCGCATTTTCCCATCTCCACCCCTTTCCGCCTTCCGCAAAGACCGTTCCCTCCTCAACTCCCTGGTTAACTCATCCTTTCCCACCCAAATTACCCCCTCTCCAGGTACATTCCCCTGCAACCGCATAAGATGCAACACCTGTAGCTATACCTCCTCCGACTCTGTCCAGGGATCCTGACAATCCTTTAAGGTTAGGCAGAGGTTCACTTGCACCTCCTCCAACCTCATCTACTGTATCCGTTGTTCAAGATGTGGACTCTTATACATCGGCGTGACCAAAAGCAGGCTGGGCGATCATTTCGCGGAACACCTTTGCTCAGCCTGCCTGAATCAACCTGATCTCACGGTTGTTGGGACACTTTAATTCACCTTCCCATTCCTTCACAGACCTCGGTCTCCTCCACTGTCAGAGTGAGGCTAAATGCAAATTGGAGGAACAGCATCTCATATTTTCCCTTGGGCAGCTTGAACCCAGTGCATGAATATTGATTTCTCTCATTTCAGGTAGACCCGGCATTGCCTCTCTCTCTATCCCGCCCCCACCCAAGTCGCACTAGCTTCTCATTTTCACCCTACAAACAGCTCACAATGGCCTGTTTCCTTTATCATCATTACTTTTTATCATATCTTTCATTCATTGTTTATTTCCCCATATCACTGTCTATATCTCTCTTTATATTTCCCTTAACCCTAACCAGTCTGAAGAAGGGTCTCGACCTAAAAAGTCACCCATTCCTTCTCTCCAGAGATGCTGCCTGTCCTGCTGAGTTGCTCCAGGTTTCTTCGGAATCTGCAGTTCCTTTCTCCAGAATATATTTCAGGTTGATTGCCTTCACGATGGTTTAAGTTGGTGTCTTTGAATATATCCAGTTCCATTATGGACAAAAGCCTCAATGACACTGTCTACTTTTTCCCACTGTTTTCTCTAGCTTATTACAAATTATCTTTCAACACCTATCTTTAACTTAGTACACATGCAGAATTTTAGTAAGGACAATTTTATTTGGTAAACTTTGCAGCTGACAATGTTTTAAAATATTTGCATATAGTGTTGTACAAGCAGACACTGTAAGTTTTGCTCTCTATTTCAAGAGGACTCTGCGATCAATGGCTCTAAATCAATTGAGTCACTTTCTTTGTCAACTCACGTATAATCTGATCAATAAACAAGATAAAAAGAAATTCTATTCTATCTATCTGCAGTTGATGCTTTCAGTCAACAGATCTTCATGTTTTGCCAACATTCTTGTGAACTCTGACTAGTTATGGTGACTCTTGACGCATAGTACTGAAAGAAATGCAGAACCTTCATTGTAACTTAGATATGCCATTTCATTTCATGCGAAGGTGTCCACAGTTGAGTCTGTGGCCCATTTTAACCTTCAATCTTTGTTTCCGGGCGACAAGGTGTAAACAGATCTATCCAAATTACACTCACCTTGCATTAACAAATCTGTCCAGTTTTAATTGAATCCCTGGATGTTGGCTACCCTTAGCACCAAGATCTATTGATGGTTGAATCATAGGTAGGAACACCAATATTTATGATGAGCCATGGCCTGAGATATCAGTAAATTAACAGGAAAATTGATTTTACCAGAAGCCAGTTTTCAATGCATAATTTTCAAATCCCATACAGGACCGCCTTTGTCCCGTATTTGACTGCTACTACTCAGGTTGAGCGGACTGTCGGATCGGAGCGCCGCGTCCGGCCCCGCCTCACTCAGTCCCGAAGTAGTGCAGCCAATGGAGTGCAGCAGCAGTGCCTCTTCCGTGGCCCCGTCGGTCGGCAGCCCGGCCAGCTGTCTGACCTTCGGACCTTCGCTTACCACCAACTCCACCACCCGTCATGGTTGATCAACGATTCATGACTTGGATGGGGTGCCGGACTTAGCGCCCGAGCCAAAACTCCTCAGCTGGCCCGCCAGCTGGGCTTTGTGTGCAGTCCAGCACCCGGGCCAACTCATCATTCACCCAGCCACGGCCGAGTCGGTAAACAAATTGCCATCGGGAATTTGTCCCTTATTTTGACCCTTTGTCCCTTATTTGGGAGTGAGAACATTGGCAACCCTAGTTGTGGTTCACTCCCACAGACGTGCAGATTGGTAGTTTAATTGGCCTCTGTAAATTGCCCATAGTATGCAGGGAATGGATGCGAAAGTAGGTAACATAGAACTAGTGCATAGAACATGTGATCGATGGTTGGCGTGGATTCCATGGCCGAAAGGTCTGTTTCTGTGCTGAATCTTTCAAGACAAACTTCCTTACTTGGAATATGTAAACTGTCAGGACAGTTGATAAAGATTGTTGATCAAACATTTGGGGTCTTTGGCATTATAAATAAATGCATGGAGTTCAAAAGGAAGGAAACAAGGAAACGTTCTAAATCATTGGCTTCATGAGCCTCAAGGGCCTGTCCCACTTTCACGACCTAATTGACGACCTTTTTTACTTGTGGACATTTTTCATCAGGCTAGAAAAACGCCCCGACTTACTTAATGCCACGAGTACCTACGACTAGCATCACGATCTACCTACGACTAGCATCACGACCTACCTACGACCTCCTACGACCTTGTGATGACCATGCTGCGATTATGAGTCAAGGGCAAACTCGGCAGAGATCGTGAATTAGGTCGTGAAAGTGGGACAGGCCCTTCAGATGGAAAATTGCAGCGCACTTTGGGAAGGACCGTTAGGTCTTGAACAGAATGTGGAGGCTATTTACTACAACAACACCAGGGAGGAGCAATGTCAGTTATCAGGCAAAACCTAGCAGCTTGAATTCTTCAGTTTAGAACCTCTCAGAGGTTAAAGGGAAATTTAATTGAGGTGATCAAAATCAGTGATGGTTTAGCTGGGGTAAATGGGGAGAAACAGTTTGCACTGAATAGTGGCCTGGTAACAAGGCACAGATTTAAAATAATTGGCAAACGTCGCTTGGAGGGTGATGAGAAAATATTTATTCAGTGAGTTTTATGATCTGGATTGCCTGAAGGGGTGGCAGCAACAGATTCAATAGTAACAATCAAAAGGGAATTTTGATCACTGCTTAAAAAGGCTAAATTTGTTGCAGGGCTCTGGGTGAAAGAACAGGGATGTGGAATGAATTGGTAGCTCTTTCAGAGAACTGGTACCTGCATGATGGGCTGATTGACCTCCAACTGTGCCCCACGATTTTATGAACTAAAATAACCACTTAAACTGTATTGGCGGAGAATATCATTTTCCGTGACCTGTTAGATGAACTCGTTGGATCTGTCGGCTCAACATCAATCCTGTTGAGGCCAGATTATAAAATACAAGAACTTCGCTCTGTCACTCAAATTGATTCTCTAGCCCCGGGTAGTTCTGATATTCTATTTGACTTTGTACCTCAGCAACACAGGGATAAAACAACAACGAAACAAAAGATTGTGTTCGATCACATGCATCTACATGGAAGCAGTGTTTTTATAATTTTAAAATTTAAAGTATCATTTAACAGGCAAAACATTTATTTTGTGCTTGCACTGATGTGATAAATAAATTGCGCTCAGCTAACAATGAACCATTCTAAGTTTCCTTACCATTGTCCGCTTTGATTTGTCTTTTTCACAACTTACCCTTCCGTATCTCGAGACTCTCTCTCCCCCAACTCTGTCTGAAGAAGGGTGCCATCCATAATAGCCGCCTCGCCAACAGTCTGTCTCGTCCCTTCTCTGTTTTTATTATTTTAAGTAAGTCTTAAATGTATGTTTGAATGTTTCTTAGTGGGGGGTGGGATCGGGGAAAACTTTTTTCAGCCACTTACCTCGACGGAAATGCGATTTCTTTCCTTGTCGCCCCTGCGGCCTACAACGCGGAGTGGTGCGGCCTTTCCTGGAGACCGGCCCGGAGCTTCAAGCCGCGGGTGAGGTGCGGACTTACCATCACGGAGCCTGCGATCCTTTGCCGAGGAACGCCAGTGAAAGAGCTCCGAAAGTGGGGCCTGTGGACTTTAACAGCGTGAAGCTGCGGTCTCCGGTAAGAAGAGGCCGATTCGGAAGCTCCATGATCCGAACTCGGTCTGATCCATCCCGACGCCGGACTTTCGATCATCCCAATGCGAGGGCTTGGACATCAGGCCGTCGGCAGCGGTGAACTGCGGAGGGTTCAAAGGCCCCGACCACGGGTGAACAAAGGAGGAAGATGACTAAACTTTATTGCCTTCCATCACAGTGAGGAATGTGGATTCCACTGTTGTGGATGTTTATGTTACATTTTATTTTTCGTGGATATGTGTATTGTTGCTTTTCACTTAGTATGGCTATATGGTATGGTACTCAAATTACACTCTACGTTAATTAGTTAAGTGACAATAAACACAAACTTGAACTTTAACTTGAACTTGACCCAAAACTTGACCTTAAAACAAATGTAGGTCCCTTGCAGTCAGAAACAGGTGAATTGATCATGGGGAACAAGGACATGGCAGACCAATTGAATAACTACTTTGGTTCTGTCTTCACTAAGGAAGACATAAATAATCTGCTGGAAATAGCAGGGGACCAGGGGTCAAACAAAATGGAGGAACAGTGAAATCCAGGTTAGCCGGGAAGTGGTGTTGGGTAAATTGAATGGATTAAAGGCCGATAAGTCCCCAGGGCCAGATAGGCTGCCTCCCAGAGTACTCAAGGAAGTAGC
Organism: Okamejei kenojei; assembly: GCA_035221665.1. Lineage (NCBI taxonomy): Eukaryota > Metazoa > Chordata > Chondrichthyes > Rajiformes > Rajidae > Okamejei > Okamejei kenojei. Next base: position 30,648,564 of record CM069156.1, on the reverse strand, counting down.
CACAGAAATAGTGGATGCATTAGTGATAATCTTTCAAAACTCTTTAGATTCTGGAGTAGTTCCTGAGGATTGGAGGGTAGCTAATGTAACCCCACTTTTTTAAAAAAGGAGAGAGAGAGAAAACGTGGAATTACAGACCAGTTAGTCTAACATCGGTAGTGGAGAAACTGCTAGAGTCAGTTATTAAAGATGGGATAGCAGCCCATTTGGAAAGTGGTGAAATCATTGGACAAAGTCAGCATGGATTTACGAAAGGTAAATCACGTCTGACGAATCTTATAGAATTTTTCGAGGATGTAACTAGTAGAGTGGATAAGGGAGAACCAATGGATGTGTTATCTATACTTCCAGAAGGCTTTCGACAAGGTCCCACATAAGAGATTAGTATACAAACTTAAAGCACACGGTATTGGGGGTTCAGTATTGATGTGGATAGAGAACTGGCTGGCAGACAGGAAGCAAAGGGTAGGAGTAAACGAGTCCTTTTCAGAATGGCAGGCAGTGACTAGTGGGGTACCACAAGGCTCAGTGCTGGGACCCCAGCCAATTACAATATATTTTAATGATTTGTACGAGGGAATTGAATGCAACATCTCCAAGTTTGCGGATGACACAAAGCTGGGGGGCAGTGTTAGGTGTGAGGAGGATGCTAGGAGGCTGCAAGGTGACTTGGATAGGCTGGGCGAGTGGGCAAATGCATGGCAGGTGCAGTATGGATAAATGTGAGGTTATCCACTTTGGTGGCAAAAACAGGAGGGTAGACTATTATCTGAATGGTGGCCGATTAGGAAAAGGGGAGATGCAACGAGACCTGGGTGTCATGGGACACCAGTCATTGAAAGTAGGCATGCAGGTGCAGCAGGCAGTGAAGAAAGCGAATGGTATGTTAGCATTCATAGCAAAAGGATTTGAGTATAGGAGCAGGGAGGTTCTACTGCAGTTGTACAGGATTTTGGTGAGACCACGCCTGGAGTATTGCGTAGTTTTGGTCTCCAATTCTGAGGAAGGACATTCTTGCCATAGAGAGGGTACAGAGAAGGTTCACCAGACTGATTCCTGGGATGTCAGGACTTCATATGAGGAAAGACTGGATAGAATTTAGAAGATTGAGGGGGGATCTTATAGAAACTTATAAAATTCTTAAGGTGTTGGATAGGCTAGATGCAGGAAGAGTGTTCCTGATGTTGGGGAGGTCCAGAACAAGGGGTCACAGTTTAAGGATAAGGGGGAATTCCTTTAGGACCGAGATGAGGAAAACATTTTTCACACAGAGAGTGGTGAGTCTCTGGAATTCTCTGCCACAGAAGGTAGTTGAGGCCAGTTCATTGGCTATATTTAAGAGGGAGTTAGAGGTGGCCCTTGTGGCTAAAGGGATCAGGGCATATGGAGAGAAGGCAGGTACAGGATACTGAGTTGAATGATCAGCCATGATCATATTGAATGGCGGTGCAGGCTCGAAGGGCCGAATGGCCTACTCCTGCACCTATTTTCTATGTTTCACTCATTCCTTCTCTCCAGGGATGCTGCCTGTCCTACTGAGTTACTCCAGCATGTTGTGTTTATCTTCGGTGTAAACCAGCATCTGCAGTTTCTTTCTACATGATGCTATGCCTTTGGTGTGTGAACTAATGTGTCCAACAGGACAAAATAATTTTGACATTGATATAAAATTATGGGCATTCGTCGGTTTTTAATCCAGAAAGCATTGACAAAAGATACTCATATTAAGGATTTGCACATGTGTGTATATATACACAAATATAAGTGACACAAAATGCATACTGACATTAGGTATGTACAGAATCAGACAGAAACATTGCAAAACTAAACGTTTGTGAAGCCTTAACTAACTCTAACAGAGACAGGGGTTGGAGTGAAGGCATAATAAGAACAAAGAATTAATGAATTGTAGGTTGATCTTTGAGACTTTACCAAGTAAACAACCTCATAGAAAATGCCGTTTATAATATCTGCCAGAGCTGAGAAGCCCTTGCGTGTCAATGGCCAGCAGAAACATCACACAAACTCCAGCAGTTCATGTTGTTATCTCGAACACATATAGTGTTGGCAGCTAAGCAAGACCTGTGCCAAAGATTTATAATTAGGATAGTTTTGGAAGGAAGACAATGAAACAAAGACAGAAAGATGGTTTGATTGGGGGAATGAAGATATTAAAAATGTACAACAAAAATGTACAAACAAGGACAAAGTAAGATGTAGGAAGGTAAACTGTAGAACAGTCAAGACGAGGAAGGAGTACGAGGGAGACACATAAACACACATGTTTGTGCGTGACTCTCTTCCTCCGTCCTTAGCTTGACTGGCGTGTGTGTGTGTGTCTATGTGTGTGCATGAGTGCGTGCGTGTGCATGTGTATATGTAAATGAGTGAGTGAGTGAATGAGCAACAAAGACAAACATAGAATCCATCCACAATACTGTTCATCACTGTATTTCGTCTAAGCAACTGCCTACCAAAAAAAAACCCTCATCTGTTTCAACCTATCATTTTCCAGGCTTTGTCCTGCCCTCCTCTCTTCCAGTTTTCAGCAAAGATCATCCGTTCTATGATCTTTGGTTTTTACCACCCTACCACCATTAGTCTGAAGAGGGATTCCAACCCAAAACATCACCCATCCATGTTCTCCAGAGATGCTGCATTACCCACTGACTTACTCTAGCACTTTGTGTCTTTTTTTTTGTAAACCAACATCTGCAGTTCCTTGTATTTTCTATCTTAATCTCATCTGGAATACTTACAAAAGATACAAAAAAATCCACCGGAGATTGATCAGATTGGAAGACAAATTAACATTGTCCTTCCTCTTTTAGATATCAATTCGCCTATTTAATAAAACCAGGTTTATGTAATCCTATGCTAACAAGCTTCAAAACTTCATCTTCCAATCATTTTCACTTAATTGAAAAGTACAATCCAAAGCAAGCTTTTAGAAAACCAAATCTTTTGATCTTCAATGGAAATGCTTAGATTCTACCAATGTCCTTCTATCTTTTTAAATGAATTACTCGTGGTGCCACTGAGCAGAGATAATTCAGCAAATCATACTGGAAAAAAATATCTTAATGATGCACAGTTTTATTAATCTGCGAAATAGCTTAAGTGATCTTCAAGAATACTGATGGGAACTTGAAATGAAGCAATAAATTAGAAGGAGCTGGGTTGTAAAATAAATTGAAACGGTAAGTCATTTCAACTCCGTATTTGAAACTTGAATTCTATCATCAGTCCAACATGCTCATCTTAAAAAAATTACGGTGTTTTTATGCTGCATGCTATTCTGCGGCAGCACTCTCTCTCTCTCTTTCTCTGCAAATCGACAGCTATCCTGGTGTTGTAAAATGAGAGTGGAGATGGTTACGAATCAGACATTAGTGAGTTGCGCCCAAAGAGGCGCAGAACGGCTGCTCTGTTGATTTTTATACATGGGAGATTTGATGGCTATAGAAGTCAGGCACATGCAGGAATTTGTGGAATTTGTGAAACAGCTGGTTCAGATAAAAAATCCATCTGTTTTCCCTCTTCAGATCACTTTAATCAAAAAGCAATTCATTCAAATCCATCCTGCACACAAGGTCCGTTTGGAATAATTTGAAATGGAGCTGAGAGAAAGCAGAACCAAAACAAAAATCAATCTTCTTACGATAAAGAGGCACTGATATCTCTTACCTGACTAACAAAAGTCCAAAAAAAGTATTTATTGTTTTAACGGCCCACTGAGTGAAGGATATTCAAGATGGTTAACTGAAATTTAAAAAATAAACGAAAAATGTGAGAACTACCGTGGGGAGAGGAAAAAGAGATTGATGTTTCAGTTTTGTCCTTTTACAACATAACAGGAAATATAATAGGGGTAAGTGAATTTTAATTGCTACATGATGAAAAACAAGGAAAAGAGAAAATAGGCAAGTGAGGGGAGACCTGGAGTTCTTCAAGGAGGGAATTCTTAGAAGAAACTTGACCTTGCAGATGTTTTGGCTGGAGATGCTTCATCAGTACAGAAAGAGTTGAGGGGTATAGCAAGTATAAAGATGTGAGGGTAAGAGGGCCAAGACCTGGCAAGCTATAGTTGGTTCCCGGTGAGGAGAGGTGAATTGGTGGATAGAGTCAGGTCAGGGAGAGAGGGGTAGAGATGGAGGCTAAGATGCGGTGGAGTTAACAAAGGGCTGAAGATGATGGAATCTGATGGGAAAGGAAGATGTGGAGAATGGTGGGGTGACAGGTGGGAACAATAGGTGGAGGTGGACCCGGCAGGAGAAGCATGTGGGTGATCTATAGAAGGCACTGCCTCAAAAAGGCAGCCAGCATCATCAAGGACCCAGACCACCCAGGCTATGCTCTCATTTCACTCCTGCCATCGGGAGGGAAGTCTGGGTGTCTGAAAACCATGACTTCCAGGTTCAGGAACAGTTTAATCTCAACAACTATCAGGCTCTTGAAACCTACACTTGAGCCTAGTTAGCCATTGCAGAGAGAGTGCAGGTACTCCACAAAATGGTCGCCTAGTCTGCACTTGGTCTCGGCAACATGGAGGAGGTCACATCAGGTGTGCCGAATCCAGCAGAAGAGGATGGAGAAGGTGCATGTGAATCTTGCCTCGCTTGAAACGTTTTTTTTAGTTCCTGGTTGTTGGCCGAAGCAGAGGTGTCGGAACAAGTGTTGTTCTGCCTACAGTTACAGGGGAAAGTGCCAGAGGTTGTAGTAGAGAGAAGGAAGGTTGTGGATGGGGAAAGCTCAGTATACCATGGAGTGACAGAGAGCATGGTCCCTGCAGAAGACATGGGGCGAGGAAGATGAGGCCATGGTGGGAATGCTTTACAGCTGGCACTTTACATGAAGTTTAGTATATTGTCAGGTGTACCGAGGTACAGTGAAAAACTTTTTTGTTGCATGCTAACCAGTCAGCAGAAAGACAATACATGATTACAATCGATCCATTTACAGAGTATAGATGCATGGTAAGGGAATAACGTTAAGTGCAAGGTAAAGCCAGCAAAATCCGATCAAGGATAGTCCAAGGGCCACCAAAGAGATAGATAGTAGTTCAGCACTGCTCTGTGGTTGTGGTAGGATGATTCAGTTGCCTGATAACAGCTGGGAAGAAACTGCCCCTGAATCCGGTGGTGTGCGTTTTCACATTTCTACACCTTTTGCTTGATGGGAGGGGGGAGAAGAGGGAGTGGCCAGGGTACGACTCGTCCTTGATTATGCTGCTGGCCTTGCCGAGGCAGCGTGAGGTATAAATGGAGTCAATGGAATGGAGGTTGGTTTGTGTGATGGTCTGGGCTGTGTCCACAATTCGCTGCAATTTCTTGCGGTCTTGGATGGAGCTGTGATACATCCTGATAAAATACTTTCTATGGTACATCTTTAAAGTTGGTGAGAGTTGTCGGGGACATGCCAAACTTCCTAAGCCTTCTAAGGAAGTTTGATGGTATGTTGCAGGATCCGTGGAACGTTTTTGAAAGTGGAGGGGCTGAGCGATCACTGATCACTGGTTTTGGGGGAAGGTGTGGGAGGGAGAAACCTCCCCCTTCCACGGTAGGAACGTTTTGAAATTTAATGTATTAAAAACATGTTTTAGTGCGTTGTTGAAGTATAATGTAGGACCTACATGAGAGATAGGAGCAGGTGATTATTATATTTGTTATTGCTCGACCTCCAAAAACTGGACTTCCCGGGATCTTCCACGGTACAGAGCGCCCCGGGTAGATGGGGTGCAGCCCCCCCCCCCCCCCCCCCCGGTTCCGCGGCACATGTGTTGGTGTGGTAGCTCACAACACTCTTGATGCTGAGCAGCTCAGCTGCTGCCTCAGTGCCAGAGATGAGCTGGATGCAGATACAAATAATGTGAAAGGTGAGGACTTGGAGAACTCTATCTTTATTTTGAGAGAGCGGGCGGGTTGAGAGAACAGATGTCTGGAAAATAGAGGAAATGCGGTGGGGGGGGTGGGGGCTACTCGATCGTTCATGGAGAAGAGAAGCCATGTAGTATCTTTGTAAATATGTAAAGCAGCTTTTAAGATTTAAGACTGAACTTAATCCCGAGGGACTTAGTCCCCAGTTCCTAGAATAGTGGGACTAGACACAGTCACTAGTCCTGTGACTAGTGGTGTGACTCAGGGTTAGGTGCTGGGCCCATTGCTGTTTGTCATTTATATCAATGATTTGGATGAGAACGTACATGGCATGGTTAGCAAGTTTGCAGATGACACAAAAGTGGGTAGTATTGTAGATAGTGAAGATGGTTGTCACAAATTTCAGCAGGATCTTGATCGGTTGGGCAAGTGACCTGAGGAATGGTTGATGGAATTTAATCCAGGGAAATGTGAGGTGTTGCATTTTGGGAGCACCAGCAGAACCTACACAGTGAACGGTCGGGCTCTGAGGAGTGTTGTAGAGCAGAGGGATCTAGGAGCACCGGTACATAGTTCATTGAAAATGGCATCACAGGTAGATAGGGTGGTCAAAAAGGCTTTTTGCTCATTGGCCTTCATCAGTCAGTGCATTGAGTATAGAAGTTGGGGAGTCATATTGCAGTTGTATAAGTCATTGGTGAGGCTGGATTTGGGGTATTGTGTTCAGTTTTGTGTTATAGGAAAGATGCACCTTTAAAAAGGATGCAATATAAGTACTTCTGACAACAAAGCAGCGCAGCAGCTTCATCATTCATCATATTTCCATTTTCCATCTCTGAGAGCTCAATGCCATTTTAAGTAAAGTTGTCAGTTCATTGCAAGTTGTTGCCAGTTTTGTTCCCTGAACCAGAGCCCTTGGGAAATGAACGGAGGCCGGCCCAATCTAATTTCACAAGGCAAAGTCTCTTGCGGCCACCAAAGAGGAAGACTTGTTGAACTATGGTCTCAAAGCTGAAAAGAGACATTATTCTATCCAGCTCCACTTACAGTGTTCATCCAGTGTTCATATAAAGCAAAGGATATTAAAAACAAAACTATATGTGACAACGCCCTGAAATGATAAATACAGATTTCCAAAAATTCTGCTTGTGTTAATATAGAAATGAAAAAAAAAATACTGGACATGTCAATCATATAAAACATATCTGTGTAAGAAGGAACTGCAGATGCTGGTTAAGTTAGAGAACTTGAAGTTAGAGAAATCGATATTCACAACGCTGGGTGGTAAGCTGCCCAAGCGAAATATGAGATGCTGTTCCTTCAATTGGCATTTGGCCTCACTCTGACAATGGAGGAGGCCCAGGACAGAAAGGTCAGTTTGGGAATGGGAAGGGGAATTAAAGTGTTTGGCAACCGGGAGATCGGGTAGATTCAAGAAGACTGAGCAAAAGTGTTCAGCGAAACGATTGCCCAGTCTATGTTTGGCCTCGGCAGATCGCCAGTAGAGGCTATCGTGGTCGGCCAGAACCATCGTCTCTACGTCCGGGATCGCCATTCCAGACTTCGCTTCCTGGTTGACACGGGGACTGTGCTGAGCATCCTTCTTCCGTCTCGACTCGATACTCGTGCCGGTAAGCGTGTCCCCGCCCTGACCGCCGTCACCGGCAGCCCCATCCGCACATACGTCACTCGGACTCTTTCCATCGTCCTCGACTCCCGCCATTACTTGTGGGCCTTCACCATTGCGGATTTTTCCCAGCTGTTGCTGGGCACCGATTTTCTGAGGGCCTTTTCTGTAATGGTAGACGTGCGGGGCCGGCACCTCATGCCTCCGGAGTCCCCTTGGCCTGCGCCCCCGCGGCCCGCGGTCCCCTCCGACCCGCACCTTGGCTCTGTGATGGATGAGGGCGCGGCATATGCCACCATACTGGCTGAATTCCCAGAGCTCCTGACCCCTCACTGTCACGCGGCCGCCCCTAAGCACGTGGTGGCCCATCATATTCCTACTACCGGTCCTCCACTGCATGCACGGGCGCGCAGGCTCCCGCCCGACAAACTGTGTCTCGCTAAGGAGGAGTTCCGGCAAATGGAGGACATGGGGATTGTGCGACGCTCCGACAGCCCATGGGCAGCCCCGTTACACATAGTTCCCAAATCATCTGGGGGGTGGAGACCATGTGGGGATTACCGCCGCCTGAACGCTGTCATGACCGCTGATTGCTACCGAGTCCCGCACATTCAGGACTTCATGGCCCACCTGGACGGTGCTACCATTATTTCCAAGGTGGATCTGGTGTGCGGCTCCCACCAGATTCCCATCCACATTGATGATGTGCCCAGAACTTCCATCATCACCCCATTCGGCCTATTTGAGTGGCTGCGGATGCCGTTCGGGTTGAAGAACGGCGCGCAAGTTTTCCAGCATTTGATGGATATGGTGGGTCGGGGATTGGAGTTCGTGTTCGTGTACCTGGATGACATTCTTGTCGCCAGCCACTCCCACCAGCGGCTTCAGGACCACGGGCTGGTGATCAACCCCTCCAAATGTCAGTTTGGGCTCCGCTCTATTTCCTTCCTGGGACACCACATCACCTCACAGGGCGTTGCACCTCTGCCCGCTAAGGTGGAGGCGATTCGGCAGTTTCCTCAGCCATTCACCATTGGGGTTGCACCGTTCGTCAGAATGGTGAATTTCTACCATCGCTTCGTGCCGACAGTGGCCCGGATCACAAGGCCTTTGTTTCAGTGCCTGGCCGGTAAGCCACATGACCTAGTGAGAGACGCTGAGACCGCGGCTGCTTTCAACGGTGCGAAGGAGGCGCTGGCCAAGGCCACCATGCAGGTGCACCCGCGGGCTGCTGCGCCAACCGCCCTCACCGTGGACGGCTCGGATACGGCTGTCGGAGGGGTCCAGGAGCAGTTCATTGACGGTTGCTGGCAGTCGCTTGTGTTTTTCAGCCGACACCTGCGGCTGCCAGAGTGGAGCGGAGCTACTGTGCTTTTGATCTGGAGCTCTTGGCCCTATATTTGGCAATTCGTCATTTTCGCTATTTCCTCGAGGGCAGGCCCTTCACGGCGTTCACGGACCACAAGCCCCTAACAAAGATGTCCGATCACACGCCCTTTACAAAGATGTCCGACCCCTGGTCAGCTCAGCAACAGTGGCACCTGGCATTCGTGTGGGAGTACACCACCGATATTCAGCATGTGGCAGTCAAGCTGAACCTGGTCGCGGATGCGTTGTCTTTCCCTGCAGTCCCGGCCGTGTCGTCAGTGGAGCCAGGCATGGACTATTCGGGGCTGGCTGCTGCTCAATGTGAGGGCGGTGAGATGGACGCGTATCGGACTGCAGCCTTAGGATTAGTATTGGCCGATGTCCCGTTTGGTCCGGCAGGTGTGTCGGTTCTCTGCGGCATTTCCACCGGGAGGTGACGCCCTATCTTCCCCGTGGGTTTGCGGCGGCGTGTGTTCGACGCTGTCCACGATCTGGCCCATCCTGCATTGGTGGCGGACAAGTATGTCTGGCAGGGGCTTCGTAAACAGGTTGTGACCTGGGCTAGGGCCTGCATTCCATGTCAGACGTCAAATGTCCAGCGGCATGTGCGAGCGCCGCATCAGGGTTTTGAGGTTTGCGCACATACATGTCGATTTGGTGGGTCCCGCTACCGACGTCTCGCGGTGCTACGCACCTGCTCACCATGGTGGATCGCTTCACGAGGTGGCCAGAGGCCGCTCCACTCTCTGAAACCTTCACCGCCTCATGTGCTTGGGCTCTCGCGGCCCACTGGATAGCTCCTTTTGGCGTCTGCAGACATCTCCACCGACTGTGGGGCCCAGTTTACTTGGGCTTTGTGGTTGGCTCTGGCACAGCTGTATGGGACGCAGCCGCATCACACCACCGCCTATCACCCTCAGGCCAACGGGTTGGTGGAGCAATTCCATCGACATTTGAAGTCGACGCTGAAGGCGCGGCTTATGTGCCTGGACTGGGTGGACCAGTTCCCTTGGGTGCTGCTGGGGATCCGCACGGCCTCGAAGGCGGATTTGGACACGTTGTCCGCCGAGCTCGTGTACGGCTCGCCGCTGCGGGTGCCTGGGGATTTCCTTCCTGCAGGTTGGGGGCTGCAGGAGCCCGCTTCGTCTGTGTTGGCGAACCGCCGGGAGAAGGTGGGCGGCCTGGCTCCTATTCCGACCCCTCAACATGCGTTTGCTCCGGTATATGTGCCACTGGAGCTTAAGGACTGCCTGTTTGTTTTTATCCGCAGGGACTCGCACCGGACTCCGCTGCAGCTGACCAATGAGGGTCCTTTCCGGGTGTTGCGCCCCGGTGTCGCTATTTTTCTTTTGGATGTCGGGGATCGGGAGGAAATCGTTTCAGTGGCTTGCCTCAAGCCCGCCCACCTGGATATCGATAGCCCGGTGGTGGCGGCTCAACCCCGGCGTAGGTCATCTGCTGGCCATTCCTGTTGCACCTGTTTCCCCTGTGACCTTGCCGCCTGCTGGTTCTGTTCCGCCAGTTCCTCCTGTACCGCCGGTTGTGCCTGTTTCTCCGGACTCCACTCGGTCTCGTCGCCTCATTCGGCCTCCCGCTCGGTCCCTTACCTTGGGTTCTGGGGGAGGGAGGGGTCCTGTAGCGGCACCTAGTGGTGGTTTGGGGAAGTGCGAACCCTCGTCATTGTTTGGCTCGATCACGTGACCGTGGGGGTGCGTTCGCGGGCTTTTCTGTTCAGTCGACAGCGCTTCTCCCAGCAGCAGGAGCTATTCTAGAGTTAGCTGACCAGGCATGCTTGTACTGAGTTCAATCCTCGTTTTTTGTTTGTCAATAAAAAGTCATTTAACTCAACCAGCCTGTCTCGCTAAAAAGCTATAATTTTCCAAAACATGCATAAATATATTTTCAAGTTTTATCACTGATTTGTAAAATGAAGATTGCATTTTAAGTTAGAAAAACATTTCTGCAGGAATTATGTATAAATGTTAATTTATTTCCTTCCTGTGTTCAGCCAATGTACTGTATCGGTAACAGCTCCTTGTAATTAGAATACTTTATGAATTTTAACATGAATGCGGTTGTTTAATTGTGACTGAGGATTTAATTGATCTCATTAGCATCAGCATTGATTTCATGTGGAGTTGCTGAAGAGTTGTCTCTTTCAGAGCTCATCTCCCACTTGCTAATTTTGTCTCCTGTGTTCATCCTGTTTATCTTCATCATTCTCTCCACCCACCTTCCTTTTCCTATCTTTAGGTCTGCAGCTAACACACTTTCATCATATCTGTGCCCTGTTGCCTGTTTGTTTATGATTTATGCAACTATTCCAGCAAAAAGTATTTTGTAAGCAATTCTTATGATACCAATCATTCTTTATGGTTATTCAATCCATTCATTTAAAATGAATCACTGATGCTCTACTAATTGAAGAAACTGCTTTAGATCTCGCCATATTTTGCAGGCGGCACAGTGGCGCAGCTGGTGGAGCTGCTGCCTCACAGTGACCGAGATCCAGGTTTGATCCTGATCTCGAGTGCTGTCTGTGTGGAGTTTGCGCGTTCTCCCTGTGACTGCACAGGCTTCCTCTCGGTGCTCCAGTTTCCTCCCACATCCCTCAAAATGTACAGGCCTGCAGGTTAATTGGACTCTATAAATTGCCCCCAGTGTTAGTCGTGCATATGAAAGTGGGATAACATATAACTAGTATGAACGGGTGATTGAAGTCTGGCGTTTATTCAGGGGGCTGAATGGTCTGTTTCCATGCTGGATCACTAAAATGTTCAGGAAGTCCAAGCCATTAAATTGAAAGTACTAACATTATTGGATTGAAAGTACCATACAATGTAAAGATAGCTGTTTTATCCAAATTGGTTCAATCTGATTTTATCATTCAAAATAATTCACAGCAGCATCTCTATCAGGACCAGACCATTCAGTGCTATTAATGACCAGGTGTTTGGTCTATTTTTGTGCCAATTTTAAAAATTTTTGTGCATATACTCTTGTAAAATTCTTTATTAATAAATTATAAATGTGGAAGTTGAAACATGCAACTAGAGTGGTTGCGTGCTATAGAAAGTATAGTGCACACTATCTGATTGGTCTATTTTGAAGCACTTAGTGATCATGGTTCCACGGTCTGATTGGTTAAAACCTTTCTAATTGTCTCATGCCTCAGGCCAACTGTTCCTTAAACACTCAAATGGTCTTTTGTTACTTTAGATTCAAACTTTTCCAGGGACCTGCCCATCCAGCCTCCATAAACTGTCACTCATCTAAAACTCAGTTGGACAAACCTATCTCTCTACATCATCGTCTACGTATATCTCTCGTTTCCCTTATCCCTAACCAGTCTGAAGAATGGTCTCAACCAAAAACATCACCCATTCCTTCTCTCCAGAGATGCTGCGTTACCCCAGCTTTTTGTGTCTATCTTCGGTTTAAACCAACATCCGCAGTTCCCTCCTACTCATATTATGATTTGCTCAACCATTAAGATCAGCCATGATCATATTAAATGGCGGTGCTGGCTCAAAGGGCTGAATGGCCTACTCCTGTTTCAATTAACCTTGTTTTCGAAAGCTTGGGAAAAATAGCTGAGCAATCAATGTAAATCCTCACACCTTCTTAACACTGCAATAGTCCAAATTATAATCTCTCTCCCATTACTTTGGTGCAACAGTTGTTGATCTGGCATTTATATTTACTCCAAAACTATCTCCTATTATTCATATCTCACCATTGCCAATTGTGTGCGTACTATCATCCCCTTTGCACTTGGCCTTTCCTGCCTTCCATCCAGTCATAGACTTTACATTTTAATCTTTTTTTCCCTGGTACCTTGTTGGCGCCTCTGTACTCGTTTAAAGCCTGCTTTTTTTCCCACTTCTAATAAAAGGTTATTAACCAAAAACAATTTTCTCTCTGCAAATGCCACCCGAGCTGCTAATTATTTTCAGCATTATATAGAACATAGCACGAGAACAGGACCTTCAGCCCACTAAGTCTGTCTAAACATCTCGCAAAGATAAGCTCTCATCCGCTTGCACACAATCCATATCCCATCATTCCCTACACATCCATGTGCCTATCTAAAAGCTACTTAAGTGCCACAATTGTATCTGCCTCCACCGCCACCCCTGACAGTGGGTTCAAGGCACCCACTGCCTTCTGTGTAAAAAAGACTTGTCCCCACATCTCCTTTCAACTTTGTCCCTCTCATCTAAAACCACAAGTCTTCTGACCCTTATGCCTCTCATAATTTCATATATTTTGGGTCCATGTTTGTAATTTTAGGAAATCAACATAATTTTGCTTTAATATCTTTGATTTCCACATACATGGATATGATCTAACAATTACAGCTTGCATTAATGTGGTGCATATAAAGATACCAAATGAGCCATGGCACCCATAGGAGAGTAATAACTAAATTGGCAAATAACCACATAAATTAGTCAGTAAGTTGGAGCATTCTGTCTGAAGGTTATATCGAGCTTCTTCAGATGTAAAAGAGGTCGAGGACAGAGATGGCAGATCAGGGGTGGGAGGGATAATTAACATCACAGGAAATTGGAAGCTTCGGATCATCCTAAAGGGGCTGTCCCACTTGGGCGACCTCATTGGCGAGTTTGGAAGAGTTTGAAAAAAAGACATGTTGAAGACCTCCTTCGACTATGTAGAAAACCTCCTTTTACCTTCTGCGACTATGTTGAAGACCAGCTTCGACTAGCTATGACTAGCTACAACTAACTTTGGGAAAATTGGACACCGAATTGTGGAGAGTGAAGACGACCTCTTTCGATCTCCTTCGACCTCCTTTCGACTATGATAAAGACCATCTACGACTACCTTCAACTACCCTTGATTACCTACCACTAACATGCCGACCTACTATGACCTACTACGACTAAACCTACGAGTAAAAAAAGTATTGATTTTTTCCATGGCACTTTTTTTTATTCGCGGGCATTTTTTAACATATTGAAAAAAACGCCGCGACCTAGCTGAGGCCTCGCGTACGCGGAGACCACTCTCGAGCATGAAGGAGAGTTACAAAGACCTCCTACGACCTTGTGTCGACCATGCTGCGAGTATGAGTCGAGGGCAAACTCGCCAGAACTCGCGGATTAGGTCGCCCAAGTGGGATAGGCCCTTTAAGCACTGAACTGAGGTGTTCCAAAAATGGCCACCTGATCTGAATTAGCTTCCCCCAAAGTCATGTGTCTGGTGACAGAATCTCATTCAGATTGGCAAGAAATACAGACGATAATCTGTTTAAAAGGGAAAGTGGTAGAGTGGAAGGTGAGGACCAGAATATTCTTATCCTTGGGAAGCCAAGAGTCAATCCAGAAGGCCTTTTCTGGACTCCCTTTACTGTACACTGCTTACTGAGGTAGAGAGCTGCATGGGAAGAAATGCAGGTGAATTGCTGCTTCACCTCAAAGGAATTTTGGGACCTTGGATGGTGGGGAAGGGACAAGATTAAAAAATATATAGGAGTTGTATTTCCTGTGGTTGCATGGAAATGTGTTGTGAAAAGTGGTGTTGTTGGATGAGGTGAAAAGCTCTAACTTGGTGAACTTGCAAAGGGAATGGTTCCTTCGAAATACTGAAAGGGAATGGGAGGTGAAGATGTGTTTGGTGATGGAAACTCATTGATATTGGTGGAAACTACAGTGGATAATCTGTTGAAAATTGAGACAGGTAGGGTTGAATGGGAGAAACAGGAGAATCCTATCCTTGGAAAGCATGGGCATGAGAGACACGGTTAAATAAAAATACAGTTGCATTTATCATTTTTTCAGTTCTGATTAATGACTAAACATTAATTGTTGCTTTTTCTTCAAATGTTCACCAGCTTGCAGAGTTTTCCAGCATTTTTATTATCATTTAAATTTTCTGGCATCAGCAGTTTGTTTTGTTTTCAGTGTTGACTATCTGCCTGGTCACTCAGTTGATAATCATTGTTTGACTTAGATGAGATCTGATGGGGAAAAAAACTATGTAGATAAACGTAGAGGGAAAAGAGCATGCACCTCATCTTATCGGTATTTTCACTGACAGTAGAACAGATAAGTAGATGCAAGATTCAGTCTAGAAAAGGCCTGGATTGATTCTTGGTTTCCCAAGGATAATGTACCTGCTGGATTTTTACCTCAGCACTAATTCCATATATTTTACTTCCTTGATGACTATGTCTATTTATCTGTCTTTAATACACTTAGTGACTGAGCCTCCACTGCTTTCTTAAGGGGAGAATTACAAAGATTCATCAACTCTAGATGGAAAAGCTCCTTCTCATTCCTGTACTAAATTCCCAACCTCTTATTTTGAGAATGTGACCCCCTGATTCCAGACAGCTCAGCCTCAGCTCCATATCTACATTCTTGTGTTCCTTAAAACAAAATTGTAAGCTTCATCCAAGATCACCTCTCGTTCTTCTAAACTAAAGGGAACGTAAGCCCATACAAATAGCTAGCCATTACAGCAGTCAATCTGGAGAGCCTTCACTACGAAGGGTCTCGACCCGAAACATCACCAATCCCTTTTCTCCGGTGATCCTGCCTGACCCGCTGAGTTACTCCAGTTTTTTGTGTCTATCTTCCCTTTACTGTAATATGCTTACCCAGGTGGAGAGCCAGACTTTTACATAATATTGTAGATATGGTTTCACTGCCGCCTTATATAACTGGAGCAAGATATCTCTCCACTTGCACTCAAATCCTCTTGCAATAAAGGCCAATATTGCATTTGCTTTCCTAATTCGTGATGGTGCAAATAAAAATGCCATCTTGTGGACGAAGCACGATCAGCATCTTTGAATCAACTCTCAATGATTGATAAACGGATCAAGTCCCAAAAGCATGAAGGCTACACAAGAAGCTGGAGAAACTCAGCGGGTGCAGCAGCATCTAAGGAGCGAAGGAGATAGGCGATGTTTTGGGTCGAGACCCTTCTTCAGACTGGTCAGGGATCAGGGAAACGAGAGATATAGGCGTTGATGTGGAGAGATAAAGAACAATGAATGAAAGATATGCAAAAAGTATCGATGATAAAGGGAACAAGCTGTTTGTGGTGTGAAAATGAGAAGCTAGTGCGACTAGGGTGGGGGAGGGAGATAGAGATAGAGGGAATGTCAGGGCCCGAGGGCTGAGGGAGAGGTGGGAAGGGGAGGAGACAGCAAGGGTTAACAGAATTGAGAAAATTCAATGTTCAAGCCCAAAGGATGCAGACTCCCCAAGCGGAATATGAGGTGCTGTTCCTCCAACTTGCGGTGTTGCTCACTCTGGCCGTGGAGGAGGCCCAGGACCGAGAGGTCGGATACGGAATGGGAGGGGGAGTTGAAGTGCTGAGCCACCGGGAGATCGGGTTGGTTTTTGCGGACCGAGCGGAGGTGTTCGGCGAAACGATCGCCAAGCCTCCGCTTGATCTCACCGATATAGATCATCTGGCATCTGGAGCAGCGGATGCAGTAGATGAGGTTGGAGGAGGTGCAGGTGAACCTCTGTCGGACCTGGAAGGACTGCTTGGGTCCCTGAAAGGAGTGGAGGGGGGAGGTGAAGGGACAAGTGTTGCAAAGCATGAAAGTGTTTTTATTTAATGGTTTAATGACAATTTCCAAATCGACCTCCATTGTTATTATTACATACTGTATAATTGTGTGTAACTCAACATAGGTGCAAGCAAGACTTGACTTTCATATGTGGATCGGAAGGGTTTAGACAGATGTGTGCCAAACGATAAATGGGACTAGACCAGAATGCCAATTTGGACGTCATGGACAAGGTGGGAGGATGGGCCTGTTTCCATGCCCTATAGCTCTATGACTCCCTGACTGTTGCTTTTTTAGATTGTAGCCATTTTCATTTTTTTAAACCAGTTTGTAGAAAGGATAGAGCAGAAATTGTGGCTTTCCTGAATCATGGAGTAGATAGTTGGGCAGTCTACTCCTGGGACATGTTTCCAGAAAGGTGAAATAATGCCATTTATTGACAAATGCAACAAATGTTCATTGTTTTCTGATTTGCATAATGTACCAAACAGATTAGATGCCATTCTGTAGGGGGTTAGTTCCCTTTGCTCCACTTCGGGCCCAACTGCCCGAGTGATTCTTTCCCTTGTCGGTGGGTCAAACGGCCACCCCAGCCACCACTCCACTCGAGCGGTTCCCAAGAGAGAGAATACAAAAAAAAAAGGAGAGTGGGCGTTTCGAGGCGCCCGGATTCCCCGGGTTCTAGACCTCGGAATTATGGTGGGATATGAGTACTCACTCTATACTCATGACTGCATAGCCGGTCACAGTGCGAACTCCATCATCAAGTTCGCTGACGACACCACTGTTGTGGGACGTATCACTGATGGGGATGAGTCAGACTATAGAAGAGAGATCGAGCAACTGCCCATATGGTGCCAGCACAATAACCTGGCCTTCAACACCAGCAAAACCAAGGAACTGATTGTGGACTTTGGAAGGAGTAGGATGGGGACCCACAGTTCTGTTTATATCAACGGGTCGATGGTTGAAAGGGTCAAGAGCTTCAAATTCTGGGCGTGCACATTTCTGAAGATCTTTCCTGGTCCGAGAACACTAATGCAATCATCAAGAAAGCACATCAGTGCTACTACTTCCTGAGAAGATTACGGAGAGTCGGTTTGTCAAGGAGGACTCTCTCTAACATCTACAGGTGCACAGTAGAGAGCTTGCTGACCGGTTGCATCATGGCTTGGTTCGGCAACTTGAGCGCCCTGGAGAGGAAAAGACTACAAAAAGAAGTAAACACTGCCCAGTCCATCATTGGCTCTGACCTCCCATCGAGGGGATTTAGCGCAGTCGCTGCCTCAAAAAGGCTGGCAGTATCATCAAAGACCCACACCATCCTGGCCACACACTCATCTCCCTGCCACCTTCAGGTAGAAGATACAGGAGCCTGAAGACTGCAACAACCAGGTTCAGAAATAGCTACTTCCCCACAGCCATCAGGCTATTAAACTTGGCTCGGACAAAACTCTGATTATTAATAACGCATTATCTGTTATTTGCACTTTATCAGTTTATTTATTCATGTATGTATATATTTATATTATGGTATATGGACACACTGATCTGTTTTGTATTAAATGCCTACTATGTTCTGTGTGCTGAAGCAAAGCAAGAATTTCATTGTCCTATCAGGGACACATGACAATAAACTCACTTGAACAATCTGACAATCGGAAGAATTACATTTATTAGTTGATAAAAAAATCACACACACACACACACACACACAGAGGAAAATCTACAACCCTACTTCGGGGAATCAAGAATTAGAGGGTGTCAGTTTGAGGGATAGCTTTGTCACACGGAGGGTGGTGGGTATTTGGAATGAGCTGCCAGAGGTAGTAGTTGAAGCAGGTACAAGAACATTTTAAAAGACTGTTGGACAGGTACGTGGGTAGAAAACAGATGGGGGGAAGGGGACGGATATGGGCCAAATGTAGCCAAGTGGGACTAGCTTACATGGGGCATCTTGAATGGCATGGATTAGTTGGACAGAAAGTAGACATGAAGTGCTGGAGTAACTCAACGGGTCAGGCAGAATCTCTGGAGAAAAAGAATGGGCAACGTTTCGGGTCGGGATCCTTCTTAAGAAGATGTTTGATATAAACCAGCATCTGCAGTTTCTGTCTTCACACAGTTGGGCAGAAGGGCCTGTTTCTCTGCTGTATAACACCACGACTTTACTGTTCCATACACCTAATTATTTCCACTTCAGTTGCATAACCACATATCTGTTAACCTCTAGGGCCTGTTCTCCTGCCCACACCATCATGTCGCAACTTGATTTGATTTCAAGAGGTGAGGTTATGACATGACGGGAAACAGGGAAGCTGCCAGCTAGGAACATTGTGGAAAAGAGAGGCCTGAAGCAGGAGAGAAATTGGGGCCATAATGATCAGCTCATAGGCTGAGGATGATGGTCATCTGCTCACCGTGAGAGTCACTCCTGCGTTGGTTCCCCCTGCTTATCGCATCAGGAATAGAGGCCCAGAAGGAAATTTGCTGACTTTGTGAATCTTGCATTATGTCTTTGTCATAACTTTATGATTAATCACTTAATGGACCTCTATTTTTTGGTGACTGTAAATACTGAATTCCTCCACTGAATTTCTTTGCCATCTTCTTCAAGCAGATTTGATAGGGGTGTTTAAAAATCAACAAAATTTAAATAGAGTAAATAAAGAGAACATATTATAATGACCTAAGATCAATAACACCAAGGCAAGAATTAAAGTAACAGGCTAAAGTACTAGAGGCTTCTGCTTGGGCACCAGTGGCATGGCCTGCATTTATAGTCTATCGTTAACTGCACGCGAGAAGGTGGTGGTGAACTGGCTTTTAATCGCTGCAATCCTTGTGGACAGTTGTGGGTGAGGTACTTCCAATAAACTGTTGGGCAATGAACGCCAGGATTTAGACCAACAACTATGAAAGAACGGTAGTATTTTTCCAAAGTCAGGATGTTGTTTCCACTTGGCAGAGAATCAGCAGAGAAAGGTGTTCCCTTGCACCTGCTGCCATTATTCTTCATGGTGGTAAAAGTTACGGTGATGAGAGATACAGTTGGAGTAGCCTGGCACAGACAATGTTTAAGAAGGAACTGCAGATGCTGGAAAATAGGCGACGGACCCGAAACGTTGCCTATTTCCTTCACTCCATAGATGCTGCCTCACCCGCTGAGTTTCTCCAGCATTTATGTCTACCTGGCACAGACAATGATAAGTGGAATGGTTTGCTGTGCTGTACTATTACACCATTGACCATGTGTTCTTGATACCAGAAGTGATTAATTTATATGCTTAAACACCTCTCAGAGGTTAAGCATACCACATTGAGATCCAGGAAGTTGAATGCTGCAACATTTCTCAATGCCGCTTAAAACCACCGTCAAACATTAGCAAATTCATTAATAAACTAGGGCAAGTGCCTTTGATGGCCCCCACACTGGAACCCATCAGATACACACTCCAAAGATGTACAGGTTTGTAGGTTAATTGGCTTGGCAAAATTGTAAGGATAGTGTTAGCGTGTGGGGATCACTGATCGGTGTGGACTTGATGTGCTGAAAGGCCTGTTTCCGCGCTGTATCTCTAAACAAATAAGCAATAACTTTATGGCAATAGTTAGATTTATGCTTAAACCTGTAATTGTAGCCAAGCGCCTGAAGATTTAGAGAATTTGACAGGCATGTTAATTGGAAGCCCCAGCTAGCATTGTATAATTTACTTTGAAAAAGGTTCGGGGAAGGATTAACCTTTATAAGAATCCCAGTGCTCTGGTGTGCTGAGCATCCTATATTACTTAAGTGTCGTCTCATGAAAGACAACCAATTGGGAATAAATAATGCAGGATTAATGTTGAGGAGGCAGTAATCAAATTTAGGAGGTTCCCCTCTGATCTTGATAGGGTTTAATTAATAAAAATGAAAATGTTGAACTATTGGGCTTTCTTATTTTATATCTTACAATGAATAGCATACCTTGGTAGATCATCTTTAAATTCATTTAAGTTATAAATCTAAATTTAAATGTCCAAAGATTAACTGGGTAGAGAGAAATTAATGATCAAATTTTATGTCAACAATGGTAAGGGGAACTGTAAGAGCTGCTGCCTCAATGTTTGTAGGTTAATTGGCTTCTGTAAATTGCCCCTAGTGTGTAGAATGTGAAAATGGGATAACGTAGAACTAGTGATTCAATGGTCGGCATGGACTCGGTGCGCCAAAGTGCATGTTTCCACGCTGTATCTCTCTAAATTAAAGATATACGGTGCCTCTCATATTCTTCTTCCAGCAACGTTGAATTGTTTGCGACCATTTTCAGCTGGAAAAGCTGTGAAAAATGATCCATTGCTATTTCTTTCTATGGCCCCAAGTGCTGGCGTAACTCAGTGGGCCAGTCAGCATCTCAGGAGGACATGGATAGGTGAGGTTTCAGGTTGGGACATTTATTTAAAAGTACACAATTGTCCAGGTTTATCTTGTCCACGAAAGAGCAAGACATTTCAACACACCAATTAATTATCCTCAATTCTCATGAAGAGTTTTTAGGCATTAGACTCTAGAGATACAGGGTATAAACAGGCCCTTTGGCCTATCGAGTCCACACTGACCAGCAATCACCCAGTACACTAGCACTATCCTATACACTAGGGACAATTTATAATTTTACCAAAGTCAATTTACCTACAAACTTGCATGTCTTTGGAGTGTGGGAGGAAATCGGAGTACCTGGAGAAAATTCACACGGTCACAGGGAGAACGTACAAACTCCATACAGACAGCATCTGTAGTCAGCATCAAACTGGAGTCTCTGGCTCTGTAAGGCAGTGACTCTACCGCTGTGCCACTCTGCCGCCCTAATGAAATGTTGAACTGTTTTTTTCTTTTGACAGATGGTGCTAAACCTGAAGAGTCCAGCATTTTCTGTTTCTTTTCAGATTTCCAGCATCTGCATTTTTTAAATATTTCACAGTCCTATAATTCTACTCGTAATCATCAGCAAATTGCAGTAATTCTGACTCACATCACACTGCCTACTACTCAGATAATTAAAATTGAGTTGTAGTTGTTTGTCACTTGTCTTCAAATAAGACCATGACGTCTAGTGTTGGGTTGTGTACATGGGTCACTGATTAGACCAATGTGGGCTTAATGGATCCTTCCAAACTGGTTCGTTCGCTCATATGTCAGACGATGTATAGCTCGCTGTTGGCTTCTGTCGTCCAACATGTTGACAGAATTGGTTGCCGGACACGTCACAGAGTTCATCCTGTCCTCGTTTCCGGGGATTGCCACGAGGAGTCTTCTGTCATGATCCCCTCCAAACTGGTGACAGAGATGTAGGAATGATCTGACATCAGTGGTTCTTCATTTTCACGATTCTCTTTTCGTCTTTGCTTCCTCTATTCTAGCTTCCTCACATCAGCGAGCACTGTTTATTTTGTGGGTATGCCTGACAGGATGATCCATTGCATGTTGTTCCCCGTGGAATGTGTCAATGTTGAAACTCTTGAAGGATGTTCCAAGAGAGTCTTTGAATCTCGTTTTCTGCCCACTGCACGATCTCTTCCGCTCAGTCAGCTCTCTGTAAAGTAGCTGCTTTGGTATTCTGTCATCAGACATTCTTCTTACACACCCAGCCCCTTTCTTTTAATGACGTGAGGATGCCTGGGAGGTTTATTTGGGGCAGAATCTGTGTGTTCAAAGTCTTGTCTTGCCACTTGATGTGAAGTATTTTGCACAGGCAGATCAAATGGAAGTGGTTAAGCAGTCTGGCATATCTGCTGTATAGCTTAATGTCTATGTCTTGCGAGTGTAAAGCGGGTTTGTAAACAGCATGATATGCCTTCTGCTTGGTCTTTACGCTGATTCCTCTGCATTCCCACACTTTACTTCTCAGTCTTCAAAAAGCAGAGCTGGCTTTTACTATCCTGTTGTTGACATTGTCATCAGTGTTGAGAGAGTGCTGCTAAGGTATGAGAACTTGCCCACCACTGAAAGACCTCTGACCATTCACAAAGATGTTTGGCTCTGTGCATGAGGTGACTGGTGCAAGTTGATGCATGACTTCTGTTTTACTATGTGCTGATTGTGAGGGCCAACATTTCCATAGGTATTGGCAAATGTAACCAAGCTTTCCTGCACATCAGTCCAAGCTTGCACTGAGTGTACAGTCATCAGCAAAGGGGAAGTCCCTTAAGTTGCTTTTTCACACTGATTTTGGCTAAGGTTGAAAATAGCACTGTCAGTTCTGTATTTAAGGTTGATTCCCCCTTCTTGATCAGTGTGGGCATCAGACAGCATTGCAAAAAACACAGTATTAAACTTTGTGGAAGTAAGCATAAACCTTTGATTCACACCATCGGTGACCAGGAATGTGTCTGGAGTCTCTCCATTAGCCACTATGGCCATATACTGCAACAGAGCTGTCGGACAATTGTGATGAACTCTTTGAGGCAATCATACCTTGTTGTGACATTGCATAAGCCTTCACGACAGGGTTAAATGCTTTTGTGTGATCCACCAAGGTGATGAACTAGTTGCACTTTAATTCCTGGCACTTCTCTTGGAGATGTCTTGTTGCAAAGATCATGTCTACTATTCCAAGACCTTAACGGAAATTACATTGGTTTTCTGGGAGTCGACCTCCATCAAGGTGAGTGATTGGTCTGTTTAACACGATTAGCAAGGATTTTACCTGCAGTTGAGAGTAAAGCGATTCTTCTGTGAATGTCACAGACTTGATAGTTCCCCTTATGTTTGTATAGACGTGTAGTTGAGGTGTCTTTGAAGTCCTGGAGTGCTTATTTCTGGTTGCAAGGGACATGAGGCTGCTCTGTCACTTTCTCAATCCTGAGTGATTCCCATTCTTTGAAGTTTCTACTGGAATTGCATCTGCACCTGGGGCTTTTCCACATAACTGTGACACTGACGTTTGAACTTACACAAGGTCTGGGGATTCAGCAATATCAAGGTTTATCGTAAGATGTGGCAGTTGACGAGCAAAAAGGTGAACTAAGGCTAAACCTGAAGAGGATGACTAATGGGGATATAAGGAAAAAAAAACAAGACAAGGAGACAAAAGGGAGTCACATACGAAGAGGAGTGAAATGTAAAGCCAAAGGGAGGTATATAGTGCATTCGGCTGACGTTGCAGCGGCCTCTGCAGTCTGTCTGTCTTTTTTTTAATTTTTTTGTCCCGTTGAGTGTATAGTTTGTAGTGGTTTTTTAATTGTTTTTGACTGTGTATGTGTGGGGGTGAGGGGGACCCGACCTTTTCCCTGTCAGGTCTCCGTTGTCATTGGGGCCTAGCACCGTGGAGCAGCCTCCAACCAGAAAGAGCTGGGGGCTCCAGTCGCAGAGCCTGCGGACCTGCCATCACGGAGCTGGCCGACTTCGGTGTGTGGAGAGCTGTGGTGGCACGTGGCTGCGACCCGACTCCGGAGCTTCGGAGGCCCCAGCTGCAGGCTTGGTGGACGGTAACATCGGGAGCTCGCGGGTCCCTGGTGGGAGACTGCTTTTCGGAGCTCCTGCAATGGCAACTTCTCCCGCCCGAATTGCGGGGTTGAAAATGACCTGGAGCGGGGCCTTACATCGCCCGGCGCGGCTTTAAACGCGGACGCAGGACTAAGCAGGGGTAGAGACAAGACTTTGCCTTCCATCACACAGTGAGTAGGAGATTTCACATGTGATGGGATGTTTTGGTGCTAAAATTTGTGTTGGTTTGTGTGTCTTTGGTTCTTGTTCCCTTGTTGTATGACTGCAGAAACCAAAATTTCGTTTGAGGTTTCAAATGAACAATACACGGTATTGTGTATTGTATTGTATTGTATTCTAGAAAGATATTTCAGACCCCTTTAACTTTTTACCCACATTTTGTTACATTACAGCCTCTATTCTAAAAATGATTAAAATTCGTTTTTTTTTATCCATCACATCTACAACACAATACCCCATAAGCGAAAGATAAGAATTGTTTAGAAATGTTTGCAAAGTAATTATCAAGAAATAACTGAAATATCACATTTACATAAGTAATGCAGACCACTTTGCTGTGACACCTCCAAAAATTGTGGCTTAGGGGCAATCCTGTATCCATTCCGATTAGCCTTGAGATGGTTTTCTACAACTATGAAATTTGAATTATACATGATATTGGAAAGTAACGAACACACTTGTCTATAAAGCGATCGCCACCCAGTTGACAGGCAATGTTAGAGCAAAAATCAAGCACAAGAGAGACAAAAGGATTGTCCGATCGCTTCCGAGACAAGGATGATTTTGAGACACAGGATCAGGGGAAGGATCTGAAACAGCTTCTGCAGCACAGCATACCGCAGGCCCAAAGAGCACAATGGCCTCCGTCACTCAATGGAAGTAACGTTTTGGAACCAACCCAGGACTTCTCATAGAGCCTGTGCCGCCTGGCCAAACTGAGAGCAATCGGGGGAGAAGGCAGGTCAGGGAAGGGTGATCAAAAAACCCGAGGGTCACACCTGAACAGAGCTCTGTGGAGAAGGAAAACTTTTCCAAGACCAACTTTATCTCCAAAACCTCCACCAATCAGCCTATATGTGTAAGTTGCCCTGTAGATGACCATTCTCAGTTAAAGGCACATGACAGCCAGCTCTTGGAGTGTGCCCAAAGGCACCAAAGGACTCTCAGATACCATGAGAAACCAATATTCGCTGGTCGATGAAACCAAGATTGAACACTTTGCCCTGATTGGCCAAGCGTTACCGTCAGTGGAAAACCAGGCAATACCGCTCCCATCAGCTGGCCATCACCATACCCACCGTGGAGCCATGGTGGTGGCTCATCATGCTTGGTAATGGTTTTTTTTATACGATAGGCCCTGGGAAACTAGTCAGGATCGAGAGAAAGATTCACGGAGCAAAGTGACAGAGAGGATCCTTGATGAAAAACCCTGCTCACTAGCAATCAGGAACCATAGACTGGGGGCGGAGGTTCCCCAGCTTCCAAATAAGGACCAACGACTCTAAGCACCAGCCAAGAACAAACGCAGGAGTGGCTTCACGACAGTCTGGGAATGTCCCTTGAGTGCCCAGCCCAAGCCCGAACTTAGACCCGGATCAAAACAACTTTGAGGACCTGAAAAAGCTGAGCAACGACGCACCCATCAAACCTGAATGAGCTTTGAGAGGATCTGCAGGAGACGAAGAAATTATACTCCCAAATACAGGTGTTTGCCACGCTTGTAGCTCCTACCTAACGCCAAGAAACATGAGCCCGTGCAATCGCTGCCAAAGTGCCTCACCAAAAGGATTGAGGAGAGGGGTCTAACACTAATAGAAAAATGATGGAAATTTCAGTTATTTTTATTTTATTTTTAATTACTTTGCAAAAAAATTTTCTTCAACACCTGTTTTTCACTTTTTTAAAATAAGGGGTATGTAAGATTGACGATCTAAACATAATCCCATTTTAGAAATAAAGGCAGTAACGTAAAAACCCAAATGGAACTGCCAAAGTTAGAGTGAAGGAGTTCCCCTCCCATTATTCCCCCTTATCTGACATGCACTGTGGGTGAAAACAGTGCCGGGATATTTAGATCCTTGGTGGGATCGATAAGTCCTCGCAGAAACATGCGCAATAGTTTAACAAATGTAGTGTGCCATGGAGAAGGGGAGGTGGTTGCTACTGTAAAGAATCTAAGACATAGGAGTAGAGAAAGGGCAATTCGTCCCATGATCTCTCCCCACCTTTGAATCATGGCTAACTAATTTCTCTACCCTCCTCCAAACTCTCACTGGACGTTCCTCCACCCCATACCCTTTGACACCCTTACTAATCAAGAACCTATCAATCACTGCTATTTTTAAAAAATTACCCAAGTAATTTAGCCTCCACTCCACAGGGACAATTGGAAATGCTCCACGATCACCACCCTCTGGCTAAAGAACAATCTCTCTCCTCATCTCCCATTGAGAAAGAGGGAGGGGTAGGATTAAAAGGGGATGGTCGAGTGCAGATTTGGAGAATTCAATATTCATACCATAGTGGTGTGCTCTGTGGATTCTGTTGGTTTATCAGTGATGATGGCCAATCCGATCACTGGACTTGGTAGAGGGTGAATCACCAGCTGGCTGAGACCTACCTATATAATCAGATTTTTGAGTCCCTTTTGACTAGCTTGGGTCTTGTGTTTCATCTGACTGTAACAGCCATGGATCTACATCTTGCGGAGTTTTTTTAATCGCAAATGTTGGAAAAGGCATCCTTTTAAGAAAATGATGTAGGATCACTCTGTAAGTTTTTTTGTCCCTGTTGTTTTCCATGTTTGAGGGCCAAATATTTTCATAGACTTTCTGTATACATTTCCTTTAGTAGGGCCCAAATCAATTAGCCAGCTGTCGTCCCAGTTCTGACACAAACTCATGTTACTTGCTTCAAAGTCCGTGGCTCTCGGGAATGGAGAACCGACTATTTCGGGTCATAAAAACTGAAGAAGGGTCCCACCCAAAAACATCTTCTGCATTTTCCCACGGCAGGTGTGTGCCATGACACATGAGTGCCCTCCAGCACATGTGTTTTGGTCACTACTTCAGCATCCTGAAATTCTATTTGTCTTTGTGTTAGAAGGATTGAGTTTTGAGATACTGAGCGCTGTGATCTGTCACACTCTACGGCACATACGGCGTTAGTCACTCATCACTGACACATCATGGCAGTGTTTTTATTTCTAAGCGCCCACCTAATAAAATTAGACCCCACTCTATGCTTCGAGCGTGAATTTAACCAAGTGCAATTTTGATATTTGGTTTGGCTGAAACATTGGTATTTAGTTATGATTAAGAACCATGCAGGTTTTTTGCACATGTACATTTTCCCCTCTCATTTTTGGCCAATGGCTTCTTTCCCAGGCTTGGTGATCTCAGCACTAGCTAGGTCACTAGACTTCTATGCAAGAGTTTGAAAAAGATGGCCAAAGCCTGGAAAGAACCATATGCCAAAAATGGAGCTGGAAAGTGAACAAGTTTCAGATCTTCAATCATTTCATTGTCTTTGGTTTCATTGTCATTTGACATTGTGGGAGCATATGCACTGTTTTGTTTTGTTTAGTTTAGTTTAGAGATACAACTGGGAAACAGGCCCACGCCGACCAGCAATCCCCGCATACTGACACTATCCCACCCACACTGGGGACAATTTACAATTTTACCATGCCAATTTGCCAATATACCTGTACTTTTTTGGAATATGGGAGGAAACCGGAGAAAACCCACGCAGGTCACGAGAAGAAAGTACAAACTCCGTAACAGACACACCCGTTCAGACGAAGCCGAGTCCTCTGGCCTGTAGAGGTAGCAACACCTAACTGCTGCGCCATCCATTCTGCCCTCTGACCAGAGAGCAATTTGTTTATCCTTCAAGAGAATTGTAGAGTCAAGATCCTTTCATTAATTCCCTTTGGAGACTGTGTTGACTGCCTGAGTTTAGGCTGATGGCACCGCTCCAGTTCACAAACAGATTCTTTACCCGCAACCACAAGTTCTTGACACTTCAAAACATTAACTAGAACTCTTGAACTGACATTTAGTTACACCGACTAACACTCCAGGCATTTTTGCACATACTTGGGGGTAATATTGTATGATTTTTTGTTTTTATGTTTATTATATTTGTCTAGAACGTGTATTGTGTTTACAGCTTTTATGCTGATCAACAAAGATGTCAATTGTTCTGTGTCAGTACATGAAATTAAACACCTCCAACGTGAGCCCACCACTAGTCACAGTTTTCCCATCGTCCTGCAACACCTGTCCACTAATAACCTCCTCACTGGACCTCTGTCCCAGGACCCTGACAGATCCTTTCGTTAGGCAGAGGTATCACTGCACCTGACCTCAACCACAATCTACTGTATCCATTGTTCACAAGATGTGAACCCTTATACATCGGTGAGACCAAACGTAGACTGGCAATCCATTTGTGAACAACCTTCGCTCCAGGACGCCATCCTGAACCTAACTGATCTCTCACCTGGCGACAAACGACACACGTAATACCCTTCCTTTCTGTCCTAGCTCTCCTCCAATGTCAGAGTGATGACAAGAGACATCTCATTATTTCGCATGGGTAGCTGGACAGCCCAGTGGTATTAAGTACTATTGATTTCTCTCACATATCAAGTAGTCCCTGCATCCCTCCTCTCTCTATCCTTTCCCCCCCATCCAAGTCGCAACTAAGCTTCTCATTTACACCCTACAAATAAGCTAACATGCCCGTTTCCTTTATCCTCGTTTTTATTTTTTTTTTTTTTTTTTCTTTTTTTTTTTTTGATCGATTCTGTTTCCTTTACAAAATCTTTTATTCATTGTTCGTTATCTCTCCACATCATCGATGATCTCTCTCATTTGCCCCTACCCTAACAGTCTTTAAGAAGGATCTCTTCTTCATCTCTTCCCGTATGTCTTTTAGACTTGCAGCTCCGATGAGGCGGGCCAGTCCAAACTGTCCATCAACCAGTCAACAGACCTTGTTGGCTACCGGATTCGGTGGCCGGTTGTTTGGTGCAACTGTGACTTTGTGCTCCACTGTCTGTGTTGGACCATCACGCACGCAGGAGGTGCGTGCACGAGGCCCCACCTCTTCATGCTACTACTCCATATTAGCGTCCCGATGCCTGTCCGCAATCGGTTGAGGTTTCCACTGCTTTCGGGGCAGGTTCCGGCCAGGGATGATGTCCATTGGTTAATTGCTGTAAGTGGTGTAGCCTAGATGGTTCCTGCTGACTTCCCCACTCGACGGAGCCCAGGCGACCTTAGAAGCGTCAGCCGGTGTTGTGGCAGAGCAGCTCTTGGGCTTTGCGTTGCAATGGGGTGCCGGACTGTGTAGGCGCAACTCGTGTGGTGTCCTGTGACGAACTGAAGTAGGAGGTGGGATTCAATCCTGGTCTGTGCCTTTCGAGAGGAAGGGCAGCGTGGCTGCTTCTTGTCAGATGTTGGCTGGGGAGATATGCCAGCGAGGAAGGGGCAGTTGGTTGGTTTGTGGGTGGCTTGAGCAGCCAGAGACGTCCGCATGGCGCTGTTGAGGGCAGCATCCAGCTTCTTTCTTGGCATGAGGGCTACGGCACCAGACCGGGGCGCAGTACTCGTCGGCTGAACAACCAGGGCCAACTGTGGGACATAGCCGCAGTGTCTTCTCGTGGCTTCGCAAGAGGTGTGCTAGGCTCCCCTATCAGAGCGGCACGGGCGTCTTTGTCTTTGGCTTGGCCACCTTCCATTGTGTGTTTGAATGACACGTTCTGTCGAGCTTCACACCGAGGGTACATGGGGATGGACTGGGACCGTAACTGCTTACCCACTCCAGTTGCATCTTGCGGTCGCTTCCCCCTGTTGTTGAGGTGAAGACATTGCAGATGTAGTAATTACAAAACCCATCTCAGAGCTTAAGGCGGCGCATTTCTACAGTTGAAGACAGATGTTCATGTCCTTAGAGAGGCCCCGCTGCTGCTTTCCAGATGGCTTACTGAGTAGATGGCCAGGTCATCAGCAAGCCATACCTTCTTTGACTGGTTGCAGGCAGGTCATGAATGTTAGATGATGAACATACATTGGTTGCCCAATCACTGAGCCCTGTGGGGGACGCCTTCTTAAGTTTCCTCTCTCCCCTGCTGCATTGCCTTTTGCTGGTTAGCCTGAAGATCTCGACCCCAAAGCATCACTTCATGTCCCTCTCATACATTTCGTGTCCTATTCTTCGATTTAAACCAACAGCTCTGCAGTTTCTTCTTCACACACAAACAAACACTCTTGACTCAATTGACTCTTGATCCCCTTGCAATTTGCATGCAGGAAAAATAGAACCAAACAAAAAGATATCATCTCCCTGCACTAGGATTTCACTCTTGACCGACCTTGCTTGCTATCTGAAAAAACAAAAGCTCACTGTGCTGATAATAAAAATGGAATGTTCTTTTATTTTTTGTACACTTTATTACTTGTAAAAATAATTGGATACGGGGAAAATAATTGCTTGTCTGTGCAGGATGGCTAGAGGCAGAAAGTCATCTGCTGAAATCTCCAGAAAGAAGCCCAATCATATTTCGCAACCTTGATCAGTGAAGGAACCAAGAACAAGTGAGCAAAGCATGCAGCAAGATAGGACAAAGGCAGCAGAATTTCAAATGGGTGAACATCATATTTTGAATAAAGTAGAATTCAAGCTAGAACTGAGAACATATCATTCAGTCCGAAGAAGGGTCCCAACCCAATAACATCACCTATCCATGTCCTCCAGAGATAGTTGTGACTGACCCGCTTGAGTTGTCTCCGCACTTCGTAAAATGGCATTTGGATGAGGATTCTTGCTGTGCATTTCAGACTGCTTCAACCGTTTGACTACAAGAATCCGAGGCAGACCAATGCTGTACAGGGGTGTGTACAGGTTGAATTGAACAATTAAAGCTGTCTAGATTGATTGAAAGAATCAGCTTGGCCAACAGGGCCCTTCTGCCCACCGAGTAATGCCGACCCTCGCTACTCCGTTAACACCTTCTCTATTGCAGAGTTTAGAAGAAAAGAATGGTCCTAACTGCAGTTGTAGAGGGCCCTGGTGCGTTCGCACTTGAATATGTGTGCAATTTTGGTCTTGAGGCGGAAGAACAGTATGCTATTGAGGGAGTGGCAGCGTAGTTCACACCAGGTTAATTTCCCGGGACTGACCTATGATGGTAAAGAATGAGTCGACTGGGCTTTTGTCTTCACTGGACTTAGGGAAACATAAAAATACTTAAGGGATGCCAGGGCTAGAAGCGGGAAAAATTCCCGATAATATGGGATCCAGAACCAGTAAAAGAATAAGGAAAGCCATATTTAGGACTGAATGAGAAAAAACATTGGCACCCATAGAATTGTGAATCTGTGTGAAATCCCAGCCACAGAGAACAGTGAGAGGCCAATCCACGCTGTTTTCAAGAGTTATTTACTTTTAAGGGCTAAAGGATAAAGGATATGAGGAGGAAAAGCAGGAACGATGGTTACTGTTTTAATGATCACCATCAGGCCGAATGGCCTACTTGTAGAAGCACAAATGTTTATCTTCATTTACTTAATTTTGATCGCAATAACAAGTAACGAAGGAGGCGGATTGGCATTTATATATCTCGTGTAAACTGTTTTTTCCATGACTCGTAACTTTTATGCATCTCCTTTCAATTCATTGTACTTTATCCTCTCTAACCACATAGTCCTATATCTCTCGTTTCCCTTGTCCCTAACTATTCTGAGAAGAGTCTCGACCCAAACGTTCACCCATATTCCTTCTCTCCCAGAGATGCTGCCTGTCATCTGAGTTACTCCATCTTTTTGTGTCCTTTGGTTTACCCAGCATCTGCATACCTACCTACATGATCTGACTGGATGGTTTTGCCTTAGGAATTTTGGGCTTTGTTTTGTGTTTTTGCATTTATAGTTTTTTCTCCTCATTGAACGTAATAGAATCCCCTTC
Organism: Okamejei kenojei; assembly: GCA_035221665.1. Taxonomy (NCBI): domain Eukaryota; kingdom Metazoa; phylum Chordata; class Chondrichthyes; order Rajiformes; family Rajidae; genus Okamejei; species Okamejei kenojei. The sequence continues at coordinate 30,616,681 of CM069156.1, read as the reverse complement.
AACTGTGTTTGTTTATAATGGGTTATTCTATTGAGATATATGTTTACAAACTGTGTAATACACAGCTGCTGCATGTAGGAATTTCAATTGTGTAAACGGAACATGCTGTCTGATGGTTAATGAATAAAGGAACATAAAAGTACTCAGGGGGGGGGGTAGGCATGATTTGGAGAAAAGGAACAGGTGATGGTCAGTCAAAACCCTCTTTCAGACTGAATCAGAGAGAGGGGAACGAGAGAGATGAAAGTGCACAGAACAAGCATTTGTCAGAATATCACATCAACGCCAGCCTGATGATCAAGGATAGGGGTAGCCCACAATGGTTCCCATTGTTGAGCAGCGGAGAAGGAGAATTTCATTGATCTGTTTTCAGGACACATGACTATAAAATATGTATGTTACACAAAAACGTACCTTTGATCAGCGCTGCAGCTCTGCCGCCTCCCCGTGTGGTGACTTTGGCGCCTTTCAAGAGGGGGCGTGTTTTAAAGTGCCATTTTTCCACAGACTTGGCAAATTTGATCCTGTCAGGGAGATTCGTTTGCCGAAGAAAAATCCGCTCAGACATTTCATTCATGAAGTAATTTAAATTACGCAGAATTATATTAGCTAAAGTAATGTAAAAAATCATCTCTAAAGCCGTGAGCGCGACAACGGAAGGGTTTTTTTTTACGTAGGGGAGACAAATAAAAGTGCAGTTTATTAATGTTACATGCAAAACTTGTTTTTAGGAAGCCTATATCCATTTTCATGTTGCGATAATGGACCAAAAAAAATGTATGACCTGCTGGTTTTATTCATGTTTCCGACTTCACCACAAACCCGCAACGTTACTAATCCACCGCACCCGCATTCCACTAAAAATCCCCACATCCGCAAAGTTGATTAAAATGCCATAATTTACCAGGAAATAACACTAAATTCCTTCCATATGGCCTATCATTCATGAAAATGAGAATTTAAAAATCAGATATTGCAGATTATTGTGTGAAGTTAATTTGACACAAGGACAGGCAATTTAAAAAAAGTTTATAACTTTCCGAAGAAATGGGATAGATGTTGGGTCTCGTAAGTGGAATTTTGACATTAACTACAAAGTAGGTAACAAAACTAATTTAAGCATTAAATTTCAGGACATCCAAGAATATAATGTTTTTCCATATTTTTTTCAAGAATGCTTCAATCTATAATAACTGAAAACTTCATTGAGTTCTCTTAATTTTTAAGAAAGTTATGGGCTTTTGACTGTCCTAGATCACAGCTTTTGTGTTAAGTTGAACAGAAATGGGGAACAAGATGCAAATTTCCAAGTATGAAAATGGCCATAACTTTTCTAATACTGAAGATATGAAAGTGAATTAGGTGCCAAATTAAACTTATTTTTATGCTTTACCTGATGGGATAAATTGCAGACCTGATTTTTTAAATCTCAAAATTTTTTAACATTGCTAAATAAAACACTCTTGACTCTCCACAGATGCTGCCTGACACTGAACTACTTCAGCACATTCTGATAAAATCAAGCTCTCTCTCAGATGGTTTGCACGACATCCCATAGGACTATTTAACAGAGCGGGGCTGTTCACCAACGTTTATTTGATCATGTTTATCATCCACTAACAACACTACCTGGAGAGAGAGAGAGAGAAGAGTCAGGGCTTCGACCGTGCTGTGCCGACCACTTTGGCGCCAACGTCTCCGGCCCGCGCCGTCACCGCGCTCTCGCTCAAAGCTCGGTCGGCGCGCACGCGGAGCCGCCGACGTCAGCACGCAGCCCCGGGCACTTGCGCAGCGAGCGTGGTGAAGCCGAGTTGCGTGGGAAGTGTTGGCAGCGCGCGCGCAGGCCGTGCTTGCGGTGACCGGAGGGAACGCGCGCGAGTTGTGGAGAAGCTTTTGGCGCCAGAGCGGGAGTGAGAGCGGCTGCTGACATATTATATCTGTTTGGAGGCCGGAGAGATGGCGGTCAGACTGTCCGAGGGGGCTATTGCGGTATGTCTGCAGCGTCTTTATTAACCTCTTGGAAACGTGGCTACGTTGCTGGTTACACAACACGCCAGCATCGCAGTTGGCATTTTCTTTCTAATTAACATTTCCTCTTGTTCTTTAGTGCTAGTTTGAGATAAGTGATATGTAAAGCAGCCACGCACTGGACAGTACATTAATAAGCCCTGCTTGGTATGATAAGGCTCTGTAAATGATATGGAAATGCCTCCACATACCAAACAGGCCCCAGACCTCCAGCTGGGGTAAAACACTATGCAGATCTGGTATTGCCATATTTCCCCAGACATGGAGTGAAATGCACATATTTCAGAGTATCTATGAGCAGGGAAGCTGAACTTTCCAGGTCAACGTTTTCTTAAGTGAGCAGAATTTGGACAATTCGAATTTCGAATGTGTTGCATTTCTATTGTGCCTTTTATGATTTGGAGGGCTTGGATGGGTAGGCTGTGGGGAAACCTTTACAAAGTTTGTAATCATGAGGGTTTAAAATAAGGAAGATGATCAAAGTCTTTTTCCCAAGGTTGGGGAAACAAACTAGAGGGTATAGGTTTGATGTAAGAAGGGAAAAAGATTCATAAGCGACATGTGGGACAACTTTTTGACACAGGATGGTGCATATAAAGACCAAGCTGCTGATGAAATAGTGAAAGCAAGTACACATAAGACACTTGGACACCTACATGAGTAGGAAAGGTTTAGAGGAATATTGTCAACGTACTGGCTTGTGAAACTAGCTTGGTTAGGCAACTTGGTTGGCATGGATGAGTTGGGCTGAAGGGCCTGTTGACTTGGTACATAATTCTGTTACTCAAGTACTCCAGTAAAGGATTCACTCCTAACGTACACTTTGTTGTGTGAAAATAGCTGGCTTTGTTTACATGGAGACTGATGTTTCAGTGGAAATGCAGTTTGGGAACAACGGTTACAACTCTAAGCTTTAAGATAGTTATGAATAAGTAATGAGTTGGGGTAAGGCAGACTACTTCAATATTAGGCAAGTGCAGGAGAGTGAATTAAGAGCCACTATTATATGTAAGATCACATCACACAAGCGGGAGTCATTTAAAGACCAGATTGTCGGAGGGATGAGAATGGCAAGAATGACCACCCAGGTGTTAAAGTTGGCTGAAAAGGAAGTGTAAGTAAGGTTGAGGAAGACAAAATTAGACAGGACCTTTGCGGGAAATAAAGCAAGTGGGAAAGCAATTATGCAGGCAATTATAAGGGTGAAAGGAACCATGAAATGTTTGGAACATGCATTGAGTCATTTTATACGTTAAAATCAAGAGGGTAAGTAGGAGAGGATAGGACCAAATGGATAAATCAGGGAATTTATGTTTGGAGTCATGGTACCAAGTGCGTACTTTGCATTTGTCTTCACCAAGGAGAAGGCCATGGAGGATAGTGAGATCAGTGTAAGGTTTACTAATATGCTAGGGCAATTTGAGATGAAGAAATAAGTGCTGTTGAGTTTCTTGGAAAGCATTAAGGTGGGGAAATCTTCAAGGCCTGATGCGATTATCCCAGGTTATTGAGAGAGAAGACGGGAGATTGTACAGGCCTTAATGAAGATCTTTATATCCTCTTTAGCAGGCAAGATCCTGGAGGATTGGGGAGTAGCAAATGTTGTTCCTGTTAAGAAGGAAACTAGAGGTAATCCACAACATGTTAGGCCAGTGAGCCTTGTGAATTGTAGGGATGCCATTGGAGAGATTTGTTTGGGATAGGATTTACCTCCTTTTGGAAGAGAAGGGGAGAAATAAGGACCGTCAGCATGTCCATGGCAGGTCATGCCTTGCTAACCTGAGTGATGGTTTTTAAGTGGTGACGAAGGTGATTGAAGATAATAGACAATAGGTGCAGAAGTAGGCCATTCGAGCCAGCACCGCCATTCAATGTGATCATGGCTGATCATCCCCAATCAGTACCCCGTTCCTGCCTTCTCCCCATATCCCCTGACTCCGCTATCTTTAAGAGCCCTATCTAGCTCTCTCTTTAAATCATCCAGAGAACCTGCCTCCACCGCCCTCCACCGAGGCAGAGAATTCCACAGACTCACCATTCTCTGTGAGAAAAAGTGTGTCCCCGTCTCCGTTCTAAAAGGCCTACTCCTTATTCTCAAACACTGGCCCCTGGTTCTGGACTCCCCCAACATCGGGAACATGTTTCCTGCCTCTAGTGTATCCAAACCCTGAACAATCTTATATGTTTCAATGAGATTCCCTCTCATCCTTCTAAACTCCAGAGTGTACAAGCCCAGCTGCTCCATTCTCTCAGCATATGACAGTCCCGCTATCCCGGGAATTAACGTTGTAAACCTACGCTGCACTCCCTCAATAGCAAGAATGTTCTTCCTCAAATTAGGGGACCAAAACTGCACGCAATACTCCAGGTGTGGTCTCACTAGGGCTCTGTACAACTGCAGAAGGACCTCTTTGCTCCTATATTCGATTCCTCTTGTTATAAAGGCCAACATGCCATTCGCTTTCTTCATTGCCTGCTGTACCTGCATGCTTACTTTCATAGACTAATATACTAGGACCCCAGATCCCGTTGTACTTCCCCTTTTCCCAACTTGATGCCATTTAGATAGTAATCTGCCTTCTTGTTTTTGCTAACAAAGTGGTTAACCTCACATTTATCTGCATTAAACTTCATCTGCCATGCATCTGCCCACTCCCCCAACCTGTCCAAGTCACCCTGCATTATCATAGCATCCTCCTCACAGTTCACACTGCCACCCAGCTTTGTATCATCTGCAAATTTGCTAATGTTACTTTGAATCCCTTCATCCAAATCATTGATGTAAATTGTAAATAGCTGCAGTCCCAGCACCGAGCCGTGCAGTACCCTACTAGTCACTGCCTGCCATTATGAAAGGGACCCGTTAATCCCTACTCTTCGTTTCCTGTCTGAAAAAACAATTTTCTATCCATGTCAGTACCCTACCCCCAATACCATGTGCTCTAATTTTGCCCACTAATCTCCTATGTGGGACCTTATCAAATGCTTTCTGAATGTCCAGGTGCACTACATCCACTGGCTCTCCCTTGTCCATTTTCCTACTTGCATCCTCAAAAAATTCCAGAAGATTAGTCAAGCATGATTTACCCTTCGTAAATCCATGCTGACTCGGACCGATCCTGTTACTGCTATCCAAATATGCGGCTATCTCATCTTTTATAATTTACTCCAGCATCTTTCCCACCACCGATGTCAGGCTAACTGGTCTATAATTCCCCATTTTCTCTCTCCTGCCTTTCTTAAAAAGTGGGATAACATTAGCTACCCTCCAATCCACAGGAACTGATCCTGAGTCTATAGAACATTGGAAAATTATCACCAATGCATCCACGATTTCTAGAGCCACTTCCTTAAGTACCCTGGAATGCAGACCATCAGGCCCTGGGGATTTATCCGCCTTCAGTCCCATCAGTCTATCCAACACCATTTCCTGCCTAATGTGGATTTCCTTCAGTTCCACAGTCACCCCAGATCCTCTGGCCACTACTATATCAGGAAGATTGTTTGTCCTCCTTAGTGAAGACAGATCCAAAGTACCTGTTCAACTCATCTGCCATTTCCTTGTTCCCCATAATAAATTCACCTTTTTCAGTCTTCAAGGGTCTAACTTTGGTCTTAACTAATTTTTTCCTCTTCACATACCTAAAGAAGCTTTTGCTATCCTGCTTTATATTCTTGTCTAGCTTACCTTCGTACCTCATTTTTTCTCTCCGTATTGTCTTTTTGGTTATCTTCTGTTGTTCTTTAAACATTACCCAATCCTCTTGCTTCCCGCTCATCTTTGCTACGTTGTACTTCTTCGCTTTAATTTTTATACTGTCCCTGACGTCCCTTGTCAGCAATGGTTGTCCCATTCTCCCCTTGGAATCTTCCTCCTAAGAATGAACTGATCCTGCACCTTCTGTATTATTCCTAAAAAAAAACTGCCATTTTTGATCCACTGTCAACCCTGCTAGTGTATCTTTCCAGTCAACTTTGGCCAGCTCCTCCCTCATGGCCCCATAGTCCCCTTTATTCAACTGCAACACTGACACCTCCGATCTAGCCTTCTCCCTCTCCAATTGTAGACTAAACCTGACCATGTTATGGTCACTGCCTCCTAATGGCTCTTTAACCTCGAGGTCCTTTTTTCAAATCCGGTTCATTACATAACACTAAATCCAGATTGCCTTCTCCCTGGTAGGCTCCAATACAAGCTGTTCAAAGAATCCATCACAAAGGCACTCTAAAAAGTCCCTTTCTTGGGGTCCAGTACCAACCTGATTTTCCCAGTTTACCTGCATGTTGAAATCGGGCAGTGGATGTTGTCTACATGAATTTTAGGGCTTTTGGCAAAAGATCTATTAGTCGGATGGCCCAGGAGATTAAGATGCATGGGATCACCAGTTTCATGATAGTTTGGATTCAAAACTGGCTTGCCCATGGTTGTGAAAAGGTATTATTCCAGGTGTAAGTCAGTGATGCGTGATGTTACACAGGGATTTGTGCAGGGACCTCTTGAGATATATAAACTATTTTGACATGAAAATGGGTTGGTTAGCAAGTTTGCACACAACAAAATTGGTTGAGTTGCAAATAGTGATTGAAAGGATACAATGGGGTTTGGAACATCTGCAGGTGGTGAAATGCCAGATGGAGTTTAATCCGAGTACGTATAAGGTATTGAACTTCGCATGGTTGGATGTGAAGGAAAAGTATACGATTAATGGCAAGACCTTGAACAGCATTGATATACAGAATCTTGGAGTTCAAATCCATAGTTCCATGAAGGTGGCAACATGAGTAAATGGAGTGAAAAAGAAGGTATATATATTTACTTGCCTTTGAATTTTGGCATTGAGAATAGGAGTCAGGAAGTTATGTTGCAGCTTTATAAAACTTTGGCTAATTCGCATGTGGAGTACTATGTGCAGTCTTGCGCTACAGGTAGGATGTGGAGGCGGGTGCAGGTTTACGAGAATGAATGGTGTTAGCTATGAGGGGAGGCTGAATTATGGGTATTAGCTATGAGGAGAGGTTTAACAAATTTGGATTTTTTTCTGTAGTGACAGGCTGAAGAGGGTGAAAGACGTATATAAATCTGTGAGAGGTATAGGGTAAGGCAGACAGATCTTTTTTCTCCAGCGTGGAACTGTCAAAGGCAAGCTGGTGTAACTTTATGTGAGAGGGGCAAAGAGACAAGTGAGGTAATTTTTTTTGCAGAGACTGGTGGGTGCCTGAAACGCACTGCCATAGGTGGTGTTGGAAGCAGATTCAATAGTGGCATCTCCAAGAGGCTTTTAGATGGGCACAAGGATATACAAAGAATGGAAAGATATAGATCAGTCAAAAAACATTAGTTTACTTTGGCATCATGTTTAATACAGATATTGTGGGGTGAAGGACCACGCTTGTGCTGTACTGTTGTACGTATTATGTAAGATCCCATAAATGGCAATGTGATAATCGAGATGGTAGCGCTGCAGAACACGGATGTCACTATGAATGTCAATATTCAAACACCAATCTCCAAGTCATTCACTTGATTACTGACGCATGAGGCTAACAGAGATCTTCCTAATGGTTATGGCTCAAGGATGAGCTGGTTGAATCACTAGCCTTCAAATCGCTTTAACATGATTGGCAATGACCTTGGATAAAATCTTGTTATCGACATCAAGACATGAGATTGAGTGTTTTATGATCATACTCTTGACCTTTCTGCTATTAGTTAAGGGTGATATTTCCCTTCCTTGTGGATTCTGAAATGTTGCCAAATAGAGCTGTACACTTGCAGTTCCACAAGGCCAAGTGTAACTCAACTGGCGAGCTGTCATTTCCAAGAGTCTTGCATTTTTTGAAGGAATGCATTGACCTCATCAGTTCATCTAGGGTTAATGGTTTGTCAAGACTCTTCTGCTTGCTGTCATTTAAAACCTGCAGAAGAGATGGTTGTGTGATGCTGTGCTCTCTATGGCATTTAGGATTGTTCAGCTGAGGATGAAAGGATTTATAGATTTCTTATTTGTCACACTGGCAGAACATTTCTGAGCCATTTTCACTACACCCTGTTGATCACAGAACTCTCTTTGTGAACCTTTTAGAAGGAACACAAGCATGTCTTGTTCTGCTCCACAGAGTCGGCTCTGGATCAGATGATGATCTTGGACTATTCCTGGGCAGGGAACAATTCATCCCGACCTTTCACTCGGTGTAATTTTGCATTGTTTCACACGGTTGGCACATTTCCCTCTGATTCTCTTACTTTCTGAAAAACTTTTGTGGATGAAGAACCCATTGCTTCAAGGGTCAACTGTGTTTAATTGTCATATGTATCAATAATGGAACTATTACATTCTTCCTTGCAGTAGCATGACAGGCCTATAGCATAACACACTCTTAACCAAATACAAAACTTCAATAAATTAATAACTCAAAAATGCAACAAAAAAAAACTCCAATGTCCTTAGTGCAACTAAGGACAGTCCATAAGCCTTGATGGTTGTCAGGAAGAAGCTATTCTTGAACTAGGTGGTCACGGTTTTCAGACTCCAATGCCCTCTTCCCGATGGTAGGAGTGAAATGAGAGTGTGGTCAGATTGGTGTGGGACTGACATTGGCTGTCCTTTTGAGGCAGCGCCTCCTATTGATTCCATCTGTGTGGGGAGGTCAATACCCGTGATGGATTGGATGGTGTGCACCATTTTTATAACCTTCTTTCCTGGGCATTCGACTTGCTGAACCATGCTGAGACACAACCAGTCAATATGCTCTCTGCTGTACACCTGCAGATGTTCAAGAGAGTATTCCTACCAGTTTGCCACCAGTCCGCCAATCTCAATTCCGCAATTTGCATAATCCCTCCTAGATGAATGTTTTTAGGCAACAATTGTTTCATATTCAGCTTCCATAACCCATTGTCAACCCCTGAACTGTCTTTAGGTAATAGAGACAGTGATCAGAGAAAGACACTGGTCTCCCTGATTGATTTTAAATTGTGTTTTATAGTGGTGTCCATCTGAAGGGTTACTGAAGATTTTATGCAACTTGACATATTTTACTGTTCCAATGAATAGTTAGGGTATGACTGAGTTTTGCTGATGTCTCTGCAGTTGAAATCATCCAGACAATTGGCCTGGATGTTGTTCAACAGAATACTCGCCAATGGAACAATTTGCTGCATCCTGATCAGATTGATTGCCATGGGGTCACCATTGTGACCACTGCCAATTAATGCTAAGGTGCAGTAATCCACATCCTTGCTAAAATTGCAGCTCACTTTTCATCTTTGTGAGGTAACTGAAGGTCACAACAAGGTGCATAATGCTTTTGACATTGCACTCTTTAAAACTATTTTTAGTGATTAAAATGGACTGTTAAAGTTGTACCATAATAGGCGTGTTGTTTCAACATTCCCAGGGCGTGCATGTGCAAGGTATACCAGAACTGGGTACAGGTTTTGATCTTCTCCAGCTGCAGTTTTCCAATCTGGAGAAATGTGTGGCTTTATTGGGGAAGACCCATTTCATTCACATTTAATTACAATATTTCTGTTCCTGGATTCCCAGTACTGGCATGCAGTGTTCTGTATGTCATTACTTATGGTTTCAGAGAGCTGGAGCATGGATCGGTCTTTGTGTTGGTGCTCCAGGTTTTGTATGTTGGTCCTGTTGCTCCCAACACTAGTACTCGGCCTTTTATTTGAAGTGTGTTGTTGGTATTCCCTCGATTTCCTCATCGGCAGACCACAATAAGTACAAATTGGCAACAACACTCCCCCGTTGATAACCATTAGCACAGGAGAACATAAGGCTGTGTTCTTAATCCCTTGCTCTACTCGCCCTATACCCATGTCTGTACAGCCAGATATAGTTCCAACATTTTCTTTAAATTCACCGACAATACTTCAGCGAGATGAATAACAGGTATTGATGATTCAATATAGGAAGGAAAGCGAATGGTGACAGAACAACAATCTTGCTCGCAACATCAAGGCGAAGGAGATAATTGTTGACTTTAGAAGGGGAAAGCAGAGGAACCACAAACCTGTTGTCTTCATTGGAGAGAGTCAACAATTTTGGAGATCGACTCGTGCAGGAATTTGAAGATCTGATCTGGGCCCAGCTCATTGATGCAATCATTAAGAAAGCCCATCAACCCTTCTACGTCATTGGAAGAATGAGGAGATCTGGTATGTCAGTGAATACTCTCTCTAACCTGTACAAGTGTACAGCAGAGAGCATATTGACTGGTTGAATCACAGCCCCTGGTTCGGCAACTCAAATGCCCGGGAAGAGGGAGATTATAAAGAGTGATGGAGCCCACCTGGTCCATCACAGGTACTGATCTCCCCATGGGATCCATGAGATACGCTGCCTCAACAAGATAGCCAGTATCATCAATGACCTACAACACCCTGGCCACGCTCTCACTTCACTCCTACCATCACTGGAAAGGTATAAGATTCTGCAAACCATGACCACCAGATTAAGAATGGCTTCTTCCCAACAATCATCGGGCTCTTGAACAATGCACACTAACCTGAGCCATCTTTGGTTGCACTAAAGACTGGGTAGTTTTGTGCACTAGTATTGTGGTTATTAATTTATTGAATTTTAGTTTGTTTTATTATCTGAAGGCATTGTGTTTACAGGCCTGTTATGCCATGCAGGTAAGAATGTCATTATTCTGTTGTCGGTGCATATGCCATTTAAAAGCTCTTGATTCTCTTGACCTTTTACTCTGAAACCAAGTAGTATGTCAATAGTAAACGGAAACCTGTATGTGACTGACGTTCCAGTAGGAAAATTACAAAAAGTATGCAATAAAGAATACATTATCAAGAAAACATAATTTAAAATCAAATATATAGGTACATTCCAGTGTAGAAAATGTTTTTGTGCTTCTTTTCCTGCTTCCTTTGAACAGTGAAAATCTACATTGGATGTGGATGTCATTGGAAAGATTGGCATTCTTTAATTACCTCTAAATTGACAATATTCATGAGTCAAGTTGTTGGATCTGATTCCATATGCAGACAGATTTTGTTAATGAAAGAAAAAAGCTGGTGATACATAAGTGGGAAGTGGGAAGCCTATGTGGAAAGACAAAATATTTTAAGGTTATAGTTTGTCAAGTATCATTGGAACTGGTAAAGCCAGTCATCAGATGGTATTTAAGTACTAATAATGTAATTGTCAGAAGCTGAGATGCTGTTCTTTGAGTGAGTTGAGCTTTGTTGAAACAGTATAGGAGGCAAAAGGCAATTGAATGCGATGAAGAATTAAAGTAAAATGCTCAGGAGCTCCCTTGTTGATGAGATAAGTGGATCCGCAAAGTGATCACCCAATCTGTGTTTGTTTTTCCAGTTAAAAGACGATCAAGTTGTTAGCACTTAAAAGATGTATTCAAGAGAGAGTTAGATATAGCTCCTGGGTCTAACGAAATCAAGGGATAAGTGGAGAAAGCAGGAACAGGTACTGATTTTAAATGATCAGCCATGATCATATTGAACGGTGGTGCTGGCTCGAAGGGCCGAATAGCTTACTCCACCTATTTTCTATGTTTCTGTACACTACATCAATCTGTTATGGGATTCCTTTGCTAGGCATACAAAGAAAGGTGTGGCCTGCAGAAGATCATCAACTGAGTGTAACCAAAATTTCAATACTGGGGATTTTCAATTGAGTGTTGATGTCGGTCTACTTATATTTCCAAGGAATCTGGAGGTCTTTTACAGAGACATGGGGGCATTTTTCTTTTGGCTTGAGATGCATGCTGTAAGTGGCACACTCTATTCTGTGCCCTTTTATGACTAGAGATTTCTGGCAGATATGAAATGGTTCTACGATATAATCAAAGCCTTTCTGAAACGAAACATTCTCATTGACTATGGAATGCTTATCCCTTGACCGATAGAAGTGGAGAGGGAACATTTGGAATAGTATGGAGAATCTGGAGGTTCGGAGCATAAAGTGGCAGAAGGAGTGGTTCGCTCCACCTGTGGAAGACTGGAATTCCCACACTGGCCCGATTAGTCACCTTAGAACCCAGAAAAACAGGGTGGAAATGTGTATGCCCAATTGCAAAGTACTGCTGGGGAGGAAGTAGGAGAAGGAAGACACTAAATCGGAAGACGTACAAATGGTTTGCTGAATCTCCTTGTATAATGGGAGGGAGATGGTAAAAGTGCATGTAATGCTTCATCTGTGATTGTGTAAGAAAGGGATTGCTATTTTCAGGAATGGATAAGTGAACCAGGGAGTCTCGAGAGGAGGAGATGTGTCTCATGATGACGTCAAATTGACGGTGGCAAAAGTTATGTAGGATGATCGATTGAATGTGAAGACTGGTGGAGTGAAGTTATCTGTTCACTGCCTCTGTTTTGGAAGAGAGGAGTGGGAATGAGAGAAAAACGTGGTGATTGGGCCATGCATGGTTAAGGTTTTGATGAACATGGTGGAGTGGGAAGGAAATAGCTGCAGAAAAGGCCAAGTTTTTCAGAAACACTGTTATGGAAGTTGTAGTTGTCAGAATTGATATGACAGACCCAGAGGAAACAGGAGAATGAAAAAGAATTGTGACACAAAGTACGTGGGAAGAAATGTAGTCAACATAGCTGTGGGAGTCTGTTCGCTTGTAATGGATATAGGTCGTTAAACTATCCACTGGAATGGAAGTAGAGAAAGAAAGAGAAGGGAAAGAAAAATTCTGAGATGGATTGTCCACAAGTGAGATCGAAGTAGAGATTGGCAGAACACTGCAGTCAATGGTACATACCTTTAGATAATAATAATCCCTGTAATGTAGCCACAATGTGACTGTATCATGTAAAGATGGGAGGGATACCTTCACATTGCGCTGAGTAACTTCGATTTTGTGACTGCAGTCTGAATTCTGGAGATTTATTTTGGGGGCAGTACTAAATAGTCAAACCTTCCATAATGTCAAAGAAATGGTGCAACACTTGTAAAACTGTGGTGTCATGCTTGTGAGTCATGTGTTGAAAATTCCTTTATCAACATCGACATGAAGTACTTGAGAATCCAAATGTTCGCCTGTGTATTGAATCAAATGTCTTGGATTGTATATTCCTGTGGTAAATGCAAAGTTTATCTTTACTAATAACTTCAACTTTATTTTGCAGTCGATAGTTCACGGGGGAACTCCTTCACAGCCACTTTTACAAGTTATTGTAAGTAACCTAATTTGTGCTCAGCTAATGACTTTATAATTAGATCCACTGATTAACCATTATGGAAACTTGTAGTGTTATGCAAAAAAATAAGTTCTGTAACAGAGAAAATAATGGTTTGTGTTTGTGAACTATAATATGCCACTTTAGTTTAGATATACAGCATGGAAATGGGCCCTTAGGCCCATCGAGTTCACGCCGGCCATCGATCACCTGTTCACACTAGTTCTGTTATCTCACTTTTGTTTGGGGCAATTTACGGAGGCCAATTAACCTATGAACTTGCACGTCTTTGGAATGTGGTGGGAAACTGGAGTGCCTTGAGAAAACCCACTCAGTCACACAGAGAACGTACAAGCTCTACACAGGCAACATCCGAGGTCAGGACAGAACCCGGGTCTCTGGCGCTGAGACGGCATTTCTACTGCTGCGCCACTGTAGAAATCATAGAGGGAGAGTGTCATACAGTGTGGAAGCAGGCCCTTTGGCCCAACTTGCCCACACTGACCAATGTCCCATCTACACTAGCCCCACCTACCTGTGTTTGGCCTATATACATTTAAACCTGTACCTGTCCAAATATTTCTTAAACATTACGATAGTACCTGCCTCAACTTCCTCCCAAGACAGCTCACTCCATATACTCATCACCCTTTGTGTGTAAAAAGTTCCTATTCGGTTCCTATTAAATTTTCCCCCCCTTCATCTTAGGATGAAGGGGGGGGGGGGAAATCCTCCCTGCTCTGGGCAAGACACCCTGTGTGTCTACCCGATCAATTCCTCTCACGATTTTGTACACCTCTGAGATCGCCTCTCATCCTCCTGTGTGCCAAGGAACAGAGTACAAGCCTGCTCAACCTCTCCCTATAGATCAGTCCCTCGAGTCCTGGCAGCATCCTCGTAAATCTTCTCTGCACCCTTTCCTTGACAACATCTTTCCTATAACGTGGTGCCCTAAACTGAACATAATACTCAAAATGCGGCAACATCTTCTATAACTGCAACATTACCTCCCAACTACTATACTCAATATCTGATGAAGGCCAATGTGCCAAAAGCCTTTTTGACCACCCTTCTACCTGTGGTACCACTTTCAACTGACAACCACTTGTACCTGCACTCCTAGATCCCTCCGCTTTATAATGCTCCCCAGAGCCCTACCATTTACTGTGCAGGTTCTGCCCATGTTAGTCTTTCCAAAATGCAACACCTCACATTTTTCTATATTAAATTTTCTCAACCATCCTTCAGCCCACCTGCCAACTGATAAAGATCCTGTTGCTATTTTTCAGTCATCTTCACTATCTACAATACCACCCACTTTTGTGTTGTGTGCAAACTCGCTAATCATGCCATGTATTTTCTCAACCAAATAATTGATATAGATGACAAACAGCAATTGGCCCAAGAACTGAATCCTGAGGCACATCACGAGCCACAGGTCTCCAGTCTGAAAAGCAATTTTCCACCATCACCCTCGGCTTTCCATGAAGCTACTTTTCTATCCATTCATCTATCTCCTTGGATCTCACGAAATGTAACCTTCCAGAGCAGCCTACTATGTCGAAGCTCATTGAATGCCTTGCTGAAATCCATATATATACAATGTCTACAGCTCTGCCTTCATCAACACTTGTCACGGCATATCAATTGCCAAATCATTATTTTGTTAACTTGATCCATCTTTTGTTGCAAGGGACTTTATTCATGTACAGACAAATCATTTTGATAATATTAAAGTTCTCTGTCCTTGATTATACTTAACAACTGATCCTCTTGTGCCTTGGGTTAGAGAATTTCAAAGTTTCACTATTGTGTTGGTGATAACATTTCTTTCATCGCAGTCCTAAATGACCGATCCTTTATTTGTATCTCAACCATGGCAAACATCATCATGATTAACTCCCCCACCCCACCCAAAAAGTAATCAAGTTACATAAGGGTTTTGCATGTTGGTATAAGATTGCCACCCCATGTGTTTCTACTTGAGTGGGTATTGGCCTGTTCTGTTCTGTTTCATCTCTCATTGGATAAATCTGAATCAATCATCTGTCGAGTCTTCACGGCACTTCCTTGGGTCGGCAGACCAGAGCACACCATTCTAGGCATGGCCCTATAAAACTTTAGCAAACTTCAGTGGTGGAATGCCCAGTTTGCTGTGGGATCCATCATGGGTTCATACCTGTGAAGAGACTTGGCTGCTTTGCCAGAAAACATAAGGGCTTATTTGATGAGAATGACAGAGCCGTCACAAGTGTCCTCCTCAATTGCTTTTTCTCGGTGATTGAACAGTTGGTCCCCAAATCATTATAGATTCTGTCAGTCTAGAATAACAATGGATGTAATCTTCACCTTGAGCAGAAAAATTACAGCATCAGCCAGTGTATGTGGCTGATTTTGACCTTGTAAGCCTTTTGTTCCTTTCAAATTTGCTGCCCTCAGAAATCTGTCTTATGTCTTCCTAATGGGATATAAACTGATTTTAACCAAGGGGACCATCGTTGAGCCGAGCTTCAAAGACTAGTGTCAAGCAATGCTGCATGCATGCTCTATTTTCTCAATCACGCTGCAATGTTGTATCTTGCCTCCAATAACCTTGCCGCTACAGTGAAGCTAAGCTACAGGATTAATCGGAAACTGTTCAACTTCGACTACAGAACCAAAAATCACTCAACCACAATCATCAAACTGTTGTATGTTAGACGATACTTGTGTGTGCCTCTGTTTGATCATTGCCATTTAAGCATATTCAAGAATGATTTGTAGATGTTTATTACAAATTCTAAAGATTCTGTGCTGATCTTTCCCACTCCCAATGAGCCACCTGGAAAATGTGGATAACCCGTTATACTTTAGGAACCACTTCTCAAAGAAGGCAGAATTAATAATTTCCAGATCACAAATCGAAATTTTGTAATCCATCAAGCTGCAGTGATCCCTGGCCATTGTAGGAGTTTTTTTTCACTTTTTTATGTTCCTTGTAAGGCACCGGTGCAGAGTGCAGGAGTGACCTGTTTCATTCTCATAGTCATAATGTGATATGGTGTGGAAACAGGCCCTTCGACCCAGCTTGCCTGCACCGGCCATTATGTCCCAGCTACACTTGTCCCACCTGCCTGTGCTTGGTCCATTTGCCCCCAAGCCTGTCCTATCCGTAGGGGATATGTCCTATCTCCAGAGAGGAAACTTCCTTCCATAATGACCAGAAATTTCCTCTGAATGATAAGGCTTTGTTTTCTAAGGCCCTCTGCCCTGGTCAGTGATGGCCTCCCGATTTATGAATCTCTCAGAAATGTTTTGACAACGTTTAAGAACCATTTAGACAGGTACATGGATAGGACAGGTTTAGAGGGATATGGGCCAAATGCAGGCTGGTGGATCTAGTGTAGATGGGACATGTTTACCGTTGTGGGCTGGTTGGGCCGAATGGCCAGTTTCCACTTTATAGGACACGATGACTCTTAACTGGTGAAGTCATGTTTGGTGAAGCAGCTGATGGAATAATTTTGATATTTTGAAGCGTGCAAAATTCAAAAGCATTTATAATATTAAATTGTGTTAACTACTGACATAAAAATTAAAAAAAATTAAATCATGAAAAACTAAATTATACGATTCCAAACAGAAACATAAATTACCTTAAACATGCCTCCATCCTTTACTACCATTACTCTCTATTGAAATGAATGCTATTGCTAAACTTGCACTTGGTCAAATCAGGCACAGACTCTTGATGCCATATTTTTCAGCAGAACTGTCAGGACCTTGTAAGAAGTTCATGTTGCCAGAAGAGCAGAGTGCGTTTAACATTAACAGGCTCATCAACTGAGTGGCAGTTCAGGATGTCCACATTTGTGCTTTCTTGCATGTATCTTGGAGTTTTATTTCATGGATATATGGTGCTTTATCATGCTGTATCTCTAAAACCCAAAAGTTGGGTAACCAAGCTGTCCCTGGCCCATATCCCTCCACCTTTCCTATCCATGATCCTGTCAAAGTGTCTTTGAAATGATATAAGTGTACTTCTACGGTTTGCTCTGGCAGCTCCTTCCATGTATGCATCATCTTTTGTGTGGAAAAAGTAGCATCCTCTCAGGTTTCGTGTAAAATCCTTCCCCTACTTTAAACCTACAGTATGCCCTCTACATTTAGACTCCCCTCCCCTATTCTATTCAAGGCAGGTGGGGAAGGGAATGGGTGGCAGACGGACGGACTGGCTATTCCCTTATCTAGGCTCCATAATTTTATAAACTTTTTATAAGGCTACCCCTCTGCCCCCTTTGCTCAAGATCTCCCTTCAGCCCCCCCCCCCCCCCCCCCCCCCCCACACTTGGTTTATTCTCTATTTTCAGTACAATTCATAATCCAGCTACTTCGGTAGCCTTGAAGTATTTGTTCTCTCACTTCCATGCAATCCTATTTACAATTTGGTAAATGCAAACTCCATGATCCAGTTCAGTAAAAAAATATAATTAAAAAAAATATTTGTTTTGTGGTAACACAACTGAAAATATATTGTGTGTAACCTAATTAAGTATTACTAAAACTTAGTTTACAATGCAAAATATACGGAATAATTTGCTGGTTCACTGGTAGTGCAGTTGCCAGTTCTTTGTAAATTAAATTTGCATTTTAATACATTTAAAACTTATCCATAGGTGCCTTTGTGCTCAAAAGAGGCAGCTTAATTTTTAAAACCGCTTCAAAGGCCTGCAAACAAACAGCAAACACAATTAGCAGGAATTCGCTATGGTGATTAATTCCTCCTGAGAGCTTGCCAGATTTGTGGGTGGTGCTGTCTTCGAGCAAAACATATTTTAAACTAGCACAGAAGATTGTAGAAATTCAATTTGCTCTTTAAAAATTTCAGTCTCGTTATGGTAAATAAGGCTGAATTGCGACATATGTAATTTGTCCTTTTATTAGAGTGTAAGCACAAAATTGAGGTCCAGCACCTGTTGTGACTACAGAAATGAACTGCTGAAATTTTTAATGATCGCAGTCCATTTGGGTGACTAGTAGAATAGGCTCCTTTCATCTGCTGGTGCATTTATTATATATAGTTATTAATGAACAAAATTACCTCTGCGCTGTAAGCAAATTCATCCTGTCGTTTATAGAGTATTCGACGAATTACAAATGGGCCCCCAAGGTATCGCGTGCTAATGAGTGATGGAATCCATACACTGTCATGTAAGTATTGAAGAAATAATTTATTTGCATTAGCTAAATAAAAATGATTTAATTGTTCATCCAATTTATGGAATTTTATGAAAGGTATTAGTATGCTAATTATGGATTATGGATATATTCCAATTTTAAACTGGAACTACTACAACCACTTGTCTGGTGCTCTTAACATAATGAGAAGTTATTTTGCAAATACAGAGCAGGGATTAAGATAACTGATAGATATGGGTTTTGAGAAGGCTTTAAATAATGGAAGGTATTTGCCAAGGTTATGTGAAATTATTTTTCCCTCCATAAGCAGGGGATCGTGGGTCAAATGAGATGGAGGAAATGAGTGAAATCCAGGTTAGCCGGAAAGTGGTGTTAGGTAAATTGAATGGATTAAAGGGCGATAAATCCCCAGGGCCAGATAGGCTGCATCCCAGGGTACTTAAGGAAGTAGCCCCAGAAATAGCAGATGCCTTAGTGATAATTTTTCAAAACTCTTTAGATTCTGGAGTAGTTCCTGAGGATTGGAGGGTAGCTAATGTAACCCCTCTTTTTAAAAAGGGAGGGAGAGAGAAAACGGGGAATTACAGATCAGTTAGTCTAACATCGGTAGTGGGGAAACTGCTAGAGTCAATTATTAAAGATGGGATAGCAGCGCATTTGGAAAGTGGTGAAATCATTGGACAAAGTCAGCATGGATTTACGAAGGGTAAATCATGTCTGACTAATCTTATTGAATTTTTTGAGGATGTAACTAGTAGAGTGGATAAAGGAGAAGCAGTGGATGTGTTGTATCTGGACTTTCAGAAGGCTTTCGACAAGGTCCCACACAAGAGATTGGTATACAAACTTAAAGCACACGGTATTGGTGGTTCAGTATTGATGTGGATAGAGAACTGGCTGGCAGACAGGAATCAAAGAGTAGGAGTGAACGGGTCCTTTTCAGGATGGCAGACAGTGACTAGTGGGGTGCCGCAAGGCTCAGTGCTGGGACCCCAGCTATTTACAATATACATTAATGATTTGGAAGAGGGAATTAAATGCAACATCTCGAAGTTTGCGGATGACACGAAGCTGGGGGGCAGTGTTAGCTGTGAGGAGGATGCTAGGAGGCTGCAGGATGACTTGGATAGACTGGGTGAGTGGGCAAATGCATGGCAGATGCAGTATAATGTGGATAAATGTGAGGTTATCCACTTTGGTGGCAAAAGGAGGAAGGTAGACTATTATTTGAATGGTGACCGATTAGGAAAAGGGGAGATGCAGCGAGACCTGGGTGTCATGGTACACCAGTCATTGAAAGTAGGCATGCAGGTGCAGCAGGCTGTGAAGAAAGCGAATGGTATGTTGGCATTCATAGCAAAAGGATTTGAGTACAAGAGCAGGGAGGTTCTACTGCAGTTGTACAGGGTCTTGGTGAGGCCACACCTGGAGTATTGCGTACAGTTTTGGTCTCCTAATCTGAGGAAAGACATTCTTGTCATAGAGGGAGTACAGAGAAGGTTCGCCAGATTGATTCCTGGGATGGCACGACTTCCATATGAAGAAAGACTGGATAAACTCGGCATGTACTCGCTGGAATTTAGAAGATTGAGGGGTGATCTCATTGAGACTTACAAAATTCTTAAGGGGTTGGACAGGCGAGATGCAGGAAGATTGTTCCCGATGTTGGGGAGGTCCAGGACAAGGGGTCACAGTTTAAGGTTAAGGGGGAAGTCTTTTAGGACCAAGATGAGAAAATCGTTTTTCACACAGAGAGTGGTGAATCTGTGGAATTCTCTGCCACAGAAGGTAGTTGAGGCCAGTTTGTTGGCCATATTTAAGAGGGAGTTGGATGTGGCCCTTGTGGCTGAAGGGATCAGGGGGTATGGAGAGAAGGCAGGTACAGGATACTGAGTTGGATGATCAGCCGTGATCATATTGAATGGCGGTGCAGGCTCGAAGGGCCGAATGGCCTGCTCCTGCACCTAATTTCTATGTTTCTAAATTAGCACAGTGATAGGCATTCTTACAATGGAAATGGGAGAAAAGGAGAATGCATGGCTGAACCTAAAAGATAGACGCAAAACCTAACTGAAGATAAGACACAAAATGCTGGAGTAATTCAGCGGGACGGGCAGCATCTCTGGAGAGAAGGAACGGACATTTCGGAAAGAAGGGTCCTGACCATAAACATCACCCATTCCTTCTCTCCAGAGATGCTGTCTGTCCTGCTGAGTTACTGCAGCATTTTGAGTCTATCTAAAAGAACAGAGGTTGAGGGATGGGAAGAGTATTATAAGAGGTTACTGTATTTGTACAGATAATCACAATTTCCCAGGAGTGGTATGATAACTTGTTTTTTGTGTAGATTAAAATAGCTTTGGGTCAGTTGGAATTTTAGGTATTTATTATTGTTTAGTTGAGTTAGCATAATAAATGAGGTATGGCAGGCTTTTCAGACCCATAGAATGCAGAATCCTTTGCATATTTGGAGAACAACTGGTGCAGGAAATGGTAACAGCTGAAGGAGTTTGAGGTCTTGATTCTGGAGCTTGGGCAGTAACCGATGTTGTGGCGGTCCGTTCAAAAGGTGATGTTTTGCTCGTGGTACGTTTCAGGAGATGGTCACCTCACTACTATAGTGCCGGTGGAGCAAGAATGAGCAACAGTCGGCGATTGAAGAGAACAGGAATTGAAGCGAATAGGCAGGGAGTTCAGGAGACCCTAAAATTAACTTGTTCTCTCGCTAGTGTTCATTACTGACTGCTGATGGTAGATAGATTTACAGCAGGGAGTACAAGTAGAGCCAAGATCATGGCACAATGGCTGCCTCAATTATACAGGGAGGGAGGGAGGAGAAAAGCCAAGAAAGGTGTGTCTGATTGCAGAGGTGATTAAGTGGAATACTCGCTTCCAAGTGTCAGGTAAGGATATCGGTGAGCAGTAGCACAACATTCTGGTCAGTGAGGTGGTGAGCCAAATGAGTGTGTTGTACAACATAGAATTGGCCTTTGGCCCACCATATCCATCACACTAATACTGTTTATCCTCATTACGTTTATTACCATCTACGCTTGACCAATTCAAGTTGCTGTCTGAATATCTCTTAAACATTGTTATTACATTTGATTTTACCACCATCTCTGGCAGTGAGTTCCAGATGTCAATGTATGTGTGAAAATTTCTCTGATATCCTTCTTAAAACTCGTTCCTCTCGCCATAAACCTATGTCAGGGTATTTTTGATACCTCTACCATAGAAAAACACATTTTGACTCTAGCCTCTCCGTGCCTCTCATAATTTTGTATAGCTAGCTCTTAGGTTTATTCTTCTGCCTCCTTTGCTCCAGGGAAAACAAACGAGCAGGACAAATCCTCCTACTTATCCTTGGACCATGACTCCACAGACCATAATCCTCTCAGACCATTTCTGATTTTATCACTTCTGCTGTCTGCCCTCCACAGCCTCTAGCCTTATCGTTCCACAGCCACGCACATTTCGGTTTCATCTTCTCCCGAAAGTCCATAAACACAACTGCCCTGGCAGATCCATTATTTCTGCCTGCTTCTATCCCACTTAAATCATTACCACGTACTTTGGCTCCATCCTATCCCCTCCGGTCCAATATCTCCCGACTTATGTCCAAAATACCTCAGACGCCCTTCGTCTCTTTAATGACTTCAGCTTTCCGAGCCCACACGCCCCCATCTTTACTATAGACGTTCAGTCACTCTACATCTCCATCCCCTACCAGGAATGCTGTAAAGCCCTGCGTTTCTTTCTTGACTGCAGAAACAGCCAATTTCCCTCTACTAACACTCTCCTCCGCCTAGTCCTCACTCTTAACAACTTCTCCTTCGACTCCTCCCACTTCCTCCAAATTAAATGTGCAGCTATGGGCATTCGCATGGGCCCCAGCTATGCCTGCCGCTTTGTAGGGTTCGTTGAACAATCCCTCTCCCAGGTGTACGCTGACCCTATCCCCAAATTCTATATGTTACATTGACGACTGCATTGGTGCTACCTCCTACAACTCATGCAGAACTCATGGACCATTAACTTCACTACCAATTTCCATCCTGCACTCAAATTCACTTGGACCATCCCCAATACATCTCTCCCCTTTCTTGATCTCACCGTCTCCATCACGGGAGATAGACTATCGACTAACGTCTATTATAAACCTACAGACTCACGCAACTATCTAAACTACACTTCTTCCCACCCTGCTTCTTGCGAAGACTCTATCCCAAGTTCCTCCGTCTCTGCTGCATCTGTGCATAAAATGAGGTGTTCCATACCAGGACATCCGCGATGTCATTCTTTAGGGAACAGGGGTTCCCCTCTTCCATCATAGATGAGGTCTTTGGTGTCTCCTCGGTGCTTTGCCCTTTGATGCCTCTCCCCATAGTTGCAACAGGGATAGAGTCCCCGTAGTTGCCTTTTACCCCATTAGCCGTCGCATACAACACACATTCCTCTGACGTTTTCGCCACCTCCAACAGAAACCCACCACTGGTCACATCTTCTCGCAGAGACCGTTCCCTCCGCAACTCCTGGTTAACCCTCCCTTCCCACCCGAAACATCTCTCCCCAGGTACATTCCCCTGTTGCAACACCTGTCCCTATACATTCTCCCTCGACTCTGTCCAGGGACCCCGACAGTCCTTTCAGGTTATGCAGAGGTTCACTTGCAACTCCAACCTCATCTACGGTATCCGTTGTTCAAGGTGTGAACTCTTAAACATCGGCGAGATTAAACGAAGACTGGCAGATTGTTTAGTTGAACACCTTCACTCGGTCCGCCTGAACCTACCCAATCTCCTGATTGCCAAACACTTTAATTCCCATTCCCGCACTGATCTTTCTGTCCTATGCCTCCATGGTCAGAGTGAGGCCAAACGTAAATTCGAGGAACAGCATCTTGTATTTCGCTTGGGCAACTTACAACCCAGTGGTATAAATATTGATTTCTCTAACTTCAAATAACCCTCTCTCTCTCCATTCCCTTTCCCACTCAAGTCATACCAACTTCAAAGTCATCTTCTTGATTCTCATTGTCTGTCCTCGTTCTCAACATGACACGGCTAACAATGGCCTGTTTCCTTTATCATTGTCACTTTTTTGCATATCTTTCATTTGTTCTATATCTCTCTTTTCCGTTTCCCCTGACTCGGTCTGAAGAAGGGTCGCGACCCAAATTGTCTATTCCTTTTCCCCCCACTCCGAGGTGTTGTCTGACTCGCTGAGCTACGCCAGTTTTTTGTGTCGAACTTCATCCTTTCTAATCTCTCGCCATCGTTGAAGTCCTTCAATCCAGGCAGCATTCTGGCGAATCTCCTCTGCACCTTTTCTCATGCAATTACATCCTTCCATGGCATGGTGACCAGAACTACATACAATAGTCCAAGTGTGGTCTAATATTTTGTTAAAAAATGGTGCCAAGGGTTGTGAAAAATAAATAGCACCTCAATGAGAAATAATGTATTTTGACAAGACCATACTTTTTTAAAAAAAAGCAAGATTCTTTAAGATAGATTTAGCTGTAAGTATATGTGAGAAAGAAGCCTACTAAATAAAGTTGGTGAGCTACATGTTCAGTTGATCATGGAATTACAATGTCTTGATGGCGGAGGCCAGGCTGAGAATAGGCAGGAAGGGGTTCCAAACATTCCTGGATACAAAGATGGGAACGATGGAATGTAACAAAAGAGGAGTGTGATAATATTATAGAAACAAGGAATTGCGGATGCTGGTTTTCCAAGGAAAGATAAAATGCTGAAGTAACTCAGTGGTGAGGCAGCATCCCTTGGGAATATAGATAGGTGATGTTTCTAGTCGGGACTCAGTGAATGTTGAAATGCAGAAGAGAATGTTCTGGAATGAACAAGGACAGAAGCGTATCTGTTTAGAGGTTAAGAAACAGTGAAGGTGTGGGTAACTGTTTTAGTAACTGTTTTATAGGCTGATAAGTAGTGTGAAGGATATTGAGGAGTTAAATTTCAGGAAAATTATAGAGTAGAGATGATAAAAGCAATAGAGAAGTGATAATGGGATCTGAACTACTAAATAACTGAAATAGGATAATTTGAAGGACAAAGTTGGTTTGGAGTTTTTGCAATCTGTTTAGGAGAATTTTTCTGACCAGTACATTTCTGCAGGCACTTGTCATTGTTTGAGTTGGTTCTACTTAACGGACTGGGTCAAGTGAAACTGGTTTTATGGAGGAAATTCTTGAAAACGGTGCTTATTATAAGAAAATTCGGTCATAGGATTCAGAAGGGAGGTGGTTAAATGTCTAAAAGCAAAGAATTTGCAGGGCTTTGGGGATAGAATTGGAAAATAGGATGGTAGATTACACTTTCATGTAGCCCCTCTGTGCTGTAACTACACAGTAAGCCTGTGTAGATGTGGAAAGCAACAGTAGTGATGAGATCAAACTGTATCCCAGCTGTTAATATGGTACCTGATATAATTAAGGCTTTGGAAAGGCTGAATCCATTATAGCATTTCCATCTACAGCCTCTGCGATCACCAGTAAATATATCCCGTTCTTTGCTGTCATAGGCTGAACAAGACAAATTGCAGTATTGTTCTACGTCACTGAGAATTCAACTTTTATCATTGTCTTCTGACTCAAATTAGCTTCCACATATTAACCAATGTTCTTTCTTGCCCAGTCTTATTGACTATTTCTCTTTTTCTTCCTGTTTATACTTGGCCATTGGCTTTACATACAGTATCATCCTTGTGTTTAAGGTGGCTGACAGTGGAAAGAATTTTGAGTTTTAAGATAGTTGCAAATAAGTCTGGGCCTTGGGGATGTGTGGGGGTTGCTGGGGGTAAGCACTACATGTGGAAGAGCAAATTACTGCATTTAGACAGGAGCTGGAGTGAGTAAATCGGGAGTAGCTGTTATTGGGCATGTCAACTTCTGACTCAGTTGATTATAAAAGCTGTTCAGATGCGGCATGTTACAGTAAGGAAGAGAGACAAAGATAGCAAGGTACGGGAAGATGAGAGAGGTTGTAAATTTGCCAGGTGTCTCACATCTGTGGTAGGGCATCTAATGGGGAGGTTTCTTAGGAATAGGATTTATGCCTATTGGAAGATTGGGGACAGTCAATGGGGTTTTCTGTGGGGCAGTTCATGTTCCTTCATGTCTTACAAACTTGGTTTAATCTTTTTAGTTGCTGACGAAGGTGATTGAAGAAGGTAGGGCAGTGGATATTGTCTGCGTAGATTTTAACAAGACATTTGACACGGTCACGTTCGGCAGATCCAGAAGCAAAGATTTATGCGTAGTTTGATTTTTGTGCATTGCATGAGTGTATATATGAGAGGATACGGTAGAACATTATTCATCCCCAGAGGGAAAATGGTCTGCCAACAGTCATAACACACAACAAGGTTCACGAATACTTAACGTTAAAATTAAATTAAAAGTGGAAAAAAACGAAAAAGACAAGCGACTGTTGGCTGGCTGCTGTGTGCACAGCGCCTTAACCGGAATGAATGAACAAACAAACGCAGGCTTATCCCCTGGGCAGAAGATTCTAAAACTCCCACACCGGGCCCCCCTTTGTTCTCCTACCGTCCCTCACGGCGGTCCCCCCACGCCGGGTCCTCCATTGTTTTTCATTCCGATCCTCCCACGCTGGGTCCTCCATTGTCCTTCACAGCAGTTCCCCCACAACGGGTCCCCATTATCTTCGCCTCCGTCCCCCCTCACGTTCATCAAGCGTTGCTGGGGCTCCTGCTGCCATTGCGGTTGAATTCAACTTGACTTAAAGATGCATGGAATCTATGGTGATTTGGTAGTTTGGGTTTAGAACTGGCTTACATATAGAAGACACAGAAGTGGTGGAAGTTGTGCTATTCTGACTTGAGGTCTGTGATCTACAGTCTTCCGGTTAAATAAGTTGTTTGGTAAGTTTGCAGATAAGAAAATTGACAGAATTGTGGACAATTAAACCTGTCAAAGGATCCACCTGGAAAAAGATAGACACAAAAAAGCTGGAGTAACTCAGTAGGTCGGACAGCATCTCTGGAGAAAAGGAATAAGTGACGTTTTGGGTCTCGCGGAGATGCTGTCTGACCCACTCCGGCCTTTTGTGTCTATCTTCGGTTTTAACCAGCATTTGCAGTTCCTTCCTCCACCTGGAAAAAGATCATTTATAGATATGGGAGGAGAAATGGCAGATGGAGTCTACTCTGGGGAAGTGTGGGATGTTGTACTGAAATACAAGAGGAAAGTGTACAGCTAGTGGCAGGACTTTTTAAACAACATCAATGTGTATAGTGCTCTTGGGGTCCAAATCCATAGTTCCCTGAAATCTACACAAGTAGATAGCATGATAAATAAGTCATATTAATTGTCAGATTAATACATCTTATTGTCTTAAACTGCACAATTGTATTATTTTATAGGTTTGCCATCATTGATTGGGATAGACACAAAATGCTAGAGTAATGCAACGGGACAGGCAGCATCTCTGGAGTGAAGGAATGGGTAACGTTTCTAGGTCAAGACCATTCTTCAGACGACTTGAAACGTCACCCATTCCTTCTCTCCAGAGATGCTGTCTGTTCCGTTGTGTTACCCTGGCATTTTGTGTCTATCTTCAGTTTAAACCAGCATCTGCAGTTCCTTCCTACATCATAGGTTGGGATGTGGAGTATAAGAATCAGAAATTGTTTTGCAGCTGTGTAAAACTTTGGTTTGGCCAAATTTGGAGTATTGTGCGTGGTTCTGGTCGCCCTGTTACAGGAAAAATATTGAGGCTTTGGAAACGGTGCAATGGACCAGGATGTTGGCTGGATTATTGGTTGTAAGGAGGGGTTAGACAAACTCATTGTCATCTCTGGAGCATCAGAGGCTGAGATGAAATCCCATAGACCCGTATTTGAATTGCTAGACAATGCAACTGCTAATTATTTGTCAATGCAGAAAATGGTTTATGGCGTGGCCAAAGTTTTCTGCCCAATTCTGTAACTGTACCATGGGAAACCCCTTTACTAATATAATTACAGATTTTAGAAAATTAATTAGCATTATTTGAATTTGAGTTGTCCGAGATATTCCATCTCATTTGAGATAACCCTCTATTGTGAGAATAACTTATACAGTATTACATTTTTAAACTTTGAAGTGGTAAATTCGAGACATTTTTTCTTGTTTTAGCTTTCCTCCTCGCAACTCAACTGAATTACATGGGAGATGAGGGCCTTATTGCTGTAAACTGCGTCTGCCAAATCAACCGGTTCATCTGTAACACAATGAAGGATGGAAGGTACGAAGCATAAATTAAGTCTAGTATTTATGAGCTATGAAATGCTAAAATGATAGAGGCTTTCGATTTAAAAGGATCATTTGCCCAGCGAAGTGGGGAAGCGATAATTTGATGCTGAGTTTCCAAGTGTCCAATTCAAAAGAAAATACACAGAAAATCTGGCAAAGGCAAGTAGATGCAGTCAGAGCAAAAGTTTCAAGAAATTAAAATTTATGTAGCCCATTTCAAGTTCTCAATGTATCAGAGCTCAACAGTAGCAGTCATGCATCTCAATCAGGCAGTGTGGTTCTAATTTCAACTCCAGGAATAAGCACAGAATATGCCATAATGTGGTACTGCGGGAGTGGAGCACATAGGCTGTTCTATAGATGAGGCATTAAACATTGTTCCTGCCACGTGCTTTGGGTGGATTTAAAAGATCCAATTCGCACAATTTGAAAAAGAGCAAAATAGTTCTCTCTTGTATTCTTGTACCCTTGCCCACTAAAAAATTTGTCTTGTATTTCTGGCTGAAAACCAGCCGTGCCTAAAGTGGCTGCTACATTTCCCCACATCATAACTTTACACTTCGAGTCCTTCATTGACTATAAAATGATCTGGGTGGCCTTGAGTGTTAGTTTCTTTTGTCAAAAACTGAAATGAATGGAAAAATGTTTTAAAGTGAGATTGAAGTGCTCTTGAGTGAGCAAATATAATTGCCACTCATCAGCCTACATGTGACTGTTATCCAGATCTTATTGTGGTTGGGAAAATTCAGCCAAGAGCTGCAAATGTTACTTTCCGCTTAAGCGCCACGATAAACAGTGCCATCCATAATGTTTGGGACAAAGACCTGTCATTTAATTATTTGCCGCTGTACTCCACAATTTGAGATGTGTAAGAGAAAAAATCACGTGGTTAAAGTGCATTTTGTCAGATTTTAATTCAAGGGTATCATTAAAGGGTATTTTTATACATTTTGCTTTTCACCATGTAGAAATTACAGCAGTGTTTACACATAGTCCCCCCATTTCAGGGTGCCATAATGTTTGGGACATAGTAATGTAATGTAAATTCAAGTAGTTGTGTTAAATATTTTGTTGCATATCCTTTGCATGCAATCACTGTTTGAAGTCTGCAATTCATGGACATCAGCAGTTGCTGGGTGTCTTCTCTGGTGCTGCTCTGCCAGGCCTGTTGCAGCCATCTTTAGCTTATACTTGTTTTGGGGGCAAGTACCCTTCAGTTTTCTCTTCAGCATATAAAAGGCATGCTTATTTGGGTTCACATCGGGTGATTGACTTGGCCACTCAAGAATTGACCATTTTTTAGCTTAGAAAAACTCCTTTGTTGCTTCAGCAGTTTGTTTGGGATCATTGTCCTGCTGTAGAATGAACTGCCGGCCAGTGAGTTTTGAGACATTTGTTTGAACTTGAGCATATAGGATATGTCTATACACTTCAGAATACATTTTGCTACCACCATCAGCAGTTCTATCAACAATGAAGATATGCGAACCAGTACCTCCAGTAGCCATACATGCCCAGGCCATAACACCCCCACCACCGTGTTTCACAGATGAGGTGGTATGCTTTGGATCTTGGGCAGGTCCTCCTCTCCTCCATACTTTGCTCTTGCCATCACTCTGATATAAGTTAATCTTTGTCTCATCTGTACACAAGACCTTTTTCCAGAACTGTGATTGCTCTTTTAAGTACTTCTTTGCAAACTGGCACATGGCCATCCTAATTTTGTGGCTAACCAGTGGTTTGTATCTTGCAGTGTAGCCTCTGTATTTCTGATCATGAAGTCTTCTGCAGACACTGGTCATTGACAAATCCACACCTGAATCCTGAAGAGTGTTTCTGATCTGACAGACAGGTTTGTCGATTTATCTTTATTATGGAGATAATTCTTCTTTCATCAGCTGTGGAGGTGTTCCTTGGCATGCCAGTCCTTTTGCAATTAGTAAGCTCACCAGTGCTCTCTTTCTTCTTGATGATGTCCCAAACAGTTGATTTTGGTAAGCCTAAAGTTTGGCTGATGTGTAAAAACTGGAGGAAAGACTAGGTGCTGAGAGCTCTCTTATACCTACATTACGGAGGCAATTAAACACATCTGAGCAATTACAAACACCTGTGAATCTATGTGTCCCAAACATTATGTTGTCGTGAAATGGGGGGAGACTTTGTGTACAGCTGTATACAGCTGTAATTTCTGCATGCTGAAACCAAAATGTATAAAAATACCCTTTAATAAAATCTGACAATGTGCACTTTAACCACATGTGATTTTCTCTATTACAAATCTCAAATCGTGGAGTACAGAGGCAAATAAATAAATGACGGGTCTTTGTCCCAAACATTATGGAGGACACTGTATATATCTGCATGTAGATATTATCATCCCCACTGCACATTAAACAATGTGACAATCGCTTAATACATCATTTAAAAACTTTCCGGGGGAGGTGGGAGTTACTGTCAAACCCTTATAATTAACATGATTTGCCACAGAGGAAAAAAATGGATTCAAGTGGCCGACAAGTTTCGACAGCATTGTTTCCATCACAGGAGCTGTGGTTGTCTAAGAGCTTGAATCACCACCATTTTCTCAAGGATAACTTAGATTTGGGTTTAAATGGTGGCTTTGTCCATAATACCTTTGACTGATGAATGAGAATTTGAATAAAATGATCTATATGTGCATGTGATCCAGGTAATTGAGCAAACTGGATAAATCGTTTCAAATCAGAAACCAGTACATTAAAGTAGTATTCCTTCTGCAGATTGTTTTATCAGTTTGGATAAGTTAAGGAAATGTATTTTCATTATTAAATGTCCCCTTCTTGGATTATGTGGTCTTAGCTTGACTAGTTATATTTAAATAATGGAGAAAATGGGGAATCGCCTCCAATTATCACCCACCCATAAATATATGCAATATCAAAATACATTTTCTGAGACCAGCATCTATTGGATGCAGAGGATAGAGACAAAGTGCTGGTGTAAAGTGGGTCTGGCAGGGGATGATGTTTCAGGCCGGAACCCTTATTGAAAGCAGAGGAATGATTTATTCTCCGAATAATTGTATCAATCCTGAAATTCCCAGGTGTTGCTGAGCAGAGTCCTGAATTGTTCAATCCCAGCTCAATGAAAGACAGGGCAGATTGCAGCAGACAAATTACGGAGAAAATTATTAACCGCACCAGACTAGACATAGATTTTTGTTGTTGTTAATTTACTGTATTTTGCCTGGTAATTTAGGAATCTTTAATTGGGCTTTTTCTAATTTTTTGTAATGGAGAATGCTCCACAGCGGGGTTACGTGCCAATCATTAATACGATGACTGCTCCACACCATGCTATATTTGACAATGTGAACAACTTGCCTGGGTTTTGACTCTCGATCCCTGTTCTCATATTTCCTGTCCAATGCATAATTTTTGCTGTCCACTGCGAGAAGCTTTTCCTACGAATAGCAGTACTCTAGATGAGCATCATTGTGTCCTGGCCAATACTGATATATAGCAAATTAACTGGACAGTGTTTATTTAATTGGTGATCAATTCATGGTTCAATGCTGTGTATGGAAAGGCCAAGATGTTTGGCCAAAAGTCATAAGGTGATGAAAATCGTGATATAAATTGGTGGAGTAGCCTCGATGAGCCATATGGCCTTATTCTGCTTCTACAGGGCTCTCCATAATGTTTGGGAATAGGCCCCATCATTTATTTATTTGCCTCTGTACTCCACAATTTGAGATTTGTAATAGAAAAATATCACATGCGGTTAAAGTGCACATTGTCAGATTTTATTAAAGGGTATTTTTATACATTTTGGTTTTACTATGTAGAAATTACAGCTGTGTTTATACATAATCCCCCCATTTCAGGGCACCATAATGTTTGGGATACATGGCTTCACAGGTGTTTGTATTTGCTCAGGTGTGTTTAATTGTCTCCTTAAAGCAGGTATAAGAGAGCTCTCAGCACCTAGTCTTTCCTCCAGTCTTTTCATCGCAGTTGGAAACATTTATTGCTGTTTATCAACATGAGGACCAAAGTTGTGCCAATGAAAGTCAACAAAGCCATTATGAGACTGAGAAACAAGAATAAAACTGTTAGACATTAGCTAAACCTTGGGCTTACCAAAATCAACTGTTTGGAACATCTTTAAGAAGAAAGAGAGCATTGGTGAGCTTACTAATCGCCAAGGGCCTGGCAGGCCAAGGAAGTACTCCGCAGCTGATGACAGAAGAATACTCTCTATAATAAAGAAAATTCTACAAACACCTGTCCGACCGATCAGAAACACTCTTCAGGAGTCAGATGTGGATTTGTCAATGACCTCTGCCAGCAGAAGACTTCATGAACTGAAATACAGAGGTTACAATGCAAGGTACAAACCACTGGTTAACTGCAAAAATTGGATGGCCATGTTCCACTTTGCCAAGAAGTATTTAAAAGAGCAACCACAGTTCTGGAAAAAGGTCTTGTAGATAAGATGAAGATTAACTTATGTCAGAGTGCTGACAAGAGCAAAGTATGGAGGAGAGTAGGAACTGCCCAAGATCTACTCAAGTTCAAACAAATGCCTCAAAACTTGGCTGGCGGTTCATTCTACAGCAGGACAATGATCCCAAACATACTGCTAACGCAATAAAGAGTTTTGCAAAGCTAAAAAAATGTTCAATTATTGTAGATGATATGTGTGTACACCTTTAATTGATAGTAACGATGTCCATGCTAACCACTCCCCCACCAGTTAGTATAATTGTAACCCACACGCCCCTAGCTCTCTCTCTGGTGTTCGTGACAGACCACGTACAGCCAGGGCTATGTATAATGTATGCTTAATAAAGTACTGAAGACTTTAAGGTATCTGTGTACCTTCTCCACATGGTGTCAGAAGTGGGATTCGAACCCGCGCCTCCAGTCGGAGAAGGTACACAGACACCTTAAAGTCTTCAGTACTTTATTAGCGGGATTTGGTGAAAAAGGACACTGCCTGGGCCTGGTTCCCGCAACACCAGCGTGCATTTGACACCCTCAAATCTAAGCTGATCAGCATGCCAACGCTGAAGTACTTCGACCTCCAGCGCCCCATCGTTCTCACGTGTGATGCATCAAAGTTTGGCCTCGGGGCCGCCTGCCTGCAGGTCCATGACGGGGTACAACTGCCTGTGTCCTACGCATCCCGCACAATGACGACCGCTGAACAACACTATGCCCAGATTGAGAAAGAACTGCTGGCGGTTGTCTTTGCCTGCTCCAAATTCAAAGACTATATCCTGGGCAACTGCTTCACTGTCGAGACGGACCACCAGCCTCTGGTCACCATCCTCAACAAGCCGATACACATGGCCTCCTCCCGGCTCCAGCGCATGATGCTCCAGCTACAACGCTTCACTTTCACAGTGGTTTACCGCAAGGGCAAGGACATGTTTGTTGCTGACACGCTGTCTCGGGCGCCTCTCTCATCCACAACCCAGCATCCGTACGAGACGTCCGATCTGATTGTCCTGGGCGTGAATTTCGTGCCCTCCGGTCAGTTCAAGTCCCTGGCCGAGCACACGACGGCACACGCTTCGCTACAGCAGCTGGCCGCGATCATCAAGCAGGGCTGGCCAGACCGCCGTTCTTCCCTGCCGGCCGCAGCGGTGCCTTACTTCTTGGTTCGTGACGAGTTGGTGCTGCGTGATGGTGTGATTGTGAAGGGGCACAAGGTGGTGGTTCCCGAAGCACTACGAGAACAATACTTCGAAACCGCTCATCGTGGCCATCCCGGGACCGAGGCGACCCTTTCTGTCGCTCAGAGCCAGTTTTTCTGGCCTGACATGCCTCGCTACTTCCGGGATAGGGTCTCCGCGTGCCCTACCTGTAACAGCCTCGCTCCACAGCAACAGCGGCAGCCGCTCCTGCAGCAGCCAGCTGCTGACCTGCCATGGTCTGCGCTAGCAACCGACATCTTCGAGTGGCACGGAAAGCACTTCCTGGTGCTTGTCGACTCATACTCCAGCTTGTTTGAAGTTGACCAGCTCCACTCCCTCTCTTCCTCCGCGGTCATCGAGAAGTTGCGCCGCCACTTTGCCACCTTCGGGTCCCCCGTCAGCCTGCAGTCGGACAACGGCAGCCAGTTCACCAGTGCTGAGTTCCGCGCTTTTGCTGAACGATGGAACTTTCGTCATTACACCAGCAGCCCGGAATACCCGCAGAGCAATGGACTGGCCGAGCGCGCGGTCCGCAGTGCTAAAGGATTGTTGGAGCGTTGTCGCCTATCCCGCTCCGACATCTACCTGGCCTTGCTGAACCTCCGAAACATCTCCCGCGACCATGCCCTGGGCTCCCCGGCTCAGCGACTCATGTCCCGAGTCACGAGGCCCACGGTCCCGGTGTCTCAGCAGTCCCTGTCCCCCTCCGTCTTTAAACCTGCCTTGGTCCGGGAACGCATTGCCGAAAAGCACAGTATCCAGAAGCGTTCCCACGACAGGTCCTGCCGTGTCCTCTGCCCTCTTCTCCCCGGCCAGGTCGTCCGTATGTGGTCCTCTTCTGGCCGTTCCAAGCTGGCCGTGGTCGTCCGTTCTGCCTGTTCCCCTCGTTCGTACCTTGTCAACCACGACGGAAGGGTGTACCGCCGGTCCCGCCAGCATCTCCGGCTCGTGAACGAGCCTCTCCCTCCCCCGGCGGCTCCATATGCCCCCCGCTGCCACTGTCGCGGCCCTGTGCTTTGCCCGTTCCTCTGGGGCCGACCTACCCTCGTCCTCCTCCGGAACGCCTCACGGCTGCGGTCCCGCTTTCTCCGGCATCCTCGCCCTTCTCTTCGCCGCCAAGGGGTTCTCCTGTCCGTAGCTCCCACCATGCCCCGGCCTCGTCCCCGCTTGTTCCCGTCGGGGAAGGAGGTGATGGCGAGGTGCGGACCCGGTCTGGTCGCCTGGTCAGGCCGCCGGTCCGTTACGGCGATTACGTGTGATCCTGTATCCCTGTGCTTTACTGTTTGCACTCACCCTAGCGCATGAGACGTGGTCGCCCTGTCACTCACTGTTTGTTTTGGTAGAGGAAAGATGTAGATAATATGTGTGTACACCTTTAATTGATAGTAACGATGTCCATGCTAACCACTCCCCCACCAGTTAGTATAATTGTAACCCACACGCCCCTAGCTCTCTCTCTGGTGTTCGTGACAGACCACGTACAGCCAGGGCTATGTATAATGTATGCTTAATAAAGTACTGAAGACTTTAAGGTGTCTGTGTACCTTCTCCACAATTATTGAGTGGCCAAGTCAATCACACGATTCTGAACCCAATTGAGTATGCCATTTATATGCTGAAGAGAGAACTGAAGGAGACTAGCCCCCAAAATAAGCATAAGCTAAAGATGGCTGCAATCCAGTCCTGGCAGAGCATCACCAAAGAAGTCACCCAGCAACTGGTGATGTCCATGAATCGCAGACTTCAAGCAGTCATTGCATGTAAAGGATATGCAACAAAATACTAAACATGACTAGTTTTTATTTGCATGACATTTCTATGCTGCCCTGAAATGGGGGGGACTATGTATAAACACCGCTGTAATTTCTACATGGTGAAACCAAAATGTATAAAAATGGCCTTTATTAAAATTTGACAATGTGCACTTTAACCACATGTGATTTTTTGTTTCTCTATTACAAATCTCAAATTGAGGAGTACAGAGGCAAAAATAAGTAAATGATGGGTCTTTGTCCCAAACATTATGGAGGGCACTGTTGGTCGAATTATATATT
This sequence comes from Okamejei kenojei, assembly GCA_035221665.1. Lineage (NCBI taxonomy): Eukaryota > Metazoa > Chordata > Chondrichthyes > Rajiformes > Rajidae > Okamejei > Okamejei kenojei. The sequence goes on along the minus strand of CM069156.1, from coordinate 30,581,282 downwards.
TCTTTTTACATTTTCCCCCCTGAATGTTTTCCCTTTTTGAATTAGAGATACAGCATGAAAATGGGCCCATTGACACCACGCCGACCATCGATCACCCGTTCACATGGGTCCTATGTTATCCCACTTTTTCGTCCACTCCCTTGCACACTTGGAATAATTTACAGAGGCTAATTAATCTGTAAACCCAAACATCTTTGAAATGTGGGAGGAAACCAGAGCACCCAGAGGAAAACCGCGCTATCACAAAGAGAAGCGCAAACTCCATATAGACAGCACCTGAGGTCTGGATTGAATCTGGGTCTCTGGCACTGAGGCAGCAGCTCCACCAGTGGTTCCATTGTGCCGCAGAAAAAAAAAATTTTACCGTGAAGTTTTTCTCTCATTCCTGTCCTAATTTGCCCTCTTGGATAGCTGTGGCTGTAAACTTTGTCAAGTAAAAACTCCTTTGCCTGTATTTACAACAGGAAGTGTTGTGTAATTACACACTTGTATTCTCAAATAAAAATAATCATGATCTTCAAGGTCAATATAAACAAGTTAATACTGCATGGCTTGCCATGCGTGGCTAATTTGTTCTGAAAGTGAGATGATCTAAAAGGCCGATTTCCGTGCTTAGGTGCAATAGTCATCTAGCAAGAGTTAAATGGCATAGCTGTGCAAAAATTGGAAGGAGGAACTTGGGGAAAGTATTATCATTGCACTTAATGTTGGCAGTCCTACAGGCATGTAATGTTGCTAATGGTATGGCACTCATTTGATTTCTGAAATGACCTCCCTCTAGTACGTTCCTATTCCATTAGGTTGCTATAATTATTTTCTGTAAGAAATTTAATGTCTTAATATCAGGTATAATTTTTGAAACTCCATCTTCTGCTGAAGTAGTTGTAATTTGGAGGAGGCTCATCTCAACGAATTTCGATCTTTTGCTGTTGATGAGATTTGGGGCTTGCTGGGATTTAGCAAAATGAAATCAAGTGTGACGGTCCATATAATTAAAATATTAGCAATGTAACCGTTTGACAACAAGTTTTTTTTAATGTGCTTGATTTGCTTCCATTCTAGACGTGCAGTGGTGATTGTTGACTTGAAAGTTGTTAGAACAGCCGACCAAGTGAATGGAAAAATCGGTAATCCAACGCCAATCAATGAAGGCAAGTGACATCTAACAGAATTTGTCCCTACAGTTAGGTTAATTTGTCTGGTGGGAATGTTTAAAAATACTGTTCCTTTTTTTTTCCCCTTCCTCCAGCGTACCTACCTTGGCATACGTCTTTGCATGCATTTGTTTTTTTTGATGCATGCAGCCAGCCCAGATGCTTGTGTCAGCAGGTCATTGGAAAATTAACTGAAATACATTTATTTCTCTGTAGGAAGGAACTGCAGATGCTGGTTTAAACTGAAGAAAGACACAAAATGCTGGAGTAACTCAACGGGCTTGGCAGCATCTCTGGAGAGAAGGAAAGGGTGACGTTTTGGGTCGAGATCATTCTTCAGGGGTCTCGATTCAAAGCGGTCACCCATTCCTATTCGGAGATGCTGCCTATCCCGCTGAGTTACTCCAGCAATTTTTTTGTCTATCTTACATTTATTTCTTGCGCCTGAGTATGTGGTTTGTGCAGCGTTGGCTGAATTGTGATCAGGAGTGGAGCTCTGCCCCGATTTCTTTTCTATGCTAAGGATGTTGGTCTATTTGTAACATTCTGCTGTAGTATCAGCATTGATTGGGTTTATTATGTAACGTGTACCAAAATATAGTAGACCCCCGTTTTAACGGGCCCCTTTATAAAGGATTTTGGTTATAGCGGAAGGACCTGCCATCCCCACCCCCGGCTCGCACTACCTCCCCGGCCGCTTACACCTGTTACTCCCGACTCCCAACATGTACTGACAAGCCCTCCTTCATTCATCGCACTGTCTGGTTGACGCCGCTGGTTTTGCAGCTCGCGTTGTACCCCCTTTGGTCAACACTTTCTTCGGGCTGCTGCCACCGACAGGACGTGCTCAATCACATTCACTACCTGTAAGCCCATTGTTTTGTCCACTTCCCACTCCACTGCTGCCACCACCACCACCTCCCGTCATTCTGTCCACTCGCCCCCCCCCCCCCCCCCCCCCCCCCCCCCTCCACACGTAGCCAAATTCTGCTCCTACCATCACTCTGTCCACTCTGCCTCTTATCAATCAAGCAGGGAGCCCCACGGTGAGCGAGCGTAAAAATACTGCAGAGTGACAGATAATAGTGTGTATATAACGTTACAGAGAAGGAGCAGATTTTTACAAAGTAAAAGTCTGTAATGAGGTAGGTTGGGAATTTTGGACTACAGCCTAACTTATGGCAAGACCATAAGTGGTCTGATAAGTGGGGAAGAAGCTCATTCCTGAATTTGGTGAAACTTGCTCTCAAGCTTTTGTACCATCAGCCAAGGGGAGAAGAGAAAATGGCCAGGGTAACTCGGACTGTGGATTAGACCTGAAACTTGAAATCTTTTGTTTTTCTATGCACTTAAAGCAGTCGACATTTAAAGTAAGTTATCTGATTGAATGATATTATAAGCCTGCATGTTCCACTTTGTGCTAATTTCCAATTAAAATGACATCTCTACAACTTGGACTTGTTTTAACCCAAACTGATTGGAATCTAAGTTTGTGAAAATGTTCTTTGCAATTGATTCCTAATTGGTTTCATTCGAAAACATTTCTTTATATACAGGTCAAACACAATCATCAGCTGCTGTTGCCAACCAATCAACAACCAAATCAGTGCAGAATGACTCTACATTGGGTACTGCTTCAGGTAAGACATTGAGGATACATCTTAGGTGCAACAGTCTATCTTTTTAAGAGTGCTCCTTTCTGATTTTAGTGTTACAAATGCTGGAGCTCCTTTCAAAACGTATGAATGAGCATTTTGCAGCTTTATCCTAAATAGGCAAGGCAAGGCAACTTTATTTATATAGCACATTTCATACACGAGGCAGACTCAAAGTGCTTCACATAAAATAAAATGAAATAATTTAAAAAAAAAAAAAAATAAAATAGAAGAATTAAAAGAAAATAAAAGCAAAGTAAGAAATGCATTATAGAAAAGTGCAAAAGTTAAAAGTGCAATGTCGTTAGGATTTAGCTGAAAGCTAAAGTAAACATAAATAGTACAAACTTCATTATTTTCCTCGAAATATTGGAAAATTAAGGAATAGGAGCAAGTGCTGCATGATTGGAATCACGGCTGCGTCCAACAGCGTCGTGGAATGCATTGGTTTTAATTCATCCCGATGCTTTGTTATTATTTTGAATTGTCCACTTGAGGGAGAAAACAATCTATTCTGCAGAATTAAATAAATATAATTTTTCTGTTTTATGGTTTTTTTTTGTTTAATATTTTTATTAGAAGCATTGCATATTATCTAAGGTACAACATCACTTCAAATACAAATCAGACTTATCACAACCGTTGTACAGATATTACGGGATAATTTATATATGCTACTGTTTTTGATTTTTTTTTTTGGGAAGGTAAGGGAGTGAAAAAAGTAAAAGTATAAATCAATAATCAAGACGTTGTGATTGAATAATAATGATTATATAATAAAAAAATAAAAAGTAAAAAAGAAAAAATAAATAAGAAAAAACAAAAAACAATTATTATATAATGAAAAATTAAATAAAAGAATCTTTACATTGAATGGAACAGTTTCATATAACAATATCTCTTGAGACATGTATACAGATCCCAATACTTTTTTTTATCTAATTCTACACCAGGGTACTTATTGAGTTACGGTGCTGAGCTCAGCTACCCCTTTAAGTAATCAATGAATGGAGACCATATTTGTTCAAAAAGTTCATATTTGTCCATTAGGACAAACCTAATTTTCTCCAAATGCAACGTCTCCGACATTTCCACTGCCCACATTTTGATTGTGGGGATAATGTTCCCTTCCATAATTTTAATATTTTTTTCTAATTATCAAACAGTAATCAAGAAAATTTCTTTGACTTACTGGTTTTATGGTGTTAATTTACAAAATATGCTTGTAGTTCACAGTATTCCTGCCAAAGTTGAGAACAAGCTGCCTAGTAGACCTGGAAGTTTCAGAAGTCAACCAAATAGCATTGCAGGATCACAGGCACAGGCAAAAGTGGTTCCTATCGCCAGCCTGAACCCCTACCAATCTAAGTGAGTACACTCAACTTGTTCAAGGTGCATCCTTGAATGATCACGGTTTATACCTTGTATCCTCTTCTCGGCGGGTTTGGTGAACCACTTGGTTTGAGGTTCATTTGGCCTTGTGCTTGTTTGTGTAAATGTGTCTCTGAGGAAATGGATGAATATTGATGTCTGCCTCTCTCAAATGCAAATTAATTAATACAGGTGCACAATTGAATCCACTTTGTTACTTCTCTGCATTAGACGTCTAATCTGTTTATATCATTCTCCACTCTGTTCCGCTCTGAAACATTTCAGCTTTTAATTAACAGTTGGGATGACGTATTATCAAACATATGTCGCGATAGTTGCAAAATCTATATCCATAAGTAAAAACATAAGACACAAAGAGAGGTGGCTTGGCTCATCAAGTTTAATCTTTCACAGAAGCGGATATAATTTGCTCTTTCATGGATTGTGTGAAGCTTATTCTCACAAGGGATATGAAGAATGGGTTTAAGAAAAAAAATTAGAAAAATCAATATGTCTGGCTAATTGCTAACTCCCCAAGAATATTACTGCAGAATTGTAGGAAATAAATATGGCATTACATTATTCAAGTTGCAATTCACAGCTGACATTTCCATGATTGCAGCAATACAGGAATACATGAGTGTTTGATCGCCTTTGTCTGCACTTGGACCTGAAGCCTTAACTGTCTTAAGCAAATATTTGTACATTTAATCAAATTTATCATGAGCTGCTTTTTGCTGGAGGGCGTTTTCATGTAATTTGTTATCTTTCAGTGTCCTCCAATAATGTTAAATCCATCCTAACATTCTATAATACTGCTCTTGATATTTGGCTGCACCTGAATTATGCAGATGGGTCACGCTGCTTTCTGCTGACCTGAGAAGGCAGACTTCACCCCGAGGAGCAATGATGTGAATTTACAAGCAAACACTGATCCCATGCGTTAAAGAACCAATGACAGCAATCTCCTACTAAAAAAGGTTGTGAATTAGGTCCTGAAAGTGGGACAGACCCGTAACTTGAAAACTAGATGCTCCGACTAATCTTAAACAAAAACACACAAGGTCCTCCACAGTTAAACTTATGCGCAATATTTGAAATTATTCCATCTAGTTTATTATTGTCATGTGTAACAAGATAGAGAGGAAAAACTTTATTTTGCATGCTGCCCAGGCAAATTATACCCTACATGAATGCATTAGCTAGGGCAAAAGTGAAAATATAATGCAAAATTTAGTGTTACATCGATAGTGGAAGTGCAGAGATTTTAAAATGGTCCAAGGGCCATATTGAGGTAGATTGGAAAGTGAGGAATTCATCGCAAAGGAGGTTATGGGATAAAGCTAGATTGCTGTGTTCCACTATTATTTGTATTCTAAAGGGCATAGACCAAGTCCAGCATCTTGGTAGCAGACAGTTTTGCTCAATGCTCGCCTTTTTGTACCTAAAGGTGATCAACACAAATGTCGATTGTTATGTAATGTGTCATCTGAAACATGATGCAGCACAACTGTCATTTGTAAAATGGAGTAGACAGCACCAAGGGGAAGCTGCTAATTTAAATTTAACGTCTCTGTCACCAGATAATGTAATTATAACTACATCGCTTTGCCTGTATCATGCCTTCCCCACCAACAATATCAGCAATTCCCAAATGATGAAATGTGTGTCATTCTCCATTTCCCGATTCATGAATTCTTATCAGTTTTGTGTGCTGCCTCGAGTACAATGGTGTCGTTTTTGAAGATGACTTGTCTTGCAATGGAACTATTCCTGTGGATTTGCTAATTATATCGTGATGCACTCCCGTTTTGAGCCTTGCATTCAATCTTTTGGGGTGTGAATTCCAGGTTTCCATAGTACTTTGATCAAAGTGTTTCTTGTTATTGCTAAATTCCTGAGCTCTGGATCTCTTCAGAGTCAGCGCTATAAATGAAGACCCGTTATCTTCTGAATCATATCATTAAGCCAGTTTTCAATTCACCGAACTGATTTGCAACTAATTTAACTTGAGTCTTGCATGGAGAGATTATTAAATGTCCTTTGCAAATCTGCCTCAATATTATCTGTTGATTTTGTTGCCATCAAAAGAATTTGAGTAATTTTGAGCCCTGATGTATTGATTTTGAATCTAACATTATTCCAGAGTAGGTAAATTACTGCAGCACTGCAACAATAGGCTTTTGTTATTTTGTTACCTTAATTGTCTCCATGGCTCCAGATATTTGACCATAGAAAGTTATGTGGTCACCTTTTAAAGGCTATCAGCTGCCAAGCTGTCCCCCCTCGCCCTTGCCAGCTTTCTCCCCCATCTTGCCCTCCTCTAGTCTGAAGAAGGGTCCCGACTCAAAACATTGCCGATCCATTCTCACCACATGTGCTGCCTCACCTGCTAATTCTGCATTTACACCTTCTGAGGCATGACTTTATGGTCATGTTTACAATCCATTATTTCTGCCAGTTTACCCAACTAAATGATCTACAAAACCTTATTCCATATTATTTAAATCTTGTCCTTCCCTACTTGAAACTTTTTTCGCATTTATATCTTTTGGCAACAAAATGTAACTTTCCTCCTGACATCTGGATATCAAAAAAAAGGAATCTATACTTGTCTATCTTTCACCGACTAGCTAAATGTTTAACACCTGGTTATATATCACTTTATTATGTGTCTAACTTTCAAAACTAATATGGGTAATGTAAGATCTAATTTGCATGCAGAAACACAATGGGTTTTTTTTAAAGGGATTTAATAATGCCTAGAGCACCAGGGAGATTCCTACAATGCCCAAAACAATATTCTAGGAATTAGTACATCCTTTGTGACAATAAGTGTAAGATATTACGGCTTCAGCATGTAGATAGAAACAAGCAAGGTTTTCAGTACACGCTGTGTGGGTCGTCTTTATGTTGCAAAAGCACACTGCGCATGCTCACACATATTCACGAGACTGATAAGATATAGAATATATCACATGGCACATCATATCATTCCAGTACTGAGTTCTTAAAGTTACGGTTATCATTACCCCCAAATAAAACATTCCTTGCGTTCTCTTGGGCCAGGATCTTGGTGAGAGTTTCATAACCTTTAGGACCATTTTCAGTTCATGGAAAGGCAGTCTGTCGTTCCTGGATGTCCTTGTTTTGTACTCTTATCTGCACTTGATCAGCATCCTCAAATATAAGATATTACGGCTTCAGCATATGGATAGAAACAAGCACAGGTTTTCAGTACACACTGTTCAGCACATGCTGTTCATGGGTAATTCAAAAGACAGCACCACTAATTAAGCACAATGCTGAAATATTATCCTTGATATTATGCTGAAATTCTGTGGAGAAACATGAATTTGCAATCTATTACTGATGCAGGAGAACCACTACTGAACGGAATAATTTGTGCCACCCATGATCAATATGATCATGGCTGATTATCCAGAATCAGTACCCTGTTCCTGCTTTTTACCCATATCCATTGATTCCGTTAGTCCGAAGAGCTACATCTATCTCTCTCTTGAATACATCCAGTGAATTGCCCTCCACTGCCTTCTGTGGCAGAGAATTCCACAGATTCACAACTCTCTGGGTGAAGTCTTTCCTCATCTCAGTCCTAAGTGGCCTACCCCTTCTTAAAATGTGACCCCCTGGTTCTGGACTCCTCCAACATGGGGAACATTTTTCATGCACCTAGCTTGTCCAATCCCTTAAGAATTTTATATGTTTCTATGAGATCCCATCTCATCCTTCTAAATTCCAGTGAATATAAGCCCAGTCGATCCATTCTTTCATCATTAACCTGGTGAACCTACGCTGCACTCCCTCAATAGCAATAATGTCCGTCCTCAAATTAGGAGACCAAAGCTGCACACTGTACTCCAGGTGCGGTCTCACCAGGGTCCTGTACAACTGCAGTAGGACCTCCTTGCTCCTATACTCAAATCCTCTCGCTATGAAAGCCAACATGCCATTGCGTTCTTCACTGCCTGCTGTGCCTGCCTGCTTACTTTAATTGACTGATGTACAAGGACACCCAGGTCTCATTGCACCTCCCCTTTTCCTAATCTGACACCATTCAGATAATAATCTGCTGCCTTGTTCTTGCCACCAAAGAGGATAACATCATATTCATCCACATTATACTGCATCTGCCCGCTCACCCAACCTATCCAAATCACCCTGCAGCCTCATAGCATCCTCGTCGCAGTTCACGCTGCCACCCACCTTTGTGCCATCCGCAAACTTGGAGATGTTGCATTTAATTCCTTCATCAAAATCGTTAATGTATATTGTAAATAACTGGTATCCCAGCACTGAGCTTTGCGGCACCCCACTAGTCACTGCCTGCCATTCTGAAAATAACCTGTTAATTCCTCCGCTTTGCTTCCAGTTCTCTATCCATGTCAATACCTTACCCCCAATACCATGTGCTCTAATTTTTCGCACTAATCTCTTGTGTGGGACCTTGTCAAAAGCTTTTTAAGTCCAGATACACCACATCCACTGCTTCTCCCTTATCCATTCTACTTGTTACATCCTCAAAATTTTCCAGAAGATTCGTCAAGCTTGATTTCCCCTTCATAAATCCATGCTGACTTTGACAGATCCTGCGACTGCTTTCCAAATGCGCTGCTATTACATCTTTAATAATCGACTCAAGCATCTCGGCATCACCCCCTCCCACCACTGATGTCAGGCTAACTGGTCTACAATTCCCTGTTTTCTCTCTCCCTCCTTTCTTACAAAGTGGGTTATTGCAAAGAAACTGATGGAGTAACTGTTGGGTGATCTTAGAGATTTAGAAAATCATGAGAGGCACAGATAGGTGAACAGACAGAGTTTTGTTTATTGTCACGTGCACCACGGCACAAAAAAAAGCTTTTTTATTACGTGCTATCCAGTATGTGGAAAGACTGTACATGATTACAATCAAGCCACCCATAATGTACAGATACAGGATAAAGGGAACACGTTTGGTGCAAGGTACAGTCCAGTAAAGTCCGATTCATACAGTCCAAGCCTTCCAATAAGGTGGATCGTAGGTCATGAGCGCTCTCTAGTTGGTGATAGGATGGGTCAGTTGCCTGGTAACAGTTGAGAAGAAACTGTCCCAGATTGTGGAGGTGTGCTTTTTCAAACATTTTTACCCCTTGCCTGATGTTAGGAGGAGAAGAGGGAGAGGCCGGGATGAGACTGGTCTTTGATTATGCTGGTGGCCTTACCGAGGCAGCAAGAAGTGTAGAGTGTGGAGTCAAACTGAACCAGAAAGAAATTGTCACAATGTGTGCTTTACATTGTTTCTATGATTTATAGATGGGATGGGGTTTGATTAACATTGAATGTTGGTGATTTTTAGCTTTTATTGTTGAGATAACATTGAACAGTAGTAATGTGGTTACTGTATAAAGAGAATATTCATATTGGGAAAGGTTTTGAAGGACTTGGGCCAGGTGCAGGCAAGTGGGACTATCTTGGTAGGAAACCTGCATGTATTTCAGAACGTTTTCAATCTGCGGCAGAAAGATTATCTCTTTGACTTTGTGGGGGAAAAGTCAAGTATCCCTTGAATTTGTTGCCTCAATTCCTTCCAATGTTTCGTAAGTATCTAAACAGATTAGAATGTTTTACAAATTGATTTTTTTTTAAACATGCCAAGGTATTAACAAGATTGCTAGGATAATCTCTACAGAGTCTATTTTGTTGAATTGGCTTAAGTTGCGAAATAACAAGGCTCTATTAAATCTTGCTTTTTCCCCAGGTGGACAATCCGGGCTCGTGTTACCAATAAAAGTCAGATTAGAACGTGGAGCAACTCCCGTGGAGAAGGGAAACTATTTTCTATGGAGCTGCTGGATGAAAGTGTAAGAATCCTACTCGGCATGAATGCATCTGTTCAATCAGTTTTCTGCTCTGTTTGTTCACCAATAGGGGGTGTTTGTGCCAAACTCCTCCAATTTAAGCAGCCAACCTTGCGATGGTCAACAGGGGGCAATCTTCTATTGCTACTCAAATGGGCCTGTAGGGAGATCTTTTGCAAATGGTTACCAAACCGATCCATTTTTTGTTTGGTCTGTTTATACTTAGCGCAATTAGTCAACTTATTGATTGAATTGATGGACTTATTTTATTAAACTTTTATAATTGCGCATTGATTTGTTTTAATTTTTTTTTAAATGGGCTGTATTAGGATTATCGTTGGAGCTTTGTGGAAAGGGTGGAATTAAATTCTATTTAAAATTATTGTAATAGATTTTGAAATATTTGTTTGTACGTTCGGGACCTGCACAGGCCAAAAATTTCACGGCCTGGCACCAGACTGTCCCACACTTTTTGAAGACTTGCCATCATCTGGATTTTCTGCCGTTGCCACAGCCAGCACTGATCCAACATTTGGGTTTGTGCCATCTTGGTTATAGCACTTAACGGAGGGGTTTAGAGCCACTCTCTAATTGATTTGACAAACTGCCTTTCAAGTATCATTTTCATACTGCCTTGCTAAAAATACCTGCAAAAAAAATCGAGCTCTTGTTAGCTGATCCAGTGCTGTTGCCTGCCTGTTAAGTTTCTGAAGGTTGGTGCATATGTTGCATTAGTACATTCCTGCTGATTTAGAATATAATTTTAACAGCTACAAAAAAATATCACTTTCATTTACAGGATCTATTTTATGTAAGAAGTCTTTAACCCTTTTGCTAATCGCAGAATGGTTTTGAATAATCCAATTTCCAATTTCAAAACCATTTTTTGCTAAGTTATTTGTGAATTGGTTTCAGCTGCTGACAGTTTGTGGATTGAGTGAAAGCGTTTTAACTGACAGGTGGCATCTGTTCGGAACGCAATGGGAGAGCAGTGATGTAAATCTTTGCAAACTTCATGTTCCTCTCACCTGGAACACTCAATGTGGAAGTAACTTATGATACTCCACTTATTGGCTATCTAAAAATTTGCTGCTTTTTATATTTTAGAATTATTTCTTGCATGTAGAAGGTTAAAAGGAAAACATAGAAACATAGAAAATAGGTGCAGGAGTAGGCCATTCGGCCCTTAGAGCCTGCACCGCCATTCAATATGATCATGGCTGATCATCCAACTCCGTATCCTGTTCCTGCCTTCTCTCCATACCCCCTGATCCCTTCAGCCACAAGGGCCACATCTAACTCCATCTGAAATATAGCCAATGAAGCCAATGTTAACCATTAAAACGTGCATTTTATGAGGCTGGTGGCGAACTTCCATGTGTAGGAAGGAATAAAAGGGAGGCCATTTAAGACTGAGAAAAAATCTTTTCACCCAGAGTTTTGAATTTGTGGAATTCCCTGCCACAGAGGGCAGTGGAGGCCAAATCACTGGATGGATTTAAGAGAGAGTTAGAGCTCTGGGGCTAGTGGAATCAAGGGATATGGGGAGAAGGCAGGCAAGGGTTATTGATTGGGGATGAATGGCCTTCTCCTGCACCTATTTTCTATGTTTCTATGAACTGCAGATGCTGGTTTAAACCGAAGATTAACGCAAAAAACTTGAGTAACTCAGCGGGACAGGAAGCATCTCTGGAGGAAAGAAATACAGTGCCCTCCATAATGTTTGGGACAAAGACCCATCATTTATTTAGTTGTCTCTGTTCTCCACAATTTGAGAATTGTTGTACAGAAAAAAATCACATGGTTAAAGTGCCCATTGTCAGATTTTATTAAAGGGTATTTTTAAACATTTTGGTTTCACCATGTAGAAATTACAACAGTATTTATACATAGTCCCCCCATTTCAGGCCATTATAATGTAAATTAAGGTAGCCATTTTGTTTAGTATTTTGTTGCATATCGTTTGCATGCATTGACTGCTTGAAGTCTTCGATTCATGGACATCACCAGGTGCTTGGTGTCTGCTCTGGTGATGCTCTGCCAGGCCTGTATTGCAGCCATCTTTAGCTTATGCTTGTTTTGGGGGCTAGTCCCCTTCAGTTTTCAGCATATAAAAGGCATGCTCAACTGGGTACAGATCAGGTGATTGACTTGGCCACTCAAGAATTGACCATTTTTTTAGCTTTGAAAAACTCCTTTGTTGCTTTAGCCGTATGTTTGGGTTCATTGTCTTGCTGTAGAATGAACCACCGGCCAATGAGTTTTGAGGCATTTGTTTGAACTTGAGCAGATAGGGTGTGTCTATATACTTCAGAATTCATTTTGCTACTACCATCAGCAGTTGTTTCATCCATGAAGATAAGTGAGCCAGGACCTTCAGCAACCATACATGCCCAGGCCATAACACCCTCACCGCTGTGTTTCACAGATGAGGTGGTATGCTTTGGACCTTGGGCAGTTCCTTCTCTCCTCCATACTTTGCTCTTGCCATCACTCTGATATAAATTAATCTTTGTCTCATCTGTCCACAAGATGTTTTTCGAGAACTGTGTTTGCTCAAACTGAAACCCGGTCATCCTATTTTTACGGCTAACCATGATTTGCATCTTGCAGTGTAACCTCTATATTTTTGTTCATGCAGTTTTCTGCGGACATTGGTCATTGACAAATTCACACCTGACTCCTGAAGAGTGTTTCTGATCCGTTGGACAGGTGTTTCGGGCTTTTTCTTTATTATAGAGAGAATTCTTCCCGCATCAGCTATGGAGGTCTTTCTTGGCCTGCCAGTCCCTTTTGTGATTAGTAAGCTCACCAGTGCTCTCTTTCTTCTTAATAATGTTCCAAACAGTTGATTTTGGTAAGCCTAAGGTTTGGCTGATGTCTCTAACAGTTTTATTCTTGTGTCTCAGTCTCATAATGGCTTCTTTGATTTTCATTGGCACAACTTTGGTCCTCGTGTTGATAAACAGCAATAAAAGTTTCCAAAGGTGATGGAAAGACTGGAGGAAAGACTAGGTGCTGTGAGCTCTCTTGTACCTGCATTAAGGAGGCAATTAAACACACCTGAGCAATTACAAATACCTGTGAAGCCATGTGTCCCAAACATCATGGTGCCCTGAAATATGGGGGAGGGGGGAGACGACTATGTATAAAAATGGCCTTTAATAAAAATCTGACAATGTGCGCTTTAACCACATGTTTTTTTTTTTTTTTTTCTATTACAAATCTCAAATTGTGGAGTACAGAAGCAAATAAATAAATGATGGGTCTTTGTCCCAAACATTATGGAGGGCACTGTAGGTAAATGTAAGGGTAAGCATCTTAACCTGTAACATCACCTATTCCTTTTCTCCAGAGATGCTGCCTGACCCGCTGAGTTACTCAAGTATTTTATGTTCAAGAAGGATCTGCAGATACTGGAAAATCAAAGGTAGACAAAAATGCTGGTAAACTCAGCGGGCGAGGCAGCATGTATGGAGTGAAGGGAATTGGAATTTGTCTTCGGAGAGAGGAGGAGATTTCCTATTTAATTCCCTCCATAGATGCTGCCTCACCCGCTGAGTTTCTCCAGCATTTTTGTCATACCAGCATTTTATGCACATCTTTGGTGAGCTTCCATGGTTGTGCTCATTGCCTTGGTAAAGGACTAGCACAGCTAAGTACATGGCGATGCCTCGTTTTTCCTCAAAGATCAGCTAGTGCTGCTGTTACAGACCTGGATTGGGTCTTGGCTGGAGAGCCCACAATTTGTAGCTGAGTGTGGGTAGACAGCCTGCTTCGACATGACTTCCTTGGCAGGAGGTATTATTCAAACTGTTGCCTGGGCGCAGCTTGAGTTTGATTTTTCTCCTTGCCTTCCAATTCTTTCTCGCCATCCAGAGGAGTTGCAACACATTTGTGGCTAAAGATAACAAATGATTGGACTGAATCGCACCACTTTCTTGCCTTCTCTTACTCCAAGTTTTTGGTCCACAGTCTGCTGCCTTCCTCAGGCGCCCCCAACTCCAGACACTGAAAGGTTATTACTCGCTCTGAGTTCCAGGGTTACTTCCATCTGGGAATGGGAAAGGCAGAAACGTAAGACCAAATTCAGGTGGTTATAAAACTATAAGGCATCGATAGGTTAAACATAAATAAGATGCCTACATTTAAGGGAAATAGATAGGGTGAGTGTGTAGTATTTCACCCTCAGTCAGTGTATCATGACCAGAGAACATAGGTTTAAGATAAGAGGGGAAATAGGAACACAAAAGTGCAACTTTTTCGCTGAGGGTGGTGGGTATATGGAACAAACTGCCAGAGGAGGTAGTTGAGGCAGGTACTATAGCATTTAAAATACATTTGGACAGGTACATGCATAGGAAAGGTTTTGAGGGATATTGGGCCAAATGCAGGCAGGTGGGACATGTAGATGGGGCATCTTAGTTAGCATTGGCAAGTTGGGCTGAAGGGCTTGTTTCAATGCTCCATGACTCTAGTGCAAGAATTCTGTGCAAATCTCTACTTCACAAGTGTGGAGAATATGGCCATCACTCACTAATGTAAGGAATGACTAAGGCAAATAGAACAGACATATTTAAGAGGAACGTTTATACCTCAGATGCATAGAATGAATAACTTGTGGTAGGGTTGGGACACTTCATAAAGATGATTCAAAACTTTCACCTCATTCAGGACCATCAAGTGTTTAAGACTAAAAATGTTTCCAGACAGGATAAGATGCCTTTTGTTTTGGAGTCCTAGTGGAACATCGTTAAAGTTTAATCTGCCACAATTTTGAACACATTTTTAAGAGCAATGTACACAGTGGAAAGATACTCAGTTATGAGAGCAGATCATAGTCTCCATTAAACAGTTGACCTTAGACCCTGAAACAACTCAAGATGAGTTTTGTCCCTGACTCTTCCAGTAATTTTTATTAATTATTCAGTCTGTGGTCACCAGCGAGACCAGCATTTACCGCCCGTTCCAAATTGTTCTCTGGCAAACGGTCTTACATTGATGCTGTCCATGTTGGGGAGGTACCACCAGGATTTGATCCAGTGACCATGAAGGTAGGACATAAGGGCAATGTACCAGCAGTTCAATGAGAGAGGACTGTGGAAGCAATGCTCTTCCCATGTGTCTTCTGGCGTAATCCTCTGGAGTGGTGGCGTTCAGTTGGGATACTGTGAAAGGAGTTGAGGCAGGTTTTTGAAGTCCACTGCTGGTTGAAGGAGTGACTGTTTTGCATTGAGTGTTATCTGGGTGATGTCAAGCTTGTTCATTTGCTGATGGTTCTGTACACATCCAGGCAAGTGGAAGACTTTCTGTTCCTCTCCTGGCATACCTTGTGGGAAGGCTTTGGAGAGTCAGAGGCAAGATGTTTTCTGCCATCTGGCTAGATCAAGTAAGTCAGTGGTGAGATCTCCAGAACGTGAGATTCGGGAATGGCAAAGACATTGAATTTATTTGGACAAGTATATGGATAGGAAGGGTTTAGAGGCATGTGGGCCAAATGCAGGTAAATGCGACTAGCCTGGAATACCAACTTGGTGAGCATGGATAAATTGGGCCAAAGAGCCTGTTTCCATCTGCGGATGAATCTGACGTATTGAATATTAAGGGATCTCTTTAAATTAAGATGGTCTTCTGAGTGACATTAACTGCTCAGTATATTGGTTTATTATTGTCATTTGTATAGTGTGTGTATATATAATATGTATGTGTGCATGTATGTGTCGAGAGAGAGAAAGCTCAGATTTTAAAAAGCACAAGGGCTGTAAAAAGGTAGATTGGAAGATCAAAAAATGTATCCCAAGTATGATGTCCATTCCAGAGTCCAATAACAGCGGGAAGAGGCTGTTCTTGAATTTGGTGGTACATGCTTTCAAGCTTTTCTTTTTTTGCCTGACGGGAGAGGTGTACGAAAGGAACGACAAGGGATATGAGTGGTCCTTGATTGATGGCTGCTTTCCTGAGGCAGCGTGATGTCAAGATGGAATGGGGGGGTGGGGGTGAGGCTGGTTTGTGTAGCACACTGGATTGTGTTCCCAGCTCTGCACTTCCTTGTTGCCTTGGGCAGAGCAGTTGCCAACCAAGTTGTTGCACGTCCAATAAGATGATCTCTATGGTGCATCTGTAGAAATTGGTAAGAGTCATTTTGAGATGTGCTGAATTTTTGTAGGTCCAGGAGTGAGGAGATAAGTTTGGTTGGAATAATGATTTTAAGGCAAAGGAGTCTGGCGTAGATGTCCATGTTGTCATATGTTCCAGGAATGAATGTTAAGGCCATGAAGATGCGTCTTCTGTGGTCTTGTTGCAGCAAATTGCAGTGAATCAATGTTAGCTGTGACCATAATGAGTCAGTTGAAGCACTTCATGAGGGTGTCAAAGCCACCAGGCAGTAGTCATTTTCGCACCCTACCTTGATTTTCATGTACCGTATAATTTAGCCCCCCCCTTGTTACTGGACGACGGTTACTTTGTCACTTGGAATTGGAGTTTTAAGATAATACTATTCATCAACAATTATTTTTGCAAGTGACCCTCGGATGAAGTGAATATCAATGATAAAGCACCTAAGGTAATCATTATAGAACATTGTCCTGAATAACCCCTGCAACAATATCCTAATTTAGAACATAGAACAATATAACACAGGAGCAGGCTCTTTGGCCCATGATGTCTGCCGGATACGGCAAATCAAACTAATCTCTTCTGCCTGCATGTGATCCACAACCCTCCATTCCCTGTATATTCATGTGCCTATCTAAAAGCTTTTTAAATGCCACTATCGTATTTGTTAACCCTCACCCTACCCCTGGTAGCGTATTCCAGGCACTTACCACTCTGTGTCGTTTAACGAAAGTTGCACCACTCATCGACTAAACTTTTCCCCCTTTCACCTTGATCTCTCTCGTACTTGACATTTCCCCTGTGGGAAAATGATTCTGACTTGCCTATCCTATCTATGCCCCTCAATTGTATATCCTTCTCTTGGGTCTCTCCTCAACTTCCGACTCTGCTCTCGAGAAAGCAATCCGGCCTGTCCTTGTAGCTAATAGCCTCTAATCCATACAGCATTCTCCTAAACATCTCCTGCACCCTCACCAAAACTTCAACATTCTTTCTGTAATGAGGCTTCCAGAAAAGATATCAAGATAATAACCACCAAATGTTGCCACCATGTTCCTTTGTACTGCATTTACATGCACCTTATCCGCATTCCTGTTGACTACAATTTTGCTGGGATTTTTTAATGCTACTTCTGGTGACGTGATAACAGCAGGATCCTTGGCAGACATTCAAAAATTGCATTTATATCTTTCTATTATAATAAGAGATGCAAATAATAAATTGTGTATAATCTTGGATCTTCTGATTTGCAAATGTTAGGGTCAGTAATAAATTGTAGACATGGCTTAATTTCCTGGAGTAGTTTTGAATTTTTCATACAATCCAGATAGAGGATTGAGTGTGTAGCCTTGTTAGGGGTGCACCTGAATCTTCACTTCAGTTTATAGATTCAGAAATATATCAGCAGGGATCTGATTAATGCAGCAAGGAAGAGTTTGGGGTTGAAGTTACACGCATGGAATTTACATCCCAAAACTGGTACATGCAGGTGTTTATCCTCAACTTGATTTCACTTACTCTAATTACTAATTCCTAATCTAATTACTCTAATTAGACTCATCTCCGTCTATTCTTTCCTGTGCATAAATCAGGCCGCCCCTCAGATCTCTGAAATATATTTGTTTCTTCCATTCCATATAGTAGAACAGAGCAGGACAGGAACAGGCCCTTCGGCCCACGATGTCTCAGCCAAATTTGATGCTAAGACCAACTCTTATCTGTCTGCACATTTTCCTCTAATTCGCTGCAAATCCATGTGCCTCCTCCAAACGTCTCTTAAATACCATTGTTGTATCTGGGAAGCAGGTAATGAGTTGCTGCCCATTGGAACTTGAACTGTACAAGTTGGGTTTATTTTGTGTATGTTGTACAGGGCACAGCCCAACTCTCAGCAATCACACAGGTGTATGTGTCGAACCTTAAGTTTAAAAAAAACAGACTCCGACAGGTCACGTCCGAGCAACGTCTTTATCTCGTACAGAATCTTTTTTTGTTTCATCCTGAACAGTTGATGCAAGTCATACAGAAACTAAATAATGTGGTATATTATTATATGTGGTATAATGTTCTTCCGGAAGTGGCGGCGCTGCCTGGCAGCTGCGGCTCACCTGCTGTCCGTCGGTTTTTTAATTTTATTTTTGTCGTTTAATGTCATTTAGTGAGAACTTTGGTTTATTAAGCTGTGTTTGTGTGGGGGGGGGGGGGGGGGGAAGGAGGGTGGGAGAAACAGGGTTTTAGTCTCTCCCTTCGGGGGGATGCGACTTTTCTTGTCGTGCCCCCGTCACCGTCTCCGTCTGTGCTGAGGCCTAATGGCGGAGCTGGTGGCCTCGGAGCTATGGCGGCCTTCCAGCTTCCAGCAGCGGCGGCGGCCCGGCTTCAGAGCTGCGGTGCTCCACCGGCGACCCGGCTTCAGAGCTGCGGTGCTTCAGCGGCGGACCCTGCTTCAGAGATGTGGCGGTGTTCCAGCATTCCAGCGACGGCGGTGGTGGCAGCCCAGCTTTGGAGGCTCGGCCGCGGGCCTAGTGGACGATAACATCGGAGGCCTGGATCGCCTCAGCGCAGAGGGAGAACAAGGAGGGAAGAAGACAAAGACTTTAAGACTTTTGCCTTCAACCACAGTGAGGAGGTGCCTGGTGAACTCACTGGTGGATGTTAAATATGTGTTTATTATGTGTTTTGTTTTTTATTATATGTTATGACTGCAAGGTAACGAAATTTCGTTCAGACCGAAAGGTCTGAATGACAATAATGGATACTTTACTTTATATTAACAGTGTGCTCTTCCCAATCTAAGTAAGCCTGAAGCATTCTTAGCGTTAATGTTCTAAATGTGTTCAGTCAGTTTAGCACCTCTCCCTTTGACAGGTCTTGATGTATTGCATCTGATTCATACTGTTTTGAGTTCAGCATTTATGCATTTGGGTATGGATTTTCACCACTATCAACTGGGCTATAATTTTAAAGTGGATTGTACGCTCTTCATAGAACCCACCTAATTTTCGAAAGCTTTATCAGCTTGAAATATTAGTCCTGTTTCTCTGCACAGATGCTGCAGTCTTACTGAATGTTCCAGCATTCAGTTTTTACTATGTTTTGTTCTAAACTGAGATTTTCACTTGTAGCTTTTTTTTCATTTGCTGTTTTAACTGCTACTTTAACTTTCTATCCTTACAAGTTCATGATAGAATCTGCAGATTCATTTATTCTGCGATTGCAGCATTAGCAATGCTATAATCTCAGTTTTATTTTTGAACTTAAACAAAATGTTCTTGCCTTCTGTTAATGCTGCTTTTCAATTTTGTAGATCATGGTAGCACAGCTGTGGGGGGTGGGTGCTGGCAGATTATTTTTGCTCAAGATTCCAGCATCTGCAGTCTCTCGTGTCTCCAATGTTGATTTTGGATTGAATCATCAGGGGTATTCCATTACTACTCTGAACATTCTCCATCCTAATTAGAAGCTTTCAACAGAAGGATTTACTGTGATCAGATCTGGATATTGTCTTTTTATGTACTAGGGATGGCAAATATTGGTACTTTCAGCTGTCGGGAGCCTTTTCATACTTGTATGTGCTGCATTAAACTCTTTTTACTCATTTAATTTATTCCAACATTTGTAAGAGATGTATGTTATCATTAAATAGGAAACTGTGAGGGGAGAAAAAAAGCTTCCATTTATTTTCAATAGCTTAAATTATTTTTTCAATGATCAATACAAAGATATTGTTTTAGATTCTGCTGTGGTTTCAAAGTTCACTATTTAATGGAATAGAGTAGAAGTGTGATGGTCTGGCACCTTTTGACTGGCCATAATGGCGCAGTAGATTTTCCGGACTGTCAAATGATACTTATCGCCCCCCAACTTTTTTTTTTAAACAAGCTACACATTGTATAATAAATTTTCCAGGAACTCTGCGTTTAATGGTCGTGGGATATATGCAAGCACTCTGCATCCCAGCTACAGCTGCAAACTGTATTAATCAATTTCCATCCTGGGATAAATGAAGTTCTAGAAGGAACTGCAGATGCTGGAAAATCAAAGGTAGACAAAAATGCTGGAGAAACTCAGCGGGTGAGGTAGCATCTATGGAGCGAAGGAAATGGGCAACGTTTTGGGCCGAAACACTTCTTCAAACTGATGCAGAGTGGGGGGGGGGGCTTGAGAGGCTTGAACATTGACCTCCAATTTCCAGTAGCCCTTGCTGTCTCCTCCCCTTCTCAGCTCTCCCTCAGCCCTCTGGCTCCTCTTCCTTTCTTCTTCCTGCCCCCACCCTACATCAGTCTGAAGAAGGGTTTCGGCCCGAATCGTTGCCTATAAATAAAGTTATATCGTATCATAAACTACCGACGTTTCTGACCCTTGGTGTTCCAAACCCAAATCTTGTCTCTGAGCACACAGTCCGGAGCCTCACCTGTATTCCTGGCCACCGTCTCTGGCGGGGCACCCTATTCATTTCTCAGTTCACAGATAGCCGATATGTGGACCAGATGTCAAACCGTCACCATTTCGAACATAGACACAAAATGCTGGAGTAACTCGAGCATCATCTCTGGATAGAAGGAATGGATGATGTTTCGGGTCGAGCCGCTTCTTCAGATGGAGTCAGGGGAGAGGGAGCTGAGATATTCCAGATGAATTACTCCAGCATATTGTGTCCATCTTCGGTGTAAGCCAGCATCTGCAGTTCCTTCCTACACACTACGGTTTTGAACAATTAGATGTCGTATTATTAAAGTTTTACTGTACTTTAACCATTGTTTTTTTAAATGAACAGCACTAAAAAAAAGTTATACTTGAAAGTTATCACACACATGAAGTGTCATTTCTCGCCAACTTACCGGCACAGTAATTTCCTGTTCTTAGCCTCTCTGAGACAGTTCCTGACTGAGGAATTGTGTTTTGTACACTGTTGGAGGGGTGTAGTGAAATGCTGTTTTGCCTGCTGGTGGTTATTAATGGCTTCAATACACGCTGATTAATTTTGTGCTTAATTTAAGTTCTTCTTAAATGGATGCAGAATTCCTATTGATTTGAATTGCTTTATTTTACAGGGTGAAATTAGAGCCACGGTTTTCACTGATCAAGTGGACAGGTTTTTCCCGCTCATTGAAGTAAATAAGGTAAAGATATCTTTACTTTGAAATTCATAATCCATGATAGCACTTAATACATGGAAATAATAGACAGAGTTTTGTATTTTTAAAATATCTTTCAGCTGGTGCTGGAGAAAATGCAGAGAAGGTTACCTTGGAAATGGTAAAATATTGTAATAACATTGGAGTCAGTACAAAGGAGGTTCACCAGGCTAATTTCTGGGATGAAAGGGTTATCCCTGCCACAGAGACCAAATAGTTTGAGCTAGTTTGCATTCCTTGGAGTTTGGAAGAATGAGTGGGGATCCCATTCAAACATGAAAATCCAAGGGTGATGCTGAGAGGGTGCCTGACATCGTAAATGTTGGCTGGACTCAAAAAGCTGGAATAACTCAGCGGGACAGGCAGCATCACTGGAGAGAAGGAATGATCACGACCCGAAATGTCACCCATTCCTTCTCTCCAGAGATGCTGCCTGTCTGGCTGTGTTACTCCAGCTATTTGTGTCTATCTTTGGTTTAAATCAGTATCTGCAGTTCCTACACATGGTAAATGTTGGAATGTTTACACAAGTGAGAGAGTCCTGAACACGGGACATAGCCAGGACTGTACAGGAGCAGGACCTTTGGCCCATAATGTTAAGAGAGCCAAGAGTCACAATGTGTGTGCTGAACATGATACCAAGATAAACTGGTCGCGACTGCCTGCACATGATCCATTCTGTTTCCATGAGCCAATCTAAAAGTACCTTAAATGCCACTCTAGTATCTGCCTCCACCAGCCCTGGCACTGTATTCCAGGCACCCACCAACTGCCCTGTAAAAATAAGAAATCTTTTAAACTTTGCCGCACTCACTATAAAGCTTTGCCCTCTTGTCTTTGACATATCAGCCCTGAAAAAAGGTTCTGATTGTCTTCCCTATCTGCGCCTCATGACTTTTTATGCTTCTATCCCTTCAACCTCCAGTACACACAGCACTGACACTCACATGCAGTCTCTCAATTCTGATTCGGCGCACCAGAAATGCGCACCAGCAGAGGGGGAATGTGTTTGTCACATTTCCAGCACAACAGCACAAAGCCTGACCAAATGTCTTGCTTAAAGTACAGGTTGGGGTACGTACATGTGAGTATTGAGACTGCAGGAATAATAGCATGAGAACAAACATCCTCCAGTGCTCCTCTCAATCTCCAACAACCTGGAGAAATCCAGATCCGATCTAATTGAAGACTGCTGCAAATGTGGGTGTGCTTTATATGCTGCTGAAATGTGCATTTGCTAAGGAGGCCTGGAAAGGGAAAGAGAAATGTTTCCAGGATGAAGTATGAAGAGAGTGTGGATCTCCTGCATCCACATTTGTGTTGGCAGACTCCCTTGGAAAGTTATCAGCCCAAGATCAAATGTCTCTTTGAGGGGAAGAAATACTTAGTACGTCATGGAAGGTTTTGTCTTGCCCAAAAGTGCCTCAACATTGGAAAACAAAAATGGCAGTGGTGGGGGGAAATTGATCATCAATCACACAATCGAAGATGAAGTGGAGAGTTGAATGCTGAAGCCTATTGTAACTCCTATTCAAATCTGAATATAAATGTGTTTGAAAGGGTTTTGCGACTATTTATTCCTCTTGTCAACTTTACCTATAAACACAGGCGAGAGAGTTTATAATGGAAATTTAAATAATATGGGGACAGTGTGACTTCAGAATATTAAATGAAATGCACATGCACATATCACTTTAGTTATTCACTCTCTTAGCTCATCCAACCAGATATATAGTTGTGATTTTGTCTTGTGCATTGGAAGAGGAGGATGATTACTTTCAGGAATTGAACTCCTTTAATTGGGGGTTATAATTGTGAAGCAAGTCTCTGGCTATTGAAGTATTTTTTATGGTAGAGTCTCCAAGATTCTCAGAAATATGAAAGGTTTGAAAAGGACAAAATAGTGATAGATTTGATCTCTCAACTGGCAAATTGTAACAGGACAAGGATTAACGTCTGTTATCACCAGAATCATTAAAGCGCAGTTGCTGTTTAGGCACTGACTATTTAAGCATCATTTCGAAGGAATTTAATCGTTTGTGAAAATGGAAAATAAAAGCTGTAAGGATAGATATTTCCAGTTAATCCCATGGCGCAACATTTATTTTTCACTTCTTTCACATTGTAAATCATCAAATTTCTTCATTTGAATAAACATTCACTTTATTAACCCCTGATGTTTTTGAGTGATGTTAGGCCAATTGCTAAAACAAGGTTTGGCAAAAGAGTTTATTTAATTATTTCCAGTCGATCTCCTTATCTCATGACATAATTATGTCATGATGAGAGCCCACGGGATCAAATGTCAAGTCAAGAGTCGCGAGAATTTATTGTTATGTGTCCCAGATAGGACAATGAAATTCTTGCTTGCTGCAGCACAAGCATAAATACAGAACAGTTCAGTGTGTCTAAATAGCATAGTGTAGAGGCATCAAATGTGGTGAACAAATGTGTTATTTTATTCAGGCATAATAGGTTTGCTATACATGCACGTTGGTCCTCAAACACAAAGTTGTTGTTACTGCTGCGAGGCTGTTGCCTCGTGGGCTGGAGCTGAGCCCCTACTGAGGTGGAAGGACACTCACCCCTAGAGGGAAGAGAGCTTGTCAGGTCAGAGTAAGAGAGAGAGAGGAAAGGAGGGGGGGGGGGTGTCCCGGGGTTTGTTACATGTACCAGGACACACCCCTCCCTACCATTGCTCAGTCACATGACCCTACCCCAGACTGCTGAAGATTCATGTAGCTAGTGGCCCAACCACCGGGTACCGCCACAATAGGCCATATTTTTCCACATAAATAAACAGATAAAGTGCAATGGGCTGTTATAGTTCAGAGTTTGTTTGATGGCGAGTTTAATAGCCTGATGGCTGTGGGGAAGAAGCTGTTCCTGAGCCTGGATGCACCAGATTTCAAACTCCTGTACCTTCTACCTGATGGCAGCAGAGAGATGAGTGTAGCCAGGATGGTGTGGGTCCTTGATGTTGGTAGCCTTTTTGAGGCAGCGATTGCGATAGATCCCTTCGATGGTGGGGAGGTCAGAGCCGATGATGGACTGGGCAGTGGTCACAACTTTCTGCATTCCTTTCCGCTCCTGGAAGCTCAAGTTGCCAAACCAAGCCACGATGCAACCAGTCAGTATGCTCTCTAATGTGCACCTGTAGAGGTTCGAGAGAGTCCTCTTTGACATACCGACTCTCCGTAATCTTCTCAGGAAGTAGAGGCGCTGATGTGCTTTCTTTACAATTGCATCAGTGTGCTCGGACCAGGAAAGATCTTCGGGAATATGCACGCCCAGGAATTTGAAGTTCTTGACCCTTTCCACCATCGTCCCGTTGATATAAACGGGATTGTTGGTCCCTGTCCTACCCCTTCCAGTCCAGAATCAGTTCCTTGGTTTTGCTGGTGTTGAGAGCCACGTTATTGTGCTGGCACCATTTGGTCAATCGGTCGATCTCACTTCTATACTCTGACTCGGCACCATCAGTGATTTGGCCCACAACAGTGGTGTAGTCGGCGAACTTGATGATGGAGTTCGCACTATGTCCGGCTAAAGAGTGAGTAAAGCAGGGGAGTATAGAGTGAGCGCGCAGCCTTGAGCTGCTCCCGTGCTGACTGTGGTCTGTGGATGAGGAAGTCGAGGATCCAATTGCAGAGGGATGGCAGATACTATCATGGCTAGCTGGTTGGCTGGATGGCATAGACAAAGAATGGCAATAAAGGGGGCTTTTTCTGGTTGGCTGCCAGTGATTAGTGGAGTTCCTCAAGGGTCGGTGCTGCCCCCCCTACTCTTCACGTTGTATATTAATGATTTGGACGAGGGGGTTGGAGGCTTTGTGGCCAAGTTTGCGGATGATACGAAAATAGGTGGAGGGGCAGGTAGTGTCGAGAAAGCAGGGACTCTGCAGAAGGACTTGGACAGGTTGGGAGTGTGGCAGAAAAGAGACAGATGTAGCATAGTGTGAGGGCATGCATTTTGGTAGTAGGAATAAAGGCGTAGACTATTTTCTAAATGTGGAGAGAATCCAGAAATCTAAGGTGCAAAGGTCTTGGGAGTACTAGTGCAGGATTCCCAAAAAGTTAATCAGTAGTAAAGAAAGCAAACTCAATGCTAGCATTTATTTCAAGAGGGCTTGTATACAAAACAGGGATGTAATTCTGAGGTGCAGGTAAGGCCGCATTTGGAATATTATGAGATGTGCTGGTTCTGGAGAAAGTCCAGGAAATGTTTACAAGAATGATCCCAGGAATTAGTAGGTTGACCTATGATGGCACTTTGTTGGCACTGGGCCTCTACTCGCTGGAGTTTAGAAGAATGAGGGGGGGACCTCATTGAAACATACAGAATAGTGAAAGGCCTAGATAGAGTGGATGTGGAGAGGATGTTTCCACTAGTGGGAGAGGTCACAGTCTCAGAATTAAAGGACGTTCTTTTAGGAAGGAGATGAGCAGAAATGTCTTCAGTCAGTGGGTTGTGAATCTGTGGTATTCTTTGCCATAGAAGGCTGCAGTCGGTGGATATTGTTAAGGCAGAGATAGATAGATTCTTGATTAGTACAGGTGTCAGAGGTTATGGCGATAAGGCGGGAGAATGCGGTTAGGAGGGAGAGTTAGATCAGCCATGACTGAATGGCGGGGTCGACGATGGGCCGAATGGCCTAATTCTACTCCGATCATTTATGATGTTAATTACCAAGAACATTTTCACTATTCTTGAAATTGTTCACTATTTTCTCCTTGCATGAACTGGTGGAAAAATGTAAATATAATAAAGTGACAATGAGGATGTTACCTGGTTGTGGATTTGCTGCTTGCACATTTGTTTCTATTATCAATTTTGATTCATGGCCAGTGATCTACTCGATGTGTTGGAAAAACTGCAGATGCTGGTTTACACCGAAGATAGACACAAAATGCTGGAGAATCCCAGCGAGTCAGACAGCATCTCTGGAGAAAAGGAATACCTGACTTTTTGGGTCGGATCTGAAGAAAGGTCTTGACCCAAAACGCCACCTATTCCTTTTCTCCAGAGTTGCTGCTGACCTGCTAAGTTATTCCAGCTTTTTGTGTCTATCTTAAGTAATCTACTGAGTGTAATCATTTGTTGGGCATTAGTGTCAAATCGAGTAGGAGCACTTTATTCACTCGATGCAGCGTGCCTCTTGAGTAAAGACCTTTTGGGAGTGCGAAAGGCATTGCTTTCCCTTTTCTACCGGTTTCTCCCGTTTGAAATGAAAATCTTGCAAGCGTTAAAGATGTGAGCAATCATGATCAATTTTTTGACTGAAACTTCGCTCATGCCATTGCACTATTTTATGTACAACCTGTCTGCAGGATTTTTTGTTTCCAGATATAGGAATCGAAGGTGTGTGGTCAAATTTGAGACAGGATAGCAAGCTGAGTCTAAAAATGTGCACTTGTTATGTTATTCCAGGTATATTTGGTATCAAAAGGAACACTGAAGACTGCTAACAAACAGTACACATCCGTGAAGAACGATTATGAGATGACATTTAACAATGAAACTTCCGTGGTCCCGTGCGATGATGCAGATGACTTGCCCACAGTACAATTTGAGTTTGTACCAATTAATCAGCTTGAAAACATGAACAAAGATATAATGCTTGGTGAGGAATTATGGTGGGAAATTTTGGTGTGGGGTAATATAACAATATAACAAACTGTTACAGTACTGCTTCTGGTCACTGGGTGGTGCTGCCTGAAAATAAGTAAATGGAAAATATGCTTTGGACGTCCCTTGCTAGTCTCCATTGAAATAGTTTTTTTTTTTAAATCTATAAATATGGAAATGGGTTAAATTGATGGAAAATAATTTGACCATTAGTTCCTGTAAAACAAATAAAATTGAGATGCTAAGAGTGCCAATGTGAATTGAAAATGGAGAAAAGGTTTTAATACATGTTGATTCTGAAACACACAAATCTCTGGCCACTTGAATTAAAAAAAACATTGTTGACTTTTTCTTTCATGCTGTGCTGTTTATTTCAAATTTTCACTTTTAAAAAATATCTCATTCCAGATGTAATTGGAATCTGCAAGTCATTTGAAGACGTCAGTAAGATAACAGTGAGGTCAAATAATCGCGAGGTATCCAAGAGAAATGTCTACCTAATGGACGTGTCTGGGAAGGTTGTCAGTGCTACACTGTGGGGAGAATATGTAAGAACCTTTTTCCAGAATTGACTAGTAGTTTTGCAGACTTTAAGATAATGTGAATATTCTTACAACTAAATTTATCCTAATCAGTTAAACCCTATCAATTCTGATAGCATAAACTGTGCTCAAGGTTTGAATGAAGGAGTGCGCACACATCTTCTGATTGCAGCTTAAACCAATTTTTCGAAGCTTGGGTGTGACAAAGCACGTACTGTGTCTGAAGAAGGGTCTCGACCCGAAACGTTGCCCATCTCCTTCGCTCCTTAGATGCTGCTGCACCCGCTGAGTTTCTCCAGTCTTTTGTGTACCCTCGATTCTCCAGCATCTGCTGTTCCTTCTTTAACACAATACTGTGGGATTTGTTCTTTTAACTCTTCCTGGGAACCTTCATAGCTCAGCAAAATAAGTCACTTGAGATTAAGTTTATTTAGAGATACGGCGTGGAAACAGGCCCACTGAGTCTGCCGACCAGCGATCCCCGCCCACTAACGCTATCCTACACATACTAGGGACAATTTTGCAATTATACCGAGCCAATTAACCTACAAACCTGTACATCTTTGGTGTGTGGGAAGAAATCGGAGGTCCCGGAGAAAACCCTCACGGGTCACGGGGAGAATGCACAAATTCCCTACAGACAGCGCCCGTAGTCAGGATTGATCCCGGGTCCTTGGCGCTGTAAGGCAGCAACTTTGCCACTGTGCCAACGCCCACTTTTAATCAGAGAAAGGGCCCTGACCTGAACGACAAGGACGATGCAGCAAATCACCAGCCTGTTGATTCGGAATCATCGCTGGAGTATAGCTTTGTTATTAATTGTGGGTTCTGTGTCAAATTTCATACATTTCCGTAACATCGCCCATATCAACAACATCAGCACCGATTGTTGTTTAAGGAATGGGCGGGAAACATGGTTATTATTAGCATAATTGACAGTATACCTCCAAGGACATAATTATACCTTGTATGCTGTGATTTCCCTGCATAGCACGCAAAACATAGTTTTTCACTATCTGTAGATGTGACAATAATAAACCAATACCAAGATTTTCTGGCAGGGTTATCGTGAATATAAGATTCACAAACAAGATACATAAATTGGAGACATAGAGAGAATAGCGGAAAAAAAAAGTTTGGAATTAAAAATGGATAAGATATTCCAAGGTTTTAAATGGAGCAGATTTGAATGGGAAAATGTGAGATTGAACTCAGACACAACCAGAATGTAGACTGGTTTAGTAAGTGGGCAAAAATTGGTAGACGGATTCTAATATTTAGGAATGTGAAACTAATCACTTGATCAGTAAAAATGGGATAGCTACAGTGCCCTCCATAATGATTGGGACAAAGACCCATCATTTATTTATTTGCCTCTACTCCACAATTTGAGATTTGTAAAAGGAAAAAAAAAATCACATGTGGTTAAAGTGCACATTGTCAGATTTTATTAACGGATGTTTTTAAACATTTTAGTTTCACCATGTAGAAATTACAGCTGTGTTTATACGATGCTTCGACTTACGATATTTTGACTTTACGATGGTGCAAAAGCGATACACATTCAGCAGAAACCGTATTTTGAATATTGATCTTTTCACGGGCTAGGGATATGCGGTACGATACTCTCGTTATGCTTGGCAATGGCCTTTCAGCAAATGCAACGCCGGACACCCGGGTTCGATCCCGACTACGGGTGCTGTCTGTACGGAGGTTGTACGTTCTCCCCATGACCAGCGTGGGTTTTCTCCGATATCTACAGTTTCCTCCCACACTCCAAAGGCGTACAGGTATGTAGGTTAATTGGCTTGGTAAATGTTAAAAAATGTCCCTAGTGGCCTGTTTCCTCGCTGTATCTCTAAACTAACCTAAACCGATAGTGCGGCCAACGAGATGCCGCGCCTCTGCTTGCTGGATGCCGCCACTGACAAGACGCGCTCGGTGACGATGGGCTGACCAGCGCCTTCTTGGGCAGCTGCACTGGCTGGGGCTGTGGCTGAGCCGATTGTTGTTGCTGCCACCGCCTTTTCTACACCGTTGCTCCCTTATCCGGCAGTGGGCCAACCTGAGGCGGGGTGGTGCCGTTTCCACTGCCGCCTACTCCCTCTGCGCCATCGCCTCCCTATTAGCCGGGAAATTCCGGCTTCCTCAACTATGCGGAGTAGCTCGGAACTTGTTCTTTCCTTCTCTTTCTCTCGGTTCCAATCTTTCACTAGGAGCGGTCGAAACTAGTGGAGCGATGAGCGCCAGCAGCCGTTTTTGTGAGGTTCTCCCCACACACCACAACATTCGTATCACTTTATACACAATTGTTATAAAGGCCAACATGCCATTCGCTTTCTTCATTGCCTGCTGTACCTGCATGCTTACTTTCATAGACTGATGTACAAGGACCCCCAGATCCCGTTGTACTTCCCCTTTTCCCAACTTGATGCCATTTAGATTGTAATCTGCCTTCCTGTTTTTGCTACCAAAGTGGATAACCTCACATTTATCCGCATTAAACTTCATCTGCCATGCATCTGCCCACTCACCCAACCTGTCCAGGTCACCCTGAATTCTCATAGCATCCTCCTCACAGTTCACACTGCCACCCAGCTTTGTGTCATCTGCAAATTTGCTAATGTTACTTTGAATCCCTTCGATCTTTGACAGCGCTAGTTCAGCAACTGCTGGAAAAAAATTCATTAAATGTTAAAAATCTACAATTACTGTTTTTGCAATGACAATCTTTGAGATTAAATTATCCCATACGAAAATTAATGTTTCTCTAAAAATGAGAAGTAAACCTCTCGCTGCTGTTGGAGTAGTGCTCTCAAAGTGACAAGAATGCTGTGCTCACTTGATCACTACGATGTGCTGATGAAAAGGAATACTGTGTGCATAGAAACGCACCTCGAATACATATTGCTAAACAAAATGTTAGCAGAAGTGCTCAACATCAAGATCGTGCTGCTTCCCAAGAAAAGAAACGGACATGGCACAGCAGAAGAGAGAGAATGTTTGGTAGGTTAGGTGTATTAAATGCATTTTCGACTTACAATATTTTCGATTTACGATGGGTTTATTGGAACGTAACCCCATCGTGAGGAGCATCCCTAGTCCACCCATAATGTTTGGGACACATGGCTTCACAGATGTTTGTAATTGCTCAGGTGTGTTTAATTGCCTCCTTAATGCAGGTATAAGAGAGCTCTCAGCACCTAGTCTTTCCTCCAGACTTTCCATCACTTTTGGAAACTTATTGCGGTTTATCAACATGAGGACCAAAGTTGTGCCAATGGCAGTCAAAGAAGCCATTATGAGACATAGAACCAAGAATAAAACTGTTAGAGACAGCAGCCAATTTAGGCTTACCAAAATCAACTGTTTGGAACATCATTAAGAAGAAAGAGCACTGGTGAGCTTACTAATCGAAAAGGGACTGGCAGGCCAAGGAAGACCTCCAGAGCTGATGACAGAAGAATTCTCTCTGTAATAATAAAGAAAAATCCCTAAACACCTGCCTGACAGATCAGAAACACTCTTCAGGAGTCGGGTGTGAAATTGTCAATGGCCACTGTCCGCAGAGGACTTCATGAATGGAAATGCAGAGGAAGATGCAAACCGCCAGTTAGCCGCAATAGGATGGCCATGTTACAGTTTGCCAAGAAGTACTTAAAAGAGCAACCACAGTTCTGGAAAAAGGTCTTGTGGACATATGAGACGAAGGTTAACTTATGTCAGAGTGATGGCAAGAGCAATGGAGGAGAAAAGGAACTGCCCACGATCCAAAGCATACCACCTCATCAATGAAACACGGTGGTGGGGGTGTTATAGCCTGGGCATGTATGTCTGCTGAAGGTATTGGCTTGCATATCTTCAATGATGATACAGCTGCGGATGGTAGTATCAAAATGAATTCTGAAGTGTATAGACACATCCTATCCGCTCAGGTTCAAACAAATGCCTCAAAACTCATTGGTCGGTGATTCATTCTACAACAGGACAATGATCCCAAACATACTGCTAAAGAAACAAAGGAGTTTTTCAAAGCTAAAATATTGTCAATTCTTGACCAAGTCAATCACCCATTCTGAACCCAATTGAGCATGCCTTTTATATGCTGAAGTGAAAACTGGCGGGGAGTAGCCCCAAAAACAAGCATAAACTAAAGATGGGTGCAGGCCTGGCAGAGCATCACCAGAGAAGACACCCAGCAACTGGTGATGTTCATGAATCACAGACTTCAAGCGGTCATTGCATGCAAAGGATATGCAACAAAATACTAATCATGACTACTTTTATTTACATGACATTGTTGTGTCCCAAACCTTATGGTGCCCTGAAATGGGGGGGGGGGGGGGGGGGGGGGAAACTATGTAATTGCTGCTGTAATTTCTACATGGTGAAACCAAAATGCATAAAAATGACCTTTATTAAAATCTGACAATGTGCACTTTAAACACATGTGATTTTTTTTCTATTACAAATCTCATTATGGAGTACAGAGGCAAATAAATAAATGATGGGTCTTTGTCCCAAACATTATGGAGGGCACTGTAAACGTTTTTAAATGGTAGGAGTCTGGGAATTATCTGCATTCATGGGAATGTGGATTGTGGAACTGTGGTGTTGGTCTAGTGAGCATTTCAGAAAGGAGGCATGTTTTCTAGGAAAAAAGATTGAAAAATTAGTTAAGATTGTCATGTTAAGCTTGCTACACCAGAATTGTATGCAGAATTCAGCATTTACTTATAGCAAGGATAAAATGCAGCTGTGGGTTCACCAATGTGTTAACATGAATAGGGATTACAATTAAAAGAGTGAGTGAGTTGTGGAGTGTCTATAAAGTGGTGTACATCGACAGTTTGTTTCAATAATCAATGAATCCCCACTTTAAGGTTACAGGTGACCTCCATTGGGAAGGAGGTAGGGAAATGTGTTCCGAAAAAGTGTTCTGCACAGATGCGTGCATGAAACTTTCTCCACAAATTCTGTGAGCAAATTTGATGCCATATCTCAAATTTTCAGCTCATGGTTTGTGAATTGTCTAAGGGCGAATTTCTGTTGCCCAAATGCCCATAACATACTGGTTGCTAGCACTGAAGGTTTAGGGAAAAGGGGCAGTAATTAGTACGTTGAATTTTTTCCCGCAAATTAAAGTACCAACATTTTTTCCCCCAAGTGTATAACATAATTGCTCAAGAAATAAGAGTACAGCTGCTCCTCGACCTACGATGGGATTACGTTCCAACAAACCCATCGTAAATCGAAAAACCCGTAAGTCGAAAACGCAATTAATACAATTGGGTCGCGTGACCGGAAGTGGCGTGCGGCTCACTGCCATCGCCGAGTGTTTGCACCATCCAAAGGTCAAAATATCATAAGCCGAAGCATCGTAAATCTGGGAGCATCTGTAATTAAAGGTTTCTGTACAAAGAAACATGGAGAAATTGTAACAATGTGCTGTTACATTGATTCTGCTTTTAGTTTAGTTGTCACATTCACCAAGGGACAGTGAAAAGCCTTTTTGTTGCGTGCTCTCGAGTCAGTGGAAAGACTGCGTGATTACAATTAAGCCGCTCACACGGCACATATACAGGATAATGGAAATAATCTCAAGTGCAAGATAAAGTCCAGTCCATTTAAACTTAGTCCGAGGATCTCCAAAAAGGTAGATGGTAACTCAGGACCACTTTCTAGTTGGATGGTTCAGTTGCCTGATAACAACTGGGAAGAAACTGTCCCGGAATCTGGGGATATGCGTTTTCACACTTCTGTACCTCTTGCCTCGTCGGAGAGGGTCTGGGGTGAGACTCGTCCTTGACTATGCTAGTGACCTTACTAAGGCAGCGTGAAATGTGGATGAAGTCCAACTAAACTTTAAAAAAATGGTCACAATGTGTGCTATTACATTGTTTCTGTGTTTTGCAGATAGGATGGTATTTGATTGAGATGGGATGTTGATGATTTCTAGCTTTTAATGTTGAGAACGCTTTGGACAGTAGTAATCAAGAAGATAAATTTCACAGAACGAAAGGGTTGGCCATTTGATAATTTCTAGTGCCTGCCTCGAGATTACAGATGACAGTCTCTGGTCTTCAATTAAAGATTCTTGCTTTATTTTCCAGGCGGAGAAGTTTGATGGATCGGAACAACCAGTGGTGGCTGTTAAAGGAGCCCGCCTTTCAGATTTTGGAGGCAGATCTCTGTCTGTCTTGAGCTCCAGCACCATCTTGATTAACCCGGACATTCCAGAGGCATTCAAACTGAGAGCATGGTGTGTTTTTGTTCCCTCCTTGATAGTAGTATTTGATTCTTAAAATGTTTTGTGTATACATTATATGAACACTACCAGGTCTGAAGAAGGGTCCTGACCTGAAATGGTCATCTATCCATGTCCTCCAGAGATATTATCTGACCCACTGAGTTGCTCCCACGCTGTCTCTTTTAGTTCTATGTAGAACATTTTTAGTTCCTAGTTTAAATTAATCTGGTGCTGGACTGTTGGGCACTTTGTGTTCAGAACGTTTGGTTACGACACCTAACATACAGGTACACCGCTGAACCCTATTCATGTAGATTCAATTATCAAAATGATACAAGGGAGAAAAATAAATTGTTCGTCTCTAATTTATTGCTGTGAGGCACTAGAAAATATGAGCATATTCAATACCTTTTAAAAGTACATACTTTTAATGCTATATCTCATCTGTTGGAAATGGTTTATACAAGTAACCGTGTAATCCACTGTTGCTGCATTGACTTTACTGACTTCGACATTCAATGCTAACGCAGATCTTTCTCAATCGTGATGGTTGTATGTGATGTTTTTCTGAAGGAGATTACTTTAAGACTTTGGACCTAGAGTAGGTCTACCTACCATCCAGTAAGTCTGTTGCTGATTAGACTGTAACCAGTTCTACTTTCTCACCTAAACTCTGTTCCCTTTCACATCATCGCTTATTGAGAATCTAAGCAATATTCTATCTCTTTAGCAATATTCAAAGACACTGCTTCCAATTCAAAGACTGCACTTGCACCGCTCGTCTCTTATCTTTGTCCTTAGGAGCTGATTTTATGAGCAACAAAAGGGCAAAGAACAGATCAGTAATGTAGAAAAGCATACATTCCTGAAATTTACCTCCCAAATTTCAGAGGGAAAATTTTGCAGCTTTAAACAATGAGTAACGGGAATTGATTTAATAATCTGCAACTGTTTTAGATTAGATCTGTGTTAATCTACAGTAAGACCATTTGTCTTGCCAGTAAGTCTGTAAAAATGCCTCCAACTAGCAGTTGGTGTCAATAGTGACAATCTTTCTTGTAGTTTCCTATCAATAATTCATCTTGCAGGCACACAACGCTAGCTTGATATTTTTTCCATTGCCTGCGTGCAACAGTGGGGGTAGGAAAACTGTTTTCAATTTATGTAATGCATGATATTGATAGATGTAGACACGGAAATCAAACCTTGAAGGATCTTAAAATGATGCAGTTATATTTGGAAAATTGCACTTAAAGGGCATTTTGGAGCCAGACGGTTTGAAATTTAGATCACCCTAATGTAAACCCAGCTTTACAGAACACTAACGTGTGATTGTGGAAGTTTGAGCAGTGCTATTTAATCCTGTTGACACCAAGTTGTGAGATTTCCTTGTAGCCTTTTTCAAGGCTCTACTTTGGACTGAAACATAAAGGTTATGAAAGTGTAGATCAGATGTTAATAGAACTGATTAAGGTAGTTTAAAATTGTTTGAATTTAAATCTCTTTACAAAAAAAAATGGTATTTGAAAGCCATTGGAGGTAGATTTACACTTTTGACTTATTAACTTGATGCTTGATCTGCACCCGGATCAGGTAACACTCAGTCTAAATCTGGGACACTGCTCTAAATCTGAAATCAATAAGTCTGAAGAAGGGTCTCGACCCAAAACATCACCCATTCCTTCTCTCCAGAGATGCTGCCTGTGCTGCTGAGTTACTCCAGCTTTTCGTGTCTATCTTCTAGTAAGTATTGATTAAGAAAGAACTGCAGATGCTGGAAAAATTAAAGGTAGACAGAAATGCTGGAGAAACTCACCCGCTAAGTTTCTCCAGTATTTTTGTCTACCCTAGTAAGTATTGGGAGCTGTTGTTTTGTTTTCCACAACACTCAAACCCAACAAACTCCAGGGACATTAGTGCTGACTTGTGGGCAGTTGTAGACTTCTGGGATCTTGTTTTGTGCATCCATGGCTGACTTCATTTGCTGCTTCCCAATGATAAAAGAATATCTTTCGCCTACCATTATCTGATACATTAAATCAAGACTCCACTTCACTGAGGATGTGGTGTGTGCTGAGGTATGTGTCTATATCTGTCGAAGGAGTATCAAATTCACCTGAATCTTTGTCTTTTTCTGCCGTTCCTCTCTGATCTTTTCTCTTTCTCTCTGGCTTTTGTCTTTTTTTTCTTCACTGACATTTCTCCCTCTGTCTCTTTTTTCTCTGTGTCTTCCTCCTACCCCCAGCATACACACCCACACACACAATGGCATCATGGCACGTCTATTCCGGTGTTGGATTGAAAAAAAACTCCCAAGATTCCAATTCTTCTTTCCATTTTAAACATGTTGATGAAGGTGTCAGTGTAAACTGAGAACTGAATTTGGGATATGCAGGATACTAGTGCCTGTGGAGATTTGTTGCATTAAAGACTCAATATTGTAGAAAATGGGCATGAATAGATTGTTATTTTTCCCTGAGTTCTGTGTCACCTGGTCATGTCAATTGATGTTGCCCCCACATGTGGTGGATTAAACTTGCCATGCAGTCAGTTCAGCATGGACTCAGAAGATTGATTCCTGTAAAAGGTTTTTGCTTTACACGCTGAAACTTAAAAGATTGTAGGGTGATCTCTTAAGGTTATAAATATTTCAAATTTTCCACTCCATGGCCATGATAATGTTTGAATGCTTAGTGTACTTCAGAGTTTATTGTCTGCATCTAACATTTGTTCGAATTGTAAAATATCTCAATGTGAGTGTTCCTGTGTTAACTTTATCTTGCAGGTTTGATACTGAGGGCCGGGTGATGGAAGGGACATCTATTTCTGATGTAAAGGGTGGTTCCATGGGAGGAAACGCAAACTGGAAAGTGATGCTTGAAGTTAAAAATGAAAATTTGGGTCATGGAGATAAGGTGAGTTCTAAGATGGGCTGATTGTTATGAGCCCCAACTCGTCACGATGGTAATTCCAAATATCAACAAGTTGCTTTATATAACCGTTACATGCTGCGAATTTCGAGTGAATTGTATGGCTTTGAGGCCTGTCCTGCACCAGAACACTCTTATCCAACTAATTTTGTGTTTCTCTCACTTCACCCTGTTTTGTCCCCTTCCCTCCTGAATGCTAAACTCTTTTTAAACTTAATTTCTATGCATGCCCCAGCATATTATTGCACTGCCCAGGTAACAGTTTGGGAGATTGGTCTGTGCATTGCATGCTATTTGCCTCAAGAATACTGCAGTCATACTGAGCCATCTTTACCTGATCTACACGTTTTCCACCCATCCAACCAAAAAAAACATGATTTTTGTGCAGGCTGGCAAGCAAACTTGATTATTTTTTTCCAGATCAGTGCCTATTAACACATTGTTTGGGCTATCCTATCACAAAATACTGCAAAGTTGTGATGCTTAAGCTTACTGTGTCTGACCATGTTTGCAGCTGCAATGAATGAGGGCAGGACATTGATATTGTCTACATGGACTTTAAGAAGGTAATACATGGTGGACTGGTCTGAAAGGTTATCAAATGGGATCCTGAGATAGCTAACCAAGTGGGTACAAAATTGGCTTAAAGGCAGGATACAGAGGCTGGTGGTTGAGACTTGTTTTTCAGATTGGATTCGGTGCTGTCCACTGTAGTTCATTATTTATATTAATTGTTTGGGTGTGAATGATGGTGTCACAGGTTAATACGTTTGCTGATGACACTGCAATTGGTAGAATGGATGGTGAAGAAGGTTATCCATGATTCCAACATGATCTTGATCAACTGGGCCAGTGAGCCAAAGAATAGCAAATTGAGTTTAATTTGGATAAATGCAAGCGTGTTGCATTTTGGCAAGGCAAACCAGGCAGGACTTTTACAATAAATGGTAGGGCCCTGGGGAGTGTTGTAAAATGGGGACCTGAGGGTGCAGGTACATAGTTCCTTGAAAGTGGCGACACAGTGAACGATGGTGAAGATGACATTTGGGACTCTTGCCTTCATTGGTTAGGGAGAAGACTACAGGGTTGTGCTACAGCTGTACAAGATGTAGATATGGCCGCATTTGGAGAGCTGTGTACAGTTTGGTCACTTTGCTACAAAAAAGAAGATTTCATTAAGCTGGAAAGGGTGCAAAAATAGTTTGACATGTTACCGGGTCTGCAGTATTTGCATTATAAGTGGAGGCTAGTTAGGGTGGATCTTCTTCCCTGGAGTGCAGGATGCTTAGAAATGACAATAAAGGTATCAAGAAGTACACACATGAGGTGAATCGCCATAGTTGTTTCCCCAGAGTAGGAAAGTTTAAAACTAGAGAGTAGTCTAAGGTGGGAGAGGAAAGATTTACCTGAAGGAGTACTACTTAAGGAAGAAGGGGGTTAAGCAGGTATATTTAAAATACGCTTGATCAGCTACACAAATAGAAACGTTTGGTGGGAGAGCCCCAGGTGCAGGCTAGTGGGACCAGTTTAGACAACTTGGTCGGCAGTGAAGAAAGGGAGTTTTTTTTGTCGTTGGTTCGTGTTTATCAGTTTCTCGTGCAAGTGCAATTTGAAAATCTAAACCATTTGATTTTATCGACCCAACAGGGTAATTGTAGCCTGCAACATCCAGCTTTTGTTTTGGAAGGGGAAAGAGTGAACTCATAGACGATGAAACTTGTTCTGCGTGTCTGCTTTTGATACCTGGATATTTGCATTTTCTCAGTAATACAGAACAGTGATTTAACATTGCTTTAAAATTCATCTACTTTGTAATAAATTTTAATTTAGTTTAGAAACAGGCCCTTCGGTCCACCAAGTCCACACGAACCAGCAATCTCCACACACTTACACTGTCCTACCTACTCTAGGGTCAATTTACAATTATATCAAGCCAATTAACCTACAAACCTGTATGTCTTTGGAATGTGGGAGGAAACCGGAGATCCTGGAGAGGACCTATGCAGGTCACGGGCAGAACGTACAGACAGCACCCATAGTCTGGCATTGTAAGGCAGCAACTCTACCGCTGTGCCACTGTGCTAAAATGGGAGGACTGGTTGTTAATGTAGCATGTTATACTTTGCATCTGGCGCTCATCAACATTTGGCACTCACTCTCCCAGCTAATGCACTTTGAGGTTTGTAGAATGCAAAATGAAAGTTATATACGTTTATTTGGTAGTCTTTACTGCCCATCCCACCCATTTCCATTAAACTTTATACAACACACCTTTTTCTCCAAACAATTAAAAAAAAAATGTTATCCAGCATTCCTCCAGATAATATTCTAAAATAATTAGGCATAAACGAGAATCTGTTACCGAATGGTTATATGGTTAGGTTGCATTGTACACCATAGACAACTTGGCTCTGCACAAATGTACGAAGCAATTGCTTTTTGAGAGGCTTATTCAAATATATTTATAGAGGCAGTAAAAGGCTCAAACAATTCATTTGTTTAGGTACTGTTTTTCTTTCTGTTAAACTCTTATTTAGAGCATTAAAGTTTCAGTTTCCAAGGGATAAGTGGCAAATGTAGATATCTTCAGTGAATGTGGGAAAAGGTAATATAGTGTTATTTATTGAAGTCTACTAAATTGCAGACTGACAACTTTATTTGTTTCTCTGCTATAATTGTAGACATCGGCATTAATAATGAATGAAGTTGATACAAATGCAGGCTAAGTGATGGGGCTGGTGGAAGTAGTTTTATTGACAAGAAATCCATGTAGGTGTAATGTTATTGCTTTTTTTATGCTGTGCACCCCTACCTCGGAAATTTTCATTTGGATTGGTTTACTTCAAGGAAGACATTAATTATAGTTGTGCTTTTGATGGAGGATAACATATATTTTCAAACCATGCACAGGGCTGCCAACCCCCACGCATTGAGCATGAGAATCACGCATTTCCCCAAATTCTCACGTTGATCACAAATTTCTCAGGCTCTTGTCGTGAGAAATTCCGTGATCAAAGAAAATTTCAAAACTTATATCATCTGTATGGGCCGTGGGTGTTGGAGAGCCGGGGCTGAGGGAGGGATGGAAGCAGAAGCAGCGGACGGAGAGCCGGGGCTGGCGAGTGTTTGCCGGGTTGGTGAGTCGCTCGCTGCAGCTCTGGCCATGGAGCAGCCTCAGTGCAAGAGTCCCGGGCCGTCTGAGGCGTCGGAAGCGTTGCGCTGCTGCCGTGAGAGTCTCTGTGCCGAATTCGCCCAGATGCCGGCATGGACCAGGCTGCGGCTCGGTGCATCCTGGAGGACAACCAGTGGCTGCTGGAAGTAAGTACCAAGCACTGGGTAGCAACGGTGGAAGATAGTGGCCTTTAAATGGGGGTCTTTGGAGAAAGAATACTGCTTGCCTGCTAGATTTTCACTTACTGTAACTACAGGAAAAATGATCCCGATGTTCAGAACCAGGGGTCACAGTTTAACAATAACGGGTAGGCCAGTTAGGACTGAGATGAGGACAAACTTTCTTCACGCAGAGTTGTGAATCTGTGGAATTCTCTGCCACAGAAGGCAGTGAAGCCCAATTCACTGGATGTTCTCAAGAGAGAGTTACATTTAGCTCTTGGGTCTAGCGAAATCAAGAAATATGGGGAAAAATCAGACAAGATGTACTGATTTTCAGATGAACAGCCATGATCATATTGAATGGCAGTGCAGGCTCAGGCCGAATGGCCTATTCCTGCACCTATTTTCTATGTTTCTATGCTTGAGTATATGGCAATAAAACTCTTGATTTTGAAGCATTCATGCATGGTGGAGGTATAATGTAGTCATAGAGTGATACAGTGTGAGAACAGGCCCTTCGGCGCAACTTGCCCACACCCGCCAACCTGTCCCAGCTACACTACCTGCTTTTGGTCTGTATCCCTCCAAACCTGTCCTATCCATGTATCAGTCAAACTGTTTCTTAAATGTTGGGATAGTCCCTGCCCTAACTACCTCCTCAGGCAGCTTGTTCCATACGCCCACCACCCTTTGTGTGGAAAATGTTACCCCTTAAAAAGTTACCTCTTAAAAATACTTCAAAGAAAAAACATTGAAATCATACTTCTACAATGCCCTAAAACATGATTTTAATACATCAAATTTCAAAAAGTCCCAACCATTGGAGGGTTAACACCCCCCCCCCCCCCCACCCTTACCCTCCCTCCACTCGGTTGCTCCACTCCCTCACCGGTACCCCC
Source organism: Okamejei kenojei (assembly GCA_035221665.1). Taxonomy (NCBI): domain Eukaryota; kingdom Metazoa; phylum Chordata; class Chondrichthyes; order Rajiformes; family Rajidae; genus Okamejei; species Okamejei kenojei. Next base: position 30,540,407 of record CM069156.1, on the reverse strand, counting down.
AAGGCCAGTGATCAGTGATCGCTTAGCCTCCCCACTTTGAAAAACGCTCCGTGGCCTCAGGTTCAGACAGAGCACTGCCAGATGTGAGCGTGGAACTGAGGCCAGTTATCCATGATGCCTGGATCCCAATGCTCAGCGCTTCGTGTTTCGGAGTCTGCAAATGTTATTGATTTGTAATTGGCCTGATTTGTAATTAGTTGACAAAACCTTAATTTATTATTCCGGAATATCCAGGGGGATGGGATAAGTGTAATATTGAAATGACATACAAGGTGTCAGGCTGCCTGTCACAACATAGAGCCCCGATAACCCATTATTTCCTTCAGTGAAATGTTGGGAAGGTAGCACTTGTCATTTGCCACTCAACTATTATGTTTGTTTACATCACTGACTTTCTAACCCCCACCTCCCCAAATTCTTTGGACAGGTTAAATAGAAATGTCCCCAATCTCATTGTTTTATTAATTGAACACATAGATGAACATCCTCAAGGGGTGTAATTAGATGGAAACTGATTCAGATGCTATGTTTAAGAGCTTGTTCAAAGAAGGGGCATATTTTAAAGGAGTGACAGAGATACGTGCAGTGGAATGTGTGAGGAGGTTGTTATTTGTCTATAGTTTTAGCTTGAACCAGGACATCTGAAGATTCAAAGTTTAATATAGTAATTGTGCTGATACTGACTCCAACCAACCACATAATGAATATCATCCATTCCAGAGGTTTTATCTTTCTGATGTCAGTCAAACTTCACTTGGATTTCAATCACTCCAATGTAAAAGTAATTGGGAATGGGGAGCATTGGAACAAAAGGTTGCCCTCGGTACATATTAACTGTAATATAATAATGTATGCATGTTGGTAGGTGCAATCAAAACAAAGATCTTTTTATCATTGTTGTGTTATGAACACCACAGAAAATATTATGTTCTCTGAAGATCACATTTAAGTAAATAATATTGCGTAAATATATAGTTATTGGACTTTGCATTCCGGAAAAGTCCCAGCTGAGAGGAAGACAGCAAAGTACTGAAAATATTGAGGGTGAAAATGACTTCAGGACAGTTTGTTAGGAAAATGAAGGAAATGGTGACAGAATACTTATACAGCTGAGTGAGTATAATTTTATTGATGAGAAATTGTGTTCAACCAATTGATGACTTCTTTGACAAAGTAAATAGCATGTTAGATAACAAGGAAGCCAATGGATGTAGCAAATTTTGTTGTACAAAATTTGGTCTGCGAAGTGCCCCATAAACGATTACCACATTAGATAAGCACCTGTGGACTTGAACGTAATAGGTTTATGTGTGGGCCAGATATATTTTCAGTGCAGAGAGGCTAGGAGCAAGGCCAAGTGTGCATCCAGAGTCAAGCTCTGGAATAGTACTAGGTGTGCAGTCAAAGCTGGGACAATGGGAGTGTTCAGCACTGGGAACCTAAGCAGGTAAGCAGCTATGATCAGGGTAGAATAGGGAGCCAGGTGTAAGGCTGGACTCAATGTCAGGAATGAGAGAAGGTATGCAACTGGAGTCAGGGTCAGGAGTTGTACCAGGTGTGCAGTGAAACCCAGGTTGGGCCAAGTGTTTGATTAGAATCTGATTTCCATACATGAATATACTAAGATCATTCATGTGCTGTGCCCGTTGATCAGAGCCTGTGGAGTCAATTACTGTGGAATGTAATTAGGAATGTAATTTAGCCTAACCTTATTCATAGCTAATCCAATTTAAAGCATAAATATTGTATTCAAGTGTAAGTTAAAAGACTCTACAGTATGCACCAGATTGCACAATTTCAAGCTGAGAAATGCAAAAGCTCTGTATGTAGAAAAATGCTATGCTCCCTCGGGCTTGGTCTCTTACAATTTCTCACTCCCAACTCTCACCCAATGTTGGCAGCCCTGCCATGCGGCACACCTTGCAACTGATTCACGGACAATAACTGCACGAGGCAATTGCCTTTATTCACCTCAGTTGCCCTTGAGAAAGTGGAAATGAAGTGGAAGGAAAGGCCCTGGGAATCAGGCCACCGAGCACATGTTTCTGCTCAAAAGGCCAGAGTTCGAATCCAGTGCAGATGATTCCGTGTGTCCTGTTGGGCACAACTTGTATTGGCTTCTAATTTAAACATTTGCACTCTGATAGCCAGTCCTTTGGAAGTCTGTATATACTATTAGTTCAAACCGATGTTATGATTGTGACGTGAGAATTGGCACCCAAGCATTTTGTAATGTGACTGTTTCTCGGTAGCACTGTGGCACAGCTGGCAGAGTTGCTGCCTCAGCGCCAGAGACCTGGGTTTGATCCTGATCTCGGGTTCTTGGTGTTTGGAGTTCGCTCGCTTTCCCTTTGACCGCGTGGCTTTCCTCTGTGTGCTATGGTTTCCTCCCACGTACCAAAGACACGTGGGTTTGTAGGTTAATTGGCCTCTGTAAATTTCCCCTAGTGTTTGGGGAGTGGAGGCGGAAAAGGGATAACATAGAACTGGCGTGGACTCGATGGGAAAAAAGATATTTTTCCATGTTTTATTATTCAATAATCAATTGGTCATTTATTCTCTCATAATCACTCAAATGGTATATCTTCTACAGCCTGATTATTACACAACTGTAGGTACCATTGTGTACCTAAGGAAGGAAAACTGCATGTACCAGGCATGCCCGACTGCAGATTGCAATAAAAAGGTTGTGGATCAACAGAACGGCCTTTACAGGTGTGAGAAGTGTGATCGTGAGTTCCCCAACTTCAAATATCGAATGATCTTGTCAGTAAGTATACTTTAAGAACATACTTTTTACCCTAGGTAAATAACTTAATTCTTGCTCAGGTAGACAACAAATGCTGGTGAAACTCAGCGGGTGAGGCAGCATCTATGGAGAGAAGGAATGGCTGTTGTTTCGGGTCGAGACCCTTCTTGCACGCCATCATTTTCTAAGCGAAACACAGTGTTGGAGGAACTCAGCGAATCTGAGAGAAGGCAGGCTTTCTTCCCCCATTACAATCAGTGTGAAGAGGGGTCATGAATGAAAGCGGTGCCTGTCCATTCCCTCCACACATGCTGCCTGACGTGCTAAGTGCTTCCAACACTTTGTTTTGCCCAGAATTTCCGCATCTGCAGTTCCAAGTGTCAACATTTTCTAAGGTTCTGAATGCTTATAATTTGTTCCAAGGTGATGAGTATACAAAATTCAGACTAGCTGTACAAGAACCTCGCCGATTTAACTGTCAGTCTATTGCTACAGGATGGATGTGTCCTTTACACACAACTGTTAAACATTCTTGTAATGGCTGTATAATTTTTTGGACTGGAGAACCAGAGCTGGAAATTGGTGCAAGACTTTACTGTAACTGATGGGATCTTTGGCTTTTCTCTTAATGTCATCCAGATTCATTAACGATGTGGTAAAATTTTGAAATGTTATATAAAGCTTTTTGTTTTAACAATTTTTCCCAAGGAAAGATTTTAAAATATAAAATAGCATTTTAGATGTAAATCAGTCTCCAATTATGTCCTGAAGGTAAATCTCGCAGATTTTGGAGAAAACCAATGGGTAACATGTTTCCAGGAAACAGGAGAGGCAATTCTTGGTCAGAATGCCAATTATCTCGGAGAATTGAAGGACAAGGTGAGGTTTATTAGGTTTCTTAAATATATTTTAATTTTGCTTTTTGGACAGGAGCATCTGAATTTCTATTTTTCCTTTTTTTGGATTCTTTTACACTTCTTGCTTTTGAAGAAACGATCAACTTGCTGTTTTACACTAGCTTTCCATTCCCAAGGCACTGAGTGCTGAAAACTGAGCTCTTAGCTGAGAATATTTGCTTTTTAAAAACCACTATCGTTGAATGAGTGTTTTTGGCATTTCGAAGCTTTGTCCACATTTGTTCCTGCAGGTTTTAAAGACTTCAAATGTGCTAATTTATTTAAACAATTCGTCTGGTACATGGAAATTCTGCAAATAATAGTAAGCTGGTATGATAATGCAGCATTTCGAGACATTGCGGAAATTCTCTTGTACGAAAGGTGGTCTACTTCACAAAGTTAAGGCAGTAAGTCTTCCTGGGTCTTCTGGTTATTACTTGAACATCCCTTGCTGTTGAACATTCCTCAACTAATTAACTCAACACCATTTTGCGCTCTCTTAGCGTGTATTTTTTTTTGCTTCCTCCCATAATTTGGTGGATTATTGGTTACATTCTTTGACTCGTCAGATGCCATCGACATAGAGGGAAAATGCTGGTATTACTCAACGGCATACAGCATCAAAGAGAGAGGAGTTAATGTTTTGATCAATGACAAATTGAGTCAATTTCATCCAAACTTGATAAGTTGAACATATTTTATGATGATAATGATAAATGATTTCGTATCCTTTCTGATTTTTTTTCTGTCGGTAAGGAGTAGCCAGGGGCACAGATAAATATCTTGCTGGTGATCCCTGTGGCATGAACACCTGACAAATGGACATCCTACATACAAATGAACTCCCATAATATTGTTCAATTCAAAAATCCAATATATGTGCATGCTGTTCTTATAGATAGCCAAAGTTTACCTTCCATTTTTAGTAGTTCAGTTTAGTGTTAAAGTGTGGTGACAGGCCCTTCAGCCTACCAGTCTCCGCCAACCACCAATCGCCCTGTACACTAGTTCTATCCTACACTCCTGGGACAATTTACAGAAGCTAATTTATAGAAGCCAATGAACCTACATACCTGCAATGACTTTGGAATGTGAGAGGAAACCAGAGCACCTGGAGAAAACCACGCTGTCACAGGAAGATCGTACAAGCTCCGTACAGACACCATCTGTGGTCGAGATCAATCCCAGGTCTCTAGTGCTATAAGACAGCGAACTATCCCTGCACCACAGTACCACCCTAGTAGTTGTTCTTTCTCATCAATCTTATTACGTACTTTTGGTTCATTACAATACTGTCAAGGTGTGGTTACCATATTGAGCGATTTTTGTGCATTTTCTGATTTATGGGGTGAATCCATTCGTTACCCAAGGAAGGAGCATACAGTCTGATCGTAAAGTGTCAGCCACTTTCTTTCTGGCTTACTTTCATCTCCTGGGAGCAGCCCTCTCTAATCTTCTAAGTCCATGAAATCCAAACATGGCAAACCAGTGCAAATAAAACAATATTTCTAGCCTAGTCTTTTAAGGCTCTCTGTGTATACAAATGTGGACTGATGTCAGAGTGGATAATGTCCCCTCTGTGAAATGGTGTTCATTCTTAGTACCTCCTTTTTCAACTAACACCATAATTGTCTGGAGCCCAATTCTCTTCCCGCTGAATTCTTAAAAGCGAATAGTAAATGAAGATGGAGCACTGATAAAAGGACAGCTTTTAAAGAGTATATTCAAGGCAGTTCCATCAAAAGGTTCCTTGTCAACTTCTCTTTCCCTTTGGCTAATCGGTATAGTACTTCTGGCACTTAGTTTCAGCTCTTATTTTAACGGATTCTTACATTTTAACTTAGCATAGCTTGGGATTGAATTGCAGAGTAAATATTGTTCAAACTGTTGCAAAATCCCTGCACATATGTCCACTTCTGTTATACATAAAAGTGCTGGAGTAACTCAGTGGGCTAATCAGCATCTGTGAAGGGAATGGTTAAGTGGAGTATCAGATCTGAAGAATGGTGACGATCCAAAACTGCCTCCATAGATGCAGCTTGACTTACTCCAACATTTTGTATTTTGTTCGAGATTCCAGCGTTGGCACTTCCTTGTATCTTCACTTGTCTTAGTTTTGTTTGGAGATGCACTTCAACCAACCGATTCCGTGCCAACCAGCGATCCCTGCACGCTAACACTATCCAACGCATACTAGGGACAATTAACAATTTTTATCAAGCCAATTAACCTAAACCTGTACCTCTGAAGTGTGGGAGAAAACCAGAGCTCCCGGAGAGAATCCGCGCAGGTCATGGGGCGAATGTACAAACTGTACAGACAGCGCCCGTAGTCGGGAATTAACCCGGGACTCTGACGCTGTAAGGTAGCAACTCTACCGCTGAGCCACCGTGCCGCCCAACTTGTATTGTTATTTTTATGTGTACTGTCTATTTGTGATATTCCACCCCCCACCTTGTGCCTTTTCATTTGGGTATAGAAAGAGATGTAAGAGGTCAGAAAAGATTCAAGAGGGGAAAACAGCTATTGATCTCAAATTGGCATTGGTCGCCAACCGAGTTAAACTGGAAGTACATTTTATGTGGGTAAAGTTTTCCAGTTATATAACGCATTTCCTTCATTTATTTGAACAATTTGGAAAAAATATTCAGTAGTGTTTTCTGGCATTCATGCAAATAGTTGAATATTTATTTTAGCTAGGTGGCATTACTGTGGAATAACGGGTGTCAGTGTGATCTTGAGTTATAGTTTCTGCATTCAGCGCTCATGCTCGTATAAATACAAAACCAACGAGGCAGAAATGACAAGGTAATAAATAAAACATAATTAAAGTGAAATATGATTGTAGTGGGTGCAGGAGAAGCATATCCAGCTGCTTGGTGATATTATTCTGGTTTGGGGCTGGGGTTAGTCTTTATCACAATGCATTAAAAATTAACGAGGATGGCTGGCCCTTGTAGATTCCCACTGTTTTTTGAATAGATCGAGAGAGGATTTGCAAGATGTACCTGGTCTGTCGTTTCCTGTCCCCTCTTTCCCAGTACTCTGGAGTCTGTAGAAACATCCTCAAAATATTCAAAGCTCATGGTGATGAAACTTAATCAACATGCTCAAAATCTTCTAAAATATGGGTCATTTGGTTACCTTTCTGCCCAACATCCAGGATTGTATTTGTTATGTGAAGTTGCATTTTTTTTATTTTATTTTTTTTTGGATCGTCAGCATTTTGAACATTTCATGATTTAATTGTGCTATACTTAAAAAATGTCTCCGCAGAATGAACAAGCCTTTGAAGAAATTTTCCAGGGTGCAAACTTCCGGTCCTACATCTGCAGAATCCGTGTCAAACTTGAAACCTACAATGTAAGTGTCTTAATCTAGAGTCTGGTTTAAATAATATTGATTTTTTTTTTCAATAAGATGTACTATTGGCAGGGTGAAAAAATAGCAGTAAAGGAGTCCTGTAATGCTAACGTCTGATGATTTAACTTCCCAGTTGAGTTTACAAGCATTTGACATGGAGATGATTGTGACACTGTATCGATTGGAATCAACTTAACAATAATTCATTAATTTTGTACCTTGTGAATTTTGTGCATCTGTTCCCGGGATGGAAATGTCGAAGACTAGTGGGTATAGCTTTTTGGGGTGGGGGGTGTGTTTAAGGTGTACGGGGTATGTTTTGTTTTATAGAAAGTGGTGAGTGCCTGGAATATGCTGCCATGGGTGTTGGTGGACTTGGATATGATAGTGGCATCTAGGTAGGCGCCTGGATATGGAAGGATTAGAATTATGCGCAGGCGGATGAGATTAGTTTAACTTGGCATCATGTTCGGCACAGAGATTGTGGGTCAAAGAGCCTGTTCTAGGTTACATTTCTGCTTAATACCCCTAGTTCCACAGTTGGGTATCATGGAGAGAGTGCATGCTCAACTCGACTCCATTGATTGTTCCTTTAAAGTCTGACATGTAACAATTTCCCAAATTATTTGACCATCCCATTGCTAAGATCTTCCACAAGCCCTCTAAACCAAACTAGGTCTGTTCAATATTGTGATTTTTACATTAATTCCCAGTTCTTATGTCCTTCTGATTTTGTTGAAGATTACTCTGCAGGGTCAGTCCATCATTCATGTCTGATATCCTTTCACTTTTAACAAATAACTATTGGGGAAGTAAATGGAGACTCTGTTATTACTCAAGCCTGTTCCTCTGTTCAAGTGTGAGTAGATTGATTGTCCATCTCGCGTCCATTCTTCTGCCTTGATGCGTTTAGAAATGCAGCATGACCCTTCCATGAGTCCACGACAACCATCGATCACCAGTTCACTCTTGTTCTACGTTATCTCATCCGCTCCCCACCCACTAGGGACAATTTACAGAGGCCTACAATTAACCTACAAACCCACACGTTTTTGAGAAGTGGGGGAAAACCAGAGCACCCAACGGAAACTCGCACATTCGCGGAGAATGTACAAACTCCACACAGACAGCACCTGAGGTTAGGATTGACCCAGGGTCTATCGCTGAGACACAGCTGCTCTACCAGCTGCATCACTGTGCCGCCCTTATGAGAATTCCCATATCAGTAATTCCCTTGGTTTGCATGTACCCTATGCTGCATTCATAAATCTCCAGATAAAAGGTTCATAATCCTCTGTGGTTTGGAAAAAAAAAAGCTAATCAAAATCCTAAATAGTTTTAACTTAGCTCTGAGTATGCACCCTCCTCCAGCAAGAGGATATGGCATTGAGCAGCAACTCTGTCTAGACGCTCACAACCTCGAGATGATCATTCTTTGAAATAGAATAAATTCCTCCCATTCCTCTCCCTTTCATAGTTTGATGTGTTCGAAAAGGTAACTTCTGATATGATGCGATTTGAAAAGACCGTTTTCAGCACAAGATATTAACTATGGAAGTAGCTCTGAAAAGAAATCTTCACCATTGTGCAATTTTTTTTTTTGCCAACTGCAGTTTCCACCACCTGCTGGGAAATCTATGCATCTGCTGGATTGCATTAACTTTGCTGGAGAGTCCTGCTGAATGTTTAGTGTCAGCAACTGTCCTTGAAATTGTTGCTAGCATATGTTAACCAAAAGACCGAGATGGATCTCAGTGAATCTTGAATATTTAAAGGGAAGAGGCGGTGAGCCCAGTAAGATCCGAGACTCGGAGCACAAGATCAGCTGTTTAGAGCTGAGAAATTTCTTCTGTCCCTTTAGCATACAGGGCAGTAGTTACTCAATCATGAATATGTATATGCAATCAAAAGTATTGCCTAATATCAAGGGAACGGATTTTGGAAATGGAGCAGGAAAGAAGTGTTGAGATATAAGATCAACCATGTATATGTATATGTATAACCATAGGAGGCTCAAAATCGCTCCCTCTCCACTACCTTGGTCAAAATGAAATGTAGGAAAATAGTCTGAAGAAAGGTCTCGACCCGAAACGTCGCCTATTTCCTTTGCTCCATAGATGTTGTCTCACCCGCTGAGTTTCTCCAGCATTTTTGTCTACCTAGGAAAATAGACTTGTCATATTTGATCTCAAATATTGAGCAGTTGAATTAAAAGTTGAGATTCTACAATCTGTTTTCCACTCTACCCTCAAACTTTTGTTTATGGCTGTTCCTCCTCATCTTTTATCTTCTCGCTGTGTTAATTGTATTGATTTTTCAATCTTTGTACAGTGTCTTTTTGCAGTCCATCTAGATGTTGCTGCCTCTTCCAGGTTTTGTTCTTGCTTGTTCTGATAATGATTTGTTTTATGTTGTTCTTGCTAGTTCTGATAATGATTTGTTTTATGTTGTGCTACTCTCTGCACCCCTGCCTACATTGTCGCCACCAGTTTATCACCTCCAGGTTCCCGCCATTGGTCACAGGATAATATTCGGGCTTTTATCCTTGATTTATTCTTGTTTGGATTTCATGTTTTTCATCCTGTGTCCATAATGTTAATACATACCCAGGTTAACGGACAGTCGGTAACATAGTGAGCAGTCAAGCTAAGACTAAGACTGTAATTGTGCCTTTCTCGTTTTATTGTGCCCCCGAATGTTCATCCTGACATTAAAAGGTGCCACCATGGTAAGCTATAAAGCTCTAACTCCCAAAAGCTTATTGAATAGTTGCAAGCCAACAACATGCCTTTAATAACTACTGTGTAGATGATATGTGTATACACCTTTAATTGATAGTAACGATGTCCATGCTAACCACTCCCCCACCAGTTAGTATAATTGTAACCCACACGCCCCTAGCTCTCTCTTTAGTGATCGTGACAGACCACGTACAGCCAGGGCTATATATAATGTATGCTTAATAAAGTAGTGAAGACTTTAAGGTGTCTGTGTACCTTCTCTACATGGTGTCAGAAGTGGGATAGGCGGCAACGTTCCAACAATCCTTTAGTACTGCGGACCGCGCGTTCGGCCAGTCCATTGCTCTGCGGGTGTAATGACGAAGGTTCCATCGTTCGGCAAAAAGGCGGAACTCGGCACTGGCTGCCGTTGTCCGACTGCAGGCTGGCCGGAGACCTGAAGGTGGCAAAGTGGTGGCGCAACTTCTCGATGACCGCGAAGGAAGAGAGGGAGTGGAGCTGGTCAACTTTAAACCAGCTGGAGTAAGAGTCGACAAGCACCGGGAAGTGCTTTCCCTGCCACTCGAAGATGTCGGTTGCTAGCGCAGACCATGGCAGGTCAGCAGCTGGCTGCTACAGGAGCGGCTGCCGCTGTTGCTGTGGAGCGAGGCTGTTGCAGGTAGGGCACGCGGAGACCCTATCCCGGAAGTAGCTAGGCATGTCAGGCCAGAAAAACTAGCTCTGAGCGATGGAAATGGTCGCTTCGGCCCCGGGATGGCCACGATGGGCAGTTTCAAAGTATTGTTCTCGTAGTGCTGCGGGCACCACCACCTTGTGCCCCTTCACAATCACACCATCACGCAGCACCAACTCGTCACGAACCAAGAAGTAAGGCACCGCTGCGGCCGGCAGGGAAGAACGGCGGTCTGGTCAACCCTGCTTGATGATCGCGGCCAGCTGCTGTAGCGAAGCGTCTGCTGCCGTGTGCTTGGCCAGGGACTTCAACTGACCGGAGGGCACGAAGTTAACGTTTAGGACTATCAGATCGGACGTCTCGTACGGATGTCAGGTTGTGGATGAGAGAGGCGCCCGAGACAGCGTGTCTGCGACAAACATGTCCTTGCGCTTGCGATAAACCACTGTGAAAGTGAAGCGTTGTAGCTGGAGCATCATGCGCTGGAGCTGGGAGGAGGCCATGTGTATCGTGTTGTTGAGGATGGTGACCAGAGGCTGGTGGTCCGTCTCGACAGTGAAGCAGTTGCCCAGGATATAGTCTTTGAATTTGGAGCAGGCAAAGACAACCGCCAGCAGCTCTTTCTCAATCTGGGCATAGTGTTGTTCAGCGGTCGTCATTGTGCGGGATGCGTAGGACACAGGCAGTTGCACCCCGTCATGGATCTGCAGGCAGGCGGCCCCGAGGCCAAACTTAGATGCATCACATGTGAGAACGATGGGGCGCTGGAGGTCAAAGTACTTCAGCGTTGGCATGCTGATCAGCTTAGATTTGAGGGTGTCAAATGCTCGCTGGTGTTGCAGGAACCAGGCCCAGGCAGTGTCCTTTTTCACCAGATCCCGCAGAGGGACACTCAGTTCGCTCAGGTCGGGGATGAACATTCCCAGGTAGTTGACCATGCCCAAGAAGCGCTGCAGGCCAGGCATGTCAGTAGGTGCAGGCATCTCGGATATTGCGGCCGTCTTCTGCGGGTCGGGCTTCAGCCCCGATGCTGTGAAGACATGCCCCATGTAGATCACCTCAGGGACCCGGAATCGGCACTTCTTCGGGTTGAGCTTCAGGTTGACATCCCGGGCACGCTGCAGCACCTGGCGAAGGTGGTGGTCGTGCTCAGCGACATTCTTCCCATAAACCAGGATGTCGTCGACAATGATGGCACACGGAAGTCCAGCAAACAGTTGTTCCATGGTCCTTTGGAACACCTCGCTGGCAGAGTTGATCCCAAACGGCATGCGGAGGAAGCGATACCTGCCGAAGGACGTGCTGAAGGTCGTCGGGTGTGAGGATCGCTCGTCTAGAGGTATCTGCCAGAACGAACTCTTGGCATCAAGAACCGAGAACACGGTGGCAGGGCCGACCTGTGCAGCAACATCCTCCACCGTCCGCATGGGATAGTGCGGGCGCCTGATGGCCAAGTTCAAGTCCTTAGGGTTGATGCAGATCCGTATTTCGCTCTTGTCTTTCTTCGCAGTGACAACCATAGTAGAAACCCACCGGGTGGAGTCCGTTACTGGCTTCAGGATGCCCGTGGCCACCATCTCACAAAGAGCAGACTCGACCTTGCCCCTCATGGCAAAGGACACACGGTGCGGGGGGCGGACGACCGGCGTGATGTCGGGATTGAGGGCAATCCTGTAGCTGCAGGGCAACTTCCCCAGCTTCGAGTCAAATCGGTCCGGGAATTCGGCCAGCGGGTTCAGGGGTGCCTCTACCAGGTGGACATCACTGTGGAAGCTCACCAATCCGAGGTCCTGGCAGGCCTCCACGCCGAGCAGGGGGTCACATTTACCGTCTAGCAGGAAGAAAGAGAGGGGCCGAGAGGTCTTCAGCACCTTGCAGTGGAGAGTGGCCCTCCCCACAGGAACAAGTACGCCACCCCCATAGGCACACAAAACAGCACTGTCTGTGGAAACGGGCTCATTATTTCTTATCTTCCTGAACAGGCTTGTTGACATAACATTAGCAGCAGCCCCCGTATCCATCTTAGCAGAAAAGGCCATGCCATTCACCGTGACTCGGATGGTCGGGTCCGTTATCAGAGCAGCTGCACCTCGCAAGGAAAACACATTCAGCTCGCTCTGAGAAGAGTCGGGGTCAGACGGGGGAAGATCATCGTGCTGGAGATGGGAACCAGACGCTGTATCATCACGTGTCAGGTAGCGAGACGGTTTCTGATGTGGCTGTGCAGGGTTCCCACGGGAACGGCATGCTGCCGAGAAGTGGTTGGGCTTGTTGCAGAAATTGCAGGTTTTCCCCAACGCCAGGCAGACATTAAAACGGTGTGAGACAAAGTTACAATTTGGACATCGTTGAGGCGGTATGAAGCCCTGCAGTGGTCTTACCCTCTGTCGCCGGGGAGCATTGTACTGGGGACCAGCGAGACTGGCTGTGTGGACCACAGGGTCAGGTACAGCGGAGGAGACGGCCTCAGCTAAACGAGAGGCATGCAGCGCCTCATCGAATGTCAGATCAGGCTTACGCAGCAGCTCAGAGCGCAGCTTATCATCCCGTAGACCAAAGACCAAGATGTCACGGGTCAAAGTATCAGGGGTCAGAACATGCAGGTCACATCGGCGAGCCAGTTGGCGCAGCGCGGCCACAAAATTGTCAATAGATTCTCCAGGGTTCTGGCGTCTGGAGAACAGTTTGAAACGCTCTAAGATGTGGTTGGTGGGAAGGTCACACATCGCCGTAAATTTAGCAAGCAGACAAACCGCGCCCTGGATACTCTCACCCTGTCCATAGATGAACGACTCCGAACACTCGAGCGCTTCGGGACCAGCTAGATTAAGCAGCAGGGAAGCCTTGACAGCGGGGGCCACAGCAGGGTGGGCGATGGTAACATAATGCTCAAAGTCCCGTCGGAACACACTCCAGCGATGAGTGATATCTGCATCAAAGACTAGGATGTCAGGTTTACGACAGGCAGAAGCCATCACGGCACAGGGAGGGGGTACTGGGACTAAGAAAATAAAACGCGATAGACTGGAGACGCAGAAAGAAGCACTTCTGACGCCATGTAGAGAAGGTACACAGACACCTTAAAGTCTTCACTACTTTATTAAGCATACATTATATATAGCCCTGGCTGTACGTGGTCTGTCACGATCACTATCCCGCTCCGACATCTACCTGGCCCTGCTGAACCTCCGCAACATCTCCTGCGACCATGCCCTGGGCTCCCCGGCTCAGCGACTCATGTCCCGAGTCACGAGGCCCACGGTCCCGGTGTCTCAGCAGTCCCTGTCTCCCCTCTGTCTTTAAACCTGCCTTGGTCCGGAAACGCATTGCCAAAAAACAAAGTATCCAGAAGCGTCCCACGACAGGTCCTGCCGTGTCCTCCGCCCTCTTCTCCCCGGCCAGGTCGTCCGTATGAGGTCCTCTTCTGGCCATTCCAAGCTGGCCGTGGTCGTTGGTTCTGCCGGTTCCCCTCGTTCGTACCTTGTCAACCACGACGGAAGGGTGTATCGCCGGTCCCGCCAGCATCTCCGGCTCGTGAACGAGCCTCTCCCTCCCCCGGCGGCTCCGTATGCCCCCCCGCTGCCACTGTCGCGGCCCTGTGCTTTGCCCGTTCCTCTGGGGCCAACCTCCCCTCTTCCTCCTCCTGTCCGCCTCCCGGCTGCGGTCCCGCTTTCTCCGGCTTCCTCGCCCTTCTCTTCGCCGTCCCCCCCCCCCCCCCCCCCCCCCCCCCCCCCCCCCCCGATGCCTTCGTCGCCAAAGGGTTCTCCTGTCCGTAGCCCCCACCATGCCCCGGCATCCCCGCTTGTTCCCGTCGGGGAAGGAGGTGATGGCGAGGTGCGGACCCGGTCTGGTCGCCTGGTCAGGCCGCCGGTCCGTTACGGCGATTACGTGTGATCCTGTATTCCCGTGCTTTACTGTTTGCATTCACCCTAGCGCATGAGACGTGGTCGCCCTGTCACTCACTGTTTGTTTTGGTAGAGGAAGGATGTAGATGATATGTGTATACACCTTTAATTGATAGTAACGATGTCCATGCTAACCACTGCCCCACCAGTTAGTATAATTGTAACCCACACGCCCCTAGCTCTCTCTCTCTAGTGATCGTGACAGACCACGTACAGCCAGGGCTATATATAATGTATGCTTAACAAAGTAGTGAAGACTTTAAGGTGTCTGTGTACCTTCTCTACATACTGTGAAATATCACTTTCTCCAAGTGCAGCAAAACGGCGCAGCGGTAGAGTTGCTGCCTTACAGCGGCAGAGATCTAGGCTCCTTCCTGACTAGGGAGGCTCTGTGTGTAGTTTGCACGTTCTCCATGTTACCACATGGGTTTTCTCCAGATGCTCCTGTTTCCTCCCATACTCCAAAGACGTGCAGATTTGTAGATAGACCCAAAAAGCTGGAGTAACTCAGCGGGAGCATCTCTGGAGAGAAGGAATGGGTGACGTTTTGGGTTGAGACCCTTCTTCAGAGCAGTAGGTTCCTTGGCTTCTGTAAATTGTCCCCAGTATATAGGATGGGACTAGTGTACGGCGCGGACTCGGTGCACCGAAGGGCCTGTGTCCGCGTGGTATCTCTGAAGTAATGTCTAAAACACATCAAATGGCAGTTCATCTTCGTGGAAGCTACCTGGTGAGCTTGCACTAACTCAACTTTGATAAAAATGAATTTGCAGGGTGCTCACTATAAAACACCTTGAACAAACCAAAAGGTAGGCAACTAACTTAAATAAGATTATTAAAATATATAATATCCCATCAAAATTAATTAGGATGCAGTATGAGTTTTTAATCCCACGTGGGATGTTGCCAATGCCATGATATATGAAGAAAAATGTTTTTTTACTGTCTTCAAACAATGCAGTCAATTTTAGAATGTACTCTGATTGTAATGCACAAAAGCAGGGTTCCAGGTTATGTTACTTTACTTTCCATCCTTTAAATTAATGGCTGCTCCTCGGCTCTCCAAATGCACTTGATGAATCAAAGCATTTTTTTCACAATTCTGTCAGATCCTATAATGTGCCAATTCTTAAGTGCATCCATATCCCAAATGACTCTCTTGGGCTAAGCCCATTAATTTGGGACCTTGTTGTTTAATTCAGAGCTTGGCTTTCTATACCAGATCTCTTAAATCAATGTCCTTTACGGTGTTTGAAATGTTGCCTGCTTTGTGTTCTGCCCTACATGGTAAGCTGCTCTGGAAGGTTAGATTGCTTGGCATCTAGGGAGAACTCGTGAATTGGATACATAATTTGCTTGATGGGAAGAATAGAGGGTGATGGTGAAAGGTTGTTCTTCAGACCAGAGGTCTGTGACAGAGTGTGTCTTGTGAGCTTATCATTTGTCATCTATGTCATTCGACTTGAATGATAACATAAAAGGCATAGTTAATAAGACACTAAAATAGATGGTATCATAGACAGCGATGAAAGCTATCAAGTATTACAGCAGGTTCTTGAGCTGAGTAACTGGGCCTCGGTCGGAATGGCAAATGGAGATTATTTCAAAGTGAGAAGTATTGCATTTTGAGGTCAAACTAGGGCAGGACTGATCGGTGGGGCCCTGGGTGGTGCTGTAGAATGGAGTGACCTGGAAACATGTGTACATAGTTCCCTGAAAGTGGTATCACAGATAGACTGGGTGGTGAAGTAGGCATTTGGGACCCTGACCTTCATCAATCGGGGCACTGAGTGTAGCTGTTGGGATGTTATGTTGCAGTTTGAGTGAAATGTTGGTAAAGCCGCATTAGGAGTGTTGTGTTTTGTTTTGGTGACCCTGCTATAGGAGCAATGCCGATACGAGGCTGTAAAGAAGGCAGAAAACATTTGAGGATGTTGTCTGGACCTGAGGGCATAAATTATTGGGAGAGATTGAGCAGCCAAATATTTGATTCCTTGGAGCGTATGAGACCAATGGGTGACTATGGAGAGGTGTATAAAATCATGAAGAGTATAATCAGAGTAAATGCACATGGTCTTTTTTGTGGGGTTGGGTAATTAAGAACGAAAAGCATGGGTTGATGTGATGGGGGAAACATTTAATATGAACCTGAGGGGCAATGCTTTCACACAGAAGGTGTTGCGTATATGGAAAGGGCTGCCAGAGCAAGTATTGAGGCATGGATAATAACATTTAAGACATTTGGGCAAAAACAGTGCATTCAGAAAGTATTCAGACCCCTTCACTTTTTCCACATTTTATTACGTTGCAGCCTTATTCTAAAAATGGATTATATTCATTTTTTTATCATCAATCTACACACAATACCCATATTAAAAAAGTGAAAGCAGGTGTTCAGACATTTTTGCAAATTAATTAAAAAGAAATAACTGAAATATCACATTTACATAAGTATTCAGACCCTTTACTCAGTACATTGTTGAGGCACCTTTGGCAGCGATTACAGCCACAAGTCTTCTTGGGAATGACGCAACAAGCTTGGCACACCTGTATTTGGGTAAGAATCTCCCATTATTCTCTGCAGATCCTCTCAAGCTGTGTCAGGTTGGATGGGGAGCGTCGATGCACAGCTATTTTCAGGTCCCTCCAGAGATATTCGATCGGGTTCAAGTTAGGGCTCTGGCCGGGCCACTCAAGGACATTCACAGACTTGCCACGAAGCCACTCCTGCGTTATCTTGGCTGTGTGCTTAGGGTCGTTGTCCAGTTGGAAGGTGAACCTCCACCCCAGACTGAGGTCCAGAACGCTCTGGAGCAGGTTTTCATCAAGGATCTCCCCTGTACTTTGCTCCGTTCATCTTTCCCTCAATCCTGACTAGTCTCCCAGTTCCTGCCGCTTAAAAACATCCCCACAGCATGATGCTGCCACCACCATGCTTCATCGTAGGTATGGTATTGGCCAGATGATGAGCAGTGCCTGGTTTCCTCCAGACGTGACGCTTGGCATTCAGGCCAAAGAGTTAAATCTTGGTTTCATCAGACCAAAGAATCTTGTATCTCATGCCTTTTGGCAAGTTCCAAGCAGGCTGTCATAGAAACATAGAAATTAGGCGCAGGAGTAGGCCATTCGGCCCTTCGAGCCTGCACCGCCATTCAATATGATCATGGCTGATCATCCAACTCAGTATCCCGTACCTGCTTCTCTCCATACCCTCTGATCCCCCTAGCCACAAGGGCCACATCAAACTCCCTCTTAAATATAGCCAATGAACTGGCCTCCACTACCCTCTGTGGCAGAGAGTTCCAGAGACCCACCACTCTCTGTGTGAAAAAAGTCCTTCTCATCTCGGTCCTAAAGGATTTCCACCTTATCCTTAAGCTGTGACTCCTTGTCCTGGACCTCCCCAACATCGGGAACAATCTTCCTGCATCTAGCCTGTCCAACCCCTTAAGAATTTTGTACGTTTCTATAAGATTCCCTCTCAATCTCCTAAATTCTAGAGAGTATAAACCAAGTATCCAGTCTTTCTTCATAAGACAGTCCTGACATCCCAGGAATAAGTCTGGCGAACCTTCTCTGCACTCCCTCTATGGCAATAATGTCCTTCCTCAGATTTGGAGACCAGAACTGTACGCAATACTCCAGGTGTGGTCTCACCAAGACCCTATACAACTGAAGTAGAACCTCCCTGCTCCTATACTCAAATCCTTTTGCTATGAAAGCTAACATACCATTCGCTTTCTTCACTGCCTGCTGCACCTGCATGCCTACTTTCAATGACTGGTGTCCAGGTCGTGCTGCATCTCCCCTTTTCCTAATGGGCCACCATTTAGATAATAGTCTGCTTTCCTGTTTTTCCCACCAAAGTGGATAACCTCACATTTATCCACATTATACTGCATCTGCCAAACATTTGCCCACTCACCCAGCCTATCCAAGTCACCTTGCAGTCTCCTAGCATCCTCCTCACAGCTAACATTGCCCCCCAGCTTAGTGTCATCCGCAAACTTGGAGATATTGCTTTCAATTCTCTCATCCAGATCATTAATGTATATTGTAAATAACTGGGGTCCCAGCACGGACCCTTGCGGTACCCCACTAGTTACTGCCTGCCATTGTGAAAAGGACCCGTTTACTCCTACTCTTTGCTTCCTGTTTGCCAGCCAGTTCTCTATCCACATCAATACTGAACCCCCAATGCCGTATGCTTTAAGTTTGTGTACTAATCTCTTATGTGGGACCTTGTCGAAAGCCTTCTGGAAGTCCAGGTACACCACATCTACTGGTTCTCCCCTATCCACGCTACTAGTTACATCCTCGAAAAATTCCACAAGATTCGTCAGACATGATTTACCTTTCGTAAATCCATGCTGACTTTGTCCAATGATTTCACCACTTTCCAAATGTGCTGCTATCCCATCTTTAATAACTGATTCTAGCAGTTTCCCCACTACCGATGTTAGACTAACTGGTCTGTAATTCCCCGTTTTCTCCCTCCCTCCTTTCTTAAAAAGAGGGGTTACGTATGCTACCCACCAATCCTCAGGAACTACTCCAGAATCTAAAGGGTTTTGAAAGATTATCACTAATGCATCCACTGTCATGTGCCTTTTACTCTGGAGTGGCCTTCGTCTGGCCACTATCATAAAGGCCTGATTGGTGGAGTGCTGCAGATGTAGTTGTCCATCTGGGAGGTGTTCCTATCTCCACAGAGAAACTCTGGAGCTCTGTCAGAGTGACCATCGGGTTCTTGGTCACCTCCCTGAACAAGGCCCTTCTCACCCGATTGTTCAGTTTGGCCAGGCGGCCAGTTCGATGAAGAATCCTGGTGGTTCAAAAGTTCTTCTATTTAAGAATGACGGAGGCCACTGTGCTCTTCGGCACCTGCAATGCTGCCGAAATTGTTTTATACCCTTCCCCAGATCTGTGTCTCGACACAATCCTGTCTCGGAAGTCTACAGACAATTCCTTTGTCTTCATGACTTGGTTTTTGCCCTGACATGAACTGTCAACTGTGGGACCTTATATAGACAGGTGTGTGCCTTTCCAAATCATGTACAATCAATTTAATTTACCACAGGTGGACTCCAATCAAGTTGTAGATGATAATCAATGGAAACAGGATGAACCTAAGCTCAATTTTTAGTGTCATAGCAAAGGGTCTGAATACTTATGTAAATGTGATAATTCTGTTATTTATTTCTAATTACCTTGCAAACATTTCTAAACACCTGTTTTTGCTTTTTCATTCTGGGTAGTGTGTGTAGATTGATGATAAAATAAATGAATTTAATCCATTTTAAAATAAGGCTGTAACGTAAAAAATGTGGAAAATGTGAAGGTCCAAATACACTCTGAATACACTGTACATAGATTCCAAGGGCTTAGAGGGTAATTGGGACTAGCTTATATAGGCACCTTGGGCAGCATGGACTACTGTTTCCGAGCTGCATGGGCTTCCTTTCCTCTTACCTTTTCCCTTGCCTTCCTGTAGTCTTCACTATAATCCATGCCTTTTAAGAACAAGATTGTTTCTCTAATGCCTTTCTAACTAGTCCCTCAGCTTCCAGCTCCATACAGCACAACTCATTCTGAATGCTGCTACCATCCACATCTTTATTCACTTTGAGCCCTACATTACAGCTCATTTATTCATATTTCAGTTTCAGAATATTTTTATTTTACTTCCAAATCCCTTTGAGGTCTCAATGTAACATGTCTGTTTTAGCCAAGGTCTATGCCTCTACTAACTTTTCTGATCAACTAGTTTTCCTATCCTTGGATCGACCCTCTTTAATCTCTGTGCATACGTGGAACTGCAGATGCTGGATTGCAAATCAAGGACGCGCTGTGCTGGAATAACTCGGTAGGCAAGACAGTATCTCTGGAGAACATGGATCTGATGAAGGTACTGAGCTGAAACGTCACCTATCCATGGTCTCCAGAGATGCTGCTTGACCTGCTGAGTTACTCCAGCACTTTGTGTAAACGAGCATCTGCTGTTCCTTGTGTTCACATTGTACTGTTGTACTGTGAAATCTCCTCATGGTATACCTACTGTGAAGAAGTTCTCCTCTCTCAGATGGAAGTGTTGTGAGAGCCCCCCTTACTGTTTCCATTCGGTGATTATTGCTGCTCTCCTCCACGACTGAACCGGGTTTGCTACCACAGCCATATGTTCAACCACCATCTCCTGCCTCGTCGCTTCGATGATTTCTGAATATTCAGACAACAGATTATCAATCTGTTCGAGCGTCTCGACCTGAAACGTAACCTGTCCATTCCTTCCACAGATACTGCCTGACCCATTGAGTTCTTCCAGCACTTTTTTAACTCGAGTCTCATAGGTTATCAGTGTTTTACAGCAATCCTATCTGAGCATGCACGCAATTCTTTGCATGTTGCAAGTAGTTTATGTGCGTGTGTATCACTTTACATCAACAGCTCAGAAGTTTTTGTAGTATGTAGTACAGAACACATTTGATGGGCCGAATGGCCTAATTCTGCTCCTAGAACACATGAACATAATAATTCCAAGGAATTTGAAAATGTTTAACAAATAAAACAATTTTTATTCATATTGATATAAATATATAAAATATAAATACAAAAATATATATTTTTTAATTGTTTTATTTGATAAAACTTTTTAAATTCTTATGTATCTCTCCAAAGTATTAATTATTCATTGCTGTAAATCTTGTCTGGCAATGGTAGGTCCCGCTGAATGAATCTTTACCAAGAACCCTAATAAGAAACCATGTCTTCAAGCCAGACTTTAACCTCCCTCTCTGGCCATTCATTTACCATTGTTCTCCACTACAACTTAGTAAAAAAAAAAAATCCTGTGTTTTATTTAGTGTGTGCTGTCATAAAAGAATCCTGGAGGCTTGTATAGAGCAATACACAATGTAAGATTGCTTGACATAAGGGTTTAAATTTGGACCAGTCGTACTGGCGAAACAAGGACAAGAATGGCTTTAATATTTTAAGGATAAGGGGGAAGTCTTTTAAGACCGAGATGAGAAAAACATTTTTCACACAGAGAGTGGTGAATCTGTGGAATTCTCTGCCACAGAAGGTAGTTGAGGCCAGTTCATTGGCTATATTTAAGAGGGAGTTAGATGTGGCCCTTGTGGCTAAAGGGATCAGGGGGTATGGAGAGAAGGCAGGTACGAGATACCGAGTTGGATGATCAGCCATAATCATATTGAGTGGCGGTGCAGGCTCGAAGGGCCGAATGGCCTACTCTTGCACCTATTTTCTATGTTTCTATTTGGTGAGAAACTGCTGGTGGTTATTATATAAAACGGGTCCTACGGTCCAAAAGTCCATGCTGACTAGTGATCACCTGTACACTAGTTCTATCCTACACACACTAGAGACAATTTACAGAAGCCATCCAGCCTAGAAACCTGCATGTCTTTAGAGTGTGGGAGGAAACCAGAGCACTCGGAGAAATGCATCCGAACGAAAGTCCGATAAAGCTGCTCCTTGACTTCCTGTCCCTTATACTCGCGCCCTGTTACAGCCTGAATATGGCAAATGGTGGTGGAGGCATGAGCTTGGTTCCTGTTCCCACCAGAAACCCTGTTCAGAAAGTTGACTGACGGCATTAATTGCACCTGACTTTACAATGTTTGAAGGAGACGAGTCTTTCACACAGGCTAGTAATTTGTGAATCTAGCAGAGCCTGAACCTTTAAGGAATAAGTCTATTCATAAGTATTGAAGCTACAAGTGTTTGGGGTAAGTCATGACTTTGGACAACTTGTTAAAGTGCAGCAATTTACTGGAACATTTTACATCAGCAGCCATTCTTTAGAAGTAGATTGAGTGAGACAAAACACCGCCTCTTGTTATCTTTTATGTGCATTAAGAAGATTTTATTGCAAGTTGAACAACTGGAGGTGATCTATGATAATAAGGCAATGAGAGCAAGTCTGTGATATAGATTTTAATTGTTTCTGGTTCGTATTTGCAGGATGAATCTCGCATCAAAGCGACAATGATGGATGTGAAACCAGTGGACCATAAGGAGTACAGCAAGAGGCTGATAATGAATATTAGGAAACATGCAGCTACATAAGCTTACTGAATGCTGAGTAGATGTGAAGAATGAGCGCCAGTGGAAACCGGGTGCTTCAGATATTCAATTAAATATACTTTCTTTCGTGCTTTGAAAATGGAAGACTATTTTAATTTGGGATTGGTTGCAGAATTCTGCGTTTCCAGAATGACAGTAGAATTGCTAGCAATGTGATTTATAGAACTAGAGGTGCCGAATTCTGATCAACTTGTGCTAGATGATGAGACGGAATTTGCATCTGTGTAAATAGGTTTTCCTACCGTGGTATAGTTAACCTATGCAGGATGGACAATAAAGCCATATTATTATCCCCTCCACTCACCTCCTTCCACTTTCATACTTGCACAACTTATTTCAGTTCAGCTCTGTAATAAACATTGATGATAAACTCAAGAGATTGAAGTGTTTTTGTTTGAATGGTCTCATTTCGAAACAACGATTTGTTGATGAAAATGATGTACAACAGCCGATTTTGTAATGTTTGCTGTTGACGTCTTGCGGCATCAAAAATATGTTTTCTCTTCAACTTGTTTTTTCCTACTCAATCTTCCTGTGGTCTCCTGTTTATTCAGCTTTATTTTCTCTGTTATCAGTGGCTCAGTGAGTCAGAAAGTCGTGTTTATGAGTCCGCTCGAGAAACCTGAACAAATAATCAGATTTCCAGTCCAGTGCCATGCTGGGAGAGTGTTTCGCTGTATGTTAGAGACTGATCGCTGCCATTTGATAGTGGGGGCAGTGTGAGGGGTTTATCTGCCACGAGTCTTGACCTACTTCAAGTATTGAAGTGTATAAAATTACAAAAGGCACAGATAGGGTAGGCAGCCAGAGCCTTTTGCCCAGGATTGAAATAATAAAAGAGGGCATAGCTATATGGTGAGAGGTACAAACTTTAAAGATGTGTGGGTCATTTACAGAGTTGTGGGTGCCTGGAAATTGCTGCCGGGGGTAGTGGTGGAGGCAGACATGATGGTGGTATTTTAGAGACTAGCTGCATGGTTATGCAAGGAGTGGAGGGATATGGAGTTCTCTGTGCCGTATTCCATGCGCCTTTACCTCTTTCATTGCCTCCCTACCTCAAATGTGGCTTTGCTTCAGATTCAATTAAGGCATTGATATAATATCTGAGCTGATTGCATTTAATCCGTTTATCCAGGCGGCTTGATGTTAAGACTAATGCTTGATCTTGTCTCATGATTGGGTAGCTTATATCCTTACTTGAATCTATCCAAGGAATAATAAGCGTTGCAAGGTAGACTTGGGTCCAGTGCCACTTGCGATCCACCTTCTGGGATTGATGTGCCTACTCTTGTATCTAAGCAATTCTGACCTGAGTTGTACAGACTAGATGTTACTATTTCTTGGTTAATCTGCTCGTAAAGATGTTCAAATCCTTCCAAGATATCAGATTTCGTACAAGTGGGTAGATGCACATTCTCTTAGCCAGATTAGGTGAATCGAGGACCAGAGGACATGGGTTTAAGGTGAAGGGGAAAAGATTTATTGGGAATCTGAGGGGTAACATTTTCACACAAAGGGTGGTGGGTGTACGGGACAAGTTGTCGGAGGAGGTAGTTAAGGCAGGGCTACCCCAACATTTAAGAAACAGTTGAACAGGTACATGGATGGGACAGGTTGGAGGGATATGGACCAAACGCGGACAGGTGGGACTAGTGTAGCTGGGACATGTTGGCAGGTGCGAGCAAGTTGGGCCGAATGACCTGTTACCGCACTGCAGCATTCTATGACTCTTAAGTGGCCCATCCTTCACGATAATTCTCAACACCAGTGCTCTGCAAGGCTGCCTTCTCAGCCCTTTACTCCCTGTGCACTTGTGACTGTGCAGCCAGATTCTGCTGTAGTTCCATTTACAACCTTGCAGTTGACACCACCATAGACGACTGGATCTCAAACAATGATGAACACAGTACAGAGCGGAGAAGGAGGGCTTGTTGGCACATTGTTAAGACGACATTCCTTCCCTCGATGTCAGCAAAATTACGGAACTGATCATCGCCTTCAAGAAGTGAGTACACGCTCCAGTCTGCATTATTCGTGCTGAAGGAGAAATGGTTATTTGCGCATAAATATCGCAAATAATCTGTCCTGGTCCAATTTACATTGCCAATGTGGGCAAGCATCTAGTTCCTCAAAAGACTAAGGAAATATGTTACGTCGACAATTTCTGCAGATGCCCCACAGAAAACACCCTATTCAGATGGATCACAGGTTTATCTGGCAAATGTCCTACAGAAAACTACAAGAAGTCGCATAGTTCTGGACGCAGTCCAGGCCATCACCCAAACCAGCCTCCCAGCACCCTCCATCTACGAGTCACTGCCTCAGAAAACATCCAGCCTAATTAAGGAACATTCACACTCATTCATTCTCTCCACCCTTCTGGTAGAAGGTACAAAATCTATAAACCATGTACCAACAGATTATTCTTCTTGCGTATGGCATGCACAGCCTAAAGTTGTCGGACAACTTGTTCGATTTGATTGTGCACTCCTGGCTGATTGCATTTCTCGAAACAGGGCGGACCACGTGAAGGTTGCAATCTCCCACCCCTACCAACAGATTCAAGGACAGTAACCGATCTCTTATGCTTGGAACAAACTCCCAATCTTCCAATCTACCTCGTTGCAGCCCCTGCACTTCTCTGCAGCTGTTACATTGTATTCTGAAATCTAGCTTTTTGCTGTGCCTAAGATACTCGTGAATGGTATGATCTGCCTGGATTATATACAAGGCAACGTTTTTCACTGTCTCGGTCCATATGACATTGATGAACCAAAACTATTTTTTATTGAACTAACAGAATATTACAATTTTGGGTTAAAAGTATAGCAAGCCGAATTTCCACATTAACACAACATTTTTTGAAATAAAGCTAATAATAGCTTGGATATTAAGAAGCTAAAAGCAAAGTGCTGGTGGAACTCAGCAGGTCAGACAGCATCTATGGTGAGAAATGAACCGGCTGCCCTTCAGAAGAAGGGTCCCGACCTGAAATGTCTGTCAATTCCCTCTGCAGATGCTGCCTGACCCGTTGAATTCTTCTAGCATTTTTTTTTTTTGCTCAAGATTCCAGCATCTGCAGTCTCTTGTGTCTCCATATTAATGTGCTGATCATAGATGCAAATAGTATAAAACAATTTTTAAGTTTTGGAATTGAGTTTGTCACTTTCAAAGATGGGGAAAGACAAAATTGCCATTCAATGCTTATATTAACTCTATTAAGTTGGGTGCACAATCCGTTTTTTAATATTCAGGAAGCTAGTGAGTGTAACAGAAAATGGGTTGATATGTCAGGTGCAGGCAAGATTAGAATAAAGTTATGTTCTATTTTAATGATAGAACAGGGGTGACACGGTGGCTCAGAGGTAGAGTGACTGCCTTAGCGTCAGAGGGCTGGTTTCGATCCTGATTACGGGTGCTGTTTGTACGTTCTCCCTGTGACCTTGTAGGTTTTCTCTGGGTGCTCTGGTTTCCTTCCGCATGTCAATGATGTACAAGTTTGTAGGTTAATTGGCTTTGGTAAAATTGTCCAATTGTCCCCAGTGTGTGTAGGAGAGTGCTGGTGTGCGGGGATTGTTGGCCGGCGTTGATTCAGTGTGCCAAAGGTGCTGTGTCCGCCACGTTGTACGTATCTCTAAACTAAACTAAACGGGCTTGAAGGGGCTGAGTACCTCCCTGTTAGTTCACTGCCAATTCTCTCACTTTCCTATTATACTGATAATGTTCTGTACAATGTCCCTTTGAAACAAAGCGGCTAAATTAAATTTAAGGAAATCAGCCGACTAGGCAGCATCTGTGGAGGAAAATGATAGACGACATTTCAGGTCGGGCCCTTCAGACGAAGGTGCCCAACCAGAAAAGTCACCTGTCCATTTCTCTCCTGCCGAGTTTCTCCAATTTCTCTAATTTCAGGTAGTCCTTGCTTTCTCCTTCTTTCCCCTCCCCTTCCCAGCTCTCCCACAGCCCACTGACTTCTTCTTCCCGCCCCCCCCCCCATCCCCTCATCAGCCTGAAGAAGGGTCTCGACCCGAAACGTCACCCATTCCTTCGTTCCTTAGATGCTGTCTCACCCCCTGAGTTTCTCCAGCATTTTTGTCTACCTTCGATTGTTCCAGCATCTGCAGTTCCTTTTTAAACATGCTGAGTTCCTCCAGTACTTTTGTGTTTTGCTCAAAATTCCAGCATCTGCAGTCTCTTGTCTCCAAATTAGTGAAAGCATCTAATTAACTGGCTGGCTGGCACCTATCCCTGGAGTTTGAATATCAGTCCTGTCCTTGAATAATATTTCAAGTTGCACATTGTGTGCAGCATGATCTTGTTGATTTGCAGGGAACTCCAGAAACACTGTTTGTCTGATTAAGCAGATGGATATAATTAAACATTTGACTGAACTAAATTTGATTACAGTGAGGTGGATCAGTTGTACAGCACACTCAACTATCTGGATGCAATTTCCAGTTGTTTTGTACTCCAAGGGTTCCAGCATGGGTTATTTTGTCCAAAATCAGTGAAAGAAACTTGCATATTTAACGCACAGGTTTTCTCTGGGTGTTTTTGTTTGGAAAGGAGCCAGTGGTATACTTGGACATCTCCGTTTGTTTGGTTGTATTTGTCAGTTTGCAGAGCTTTGCATTCATTATTAAAATGACAGTAAACGTCTGGCTGAGAACAGTTGTCACCATTTTAATAAAGTGCAAAATTGGGATCCAACATGGCAGTGGAATGTGAAGATGTCTGGTGTAGTGATTAAGTGCTGTGACAAGCAGTAAAATAAGGAAAGTATGATGAATAAGCAGAGCCTGAATTTGAGTGCCACTTGGTTAGGACTCCATAACAGCTATGAAATTGGCAAGTGCAGTCTGTTTTCACTGACTTCGACAGCAAGATCTGGTGTAAAATGACAGAATCTGCAGTACAGAAACATCCCAACTGATCACTGACAGTATTTATGCGCCACAAGATATAATTAACCATTTGACAGATGCAGAGAGAGTGACCTCAGGGTCCAAGTCCATAACTCCCTGAAAGTGGCACCACTAGTAGATAGAGTGCTAAAAAAGGCATTTGATACACCTGCTTTCATTGACCGGGGCATTGAGTATGAGTCAGCAAGGCATGATGCAGCTTTATAGGACTTTGGTTCGGTCACTTTTGGAGGATTGTGTGCTGTTCTTGTTGCCCCATTACAGGATAGATGTGGAGGCTTTGGAAACTGATATTATCAGAATTTTGCCTGGATTGGAGGATATTAGCTACAGGGAGAGGTTGTACAGATTTGAATGGGTGGTGTGGTGGCGTGCTGGTAGACCCACCGACTTACAGCGCCAGGGACCTGGGTTCAATCCTGACTATCGGTGCTGTCTGTACGGAGTTTGTACGCTCTCACCGCAATCGCATGGGTTTTCTCCGAGATCTTTGGTTTCCTCCCACATTCCAACGACGCACAGGTTTGTAGGTTAATCGGCTTGGTATAATTATAAATTGTCCCTAGTGTGCGTGTAGGATGGTGTTAGTGTGCGGGGATCGCTGGTCGGCGCGGACCTGGTGGGCCAAAGGGCCTGTTTCGCACTATATCTCTAAACTAAACTTGGATTGTTTTATCTGCAGCGCTGCAGGTTGCAGGGAGATCTGATAGAAGTAAATAAAACTATGAGAGCTACAGATAGGGAAGGCAATCAGAATCTTTTCCCTGTGATCGAAAAATCATATATCAGAGCGCATAGCCTGAAGGTGAGATGGGCAAAGTTTAAAGGAGGTGTGCAAGGCCAAGTTTTCTTTGCACAGAAGGTGGTGAGTGCCTGGAACACGGTGCGGGGGTGGTTTTTGAAGCAGGCATTAAAAACAAATTTCGGACAGCCATATGGATATGCAGGGAATAGAGAGATGTGGGTTATGTGCAGATAGGTAAGGGATGGTCTTGGCAACATAGTCAGCACAGACATTGTGGGCCGAAGAGCCTGCTCTTGTTTAGTTTAGAGATTCAGCGTGGAAATGTGCCCTTCAGCCCACCTTAACGATCATCGATCACTCGTGCCCCAGTTCTTAACCTACAAACCCGCACATCTTTGAATGTGGAAGGAAACCGGAGCACCCGGAGAAACGCCACGTGGTCACAGGGATAATGTACAAGTATTGTACAGACAGCATCCGTAGTCAGGGTTGATCCCGGGTGTCTGGTGCTGTGAGGCAGCAACTCTGCTGTTCAGCCACTTTGTGCGCAGAGTACTGTTGTGTGTTGTAGGATGTCCCAACCTATTAGCACATAAATCTGCCCTTTATTTTAGATTTCCGCCATCACAGGAAATAGGAAGACTTGAATTTACTTCAATGTAGTGTTGTCCCATAGTAATGTATATAAACAATGCTGGAGTTGGTCGATTGGGCAATGGGGATGGAGAAACAGTTAACATTCCAGATGGACAACATTCAATTGAAATATTCACTCTTTATTCCTACCAATGCTGCGTAACATGCTAGGTTTTCAAACATCTGCAGTTTTTTTTTGCTTTTGAATACATTGCTTTTGTTAATCTGTTACTCTGAGCAAAAGAATCCAGAGATAATGTAGGTTACCTTTTGGGTTGACATGACTCTAAAGTTTGTTTTCGTTTCACTCTGGTTCTTTAAAAACATTGTGTTGCTTTGTACTGATCAAAGCATACGTGCATACAGGAATGGTTTTGCTCACCCACCTCTCCCTTCACCAGCACCTATTGGCAATCAACTGGAGTTGGCTGTGCAGAGGACTGGTCGGTAGTCCTGTAGGGAATGTGCACTGAGGGGGCACAAAAGACTGCAGACGCTGGAATTTGGAGTGAAAAGCAACTTGCTGGAGGAACTCAGTGGCTCAGACGGCATCAGAAATGGACAGTCTGAGCTGAGGAAGGATCCCAACATGAAACATTGCCTATCCAATTCCCTCCACCGATGTTGTCTGGCCCACTGAGTTTAGTTCAGTTTAAGCGCGGAAACAGGCCCTTTGGCCCACCGAGTCTGCGCCGACCAGCGATCCCTGTACACTGGCACTATCATACACACTAGGGACTGTTTACCATTTACAGAAGCCAATTAACCTGCAAACCTATAATCATATAACACCATATAACAATTACAGCACGGAAACAGGCCCTCTCGGCCCTTCCAGTCCGTGCCGACCACCTGTACATCTTTGGAGTGTGGGAGGAAACTGGAGCACCCGGAGAAAACCCACGGAGGTCACAGGGACAATGTACAAACTCCGTGGTCAGGAAGGGACCAGGGTCTCTGGCGCTGCAAGGCAGCATCTCTACCCCTGTGTCACCGTGCTGCCCAAGTATTTTTTTTTTGCTCCACTGCCAATAAGTAATTGAATAAGCAACTGAATTAGGACAGAATTTTGTGCCTTACTGTAAGTTAATGGCTGGAGGCCCAAATGATCATGATATCAAGGCTCCATCTATTGCAACACTGCCACACAGGAATCCATCAATATATTAGCGCTGCGCTGACTGCAAGCTTATGAGAGAACATTTAACCTAGTTTTTTTTTAATGATTTTCATTCCTATGTTCTCTGCATTGTGGAGTGTGGAAATAAGTATAATCTTCAGGCCTCTGAAAATGAATGTTTCTTTTAAATTGAAGATTGTCATGTTGATTGAACGTGGTTCCCCACAAGGTTAAAATATCTGAGTTGTTTGAGCCGAGACCCCGTGTTTGCGGAATTTGAATCTACTATTCAGAAGTGAAAAGATCTGTGATTATAGAAATATAAAGTAACATGTACAGGTTGTGGATCAATAATGCTTTAAAGCTGAACTTGCTGTACATGAACTTTACTTTTGATTTCAGTCTTGTTATCGTACATTGTGTGTCCAGAGGCTATGTATTCTGTTGTTTAAAATTGTGTCCACTGATACATGGCTTGAACCCAGACTTGACATTGAGAGTAAATTCCTAATCTTCTCTAATGGGTGGGGCGGGTGCTTTCAACAATTGGGAAGGATAAACCATTCTTGTGCCTCATGCAATGTATTCAAGGTCACAATGTCAGGAGCCTGCCATCTGGCATGGGAATATAGAAACTAGTAAATTCTGTGTATAAATCTAAAAGAAAGAAAATAAAAGTAATCGAGCTTTGTTTTCAAGTGATTCCCCATCCAACTGGCATCCATTATTAAGAGGAAGCAGCAGGGCATTTAGAAAATTGTAATACCATTGGGTGGAACCAAAAGGATTTAGCCTGAAGAAGGAAACATCACCCATTCCTTCTCTCCAGTGATGCTGCCTGTCCCGCTGAGTTAATCCAGCATTTTGTGTTTATCTTCGATTTAAAGTAGCATCTGCAGTTTTTTCCAACACACGATTTAGTCTAAGTTATACAGCATGGAAACAGGCCCTTTGGCCCAACTTGTCCATGCCAACCGGTTGGCTCTCTGAGCTGTTCCCATTTGGCCCTTATCCCTCCAAACCTTTTCTATCCCTGCCCCTGTAATATAAATGTTATTGTAGTTGTACCCACCTCTAGCACTTCCTCTGGCCAAATTTGTTCCACGTATCCATCACAGTCTGCATGAAGAAGTTGCCCTTCAGGTTCCCACCCAGTTTTTGCTTTCTCACCTTAAACCTATCTCCCTACCCTGGGAAAAAAAAATTGTATGAACTTCTGTGTTCACGCCTCACCATCCAAAGCAAGGAGGAAAGTCCTGGCCTATCCAATCTCACTTTATAACACAAGCCGAAGATAGACACAAAATGCTGGAGCAACTCGGCAGGTCAGGCAGCATCTCTGGAGAAAAGGAACGGGTGACGTTTCAGGTCAGATCCCTTCTTCGAACTTGTAACTCAAGCCCTCGGGTCTTGGTAACATCCGTGAGTATTTTGTGCACCTTTTTAGCTTAATGATGTCCTTCCTTTCAGCTTGATGACCAGAACTGCACACATTACTCCTCCACATGTGGTCTCACCAATGCTAAAAGCCAATTGTATTTGATAAATGTATTAGTTTTTTTAACCAGCAGGGTGGATTAAGGAGAGCTGGTGCATCTAGCGTATTTGGGTCTTGAGCATTCATTAAGGTAGTACTAACAGAACGCTGTATAATGCCCAGAAAAGTCAAGCAATGCGCTCCAAAGGAGGCAGGGGAAGGAACTAGTGATAGGAGTAGGGGAGCGGAAAGCTGTGCATCGGAGGAAACCTGGGTGAATAAAGGAGAATTCAAGAGTTCAAGAGACATTTATTATCACATGCACCAATTGGTACAGTGAGAAGGAGAGCAAGCACCTTAAAAACACCAGCGGCTCGAGGCTGCATATGTTGGAATCTGGAGCCCCGTACAATCCATGGACGGAAAAGAATGGTCAACGATTCAGGTCGAATCCTGCAATAGGACCACAAGTGGAGTGGGTGGAAGGTTAAACAGAAGCAAGACCCGGAACGCCACCTATCCATGTTCTTCAGGGATGCTGTCTGACCCGCTGAGTTACTCCAGCACTTTGTGTCCCTTAGCTAGAGATGATTGGTAGACTGTGGAGGGGTGAAGGAGGGTGGGCCTATGGAGCTCGGTGCAGGAGGGGAAGGGGTGGTTTGGGGAGGCAGGTAGAAGACTGAGGCTCTATAAGGCACTGGTCAGGGCGCATTTGGAGTACGGTGAGCAAATTTGGGCCCCATAACTGTGCTGGCTCTGGAGAAGGTCCAGGGGAGGTTTACAAGAGTGATTCCAGGAATGAGTTGGTCAACATATGATGACAGTTTAACAGCACAGGGTCTGTACTCGTTGGAGTTTAGTTTGAGGGGGGCACCTCCTTGAAACTTACAGAATAATGAAAGGCATATATGGAGTGGATGTGGAAAGGATGTTTCCACTGGTGGGAGAGTCTAGGACCAGAGGTGGAAGCCTCAGAATTAAAGGCTGCTCTTTTAGAAAGGAGGTGAGGAGGAGCTTCTTTAGATAGAGGGTAGTTAATCTGTGGAACTCATTGCCACAGAGGGCTGTGGAGGGCGTCAGCAGTTGTTTTTAAGGCAGCGATAGACAAATTCTTGATTAGATCGGTTCTGGGGAGAAGGCAGGAAAAAGTGATTCGAAGGCTGAGATCAACCATGATTGAAAGGTGGAGTGGACTCGATGGGCCACATGGCCTAATTCCTATTTGTGAAGGTGGATGGAGGCTGACAGAAGAAAAAAAGAGGGTGGTTGGAGCCAGGTGAGGAGCGGGTGAAGGTGGAGACATCTGTTGGAGGAACACAAAGGCTGCGAGTGCTGGAATCTAATCAGCTGGGTTATGACGTGAGCAATGAGGGGAGAGGTGATGTTGGGAAGTGGAGGGTGAACTAAAACAGGAAAATTCAATGCTATTGTGCTGTAGACTATCGAGGTGCAATAAAAGGTATTGCTCCTCTAGTTTGCATCGGGCCTCACTTGACAGTGAAGGAGAAGGAGCGTGGGCAGGTTG
Organism: Okamejei kenojei; assembly: GCA_035221665.1. Classification (NCBI taxonomy): domain Eukaryota; kingdom Metazoa; phylum Chordata; class Chondrichthyes; order Rajiformes; family Rajidae; genus Okamejei; species Okamejei kenojei. The sequence goes on along the minus strand of CM069156.1, from coordinate 30,507,546 downwards.
ATGTGAGAATGAGCAGTGGTGTTGAGCTCGCATGCAACCAGGCCATTGTGGACAGAACACAGATACTCAGAAAATCGGTTGCGATTGGTCTCACCGATGTAAAGGAGATTCACAGTGAGAGCACCGAATGCAGTAGATGAAGTTGGAGGAGGTGCACATGAAAGGGATCTTTGGTTGGTGGTGAGGGAGGAGATGCAAGTACAAGTGTTGCACCCCCTATAGCTACAAGCTCACAAGTTATAGGAGTAGAATTAGGCCATTCAGCCCATCGAGTCAACTCCTCCATTCAATCATGGCTGATCTCTGCCTCCTAATTCAAATTTCCTGCCTTCTCCCCATAAACCCTTGACACCCGTTCTAATGAAGAATTTGCCTATCTCCGCCTTTAAATTATATACTGACTGGCCTCCACATGCCTCTGTGGCAATGAGTTCCACAGATCAACTACCCTCTGACTAAAGAAGTTCCTCCTCACCTCCTTTCTAAAAGAGCGCCCTTTAATTCTGAGGCTGTGACCTCTGGTCCAAGACTCTCCCACCAGTGGAAACATCCTTTCCACATCCACTATCTATGCCTTTCATTATTCTGTAAGTTTCAATGAGGTCCCCCCTCAACGTTCTAAACTTCAGCGAGTAGAGGCCCAGTGCTGCCAAGTGCTCATCATATGTTAACCCACTCATTCCTGGAATCATTCTTGTAAAAGGGGAAAGCGGTTGGGGTCGGTGAGGGGGAAAGAGGGGACCAAGGAGTCAGGGTAGGAGTTGTCCTGCGGAAGGTGGAAAAGAGTGGGGAGGGGAAGACGTTGAGGATGAGGGGCTGGTGTTGGGATTTCATCACAGCTTTGAAAATGATGAAGTTGACTTGCTGGATATGGGCGTTGGTGGGGTGAAAGGCGAGGATGAGGGGAACTCTGTTCAGGGTGGGGCGAGAACAGAAGTCTGAGATGCAGGAAACGTGAGAGAAGGTTGCATCCACAGTGGACTGGCTGCCATGTTCCCTGGAGAAAGAGGACATCCCAGTTGTCCTTGAATGGAGGTCCCCATCTTGAGAGCAGATGCAGTGGAGACGGAGAAAGGGATGGCATTCTTACACGAGGCAAGGTGGGAAGGAGAGTAATCAAGATGGTGCAGGAGTCTGGGGGTTTGCCGTTAATGTCAATGATTAGCTCCTCTCCTGAGACAGAGAAATCTAGAAAAGGGAGTCAAGTGTGAGATATGGTCCAAGTGAATTTGAGAGTAGGGTGGAAAATGGTAACAAAGGTGATAAAATTAATGAATACTCCTTGGTTGCACGAAACAGCGCCAACGTATTTAGTTTTTTTTTGTTTAGAGATACAGCGTGGAAAAAGGCCCTTTGTCCCACTGAGTCCGCGCTGACCACACATTGACACTACCCTACACACGCTAGGCACAATTTTACATTAATTTATCACAAGCCAATTAATCTACAAACCTGTACGTCTTTGGAGTGTGGGAGGAAACTGAAGATCTCGGAAAAAACCTCACACATGTCACGGGGAGAACGTACAAACTCCGTACAGACAAGCACCTGTAGTCAGGATCGAACCCGGACCTCTGGTCTCTGGCATTGTGAGGCAGCAACTCTACCACTGTGCCACCGTTCTGCCCACTTTATTTTATTTTATGTTGTCTCTCTCTCTCTCTTGCACTTTGAAGTAATGAAGAATATATGTTAAAAAGAAAACTTGGTTTCAGTGCTTGTTATTCTAAATTCTAGAGAACAGAGGTCCTGTCTACTTAACTTCTCATGCTATGCTATCTCAGGAATCCATCTGGTGAACCTTCTCTGATCTCGGTTCAGGTGGGGAGACCAGACATGTACACAAGATTCCAGATGCAGTCTCACCAGGGTCTATATAATTGGCACAAGATGCCACTTGCACTCAAATAATCTTGCAATAAAGTGCTAAAAATATAGGTGGGAAAAAACAAAGAGGGGAATAACACAGAGTCTGCAAAGTGATGTAGATAGATCAAGAAGGTGGGCAAAAAACTGGCACATTTGATGCATGTGAGGTTATGGAAAAAGCAAAATATTATTTGGTGCTAGACAAAATTGCTGGAGAAACATAGCGGGTGAAGCAGCATCTATGGAGCGAAGGAAATAGGCAACGTTTCGGGCCGAAACCCTTCTTCAGACTCCAACGCTGGTGTGGGACTTCAGGATTCTCTAACTTGATCACAACAATGAAAATAGTGTCTGGTCTAAATGGTGGGGGGATCATTAATGATAGATGCTGCCTTCTTCAGAATGCCTCATGCAAAGGCTTTTGATGGTTAGGAAGACCATGATGGACCTGGCTGTCCATTTCTCTCTGTGGCCTCTTGCAGTCCTGGGCAATGGAATTGCTTTATCGGGCCACGATACGTCCAGTTAGGAAAGTTTCTGCGGTACATCAGTAGAAGTTTGTTAGAGTATGCAATCTCATGCTGAACCTTTTAAAACTTCTAAGTAAGTGGAGGTACTGGCACGCCTTTCTTGTAATTGTCTGTGCTGACAATAGACAACAGGTGCAGGAGGAGGCCATTCGGCCCTTCGAGCCAGCACCACCATTCAATGTGATCATGGCTGATCATGCCCAATCAGTACCCCGTTCCTGTCTTCTTCCCATATACCCTGACTCCGCTATTTTTAAGAGCCCTATCTAACTCTCTCTTGAAAGCAACCTGCCACCACCGCCCTCTGAGGCAGAGAATTCCACAGACTCACCACTCTGTGAGAAAAAGTGTTTCATCGTCTCCGTTCTAAATGGCTTACTCCTTATTCTTAAACTATGGCCCCTGGTTCTGGACTCCCCAAACATCGGGAACATGTTTCTTGCCTCTTGCGTGTCCAAACCCTGAACAATCTTATATGTTTCAATGAGAGCCCCTCTCATCCTTCTAAACTCCAGAGTGTACAAGCCCAGCTGCTCCATTCTCTCAGCATATGACAGTCCCGCCATCCCAGGAATTAACCTTGTAAACCTACGCTGCACTCCCTCAATAGCAAGAATGTCCTTCCTTCCCAGGGCGGGCCATTCGAGATTTTAATATCCAGGAACTTGCAGCCACTAACTTTCTCCACTGCCGGCCCACCAAGAGCATGGTCTCCTGACTTCCTCTTTCTGAAGACAACAATTAGTTCCTTGATTTAGTTTAGTTTATTGTCATGTCTACCGACATACAGTGAAACGCTTTTGCAGCACGCTGATCAGTCAGCGGGAAGACTACACATGCATCCACCAAGCCATCCACAGTGCACAGATGCATGATGAAGGCGGCAATGTTTCATGCGAGGTGAAGCGATCTGATCATCCATGGTCTTCTATGAATGGCAGAGCCAGCTCACGAGGTATGGGGCTTATGTTGGGTTCAGATGCTGTTTTGAGCTAATATAGTCCCAAATGCTTCAATGATCTTGACACTTCTTGAATTGGCCGTGTATACTAAAGCAACCAGTTGTTGCCAAGTTAATTGTTGAGTGCAGTATCCACTACTGTGACTCCTGTTGGATACTGTATGTGTGTGTGTTGAAGTGAGATAGTGTCGCTTGTTGCTTGGAGTGGATGAGGACCATTGAACTCTGTGTGAGTGTGAAAGCTGTAATGAAATGATGTCCTGGTTGGGATGGAGCCCTGATCGAAGACCAGATGCCTCCCGACCAAACTGGTGAGTCACTCGGTTCCCCCATCACTGCTTTGACGATTTGCCTTATCACAATGTCCATGGACTGAATGTGCAGGAAGGGACTGCAGATGCTGGTTTAAACTGAAGATAGACACAAAAAGCTGGAATACTCAGCGGGACAGGCAGCATCTCTGGAGAAAAGGAATAGGTGATGTTTCAGGTCGAGACCCTTCTTCAGGCTGAGAGTCAATTCAATTCAACTTTAATGTCATTGCACAGATACAAGTATGGGTGCAACGAAATGCAGTTCAGCGTCAGTTCGTAGTAATAGCAATATATAAATAGATACAGAATGCATCCAGAGAACCTGCCTCCACCGCCCTCTGAGGCAGAGAATTCCACAGACTCACCACCCTCTGTGAGAAAAACTGTTTCCTCGTCTCCGTTCTAAATGGCTTACTCCTTATTCAGGGGAATAGGGACCATTGTGGGCTCCACCTCTCCTTAATCGCCATTGCTTTTTTGCATATGTTTCATTCATTCGTCCTATGTACCGTCCATATCTCTCGATTCCCGTTCTGATTCTTAGTTCGAAGAAGGGAATCGACCCGAAAGGTCACCTATTCCTTTTCTCCAGTGATGCTGCCTGACCCGCTGAATTACTCCAGCACTTTGTGCCTGTCTCCATGGACTGAGTTGCTTAATAGGAAACGGAGGCGCTCTGGAGTTATCACACCTCCTGGTGATTGCCTGCATTGGCTGATTTCAATGCCAGAAGCTATATCTTGTGCAATAGAAATCAAATAAGGTTGTACGAAGGCTTCTGAACCAGCGAGAAGGTCATGTAAATGCAATGGACTTTGTCAGTTCTATCTCCCATCAGCAATGTCCTCCAGCACTGTCCCTGTGAAGACAATCCCCCCTCCCCCCCCCGAAAAAAAAAGATAAAGTGTAACATGTGTAATATGTGTGCTTAAATTGAACCTAATCCATAACACTGACAAATAGAGGCTGCTTTAAAAAACACACCGATAAACAAGGGAAGGACTAGCGGAGAGAAAAATCTTGGATCTCTCACAGCCACCCCATTTATCATAACAAATAGGATACAATGCGAGCAGTAGAGGTTAGCAGGCAGCATTTAAATGCAATTCCTTTTTTTATGAGCATCTAATGCATTGCCTTATCAGTGATATTACTGGGACTGTGGACATAGAAGGGGCAGCTCAACAAAGGCACAAGGAAATAACTGAACAGGAAAATCAATCACGGGCCAAACAACAGGGAACGTCACCCATAAATTCACACTATCCAGTGTCTGGTGTCTAAGGAACAAGTTCTCATGTAAGTCAAGAGTCAAGTCAAGTCACTTTTATTTCTATAGCACATTTAAAAAACAACTCTCGTTGGCCAAAGTGCTTTACATTGGTGGAGGTACTAACGTTATACACCATTGGTTCATCGATTAAGTACATACATAAATACATACATATAGCCCTCCCTCAGAGGACGTCAAGAAAGGCTTGAGAGTAAAGATGAGTTTTAAGTCTCGACTTAAAAGAGTTAATGGAGGGGGCAGTTCTGATGGGAAGAGGGATGCTGTTCCACAGTCTAGGAGCTGCAACCGCAAAGGCCCGGTCGCCCCTGAGCTTACGCCTAGACCGCGGGATGTTCAGTAACCCCAAGTCGGCCGATCTGAGGGACCTGGAGGTGGTGTGGTGGGGAAGCAGACTTTTGATGTAGGTGGGGGCAAGTCCAGTTGATAAAGAGGTTCAGTCTGTAACAGATTGGATTGAAGCAGGTGAAAGTGAACCTTTATTTTAATAAATAAAATGAACTTCTGCAGCCAACATGTAAATTCCTATTTCCCACAGGTTTTCATTTCCATTCCCTGTCATGCCACGTCCCTTGACAAACAGCTACAGTAGCTCAGCAGGACAGGCAGCATCTCTGGAGAAAAGGAATGGGTGACGTTTCGGGTCGCACCCCTTCCTCAGACCCGCCTCGACCCAAAACGTCACCCATTCCTTCTCTCCAGAGATGCTGCCTGTCCCGCTGAGTTACTTCCTCCACTTTTTTGTGTCTATCTTCGTTTTAAGCCAGCATTCGCGGTTCACATGCCAAATCACGTGACTGATGAGATCTGGAGCACCTGAGGTAACGGGGGGGGGGAGCTGTTAGAAGTGCATACAATTGTACATTACTGATTTCTGAGAGAATTCCTGATGCTTTTCAACTCTTCCATTCTCATTGAAGGTGCACTTTAAGACTTAAAAGGATCATGCTTTTTTAATGGAGCCATTTCTCCTGCATTTCTTTAGTTCTCCTTGCGGTTTGATCCTTGCATGTAGGGCTTTTATCACTCCCACGCCCCTGCTTTGCTTCCCATTTGGGAAATGCATTCAATCCCTCCACGGGCTGAAGAACAGAGAGATGGCAGCTGCTGGAAACAGACACAGAAAACAGACCGCTGGAGGAACTCGTGAGCTCATCAGCACCTTTGGAGGCCAAGGTCGATGTTTCAGGTCAGAAGCTGGTACCAGGACTTGTCTCGATGCTGAGGTTTTTGGATTCACATCAGCCAGCTGTTATTTTTTACTCCCCGGCTTAGTAGTTTAGTTTTAGTTTAGAGATACAGCTCACAAACAGGCCCTTCAGCCCATCGAGTCCACACTGACCGGCAATCCCCGCGCACTAACACTATCCCATACGCACGAGGGACAATTTACATTTACACCACGCCAATTAGCCTTCAAACCCGTACGTCTTTGGAATGTGCGAAGAAACCGAAGATCTTGGAGAAAACCCACGCGGTGACGGGGAGAACGTACAAACTCTGTACAGACAGCACCGGTAGTCAGGATCGAACCCGGGTCTCTGGCGCTCCAATCCAAAACTCCAAAGCCAAACTCCAAAGCCAAACTCCAAGGCCATACTCCAAGGCCAAACTCCAAGGCCAAACTCCAAGGCCAAACTCCAAGGCCAAACTCCAAGGCCAAACTCCAAGGCCAAACTCCAAGGCCAAACTCCAAGGCCAAACTCCACCAAGGCCAAACTCAAGGCCAAACTCCAAGAAGGCCATACTCCAAGGCCATCCAAGGCAAGGCCAAACTCCAAGGCCAAACTCCAAGGCCAAACTCCAAGGCCAAGGCCAAACTCCAAGGCCAAACTCCAAGGCCAAACTCCAAGGCCATACTCCAAGGCCACTCCAAGGCCAAACTCCAAGGCCAAAAGGCCAAACTCCAAGGCCAAACTCCAAGGCCAAACTCCAAGGCCAAACTCCAAGGCCAAACTCCAAGGCCAAACTCCAAGGCCAAACTCCAAGGCCAAACTCCAAGGCCAAACTCCAAGGCCAAACTCCAAGGCCAAACTCCAAGGCCAAACTCCAAGGCCAAACTCCAACTCCACCACTGCGCACTGTGCCATCCGCCCGAGTATTGAGGAAGGTTGCATTAACCTGGAGCACGATCAGCTTCAAGTATCTTCCATGTTGGTTCAGTTCTGGGCAACACAGTTCCCCAGTGCAGGTGGGCTACTGCAAAAATAACCCATGAGAAGCGTCGGTAGTTGGCGTTCCAGAATGGGAGATTCGTGACAAAGACTTGTGGTTTGGGAAACTTTCCACATTCTATACTTGCAGACAGAGGATATTGTTTTAACTTGAGATCATGTTCAGTACGGACTTGTGGGGTGAAAGACCTGTTCCTGTGCTGTACATTTCTATGATAGACGCAAACTGCTACAGTAAGCCAGTGGGTCAGGCAGCATCCCTGGACAAATAGGAAGGGTGATGTTTCGGGCTGGGACCCTCCTTCAGACCCAAAGAGTCACCCATCCTTTTTCTCCAGAGATGCTGACTGACCCGCTGATTTACACCAAAGATAGACACAAAGTGCTGGAGTCAGCTAGCATCTATGTTCATAAGGTCATAAGGAATAGGAGTAGAATTAGGCCATTAGGCCCATCAAGTCTACTCCGCCATTCAATCATGGCTGATCTATCTCACCCTCCTAACCCCATCTTCCTGCCTTCTCCCCATAACCCCTGACACCCGTACTACTAATCAGGATGCCACAAAGCCAGGTACTGTTCTAGTGCAGAGACCCACACGTGGTTCTGACACAGTGATGGGGCAGAAGAGCGGAGAGGCTGTCAGAACAGTTGCCTCACAACTCCAGCGACCCAAACCTAATCCTGCCTGTGGGTGGTTTGCACCACCTTCCTGTAACTGTATGGGTTTCCTGCCCCATCTGAAAGACGTGCGGGTCATTAGGTTAATTGGCCTCAGCAGGTTATTCCTTCAGTATTGATGAGTGAGAGATTCTGCGGGGCAGTTGATGGGAGTGCGGGCAGAATGAAATGAATATAGGATCAATGTAAATGGGTAGCGGATGCTTAGCATGGACTTAATGGGCTTAACCTGTTCACTGCCACTATTTTCTCACTATTTGGCCATGACCCGAGTATACTCGGGGTGGCACTGAACAGGTTAAAGGCCTATTTCTGTGTTGTACATTGATGATGGATTTGGCCAAGATGTCAGAATGTATCCTTGGTCAACTCTCCCTTGAAGTAGTGCAGTGGGAACAGTACTGCACGGCAACAGGCCTTCCAGCCCACAATGCCCATGACGAACATGATCCATATCCATATCCTTCCATTCCCTGCATATCCTGCATGTTATCCATATCCTTCCATTTCCTGCATATTCCTAACTAAACGCCTCTTAAACAGCCCCCATCACGTTAACCTCCACCTTGTGGGTCAGGTGACATTTTAGGTCTGAAGAAGGGTTCTGACCAGAAACATACTTCACCATGTTCTCCAGAGATGTTGGCCGACCCACTGAGTTACTCCAGCACTTTGTCTTTTTTTTGTAAACCAGCATCTGCAGTTCCTGGTAATTCCATGCAGTAGTCTGTGTGCTTAAGGCAGGGCAGAGGGTTGGGTGTGATGTGACCTGGTCAATCACAACTATCTCAGAAATGAATTTCTATGCAGAGCTTTGCAAAGGGGACAGAAGAGGTTTACCAGAATGCTGCCTGGATTAGAGGCTATTCGCTATAAGGAAACGTTGAACAAACTCGGAGTGTTTTCTCTGGAGAGTTGGAGATTGAGGGGAGACCTTATGGAAGTATATAAAATGATGAGAGGCATAGATAGGGTAGACAGTTAGAATGCGATTTTCTCCGGGTGGAAATGCTAAAGACTAGAGTGCATAGCTTGAGGGAATGTTTAATGGAGATTTATGGGGCAAGGTTTTCATATGGAGAGTGGCGGGTGCAAGGAACATGCTGCCAGGGGTAGTGGTGGAGGCAGATGCAATAGTGGCACTTAGTTTAGTTTAGAGATACAGCGCGGAAACAGGCCCTTCGGCCCACCGGGTCCGCGCCGACCAGCTTTCCCCGCACATTTACACCATCCTACACCCACTAGGGACAATTTTTACATTTACCAAGCCAATTAACCTACAAACCTGTACGTCTTTGGAGTGTGGGAGGAAACCGAAGATCTCGGAGAAAACCCACGCAGGTCACGGGGAGAACGTACGAACCCCGTACAGATAGAAGCCGTAGTCGGGATGGAACACGGGTCTCCGGCGCTGCATTCGCTGGAAGGCAGCAACTCTACCGCTGCGCCGTGATCGCCCGTGTCTGAGAGGCTTTTAGACAGCCGCATGAATACGTGGGGAATGGAAGGATACGGATCACGTGCAGGCATAGGAGATCAGCTTAACGTGGCGTTGTGTTCAACACAATCCTTGCGGACTGTTCCTGTGTCGTACTGTTGTGTGTTCAGAAGGGATTAGTTTCATTTGGCGTCATGTTTGCCACAGACATTGTGGGCCGGTGGCTCTGTTTCTGCGCTGCCCACTTCTAAGGTTTATGAAATTTTTTTTTTTTTTTAAATCTTGAATTGCAGAATATTTTCACCTGGCTCTCAGGCATCGAGTCCAGTGCGTGTAGATTTAATCCCTTCAAAGACTCTCAGATTTGCTACAGTGACACAGCTCTGGCTGCTGTGAATTGATGATTGGAGGATAACGTTTAAAGACAAGGGATTTTCTCCTCGACCAATGTCAAAGGAAATAACGCCATGTGTAATGAGCAGCCAATTCAATATATTGTGTATTTGCATCAGTGCCAACATGTAAAAACACTTGGTGGACAAAAGTGCTGGAGAAACTCAGCGGGTGCAGCAGCATCTATGGAGCGAAGGAAATGGGCAACGTTTCAGGCCGAAACCCTTCTTCAGACGCTTGGCTAAAAACGCTTGGCTGTTCCACTTGGGCAGCTTGCAACCCAACGGTATCTACATTGAAGTCCCCAAGTATAAGTAACAACCCATCCTCCTCCCCCCCCCTCTCTTTGCTGAGCCTCATCCATCCTCTGCAAACGCACATTTCTCCCACTGTACTACTCCTCTTTTCCGCCCACACCCCCGCACCTCATTACACCACCGTCCGACTGGCAGCCCCGCCAACAGTCTGTTTGTTTTTTCCTCTTTTTTTTATTTTTAGTGTGTGTTAAAAATCTGTGTGGACTGACGAAGGGTCTCGACCCGAAACGTTGCCCATTCCTTCTCTCCAGAGATGCTGCCTCACCCGCTGAGTTACTCCAGCATTTTGTGTCTACCTTCAATTTAAACCAGCATCTGCAGTTCTTTCTTACACAAAGAGTGTCATTTAGATGCCTAAACTAACAATCCAGAAGCGAGAATTTATATTTCACTGCAGCATCTGTGCGATTTAAATTCAAATAATAACTTAGAAGTTTTTGGTGGGCAAAGCTGGCCCTTAGTAATGCTAAACATCAAAATATTGGGTTTGCATAAGAGCCCCTTCTGCCTCACCGATCCTGGCCAGGATTCCAGCACTAACTGTCCTGCACTTCTTCAGGGGATCTATCTTTAACTCAGTGTAGCATCTCATCCACAAGTCAGCATCTCTGTGGGTGCATTTGCCTCAATTTTTCATTTAATGAGAAAGCAACAGAAGAAGAAAGAACGGGCGAGGACATGTTTTTACAGAGATCCGTATACGTTTGTCAAAAGCCTCTTTGTGAAGGGGAGGAGCGGGATCCTGAGAGTACCTGTAAGGGGACTGGAGGAGTACCTGAGGAAGACGTACTCTGACAACCTGAGGCATGAGCCAGTCACCATTCCAGATGACGTGCCACCTATCCACCCACCTGAGCACCAGATGGACACAAGGCCTCCTACATGGAAGGAGATGGAGAGCACAGTCAAATGGGCAAGAGCAGCATCAGCCCCAGGGCCCAATGGCATTCCATACAGGCTCTATAAGAACACCCTGGTGCCCTGAAATACTTTTGGAAGTTAATGAAAGTGGCATGGGGGAAAGGAATCATACCTAAGGCATGGCGAAGGGCAGGAGGGATCTTAATTCCCAAAGAAAAGAACTCTTCAACCATTAGCCAATTCCACCAGATCAGCCTTCTGAACGTGGATGGAAAGATCTTCTTTGGTGTTGTGGCCCAAAGACTCTCAGCATGTTTGCAGAGCAACAACCCCATTGCCACGTCAGTGCAGAAAGCCGGAGTGCGTGGTTTCTCAGGATGTCTGGAACATGCAAACGTCATCCGGCACCAGATACAAACTGCCAAGAAGGAAAAGGGAGATCTGCATGTGGTTTTCTTAGACTTTGCCAATGCCTTTGGTTCGGTGCCCCATGAGACTCTTTGGGCAGCTTTTAATTTCTTCCAGGTCCCAGAGGTCATCACAAAGCTGGTAAACGCTTACTTCCAGGACCTCCAGTTCTGCGTCACAACACAGGACAACACCACCGCTGGCATAATGGCAGGCTGCACCATTTCTCCTCTGGTTGTCACCATGGCAATGGAGCTCATCATTCGAGCATCACGATGGGTGGTGGGAGGGGAACGCTTGAAGAGTGGGCTGCGTCTTCCTCCAATCAGGGCTTACATGGATGACATGGCCACAGTAACAACAACAAAAGCCTGCACCAAACGCCTGCTGGATAAACTCCAGGAAAACATCAAATGGGCACGAATGGAGATTGAACCCAGCAAATCCTGCAGTATTTCCATCGTCAAAGGCCGGCTCACTGATGAAAGGTTCCGCATCAATAACGAGACAATACCAACTGTCCTGGAGAAGCCGGTCAAAAGCCTCGGGCGATGGTACAGAGCAGGTGGAACAACTCGGGCAGGATACAATCAGTGGCCTCAAGCAAATCAACAACACTGCTCTCCCAGGGAAGCTGAAGCTTTGGTGCCTGCAATTCGGTCTACTGCCCCGGCTCATGTGGCCAATTACCATCTACGAGGTCACTTTATCCCATGCCAGCCAGCTGGAGAGACTGGTGAACTCACAAGTGAGGAAGTGGCTTGGGCTACCGAGATGCCTCAGCAGCATAGGGCTCTATGGGAATGGAGCCCTCTCACTGCCAGTCTCAAGCCTGGTGGAGGAGTACAAATGTGCCAAAGTGAGGCTGGACATGACACTAACAGAATCCCGGGACCCAATAATAAGAGGTGTCGCTCCAACCCTAGCAACAGGGAGGAAATGGACTCCAGCAGCAGTGGTACTGGACGCAAAATCCGCCCTCCAACACTGGGACATAGTGGGCCATGTCCAACAAGGCTGAGGGGGCTTTGGCCTGGGAGCAATGAAACCTACCTGGCAAAAGGCTACTCCAGCTGAACGTCGGCACCTGGTGGTGGAGGAGGTGCGCCACCAGGAAGAAGCAGCCAGGTGTGCCAAAGCCATATCCCCAAGCCAAACAAGGCCGCTGGATGACGTGGGATGGCGTTGAGCGGAGGAAGATCACATGGAGAGAGCTGTGGACCATGGAGTCTAATAAGTTGAGCTTCATTATCAGAGCCACATATGACGTCCTTCCCTCTCCCACAAACATAAGTCTTTGGCTGGGAGAGGAACTTGCCAATGCCGCCGAACGGAGCAGTCACTGGCTGTGGCTGAAGAGGAAAGATGCTGTCTGGGCTGCCACGTGACCATCTAGAAGCTAACAATAAGACACACACCCAGGTCTGATCAACCTGCGGTGGGCCTGCCTCGACTGAGGGTGTCTTGTGATAAAAGGCCGAAACACCCAGTGACGTTGAGGTACACAACTGAAGATGTGTCTGATTGGTAGCAAATTCACCTGGTGGTCATCCCCAAGAATGTCAATTGTAGTGAAATCTTAGGGATTGTAACACCCAGTCCTAATAATCAACCTAGGTGTTTCCAAGATTAGTAGCTACAAGGAGAAGTTGGACAAACTTGGGCTGTTTTCTCCAGAGTGCCGGAGTTTGAGGAGGAGACCTGAGAGATAAATATATAAAATGATGAGAGGCATAAATTCAAATAATAGGTTAGAATTGGTTAGCAACCTGGAGGGTAACTTTTTAACATAAAGGGTGATGGGGGTATGGAACGAACTGCCGGAGGAAGTCGTTGAGACAGGGACTATTCCAACGCCTAAGAAACATTTAGACAGGTACATGGATGGGACAGGTTGAGAGGGATATGAGCCAAACGCAGGCAGGTGGGACGAGTGTAAATGGGACCTGTGTCGGAAGCACTGCAGATGCTGGTTTACACTGAAAATGGACACTAAATGCTGGAGTAACTCAGCGGGACACACAGCATCTCCACATCACAGAACTAGCTAATCAGAAAACAGAGATACTGCCTGTCCTGCTGTGTTACTCCAGCATTTTGTGTCTATGTATCATGGGACATGTTGGCCGGTGTAGGCAAGTTGGGCTGAAGGGCCTGTTTCCACACTGTAAGACTCTGATATTTGTTTCGGGAAAAAGTTGGCCATTAATAATGTAACTATAAAACTATTGGATTCTTATAGGAACCCAGTCTGGCTCACTATTATACTTCAGAGGGGGGGATATCTGCTGTCCTCTCCTGCTCTGGTCTGCGTGTTACTCTGGATTCATTCAATGCTGTTGACTCCTAATGCCCGGAGCAAGTCAGCTGTAAGGAGTGCTGAGCCTCACAAAGGTCTCTCAGGAATCTCCTTCTCCAGGGAAATTAAAGATGAGCGATTGATCTTGGCTCTGTCAGCTCTTGAAAAATTACACATTTTGAACAAACCGTCCATTTTCCTGCACTGTTGTATGCAGTTCTGGTCACCACACGGCAGGAATAATGCTGAAGCTTCGGAGAAGCTGCTCATCGGGATGTTTCCTGGAATGGTGAGTATTAGCTGCAAGGAGAGGTTGGAAAAACTTGGATTGTTTTCTCCGGAGCGTCGGAGGCTGAGGGGAGACCTGATAGACATTTAACACATTATTGGAGGCATCAGTAGGGTAAATAGTCATTCTTTTCCCCAGGGTATAAATATGCAATACTAGAGGGCATAGCTTTGAGGTGAAATGTATAAAGGATTTAAGGAGATGCTTGGGGAAAGGTTTTTGACACAGTGCGGTGGGTGCCTGGAACATTTTGCCAGGGATGGCGGTGGAAATGAACAAGGGTTCTATTTATGTTTAAGAAGGAACTGCAGATGCTGGAAAATCGAAGGTAGACAAAAATGCTGGAGAAACTCAGCGGGTGAGGCAGCATCTATGGAGCGAAGGAAACAGGCAACGTTTCGGGCCGAAACCCTTCTTCAGACTGAGAAACTCAGCGGGTGAGGCAGCATCTATGGAGTGAAGGAAATAGGCAACGTTTCGGCCCGAAACATTGCCTATTTCCTTCGCTCCATCGATGGAAAAGGGTTTCAGCCCGAAACGTTGCCTATTTCCTTCGCTCCATAGATGCTGCCTCACCTGCTGAGTTTCTCAAGGGTTTTATTTAGTTAGTTAGTTTACTGTATTATCACGTTTACAGTAAAAAGCTTTTGTTGCGTGCTAACCAGTCAGCGAAAAGACAATACGTGATTACAATTGAGCCATGCAGTGTGCGCATACATGATAAAGGGAATAATGTTTATTGCACGATAATGTTCAGTAAAGTCCGAGGGGTTCCCACTGACTTAGGTAGAAGCTCAGGACCGCTCTCTAGTTGTTGCTGGGACTGTTGCCATCAGTTGCCTGATAACAGCTGGGAAGAAACTGCCCCTGAATCTGGAGGCTTGAAGTTTTCACTCTTCCTGAGAGCGATGCCGTCTGGAGCGATGCTCCTGGTAGGGCCGCCCATGGCGGTAAGGTCGAGGGGGAGATCTCTGACAAAGAGCGATCCAACCAAGACCTCAACGATGGAACAGGCGGAGGACGATGGCTGACTTTAGTGGGGCATCACAATGGCTGGGAAGGCGGATGAAGGCTGCAGCAGGAAAGGGTCACCGGTCGTCTTGGACTCCATGCCCACTGGATCCTGACCCAGATCCGCCAAGGACCGTGTGGTGGCTGTCTGTGCACCAGTCTCCCCATGTTAAACAAAGTCACGCACAGGCATCCTCCATGAAAGGACAGTCATACTTGTTTTGAGTGACTGCCGGTGATGACATCTTTAGCCAGGGAGAGGGGAGAGGGGAGAAGAAGGAATGACTGGGATGTGACTGGTCCTTGATTATGCTGGTGGCCTTGCTGAGGCAGCGTGAGGTGTAAATGGAGTCAATGGTGGGGAGGTTGGTTTGTGTGATGGTCTGGGCTGCGTCCACAATTCTCTGCAATAGATTTCTCAGTTGAAGAACCATTTGGAGAGATACATATTCATATGGGGAATGGAGTGAATTGGTCATGTGCAGACAAATGGGGTTAGGTTAATTTGGCATCATGGTCAACATGGACATAATGGGCTGAAGTGCAATGGACCAAGCCCGGGACATGAAGGCCGGTGTGGGTGTGGGGAAGGAGAGTTAATGCTTTGTGTTCTAAACTCTGCATTTTTGCGAAGACCCCAAAATTGGTTCCATCTCCCTCGTCACGGTTTAATGAAAACACTTTTAGCCCAGTTTAGTGTAAAGATACAGCGCTTAGAGATACAGCGTGGAAGCAGGCCCTTCTGCCCACCTAGTCTGCTCACACCAGGGTCAACTTTTCATACATAACCTTGCCAGGGCAATGTGTCCTAAATGAGGAGCCGTTCAAGAGCAGCAAGGATTAAGGAAGTAATGAAAGGAAGGGAACATGTGTTTTAAAGAAGAATTTTTTTAATTATCAAGACCTCAAATTAATTGTAATAACAGCGGAAATTTAAAAATAATTTAAAATATTTTCCCACAATTATATAAAGCACATTGCACGAAATATAATCTGACCTCTGAGTGCTTAGCACTGCACATTAGTGTATCAGTCTCAGTGCCTCGGGATTGAGACTGTGGTGCAGCGGTAGAGTTGCTGCCTTGCAGTGCCAGAGACCCGGGTTCGATCCTGACCAGGGATCGCACACGTACATGAGGGACGTGCTCTCCAAAATGGGTTTTGGGGAGGGAATCCGAAATTGGGTCAAACTGCTCTACACCAATATCCGCAGTGCAGTCCAAATCAATGGGTGGGAATCAGACAGTTTCCCTGTAAGGTCTGGAGTCCAGGCAGGGTTGCCCTCTCTCTCCTGCCTTGTTTGTCTGCTGTATTGAACCTTTTGCCGAATCCATCAGGAAGGATGCGAGCATAAGAGGAGGGTCATCAACTCGGTAAAAGACGCCCTTTGGTCTGCCCGAGCGTTGTTCACCACCCAGCAGAGCGAGATGTCCGTCAGGGAATGTTGCCGACTGGCCCGCTGCAGACTGCAGGAGTACGTGCTGAGGGACGCACTGAAGCTCGGTGCAGCCAACGCCAAGGCTCGGTGGGGGAGGGGGGGGCACAGTCTAAGGCCCTTCCGCTGCTGGACATGGGGGGCACGGTGTGGTGGAGACGCCCCTCAATATAAGGGAAGGTATCCCACGCCATTGTGGCACGAGTGGCACGGGTGGGGGACTGATTTGTGGAAATTTTGGGAAAAGAAATGTCTAAACTGTATTCATCAATTTGTACAGCCTCCGAAAATGTCGGATGGATTTTCCGCAAGGTTCATGTATTGTATATATTTATCATTTGAATAAAGTCTAATTTGACATTTTAAAAAAAGGGTTCGATCCTGACCACAGTTGCTGTCCATATGGAGTTTGCACCTTCTCCAGGTGGGTTTTCTCCGGGTGCTCCGGTTCCCTCCCACATCCCAAAAACATGCAGGTTGGTAGGTTAAGTGTGTAGGTAGGAACTGCAGGTGCTGGTTTAAACCGAAGATAGACACAAAAAGCTGGAGTTACTCAGCGGGACAGGCAGCATCTCTGGGGGGAAGGAATGGGTGAGGTTTCGGGTCGAGACCCTTCTTCAGACCAATTGGCTTCTGTAAATGAATGATTGAGTGAATTATACTTTATTTTTGATACTTTATGATGCTTTATTGTCATATGTGACAAGTGACAGTGACAATTAATTGCCCCAAGTGTGTAGGATAGAACTAGCGTATGGCTGATCATTGACGGTGTGGGCTCGGTGTGCCAAAGGGCCTGTTTCCACCCTGTATCTCGAAACTAAATTAAACTAAAATTGCTAAATCTTTTTGATGAAAGTGGAGTTGCCTTTCATTAGCACATCACACTGCGAGCACGGCCAGCTTTCTTAATGCGTAACTGTGATAGCTGCAGAAGCAAATTGTTTAATATATATTGAAGAAAAATCTGTATTTCCAAACAGCTAACTTGCTGTGCATCATCTTGCATGTTGCCGATAGTTTATTAAGGAATCGAACAATTAACCAGAATAAAACAACTGTGCAGCAGAAAATTCCTTTAGCAATTGAAACTGTGAAATTGCTAACGAGATTGAGTTAATAGTGCGTATCTAAATCTGGAGAGAGCTGAAGCTGTAAACAGGAAAATTCTGTGGTATTAATATTGTGACGTTCACATTTCAAAAAATTATTATTAACCCCATGATTCCTTAAGTCTCTTCTTATTCCATTACTGAAGATAGCAATGTGCAAGTCCCTTATGGCAGCAATGGTATACCTCATCTTACGAGATCATTACTTATTTGATCATAGAATTCATCACAGCCAATTTCCTTCCTCTTGACATCGATATAGTCATGTCATAAGGAATAGGAGTAGAATTAGGCCGTTCGGCCCATCGTCTACTCCACCATTCAATCATGGCTCCTCAATCTCTCCCTCTTAACCCCATTCTTCTGCCTTCTCCCCATAACCTCTGACACCCGTTCCAATCAAGAAAGGTCTATGATTCCGGCCCTTATGTTTCCTCTGCTGCATCAAATTAACAATCTTTCGACCCACATTCATCTCGCAGCCCCAGGTCCCGTATTTCCCATTAATCTGCCCTCTCTTTCCACCCTCCCTTCTGTATCCTTCCACCCATATCCCCCCCCCCCCCCCCCCCCCCCCCCCCCCTGGGTTTACATTGCACTCCTCCTCATCTGGCCTTATCTAACACTCTTTTGTATCCTTTTCACCTCTGGGCTTTGTCACTTACTCCACCCATCTACCAACCACCCTCCCCCTCCGTCACCTATATCCACCTATCACTTCCCAGGCTTTATTTCCTCCCCCACCTCTCTTTTCCAGCTTTCTCCCCTCCCAACCACAATCAGTCTGAATTAGGGTCCCGACACAAAATGTCATCTGTCCATTACTGCACAGATGCTGCCTGACCCGCTGAGTTCCTCCAGCGCTTTGTGTGTTGCTATCTGTGATTGTTGTTGGTGATAACTCACAAGGAAATATCTCTTGCAGCAAGCTTGCATCCTAAAATCGAGCATGAGTGCGTGGGAGGATGATTTCCTTGTCATATGGCGAAGTGTAAATCCTTTGCAAGATGATGGAAAGGAAACGTTCTAAGATGATGCCTTCACTTGGTGCAAAGATGTTCGAAGCCATGCAGTGCGCCTGAAAGATGACCAGCTAGAGAGGATGTTCCTTTAGGACGGAGATGAGGAGAGATGTCTTTAGTCCGAGGATGGTGAATCCGTGGAATTCATTGCCACAGAAGGCTGTGGAGGCCGTCAATGGATATATTTAAGGCAGAGATAGATAGATTCTTGAGTAGTATGGGTGTCAAGGATTATGGGGAGAAGGCAGGAGAATGTGGTTAGGAGGGAAAGATAGATCAGGCATGATTGAATGCGGAGTGGGCTGAATAGCCTAATTCTGCTCCCATCACTTATGAACTTACGATACATGCCACCAAAAGGGGCGATAAGGAAATACTGAGCAAACAGGAAAATTAGAAAAATCACTCTGATTCAGGCTTTGTTGGACTGGAGAGTTGGGTCAGTCTGAAGATGGGTCCCAACTCAAAAAGCCTCCGTCCTTTCCCTCCACTAATACTGCCTGACCTGCTAAGTTACTCCAGCACTTGATATTTTACACAAGATCCCAGCATCTGCTATGCCTCGTGTCTCTGGATTCTGGTTTCTATAGTTTAGGTAAAGTATTAGGTAATAAGCCTTGATTACTTTTTAATGCTGTAATTGAACATAAAAGTTACTTTTGAACATTTAGTGCACAAAATCATGAGAGGAATAGATTGTGTAAACACCCAGTCTTTTGCCCAGAGTTGATTGAATCACGAACTAGAGGATATAGGTTTTAGGTGGAAGGGAGGGGAAGATTTAATAGGAACCTGAGGGGTAACATTTTTTTACACGAGCTGCTGGAGGAAATAGTTGAGGCAGGTAGTATCGCAGCGTTTAAGAAACATTTAGGCAGGCACATGGATAGGATAGGTTTAGAAGGACATGGGCAAAATGCAGGCAGATAGGAATAATGCTGAAGGGCCTGTCGAGCCAATGGGCCTATTTCCATGTTGTATGACTCTATAAAAAAAATAAATGGAATGTTTTAGTTTTCCTCCTTCTTTCTAGATTCATTGCAGAACCAACAGGTTACAGATGCTGGAATCTTGATCAATGTGTTGGAGAAACTCAGCAGGTCAGGCAGCAAATGTGGAGGGAATGGACAGGCAACATTTCAAATCAGGACACTTCATTAGACTCTAGAGTTCTTGCTTTCAACGTGTATCTTATCAACTACACCTGGAAGCCTTGAGATCTCTGTTTTAGCTACAATGCTGGAGGGACAAATGCTGTCTGACCCGCTGAGTTACTCCAGCTTTTTGAGTCTATCTTCAGTTTAAACCAGCATTTTCAGTTCCTTTGTAGCCATTGAAGCCTTCCCTACATATTAGTCATGTATAGGTTTGTACCACTGTAACATAACATCCCGACTTCTATACTCAGTACCCCGATTGATGAAGGCCGATATATAAATAGCCTTCTTCACTACCCTATGTAGCTGTGATGCCACTTTCAGGCAACTGTGTTGCAGGTGTGGACACAGAATGTTGGAGTAACTCAGCGGGGCAGGCAGCATCTCTGGAGGGAAGGAATGGGTGACGTTTTGGGTCAAGACCCTGCTTCAGGCATATTCATCAACTGCCTGACCCAGGGAAAAGAGAGTTACAATTTGAGTAACAGTTAACATGTAAATCCAGCACACAATATGAAACACATGGTTACATCCATTTTGTTGATAAAGGGTTCTGGCCCCAATGTTATTGACAATGTATGTGCACTGGGGTCTGTTTATAATTATCTGTTTGCTTCTAGCTTTATACGGTGTCACTGGATGAATCATTCCCTTGCATGCTGGCTAATAAAATTCAACATTAAGCCAACTTTCACTTACTGTGTGTGAAATGTGACATGTTGTCTTCTGTGCAAGTAAACGAGGGTAACCAAAGCACTGGCCTTAATTGCCGTCAGGAAACTCTGGCCAGGAGCTATTTGAGTTGGGAAGTAGGTGTAACTTCAGGGATCACCCCTGCATGTGGAATCCTTCTGTAACAACTAATTAAATGGATAAAAAGCTGCCCCAGTTCACACACTTGCCAAACACCTTCATTATTAGCTGACATCACTTAGAAGTGATTAAGTTTAAAAGGTAATTGCTACATAACTGGGTGTGAAGCGCAAGTTCCACACTAGCTCCTGCCCAAAATGTTTGCATATAAGGAGACTACTATTCCCATACAGAATGATGTTCACTGTGTAATTCCCTGTGCAGACATAGAGAGATTCAGCACAGATACAGACCCTTCACGGTGGATGGGCCGGGCCACCTCATAAGGTCATATGTGAT
This sequence comes from Okamejei kenojei, assembly GCA_035221665.1. Classification (NCBI taxonomy): domain Eukaryota; kingdom Metazoa; phylum Chordata; class Chondrichthyes; order Rajiformes; family Rajidae; genus Okamejei; species Okamejei kenojei. The sequence continues at coordinate 30,486,832 of CM069156.1, read as the reverse complement.
AGGAGCAGAATTAGGCCATTCAGCCCACCAAGTCAACTCCGCCATTCAATCATGGCTGATCTATCTCTCCCTCCAAGAATCAAGAATTTGTCTATCTCTGCCTTACAAAAATACATTGACTTGGCCTCCATAACCTTCTGTGGCAATGAATACCACAGATTCACCACCCTCCGACTAAAGAAATTCCTCATCTCCTTCCGTCCTTCAATTCTGAGGCTATGTCCTCTAGTCCGAGACTCTCCCTCTAGTGGAAATATCCTCTTGACATCCACTCTATCCACTCTTTTGGTACGATTTGGTACGTTTCAATGAGGTCCCTCCTCCATCTTCTAAACATCAGCGAGTACAGGCCCAGTGCCGACAAACGCTCATTGGGTGAGTGCAGGAGGTGTGGGCGGGCGGCAGGTAGGGCGGCAGGTAGGGCGGCAGGTAGGGTGGCAGGTAGGGTGGCAGGTAGGGTGGCAGGTAGGGTGGCAGGTAGGGCGGCAGGTAGGGCGGCAGGTAGGGCGGCAGGTAGAGTGGCAGGTAGGGTGGCAGGTAGGGTGGCAGGTAGGGTGGCAGGTAGGGCGGCAGGTAGGGCGGCAGGTAGGGCGGCAGGTAGAGGTGGCAGGTAGGGTGGCAGGCAGGGCGGCAGGTAGGGTGGCAGGTAGGGTGGCAGGTAGGGTGGCAGGTAGGGCGGCAGTTAGAGTGGCAGGTAGGGTGGCAGGGCTTTGTGAAGTTCTATGACTCTGTCATTACATACATTGACAAGTGGTTTGATTTCTCACCGGAAAATTATGAAAATGAAACCAATCGGCCTCTTATGAGGAGCTCTCCTTCACTGACCTGGGAGCAGGTGGTGGCTGCCCTCACAATGACAGTGACAGTCAATATGGACCAACTCTATAAAGAGTTTTGTGCTAGCCAGGAGGAAACACAGAAAGCCAGACTGGTGTACCACAGAATCCACCAGTGAGAAGTGGGTGGAAGTTTTCCAAAACATCGGTGTCGAGCTTCTGCTGTTGGAATAACTTAGGTCACACACAGTGATTAAGATCCAAAGACTTTATTAGTGTTACAGCATAGGTAACTTCATCTTAATATGTAACTCAAGACAGAGGGAGAAGCTTTCTGTTAAACCAGTGGGTGTAGCTACAAAGTATGACTCATAACATGAGTGACACTGATCTACATCCTCCATCTTAAAGAATTAAATGTCAGTACAAAACGCATTGACTAAATAAGGCAGGCACAGCATTTGATAATAAGCTGGAGGAAAGTCAAACTTAGCCCGGGTACTTCACGGTGGGCTTGCAAACAGGACCAGCACGTGTGCGATAAAAACCATTGATCCGCCTACACCAGCACAACAACCCACTTCGGGAGCGGGCTGCTTTGCCAGTGGCGACGCCTCCTCCGCCTGCGCTGCAGTCCCCTGTTTCATCACCGCGAATGCTGGTTCATGACGAAATCTTCTGGCACGTCGGGCAGCTTCCGTGCCTGCTAGAACACGAAGAATTGACGCTCGAACACCGGGAGCAGCGGTAGGGTGAGCTGCTTCAATGTAAATTGAGAAATCTCGAGAAATTGAGAAATACGCGCCACCGTTCGGTGAGGTCTTCGTCAAACACCAGGATCTCTGGCTTTCTGAGAGCAGAAGCCACAGCAATATATACCGGAGAAAACAGCACACTAATTATAAAAACAATATAATTTAGCAAGGAGTGAGTCCGTACACTCTGACACCATGTCGAGCTTCTGCTGTTAGAATAACTTAGGTCACACGCAGTGATTAAGATCCACAGACTTTATTAGCGTTACAGCATAGGTAACTTCATCTTCATACGTAACTTGAGACTGAAGGGAGAAAGGGCTGAGAAAATGTCTGTTAAACTAGTGGGCATGGCTGCAAAGTATAACGCACAACAGGAGTGACACGGATCTACACTAGAGAGAGCCAACTTGATCAGCATGTTGAGGATTGTCCCATTTGTCGTCAGCATGCCAGGCTCACGTGCCTCTGTAGAGACAATCTTCTCTCTGACCCAAGAAACAGATGCAGCACAGAGCTGATCAAAAATGAACCAAATATCTGTGAACTATAACTTGTCATGCAAGGACTTCCCTCGGACTTGTCAAAAGGACAAAGGAACTCTTGAATCAGCGAGATGTGCGAGCAGTGAGAAATAGCCATGGAAAAAGTAGACTTTGTGAGCCCCCCCCCCCCCCTCTTTTCCTCTTTTGCAGTGATTATGTCTACTCTATAGACACATACAGATAGGGTTATTTGGTGTTATTTCATATCTGACTGGTATTCAGATTATGCTTTGTTATAATTGGTGTTACATTTCATATATAACACTGAAGATGTATACATGGTTCATATATTGGATTTGTTTTCCTATTCAGGGTTGTTGATTTTTTTTTTCTCTCTCTCTCTTTTGAAAATGGTTCCTGTTACCGTCTGCTAGCTGCCAGCCCCATCAGTCACTTCATCCCGGGCCTGCACCCTACTCACACCGCTGCGGCACGCCACCCTTTGTCCCTTATTTGAGAGTGAGAGAGTTGGCAACCCTAGTCCCAACCCGAAATGTCACCAATCCATTCCCTCCTCCACTGATACTGTCTGACCCGCTGAATTATTCAAGCACGTGATGTTTTAATCTATCACTCACATGCTCTCTCTCACATGCTCTCTGTCTATATCTGTCTTATTCTCTCTCTGTCTGAGTTTCTGTCTGTCTCTGTCCCTGTCTCTCTCTGTCTGTGTTTCTGTCTGTCTGTCTCTCTCTGTCTGTCTGTCTCGGTCTTGGTCTGTCTGTCTCTCCATCTTTTTCTCTGTCTCTGTCTGTCTCTGTCTGTCTGTCTCTGTCTGTCGCTCCGTCTGTCACTGTATTTCTGCCTGCCTCTCTCTCTCTCTCTCTCTCTCTCTGTCTCTGTCTCTTTCAATTGCTCCGTCTATCTCTCACAACCTCTCACACGATCTCTCACACTCTCTCTCTCTCTCTCTCTCTCTCTCTCTCTCTCTCACACGCTCTCTTTCAGACGCTCTCGCTCACACGCAATCTCTCTCTCTCTCTCTCTCTCTTTCTCATGCTTTCGCTCTAACTCTCTTTCTCTCTCACTCACTCACCCTATCTCTCACTCTTCGGGTGCAAAGAGTAGAGGTACAACCCTGTCCCCTGCGTTGGTTTAGCCTGTGTGTATATGTTGGACTGTGATTAATGACTCCTCCGACTTTAAGCAGGGATGCTATAATAAAAGAGCAGTAAAGATCAGCTCATACCCTTTAACAATGCAATCCACCATTTTAATTAATGCACCAAGTGACATCCACAAACACTCATGATTACTGACATGGATTAGTGCCCCAGTTCGCCTGATTAAATACCACATTTCCAAAGAATTACAAACGCAGCTGCAACAGCTGTTAAGAAGACAGGAATGTATTTAGGTGCTGATAATAACACACCTAATCCTGTCGTAATTCTGCTCCAAGCCTAGCAATTGAAGGCACCTTTGCCAATTCATTCCCCGTGTATGCGTGACCCTGATTCCTGGCAGAGCATGCAGGGTCTTCACCCGAAATACTGGCTGTCACTCTGCCTCCACCGATGCTGACTGACCCGCTGAGTTCCTCCAGCAGTTTGCTTTTTTATTGTTTGAGATTCCAGCTTCAATAATTCAACGGTGCTTTATTTGTCACATGTGCGGCTCCACAGTGAAGTTCTTTTTGCATATATTACACAAGGAGGACGCTGGCATTTTTGGCGCCATTATTCAAAGTCCAAAGACCGGTCAGCCCATCCGGCCATCGTTGTGTCCCGGGGGCATCTCCTGCAGCCGGTCTTGAAGGTGGAGGCATTACCGCCGTTCACCCTCCTACCGGCCCACGCTCCACACATCCGACATCTCATTTCCCTGGTCCGGTCAACTTCCGAACTTTTGGCTGAGGTCCAGTCCACCGCCGAGCCTTCAGGCATGTTCCTGGTCCCGCCGACCCCCGGCAGCTTGTGTCGTCTCTTGTGTTTTCCATAATACTCGCCCAGTTGGAAACGCTCATTTCTGAGCTGGTAGGATGCTGGATGAAAAGCCATCGACAGACGCAAGTCCAATCTCGTTTGCGGCTACCTTTTCGGAATAACTTCTTCAAAGGATGTCAATTGGAAGAACAAAACACTGGGGGCAAGATCAGATGGCACGGGGTAGTTGAAGGATTTCCATCGGGCAGGGACAACAGCGGAAGTTCAGTCACCCCACAAGCCTGGTCCACTGTTCAATTAGATTAAGGCTGACCTTAATTCCACATATCTATCGTGGTTTAAACCCTCGAGGCTTTAACTAATCGTTCCCACATGCTGTGAATAGAACGAGAACTCTATCCTTGTTCCTTCTGGGGGGGGGGGGGGGGGGTGAAGGAGGAGAGAGAACAGAATTGTAGGAGGCAGAGGGGACATTGGTGAGGGTCAGTCCACAACAGCAGAGGGGGAATACAATAGCGGCAGCGGTGGCGGACCCTGCTTCAGAGCTGTGGTGTTCCAGCGTTCCAGCGGCGGACCCGGCTTCAGAGCTGTGGCAGCGTTCCAGCGTTCCAGCGGCGGACCCGGCTTCAGAGCTGTGGTGCTCCAGCGTTCCAGCGGCGGACCCGGCTTCAGAGCTGTGGTGCTCCAGCGTTCCAGCGGCGGACCCGGCTTCAGAGCTGTGGTGCTCCAGCGTTCCAGCGGCGGACCCGGCTTCAGAGCTGTGGTGTTCCAGCGTTCCAGCGGCGGACCCGGCTTCAGAGCTGTGGTGTTCCAGCGTTCCAGCGGTGGACCCGGCTTCAGAGCTGTGGTGTTCCAGCGTTCCAGCGGCGGACCCGGCTTCAGAGCTGTGGTGCACCAGCGTTCCAGCGGCGGACCCGGCTTCAGAGCTGTGGTGTTCCAGCGTTCCAGCGGCGGACCCGGCTTCAGAGCTGTGGTGCACCAGCGTTCCAGCGGCGGACCCGGCTTCAGAGCTGTGGCGGTGTTCCGGCATTCCGGCGACGGCGGTGGCAGCAGCCCGGCATCGAAGGCTCGGCCGCGGGCCTGGTGGACGGCAACATCGGAGGCCTGGATCGCCTCAGTGCAGAGGGAGAACAAGGGGGGAAGAAGACAGAGACTTTAAGACTTTTGCCTTCCACCACAGTGAGGAGGTGCCTGGTGAACTCACTGTGGTGGATGTTAAATATGTCTTTATTGTGTGTTTTTTAAATATTATATGTATGACAGAAAGGCAACGAGATTTCGTTCAGACTGAAAGGTCTGAATGAAGATAAAGGATACTTTGACTTAATGAAGAAAGAGGACATCTTGGATGTTCAGGATTAGAAAGCCCCATCATGGATGCAGAAGAGGTGGGGACAAAGAGGTTGAGATTAGGGGATGGATTCTCTGTAAGGGGCAGGGAGGGAGGAGGTGTAGTCATGGCAACCGTGGAAGTCAGTGGGATTGGTCTGAAGAAGGGTCGCTACCTGGAATGCCATCCATCCGTGGCCAGAAGTTGAATAACCCATTGAGTTCCTCCGGCACTTTATATTTTGATCAAGATTCAAGCACCTGCAAGTTCTTGTGTTTCTCCAGTTTCTCAAAAATTATACTTGTTTATCATTTTTTTAAAAAGGACACAAATTGCTGGAGTAACTCAGCAGGCCAGGCAGCATCCCTGGAGAACATGGATAGGTGACGTTTTGGGTCGAAGGGTCCCGACCCCCGAAACATCACCTGTCCACGTTCCCCTTCTACCTGACCTGCTGAGTTACTCCAGCACTTTGCTTCCTTTTGTGTAAACCGGCATCTGCAGTTCCTTGTTTCTACTGCTTGTTTATAAAGCTTTGCATAACGGGAACAAATTACATCACAGCCAACAAATTACTCTTAATCAAAATGATTAGCCATGGTGGAGAAGCAGGGTCCGCCACTCACATTAGATGAGAGATGATGAATGGTTATTGTTAAATTAGTTGAAGGATAAATATTGTTTGAAGCAGCGGTGGCAACTCCCCTCTATTTCCAACCAGTGTTGTGTAATCTTTTATTCTCCACTTGAGAGGGCAATTTGATCACAGCATTTCAATGGGGAACTCTACTGATTCAGTGGTTGGGGAATATGTATTCTGGTCCTGCCCTCCAAATCTGAGTACCAAATAAATCGCTGCACACTTCAGAAAATGTGTCTAAGAAATGTTTAAGGGTGGCACGATGGCACAGCGGTAGAGTTGCAGGTTCGATCCTGACTACGGGTGCTGTCTGTATGGAGTTTGTACGTTCTCCACGTGACCTGCGTGGGTTTTCCCCGGGAGCTCCGGTTTCCTCCCACACTCCAAAGACGTGCAGGTTTGTACAGTAGGTTAATTGGCTTCGGTAAAAATTGTAAATTGTCGCGTGTGTGTTGGATGGTGTTAATGTGCGGGGATCGCTGGTCGGGTTTGACTCGGTGGGCCGATTGGCCTGTTTCCGCGCTGTATCTCTAAACTAAACTAAATGGAACCACGCTCCCATTTCCTCCCACATCCCAAAGACGTCTGGGCTTGGAGATTAATTGGACTGTGTGAGAAATAATTTGTCCCTAAAATGTAGGGAGTGGATGAGACTGCGATAACAGAACTTGTGTGAATGGGTGATCGATGATTGGCGTGGATTGAGTGGGCCAAAGAACCTGTTTCCATGCCCAGTCTCCGAATATAAACAAACAACAAACTGCCATTTTCTATAACTTCTTGAGTCTTCAGAATTCCAGTCAATATAGAAAACATAGAAACATAGAAAATAAGTGCAGGAGGAGGCCATTCGGCCCTTCGAGCCAGCACCGCCATTCATTGTGATCATGGCTGATCATCCCCAATCAATAACCCGTGCCTGCCTTCTCCCCATATCCCTTGACTCCACTAGCCCCTAGAGCTCGATCTAACTCTCTCTTAAATCCATCCATTTGACCTCCACTGCCCTCTGTGGCAGGGAATTCCATAAATTAACAACTCTGAGTGAAAACGTTTCTTCTCACCTCAGTCTGAAATGGCTTCCCCTTTATTCTAAGACTGTGGCCCCTGGTTCTGGACTCGCCCAACATTGGGAACATTTTTTCTGCATCTAGCTTGTCCAATCCTTTTATAATATTATTTGTTTCCATATGATCCCCCCTCATCCTAAACTGCAGTGAATACAAACCTGGTTTTTTCAATCTTTCCTCATATGACTGTCCCGCCATCCCAGGGATCAATCTCGTGAACCTACGCTGCACTGCCTGAATCACAAGGATGTCCTTCCTCAAATTAGGAGACCAAAACTATACCCAATACTCCAGATGTGGTCTCACCAGAGCCCTATACAACTGCAGAAGAACCTCTTTACTCCTAAACTGAAATCCTCGTGTTATGAAGGCCAACATTCCATGAGGTTTCTTCACTGCCTGCTGTACCTGCACGCCAACTTTCGGTGACTGATGTACAAGGACACCCAGGTCTCGCTGCACCTCCCCCTTACCTTACCCATTGAGATAATAGACAAAAGTGCAGGTTTGTAGGTTAATTGGCTTCGGTAAGATTGTAAATTGTCCCAAGTGAGTAGGACAGTGCTAGTGTACGGGCTGATTGCTGGTCGACAGTGGTCTCCCTGGACTCGGTGGGCCGAAGGGCCTCTTTCCACGCTGTGTCTCTAAAGTCTAAAGTAAAGCTTAAATCTGTGGAGGTAAAGGAATGCTTGATGTTTTGGGTTGGGACCTTGCGTCTGATGCTGTTTGACCCGCTAAGTTCCTTAGCAGCTTGGTATTGATCGATCGATCGATTGATTTATTGAATAAATTGAAAGATACCGCATGGAAACAGGCCCTTTGGCCCATCGAGTCCATGCTGTCCGTCGATCACCCGTTCACACTAGTTCCATGTTATCCCACTCCCCCATCCACTCACTACATACGAGGGACAATTTATAGAGGCCAATTAACCTACAAACTTGAAGGAAGGAACTGCAGATGCTATTTACACTGAATGACACAAAATGCTGGAGTAACTCAGCGGGACGGGCAGCATCTCTGAAGAGAAGGAATGGATGACGTATCAGGTGGAGGACCTTCTTCAAACCTATCTTTGTGATGTAAAGAGTAAATTCAATTGTACCACATGTTGACATTTGAAAGATATCATGGTGTCTAAACTTCAAATGAATAAAGATATTTGATTTTAATAAATGTACGCATAGACAGGGCAACACAGCTTGAGAACTCACACCACAGAAGCCTCGTCTGTAGCCTAGATGAAGAAGCAGTTATACATGGCTCAAACGTGACCAAAGAGAAACTCAGCAAATGCTAATTTGTCAGTTATCTTGAAGTAGACTCAAGGAACTGATTTACAAAAAAAGATACAAAATGCTGGGGTATCTCAATGGGTCAGGCAGCATGCATCTATGGATTTTACTTCGGAGCCACGTGAGTGATTCCGTGAAGAAGATCCGCCAGGCCGCATGCGCACCAGTACGTCAGCCGCATTGACGCACGGAGGCTGCGAGGGACGGAGCTCCTCCAGCGGTAAGTATGCAGACTCCAGGTAAGTTGAAAACTTTCCACTGGAGCTTGAATCCCTGCTGGCCGGTACGCTATACTGAGTGCTAGCAAGGAAAGAACAGGGAAGGGAAAGCGGCGCGTTTCAACCGCCCGCGGCAGTTCAGGCTTGAAAACCCTGCCTCATACCCCTGTTCAGTCGCTTAGTACAGATACAGCGACTGCAGGCTTAGTGCTACACAGCACAGAGCCGCCGCCATTAGGGCACAAGGCAACAGATAAGTCTGCTAGGCCCACGGAGTCGGGGGATGATTCCTCACCGGGGCTGGATAGAGTGTGCACACGCCTATCCCAAGTGGAGGAACTGCTGCATACAGTCCTCCAAAGAACTTCACTCCAAGAGAAGGAGCGTCAGCGCTTAGGGAAAGAAGTGCCAGCAGCAACAATGCTGCCAGAAACTCCTTATCAATTTGAGGAGAGTGCAATAGGCCAGAATAGTCCTGAGGCCGATTCTGATGAGGAAGTTCAGCCAGGAGAAACTGAATTGCCAAATGTTCCACCACTGGCACTTCCATTTGCTGTCCCATCAGGAGCAGGTGAGCCACTAGGTGAAGAGCTGGCTGATTTACAAAATAAGGCAACAGATAAGTCTGCTAGGCCTCCTCAATAAATTACATGGTGTCTCATCAGCTTCAGGAGCTTACTATGGATGAGACAGCCAAAGAACACGAGCCTCCAAGCAACTGTGAAGTATTAAGAGTTCCAACGGTGAATCAAGTCATCTGGGGTCAGATGGGACCCGGTATGCGATGCCAAGAAATAAAAATGCAAAGAATTCTAAAATTATTGGCTGCTGGCATTACAGCGTTCGCAAGAACAATGGATTGTGGTTATATGATCAGAACGCACCAAGAGGCTCTAGGGTTGTTATGCAACACCCATTTTGAGATCAATGGTCTCAGGAAAAGGGCTATTAGGCCCACCATTAATCCCAGATACGCTGCGCTTTGCAAGCCACCTGATCTGCTGTTTGGGGTGGTATGTATATTTATGCATTTCCACCTTTCTGTCTCATAAATCGATGTCTGCTTAAAAATCAAGCAGGACAATGCTTCAGGGGTACTGGTAATACCCGACTGGCCTACACAGCCATGGTATCCTTTGATCCGACAGCTGATGACACAACCTTTGATGGCTGTTCCTAAACGAAGGAATTTATTGGTGAATCCAGTGACTGGCGAATGTCATCCGTTGTATGAGCGTATTGATTTGCTAATTTGCAGATTCTAAGAAGGCCATATCTGGGACAAGGATTGTCGGGTCGAACTGTCGACATGCTTACTGCATCCTGGAGATCGAGTACTCAAAAGCAGTATTTTTGTTATGTAAAGAAATGGGAAGTTCACTGTGTACAAAATGATATTGATTATTGTACAGCACGTAGTTCACATGTTTTGGAATTTTTGTCAACTCTTTACCATGATGAAGGACTAAGTTATAGTGCAATCAATACAGCAAGAAGTGCTTTGTCATCATATTTAGTGATGAAATCAGACAATCATGCAATTGGATCTCACCCTCTTGTGGTTCGATTTATGAAAGGCATTTTTAATTCCAGATCTCCCAAACCTAGATATATGGCTATTTGGGATGTAAGTATAGTCCTTAAGAAACTACATGAGTGGTTTCCTATATCATCTTTGACGTTGACCAAAATTACCATTAAATTGGCCATGCTTATGGCGTTGGGTTCAGCACAAAGGGTACAGACGTTACAAAAAAAATTACAGTTAGACAGAATGGAAACTGCTGTGGACAATGTTACATTTTACATTTACGACCTCCTCAAACAGAGCAGGCCAGGTGTCACAGGTTTTAGAATAATATTTGCAGCATATCCTACAGATCCAGCTTTATGCGTAAAAACACATTTGATGCAATACATTGCAGTGACAGAGAATTTACGTAATATGGAGAAAGGATTGTTTATCAGTTATAAAAAAAACCACATAAAAGAGTGTCAGTTAACACTATCTCCAGGTGGCTGAAACAAGTTTTGATTGATGCAGGTATTAACACAGATGTGTTTGCATCTCATTCCACTAGGGCAGCAGCTAAGTCGGCGGCCAAAGCGAAGGACGTGCCCGTCGACCATATTATGGCGGCCGCCAGATGGGCAAATGAGCTGATCTTTCAGAATTTTTATCATTGCCCAATTGTTGATCCAGGGCCGTTTGCTAATGCCATTTTAAGTTCCGTTTAAATGCCCTGGTATTAAAGAAAAACTATTGTTTGTTTATATTATTAAATAAACCCTATTACTACATTGAATGCAATGTTACTACTAATGCATTATTTCTCATTCGAGTCGATCAAATGCAGTGGGATGCCCAGTTTGTAATCTGCAGCATGAAATCACAAAGCTTTGAACTCTTCACGGAATCACTCACGTGACTCCGAAGTAAAATAGTAAGATTAAACGAGAACTTACCAGTTTGAAGTTTGATCTTGATTTTATGAGGAGTTCGTTGGTGATTACGTGCCCACCACGCCCAACCCTCTCTCATGAAAGATCACCTGGTAGTTCTCGAGTCACTGATCTTGCTGTTTACTTCGGTGTTGTTTATTTGTGATTTCATACCGCTGCTTTGAAGATTGGTGCGGTCGAGTCCATGCTGGCCATCGATCACCCATTCACAGTAGTTCTATGTTATTCTACTGTCGCCTCCAGACTAGGGGGCAATTCCCAGAGGATTGATTAACCTACAAACCCGCACGTCTTTGGGATGTGGGAGGAAACTGGAGCACCCGCAGGAAACCTGCTACAGGGAGAACGTGCAAACTCCTTACGGACAGCACCTGAAGACAGGATCGAACGCAGGTCTCTGGCAGAGTAAGGCAGCAACTCTACCAGTGCGTCACTGTGCTGGAGTTTCGCTCCAGATTCCAACCTCTACAGTAAGTATCTTGTACCTTCCTTAATGTTGGTTTCATTTAGAATCTGGAATTGTCTTTAATTGTCTCTTGGAGAGACTTATAGACATTTGTTGTCGAACAGATACCCAAAAAAGATAGTTGACTTGATAGCTTCCTAATGAAGCTTAATTGCCAAGCATCGTGGACTAATTAAGGATTATCAAAGTGAAATCAGCATTTTTTTTTGTTCCCCGGAGAGAAAGTACTGAAAAAAAGGAACTTAAACACCAATTGTAGCAGCTTGTTATTACATAAAGCCCTCATTGCAATAAAGTGCCAAGGTGCTTAGAGCTAGAATCAACAGCTGTTTATGGGCTCCCTCTTACAACAAAAACACCTGGCTTCCTCAAAAGATTGCAAAGTGCTGGTCCTTGCTTCTATACCTGGTTTCCTATTCTGCCACGTATCTGCCGTCAAAACCCCCCCTCACCTGTATCCACCTTTCACTACTAGTTTAGTTTTAGTTTAAAGATACATCCCCAAAACAGGCCCTTCGGCCCACCAAGTCCATGCCGGCCAGAGATCAATCGTAGACCAGCTCCATCCTACACATTAGGGGCAATTTTTGCGGAAGCCAAATAATCTACGAACCTGCACGTCTTTGGAGTGTGGGAGGGAAGCGGAGCACCCGGAGAAAACTAATGCAGTCACGGCCTGAAAGTTTACCTTCGAAAGCAGCGTCAGCCTGTCCATTATCTCTACAGATGCTGCCTGACCCGCTGAGATCCTCCAGCATTTTGTCATAGAGTCAAAGTGTTACACAGCACAGAAACAGGCCCTTCAGCCAAGTTGTTCATGCTGACCAAGGCGCTCCACCTACGCTAGTGTCACATGCACGTAGATTCATACTTTTGCTCCAGATTCCAGCATCTGCAGTTCCTTGTGTCTCCACACCTAGTTGCTCCACACTGGTGGGTGGAGCACCAAGGCAAATTCCTTGTATGTGAATACTTGGCCAATAAACTTACTTACTTACTTATTAATGGAGCTCCCCAACAGAATCCAGCCCGAGAGAGTCAAACGTCTTCTCCGTGTTCCTGATATTCAGTAGCCTTCTCTCTGTATTAGCTTCACACTTTGCGCGAAAAACATCCACCCATTTTATCCATCGCTTTTATGTTTTCACAGGGAACAATCTGCTCGGCGAATCATTGTCAATTCTATTCAGAATTTTGAAATCTTGAGTAAACGTTATTGGCATTAACGCTTCCCCTCCCTCCCCCCAAAAAAACTGCTACATCTTTAACCTCAGCAGAAGACCCAATGTCTGATGCCTTCGTATATGATAGATACCAGCTAGGGAATAAAATGTTTGTGTAACACCTACACTTCCCCCTCTCTCTTTCTTGTACCCAACCACTCCCCCACCCCCACCCCCACCCTCACCCTGTTGTGTACTAATTTCTCCCACCAAACCGCCCCACCCCATTCCCTTCCACCTATAAGCATCCCTCTGGCATTACACGTCACTCCTCTTCTCTCCTTACCCGACACCCTTTTGTGTCCTATTCACCTCCAGCCTTTTTGACCTAAGGGGCTGTCCCACTGTGCGAGGTAATTCAAGAGCTGTCCCGAATTTAAAAAAAAAATCAAACTAGTGGTAAGCACATAGAATACGTCGGAGCTCGGGACATCTCCTAGCGGCTCGTAACGCTAACGGCAGGTACTCGGGAAACGCGGTAAGCTCGTGAAGACCCGTGAAGATTTTTCAACGCGTTGAAAAATGTCCACGAGAGCCCCGAGTCCCTACGAGCGGCTATTACCGTAATTCTCCAAGTTCGAATCAGGGGAAACGCGGGAGAACTATTGAATTAGCTCGTACAGTGGTCCATTACTCCGCCCATCTTCCAGTCAACCCCCCCCTCGCCTGTATCCACCTATCACTTGCCAGGCTTTGGCCCGTCTCCGCCTCTCTCTTCCGGCTTTCTTTCTCGCCATCCCAACCACAATCAGTCCGAAGAAGGGTCCCGGCCCAAAACGTCATCTGTCCATTCCCTCCACAGAAGCTGCCTGGCCCGCTGAGTTCCTCCAGCACTTTTGTGTTCTGATTAAAACACTTAAATTGGTTTCTTCACTGCAAGGATTCGGATAAAACCTGTGTCACAGCATGTCTGAAGCCTGAGAACTTTGCCCATTAATCGCACGTTAGGTCTGTTTCTTGAGCAAATGTTACATACCTCAATTCTAAATAAAGTGTAGATGGACACAAAAAGCTGCAGTAACTCAGCAGGACAGGCAGCATCTCTGGAGAGAAGGGATGGGCGACGTTTCGGGTCAAGACCCTTCTTCAGACTGCCCAGCACCTGCAGTTGCTTCTTACACATTTTGTCTAAATAATGTGTGGCAGGTTGGCTGGCAGGGGGGACTGACCCAGTCCCCTCCTGAATGGAATGTTTCTGGTGACAGTGGAGTTGAACGGAGACGGAATTGGCAAAATCTCTGGAGCTGGAGATCAGACAATGGACCAAAATAGGGAAGGACTTTCGAGTTGATCAGCCATGATCACATTGCATCGAAGAGCCAAATGGCCTACTCCTACTCCTGCACCTATTATCTATTGTCTACTGAGTTACATCTCAGCAACTTCCAACATGCCCACTCTCTCGGGAAAGAGTGGCAACCACTTTAAATGGAGCAAGGCCCCAGAAACATCTGCAATGTGATGACAGGATCATCCATTTTAATAATGTTGAGAGTTAAATACTTCTTAGATCACCAGGGGAATTACAATGTGTAAGGTTCTTTGCTGAGACTAATTCCTTGGTTTGTGAGTAATCTTTATTAAGTTTGACTAAGTCTGCGTGCATCCGCTGTCTGAGGCCATCATCATACAGAATGAAAAACAATATCTCTGGGTAGAGATCTAACCTTTGTAGATTACTTGTTCTCATCTCTCTCTATGAACTGTGAAGGAAAGCTTAAGATCTTTGGAGAGCTGTCATCAATACACCCGTCTGTTGTAACCTTGATCATTCACTGTGATGTAATTGGTATATTTTTTCAATTTTCATAACTGATATTTTGGATATTGTGTGATTTGAGCTAACCTTCATTACTTTAAGCCCTTTGACCTCAATTCATCATTTCTTGACAACAAAGGAGGTCTCTGAGCTGACAAAGCTTTTTCTTGCTAAATGCCAATATCAGTAGCATCACCTGAAAACACACAGCATCATTTCCAATGTATCTCACCCCAACAGAGATATTCCTTTTTGTTCTATGCAACCTTCTCCACTGCTGAAAACCAACTTGCACTTTGCTCTTGTTCCCGTTCTGACAAAGGGTCTAAAGGGGCTGTCCCACTGCGGCGACCTAATCCGCGAGTTCAGAAGAGTTTGCCCTCGACTCATACACACACAGCATGGTCGACACGAGGTCCTAGGAGGTCTTTGTAACTCTCCTTCATGCTCGAGAGTAGTCCCCGCGTACTCGAGGCCTTAGCTAGGTCGCAGCGTATTTTTCAACATGCTGAAAAATGCCCGCGAGTAAAAAAAAGGTTGCCATGGAAAAAAACAATACTTTTTTTACTCGTAGGTTTAGTCTAAGTAGGTCGTAGTAGGTCGGCCATGTTAGTCGTAGGTAACCGAGGGTAGTCGAAGGTAATCGAAGGTAGTCGTAGATAGTCTTCATCATAGTCGCAGGAGATCGAAGGAGGTCGTCTTCACTCTCCACTATTCGGTGCCCAATTTTCCCGAAGCTACTAGTCGAAGCTAGTCTTCAACATGAGGTCGAAGGTGGTCTTCCACATAGTTGAAGGTGGTCTTCCACATAGTTGAAGGAGGTCTTCCACATAGTTGAAGGAGGTCTTCCACACAGTTGAAGGTGGTCTTACACATAGTTGAAGGTGGTCTTCCACATAGTTGAAGGTGGTCTTCCACATAGTTGAAGGTGGTTTTCCACATAGTTGAAGGAGGTCTTCCACATAGTTGAAGGAGGTCTTCCACATAGTTGAAGGTGGTCTTCCATGTGACACTTTTTCAAATTCTCCTAAACTCTTCTAAACTCGCCAATTAGGTCGCCGCAGTGGGACAGCCCCTTTAGACCCCGACTGTTGATTGTTCCTCTCCACAGATGCTGCCTGACCTGCTTGAGTTTTCCCAGCGTTTTCTGTTTATAATTTCAAACTTTAGTTTAGTTTAGTTTAGTTTAGAGATACAGCGCGGAAACGGGCCCTTTGGCCCATCGAGTCCGCGCAGACTAGCTACCCCCGTACATTATCTCCATCCTACACACACTAGAGACAATTTACATTTATACCACGCCAATTAACCTACAAACCTATACGTCTTTGGAGTGTGGGAGGAAACCGAAGATCCTGGAGAAAACCCACGCGGGTCAAGCGGAGAATGTACGAACACCATAGACACCACCCGTAGTCAGGATTGAACCTGGGTCTCTGGCGTAGTAAGGCAGCAACTCTCCCGCTGCGCCACCGTGCTGCCTTCCCAGCACCAGCAGTTTCTTTTAAATTTCAGTCACTTTCTACATGTACCCGGGTGAGTGTAACGGCCTCTGGGAGTGGTGCTATGAACAGCCAGACCTGTCGGCCTGTCTTCCTGCTCTGAATTTTGCATTCCCTGCATTATTCCGCCTGTGTATTCACTCCCTAACTCCTTTCACTCATTAACAATTGATAGCATTGTGTTGCACTCTGTGACCTTGTGTGCAGAGGCAGTCCAAGTCCACAGCCCTCTGAAAGTGGCAACACCAATAAGGACGAGTGGTAAAGAGAGCGTCAGGTATGTGTGATTGGTCTTGGCCACTGAGTGTAAGATGTCAGCAAGACAAGCTGCAGCTTTTCAGTTTTAGTTTAGTTTATAGAGATACAGAGCGGAAACAGAGCCTTCGACCCACCGAGTTCGCGCACACTAGGGACAATTTACAATTATACCAAGCCAATTAACCCACAAAACTGCACGTCTTTGGAGTGTGGGAGGAAACCGAAGATCTCGGGGAAAACCCACGCGGGTGACGGGGAGAACGTGCAAACTCCGTGCAGACAGCGCCCGTAGTCAGGATCGAACCCGGGTCTCTGGTCCTGTGAGGCAGTAATTCTACCGCTGCTCCACTGTAGAAGCTGGGTAAGACTTTGGTTAGAGCGTATGTGGAGTCTTGTGTGCAGTTCCACTACAGGGAGGATTTTGAGACTTTGGAGATAATGCAGAGTTGTTACCTGGATGAGAAGGTATTAGCTACCAGGAGAGCTTGGACATTCTTGGATTGTTTTCTCAGGACCATCGCATGCTGAGGGGAGACCTGATAGAAGTTTATAAAATTATGGGAGGCAAAGATAGTGAGGCCAGTCAGAACCTTTTACTCAGGGTGGAAATATCACAGGGTTGGTGAGAATAGCTTTAAGGTGAGAGGGGAAAGTTTAAAGATGTGCGGGGGCAAACATTTTTAATAGTGAGTGGTGAGTGTCTGGAATGCGATGGCAGGGGTCGTGGTGGATGCAGATATGCTAGTGTTATTTAAGAGGTTCTTGGATAGACACACGGGTCTGCTGGGAATGGAGGGGTAAGGATCACGTGCAGAGGAGATTAGATTAAATAGGCATCAAGTTCAGCATGGGCATTGTGGGCCGAAGGGCCTGATCCTGTATTCTATGTACAGCGTATCCCCATTGGCATCCTGGTTTTTATCGGAGATAGCCCCTTCCCTTCCCTTCATCCCCCATCCCCATCCCTTCCTGCAGCTGGAAGAACTCCTTTTGTCTCCTTCCCAGTTTTGACGACAGGTCGCCAACCTGGAACATTAACTTTGTTCCTCTCCCCACAGATGCAGCCTGACCTGCTGAGTATCTTCACCATTTAAAAATAAAATTCCAGTATCTGCGGTTGCTTTTTTCCCTGATTTTGGTGAGTATTCTGACCATCTCCCTCGGCACTCTCCACTCGTTATGAATTCACTGAAGCAGAACGAGGTAGTTAGTGGCCTTGACCCAGAGAAAAATATCCACACCATCAACAGAAAGCTATTTTTATCCCTGTTAAATCACTGTCCAGTCACATTCCAACCACTGTGAACGCCTCAATCCCTGCCTTTCCTACCTCTGGACTTGACTATTCGAAAAATGTTCCTGGAAAAACCACCCTCACTCCGCACTTGTGTAGGAAGGAACTGCAGATACTGGTTTACACCGAAGATAGACACAAAATCTAGTGGGACAGGCAGCACCTCTGGAGAGAAGGAATGGGTGGTGATTCCGGTCGACATCCTTCTTCAGACTGAAGACACTCTACACTTCATGAAAACCTCACTCTACACTTCAGACACCAATTCCATCACTCACTGACACAGCCCGGTTCATCACGGGCACAGCCCTCCCCTCCATCCAAAGCATCAACATGAGGCATTGCCTCAAGAAGGCAGCATCTGTCATAAGACATCTAAGCACGGATTAGGCCATTCAGCCCATCAAGTCTGCTCTGCCATTCAATCATGGCTGATCTATTTTTTCCCCAATTCTCCATCCCATTCTCCCAATAATTTTTGACGCCCTTATTAATCAAGAAACTATCAATCTCCGCTTCAGAGATATCCAATATCTTGGCCAGCACAGCCGTCTGTGTCAATGAATTCCACAGATTCACCACCCTCTGGCGAAATAAATTCCTCTTCATCTTCATTCTAAAGGTACGCCCTTTGATTCTGAGGCGGTGCCCTCTGTTCCTGGACTCTCCCACTTATTGGAAACATCTTCTTCACATCTGTTGCATCCACTCCCTTCAATCAACAGGGATCCACTCCTTTCATCGAGGATCCCCACCATCCGGGCCGTGCCCTCTTCTCACTGCTGCCGTTGGGCAGGGGGTACAGAAGCCTGAGGTCCCACACCACCAGCTTTAGGAACAGCTACCTTCCCCACAACCCTCAGGTTCTTGCACCCGACCTGCACAACCCCCATCCGACCTCGGCAACGGAACACTACCGACCACCACTTGCACGACCACAGACTCATTTTCCAATTATGATTTTGTTTTTTTTTTGTTACATGGTCTTTTTCTTTTCACTTTCCTTCCTTGCATAGTTGACGTTCTGTGCTTTGTGTGAGTCTAATGTGATGGGATGCTGCTGCCGTTGAGATGTCCATTGTTACTGTACTTCAGGGCACTTGTGCACGTGACAATAAACACAACTTGATTTAGTCGTGGAGTCATAGTCCCACTGGCCTGCGTTTGGCCCATATCCCTCCAAACCTGTCATATCCATGCACTTGTCTAATTGCTTCTTAAATGTTGCGATAATCCCTGCCGCAACTACCTCCTGCAACAGCCCGTTCCGTGCACCCCCCCTTTTGTATGAAAAAGTTACCCCTCAGATTCTTATAGCATCTTTCTCCCTTCGCCTTAGTAGGGAGAAAGATGCTATTCCTGGCAGACCGGAAGCAAAGTAGGTCAACTGCCCTCTGATTGTTAATTCCCCCACTCTGGACAAGGGATTGTGCATTCACCCGATCTATTCCTCTCATGATTTTACACACCTCTGCAAGATCACCCCTCATCCTCCTGCGCTCCATGGAATAGAGTCCCAGCCTAAACCTCCCCCTGTAGCTCAGACCCTTGAGTCCTGGCAATATCCTGCAAGTCTTCTCTACACCCTTTTAACTTGGCTGAAACTCTCCTCTGTCTTTATTTTCCTTAAGATAATGCTTAAGGCCCATGTTACTAACCAAGCTCTCTGTCTACCCCAAAACATCTTTATATCTCTCACTTTCAAATTTTGTTAGATGATATTCTTATGAAATATCTGGGGACCTTTTACACACCTCGGTACATAAGAATGAGAAAATGTACAATTTTATTATTTCTGGCAATAATGACAAGTTTACGAGTTATATATTGTTTAAATTCTTTAACCACGTGAGATTAAACCAAGCTCTGTGTCTATGAATGTGAAAATAGAGTCTTACACTTTAAAGATTTCAAATAGTGTCGAGGAATCTGACATCTATACCAGAAGCAGATACGTTTCAGGTTAAGCAGACGAGGGCAGCTTCACCACAGTGGTGCAGCTGGTAGAGCTGCTGCTTCGCAGCGCCAGAGACCCGGGTTCGATCCTGACCTCGGCTGCTGTCAGCGTGGAGTTTGCACGTTCTCCCTGTGACCGCGTGGGTTTCCTCCAGGTGCTCCGGTCTCTTCCCACATTCCGCATCCCAAAGTAGGTCAACTGCCCCTTTTGTGTAGGGAGTGGACGAGAAAGTGGGATAACATAGAACTTGTGTGAACAGGCGATCGATGGTCGGCACGGACTCCGTTGTCCAAGGAAACGGTTTCCATGCTGTATCTTTAAGAACTTAAAAGAAAAAAATGCTATTTTATAAGACAGTGCCTCTGACAGCGCAATAGTCCTTCAGTACTACATTGACACGACAGGCAAGATTATACATTCAGATCTCTGGAGGAAAGTTTGTATGCATGACCTTCTGATTGAGAGAGAAGTATTACTGAGGCAAAGATGAGACAGGATATTGCTTCTAATGGAATAGCTTGTGAGTGTACAGCGCATTCAGAAGGCAGTGGAACTGTCAGTACATCTGTGTGATCAAAAAAACGCAAAACTTGACTTAAAATGTTGGAAAATGTCTGCATCCATTACGGGGATGGTGTGGGACACAGTCTGACTGAGGGTGACATGGGATGTCAATTCCATTACTGGATGGTAAGCTAAAGGTGCACATTGGTGACTTGGACACTGGAATTCAAGTGAACGGATCATTTTCAGAATGGCAGAAGCAGTGGCGAGTGGAGTGCCACAAGGCTCGGTGTTGGGGCCACAATTGTTTACCATATATATTAATGATTTGGAAGAGGGAATTAGGAGCAACACTAGCAAGTTTGCAGATGGCACAAAGCTGGGTGGCAGTGTGAACTGTGAAGAGGATGTTAGGAGGTTGCAGGGAACAGGATGAGTAAGTGGGCAGATGTGTGGCAGATGCAGTATAATATAGATAAATGTGAGGTTATCCACTTTGATGCAAAACAAGGGGGAAGATTATTATCTCAATGGGGTTAGGTTAGGTAAGGGGGAGGTACGGCGAGACCTGGGTGTCCTTGTACACAGTCACTGAAAGTTGGCGTGCAGGTACAGCAGGCAGTGAAGAAAGCTAATGGAATGTTGGCCTTCATAACAAGAGGATTTCAGTACAGGAGTAAAGAGGTTCTTCTGCAGTTGTATAGGGCTCTGGTGAGACCACATCTGGAGTATTGTGTACAGTTTTGGTCTCCTAATTTGAGGAAGGACATCCTTGTGATTGAGGCAGTGCAGCGTAGGTTCACGAGATTGATCCCTGGGATGGCGGGACTGTCATATGAGCAAAGATTGAAAAGACTAGGCTTGTATTCACTGGAGTTTAGAAGGATGAGGGGGATGTTATAGAAACATATAAAATTATAAAAGGACTGGACAAGCTAGATGCAGGAAAAATGTTCCCAATGTTGGGTGAGTCAGGGGCCACAGTCTTAGAATAAAGGGGAGGTCATTTAAGACTGAGGTGAGAAAAAACTTTTTTACCCAGAGAGTTGTGAATTTATGCAATTCCCTGCCACAGAGGGCAGTGGAGGCCAAATCACTGGATGGATTTAAGAGAGAGTTGGATAGAGCTCTAGGGGCTAGTGGAGTCAAGGGATATGGGGAGAAGGCAGGCACGGGTTATTGATAGCGGACGATCAGCCATGATCACAATGAATGGCGGTGCTGGCTCGAAGGGCCGAATGGCCTCCTCCTGCACCTATTTTCTATGTTTCTATGTTTCTAAGGGTCTTGACCCGAAACGTCGCCTATCCTTTTTCTCCAGAGATGCTTCTTGACCCTTTGAGTTACTCCAGCACTTTGTGTTTATCTTCTGACTGTCTCCCCTATCTGTGCCTCTCGTGGTTCTTTATTCTTCTATCAGCTCTCCCCTCAACCCCTGGCACTCCAGAGAAAACAGTCCAAGTTTGTCCAACCTTGTAGCTAATATCCTCTAATCCAAGAAGCATGTACCTGTAAATGTAAATGGAAGCCAGTCCACCCACAGAACTGTTGGAGGTGCTGACTGGTGGATGAGATGCAAACTGAGTTAAAGATAGATCCCCTGAAAAAGTGCAGGACAGTTAGTGCTGATATCCTGGCCAAGATACATCTTTCTTCGAACACAATTAAAACATGACCCTTGGGCCTGATCATGTTTCTCTTGGTGAGAACTTGCTGTGGAAACATTGGTTGCTACATTTATTTCCCTGTGGCACGGTGGTGCAGCTGGTCGAGCTGCAGCCTCCCAGTACCAGAGTCCCAGGTTTGATCCTGACCTCAGGTGCCGGCTGTGTGGAGTTTGCATGCTCTCCCTTGTCTTTTGCCCAGAGTAAGGGGAATCGAGAACCAGATGACATAGGTTTAAGTTGAGGGGGGAAAGATGTAATGGGAACCTGAGGGGTAACTTTTACACACTGTATGTATGGCTGTATGCAACAAGTTTCCGAAGGAGATTTTTGAGGCAGCATTTGAGAAACATTCAGACAGGTGCATGGATAGGACAGGTTTAGAGCGATATGGGGCCAAATGCAGGCAGGTGGGATTCGAGTAGATGGGACATGTTGGTCGGTGTGGGCAAGTTGTTTCCACACTATGACTCTAAAATATGATTTCCGAGACAGCACAATGCTTAATCTCAAAGCAGTTTCAAACACCAACGTACTCAAGATAAATACAAGAACTGAGAAATGTTTGAATGTGGTGCAGATCAAAGTGACGTCTCCTCGTGTGTTTTTAATTACAAATTGAATTTTGCAGAAGGACTCTGTGAAGATAATTGAGCACAACTTTTTTTCCCTCTGTTTCCCCCTGTACTTTGTCAAGAATAAATCATTCTCCCAGCGCCAGCAAAGTTTCCATCAGTCGGACAGATGCAGCATCTCCACTGAATACTGCTGATTATCAATAACCCTTGGGAGTCAATTATGGATCAAGAATAAAAGTAAAATCCATTATTTGTTTGACATTTTGTATGAGAAAAATGTTATTCCTTTACATTGGCTTAAGGCTAAATATAAAGCAGACAGGGGAGTTTTGATTTACTGAATGGCTTGGGTGAGTGATGTCTGGTCCTTCCTGCTCCAGTCCAGCCTTGCTCCAGTGCTGTAAGACCATCACATACCAGGACCAGGACCAGGACCACAAGACCAGGCCCAGGCCCAGACCCAAGCTCAGCCCCAGCTCAAGAAGCCTTGGCTAGTCTCAGTCTAGCACTTCGCCATTAAACCCGCCTGTGGAAGACGCTTTGATGCCAGGACTGAGTCCTGACGCAGGGCCTCGATCCAAAACTCTCCAGTTCCTTTTTCCCTTAGAAAATAGACACAAAATGCTGGAGTAACTCAGTGAGACAGGCAGCATGCCTGGAGAGAAGGAATGGGTGACGTTTCGGGTCGAGACTCTTCTTTAGACCTCCGCAGATACTGCTCGACCCGCTGAGTTCATCCGGTGGTTTGCTTTTTGCTTCAGATTCCAGCATCGTCAGTCTCATGCTATCTTGTTATCAGGCTTCTGAATGGTCCTCCCGTAAGCTAGGGTGCAGTTCTAATCTTCCAACCTACCACACAGAGGGCATTGGACTTTTTCTCTGAAAATGTAATGCTTCAGTACTGAGAAACTATATTCTGCACCCTGGTAGTTTTCTCTTCGCACTACCTGTTGTACATGTGTATGACTTGAGGGTGTTCAGGTATAGTATTATCAGGTGTAGTATAGTAACCCCCAGCTCAGGAAGTCTTGGCTCCTCTAGTTTAGCACTTTGCCATTAAACCCGACTGTGGAACATTTTGTGTAGTTTAGTTTCGAGATATAGGCCCTTCGGCCCATCGGGTCCGAAGGATAGCACACAAATTAAAGCTTTTCACTCTATCTCCGTATATGTGACAACAATAACAACCCAAACCAAATGTAGGAAAGCACCTCATGTATCACTTGGGCAACTTACAACCCCACGGCGTGAGTGTTGATTTCTCTAACTTCAAGTACCCTTGCATTCCCTCTCTCACCGTCCCTCGCCCTCCCTAATTGTCGTCTTCGCTTTACTGTCATTCTGCTTTGTTTCACTGTTTGTATCCACTCGTTATCTCCACAACCAACAATGGACCATTGTGGGCTCCCCCTCTCCTCCATCATCATTGCTGGCTGTGGTATGTTCTTTGCATACCTTTCATTCACTTGTTCTTTGTACCTCTAGTTTCCCACTTCCCTGACTCTCAGTCTGAAGAAGGGACTCGACCCGAAATGTCACCTATTCCTTTTCTCCAGAGATGCTGCCCGACCCGCTGAGTTACCCCAGCATTTTGCGTCTATCGTCGGTGTAAACCAGCATCTGCAGTGCCTTCCCTCACAAACCAAGAAGGTGCCTTGCCACCACCTTTCCGAGGGGAGTGGGAGTTTGCCTTGTAAGCTGCGTGAATGTCTTCTAAATCAATTTAAAAACAATGGGAGTTCAGGGTGGTTAATTTTGCATTTCTCATTACCAGGCAACGGTTGGCAAATCTAAGTTTAATTGCTCCTTATCTGAGGAGCCTTGAGTATTTTGAAGTTCTAACTCTTTAAAGCGAGTGCTGTGCGAGGCTGCAGTTCTGATATACAGCCCAAAGCCAATATAAAGTGATGGTAGCTATCTCATGTAAAATGTCAAACAAATAATAGATTTTGCTTTCATTCTTGATCCATAATCTTCTCCCATGGGTTATTGATAAACTTCAAAGTGAAATGCGGTGACACTTCATTTGTTTCATGACTGATGGAAAATTGGCTGAAGTTAGGAGAATGATTTCTACTTGACAAAGTACGACCATTTGTAAAAAGTAGCAGAAAACAGGAAGAAAAACATCTACGTCCTTCCATATTTACACAGTGTCTTCTAGCTTTGTTTATTTAGTTTATTGTCACATGAAAAACCTTTTGATGTGTGCTAACCAGTCAAAAGAAAGACAATACATGATTACAATCAATCCATTTACAGCGTATAGATGATACATGAGAAGGGAATAACGTTTAGTGCAAGGTAAAGCCAGCAAAGTCTGGTCAAGGATAGTTCAAGGGACACCAAAGAGGTAGATAGTAGTTCAGCACTGCTCTCTAGTTGTGGGAGGATGATTCAGTTGCCTGATAACAGCTGGGAAGAAACTGTCCCTGAATCTGGAGGTGTGCATTTTCACACCTACACCTTTTGCCTGATGGGAGGGGGGAGAAGAGGGAGTGGCCAGGGTGCGACTCGTCCTTGATGATGCTGCTGGCTTTGCCGAGGCAGCCTGAGGTGTAAATGGAGTCAATAGCAGGGAGGTTGGTTGTGGATCTTAATGTGGGTATATTTTTTTCAAATTAAAGGCACACAAAGTGGGGCACGTTGATCTTCCTGGCAGGGTGTTGGCAATATGTTGGTTTGTGAACGGTTGAACCCAGGCTGTGTGCTGAGACTGACATGGGCATGAAAGGCCAACAAGGGATGTTAGGCCGACAAAGACCAGCGTTCAGTAAAACGGAGGCGCAGGGAACTGCAGATGCTGGAATCTTGAGCAAAACATAAAGTGTTAGAGATACTCCGTGGGTCAGGCAGCTGACCTGTGGAGTGAATTTTAGAGACGCAGAGCAGGAGCAGGCCCTTCAGCCCATCGAGTCCATGCCAACCAGCGATCCGCGCACACTAACACTATCCTACACTCTAGGAACATTTTTTTACCGAAGCCAATTAACTTACAAACATGTACGCCTTTGGAGTGTGGGAGGAAACCAGAACACTCGGAGAATACCCACGCAGGTCACGGGGAGAACGTTACAAACTCCGTACAGACAGCACCCATTGTCACGATCGAAGCCGGGGTCTCTGGTGCTGTAAGGCAGCAACTCTACCGCTGCACCACCGATCCACCCCAAATCTGATGATAGACTTGGGGATTGGAATGGGGATAGACACAAAATGCTGGCGTAACTGAGCAGGTCAGGCAGTATCTCTGGAGAGAAGGAACGGGAGAGGGAATGGACAGACAAAGTTTCTGCTCGGGACCCTTCTTCAGAACAAGGTTTATCTCATTCACTTTCCCAAGGATGGGCCTTCTCTCATCCTTGGGAAAGTGAATGAGATAAACCTTGGTGTCCAATGTGACACCAGAAACGTGACCCCAACTTTGTACTTTAGTGCCAGTACTGAGTCACTGATACAGAAGTGAAATGGTCCAATCTGTCTTCCATGTCCACACTGACCACGAGGCATCTGCTTACACAAACCATATCTCGTTCTCCCCACATTCTCATCACAACCTCAGTCTGCCAGGGCTAACATGATCTCCCGGTTGCTAAACACTTTAACTCCCCCTCCCATTCCCACACTGACCTTCTGTCCTGGGCCTCCTCCGTTGACAGAGTGAGGACAAATGCAAATTGGAGGAACAGCACCTCATATTTTGCTTGGGCAGCTTACATCCTAGTGGTATGAGTGTTGATTTCTCTAACTTCAAGTAACCCTTGCTTTCCCTCTGTCTCTCTCCATCCCTCCCCCCACCCTAGTTCTCCGACTAGTTTCACTGTCCTGATTATTTTTACTGTTTGTACGCCTCGTTGTCACCTCCCCTCAGCCCACAATGAGCCATTCTATATTTCCTTGATCATCGTCTGTTTTGATCTGTTCTTTTCACACCTCACATGTTCGTTGCACCCTTCCATAGCTTGTTTCCCTCTCCCCTGACTCGGTCTGAAGAAGGGTCTCGACCCGAAACGTCACCCGTTCTTTCTCTCCAGGGATGCTGCCTGTCCCTCTGAGTTACTCCAGCATTTTGTGTCTTTTTCCGGTGTAAGCCAGCATCTGCAGTTTCTTCCTACTCAGATTTTACCACCCACCTACACTCGAGGAGCTATTCACGGCAGCCAATTACCCCGCCAATTCACTCATCTTTGGGATGTGGGAAGAAACTGGAGCGCCCGGAGAAAATCTATAAAACACCACCCAGACAGCATCCGAGGTCAGGATCGAACCCGGGTCTCTGGCGCTGTGAGGCAGTGACTCTGTCCGTTACACCACTGTGCCACCGTCAGAAGCATCAGCTCTGGCGGACACGAGAAATCCTCTGGCCGCAATTTTGTGGAGATGTGGCGGGATTTGACTCATAGAGTCCTACAGCATGGTAACAGGCCATTGGGCCCAACCTTGTCTATGCCAGCCAAAATGTCCTCATTACTCCATATTCCTCTAAACCTTTCCTATCCATGTACCTGTCCAAGTGTCTTTTAAATTGTACCTGCCTCAACTACCTCCTCTGGCTACTTGTTCCATATACCCACCACCTTGTATGTGAAAAGGTTTCCCCTCAAGTCCCCGTTAAACCTTTCTCCTCTCACCTTAATTTGTCTACTACTTTACTTGTGTAAGTCAAATTTGTTGAACTTTCTGGCCCAACCTATTAGTTTAGTCTAGAGATACAGCGCAGAAACAGGCCCTTCGGCCCACTGGGTCAGCGCCGACCTTCGATCACCTGCGCACTTAACACTACCCGACGCACGCTAGGGACAATTTTACATTTTATACCAAGCCAATTAACCCACAGACCTGTACGTCTTTGGAGTGTGGGAGGAAATCCGAGGGACTCAGAGAAAACCCACGCAGGTCACGGGGAGAACGTACAAACTCCG
The DNA here is from genome assembly GCA_035221665.1 of Okamejei kenojei. NCBI lineage: Eukaryota > Metazoa > Chordata > Chondrichthyes > Rajiformes > Rajidae > Okamejei > Okamejei kenojei. Next base: position 30,459,727 of record CM069156.1, on the reverse strand, counting down.
TACAGACAGCGCCCGTAGTCAGGATCGAACCCGGGTCCCCGGTGCTGTGAGGCGGCAACTCTACCGCTGCGCCACCGTGTCACCTCGTTCCTTTTGTTGCAAACCAGCATCTGCAGTTCCTTGTTTCTACACTTGAAAGTTGAAGTCTAAGGTCACCCTTGCATCTCTTACTGTTGTTACCTGTCGTCTGGTAGAGCACGTCATGACTTCAACTGCCTCTTCACAGACACAGAGCCCTGACTGATGCTCCCAATACAAGACTGAACAAATGCTACATTACTGAAGGCGTTGCATCTCAGCTCAATCATTGAACCAGGGCCCCTTAAAACCCGGGAAGGGAGGGAAATAAAAAGGGGAGTTCTCAGCAGTATTGAGGCCAACATATGTCCTTCAATCAACCTGATGATCTGGTAAGCAGGAGTGGGTTTTACACTGAAGGGCTGGCTGATACAATGACAAACCGCCTCTCCAATGTAAAATACTTCACAGCAGCAAAGCACTTGGAGACGTTGGGAAATTATGAAAGGTATTACACAAATGCAAATCTCAATTTCTCCTCCTCTAATATATCAATGTCCTTTTGAAGGTGGCGTCCCAACTTGCACACAGATCTCTCACCACTGATTTATGCAAGGTCAGAATGGTGTATTGACTGAGTCAAATGCCCTTGAGACCTACCTCGAACCTCTCCACTGCTAAATACATTAGAATATTTAATTTGCTTTCTCCTTTTGCTTAAAGACATTGATGTTTCATAAATATTTATTTTATGCACTCTCTCTGTCAACGTGCTCAGGATGTGCTCTTTAACAAGCCAACAACAAATTGTGGATTGCTTTTACGGAAATTGATCCAGCCCATCACTATTTTACCGCAATGAAAAGATATAGCTGTGTTTTGGTCCACCCTCCCCGTCTCGTTCCTAAGAATTAGATCCCATTTTCTTGTTCCCTAAGTAGGACGGCGCAATGGCGCAGCTGGTGGAGCTGCTGCCTCCCAGCGCCAGTGACCCGGGTTTGACCCTGACCTTGGCTGCTGCCTGTCTGTGTGGAGTTCGCATGTGCTCCCCGTGACCGCGTGGGTTTTCACCGTGTGCTCTGGTGTCTTCCCACATCCCAAAGACGTGCGGGTCTGTAGGTTAATTTGTCCTCTGTAAATTGCCTTCACTATGTAGGAATGAGAAAAGGGGATAACACAGAACTAGCGTAAACGGGTGATCGATGGTCAGCATGGACAGGGTGGGCCGAAGGGCCTATTTCTATGCTGTATCTCTTAACTGAACTAAATTAAGTCTTGTTGGAATTCAAGAATGACATAGAAACATAGAAACATAGAAAATAGGTGCAGGAGTAGGCCATTTGGCCCTTCAAGCCTGCACCGCCATTCAATATGACCATGGCTGATCATCCAACTCAGTATCCTGTACCTGCCTTCTCTCCATACCCCCTGATCCCTTTAGCCCGTTCCTGTTTTCTCACCATATCCCTTGATTCCGTTAGCCCTAAGAGTTAAATTTAACTCTCTCTTGAATTCATTGAATAGCATCTCTGGAGGACATGGATAGGTGATGTTTCAGGAATTCCACAGATTCACCACTCTCTGTGTGAAAAATGTTTTTCTCATCTCGGTCCTAAAAGACTTCCCCCTTATCCTTAAACTGTGACCCTTTGTTCTGGACTGCCCCAACATTGGGAACAATCTTCCTGCATCTAGCCTGTCCAACCGCTTAAGAATTTTGTAAGTTTCTATAAGATCCCCCCTCAATCTTCTACATTCTAGCGAGTACATGCCGAGTCTATCCAGTCTTTCTTCATATGAAAGTCCTGCCAAATCAGGAATCAGTCTGGTGAACCTTCTCTGTACTCCCTCTATGGCAAGAATGTCTTTCCTCAGATTAGGAGACCAAAACTGTACGCATACTCCAGGTGTGGTCTCACCAAGGCCCTGTACAACTGCAGAAGAACCTCCCTGCTCCTATACTCAAATCCTTTCGCTATGAATGCTAACATACCATTCGCTTTCTTCACTGCCTGCTGCACCTGCATGCCTACTTTCAATGACTGGTGTACCATGACACCCAGGACATCTCTCCCCAGAGAGAGAAGAATTCTCTCCCGCAGGAAGAGGTTGAGACCACTAACGTGGGTGTATTCAACATTTTCAGTCCCTCCAGCTCCAATACAATATTCTGCACGCTCTAATTTCCCTCCTTTTTCTCTATCAAAGGCCTTCTTCCCCACCTTGCTCACGTGAGAGGTCAGGTGGAGATGAGACAATGCTCAGAATTGTGTGGTTATATTTGTATAATAATAGTCCTGTCCCACGGTACGAGTTCATTCCAAGAGCTCTCCCGAGTTTAAAAAAAAATCTAACTCGTGGTAAGCACGGAGAATGAACGTAGCGGGTACGTCGGAGCTCGGGGACGTCTCTTAACGCTAACGGCAGGTACTCGGGAAGACTCGCTAACGGCAGGTAAGCATGGGAAGACTCGTGAAGATTTTTCAACATGATGAAAAATGTCCACGAGAGCCCCGATTACCAACGAGTGGCCATTACTGTAAATCTCCGAGTTCGAATCAGGGCAAACTCGGGAGAATTCTTGGAATGAACTCGTACCGTGGGACAGGGGTTTAACAAATCTTGTCATCACCTTGTTACCTGGTAAGCAGTTTATTCAGCAGGTTTTTTTTTTTCTCTTTTCCCTAGCTTGCAAAAAGCCAGCGAATCCACTGGGAATTGAAAAGGCCAGAGGCAGCATTGAGCTATCACTGGGACAATTATCACGTGGTGACTAATTATTTTGGATGTGATGGCAATGGTGGGAAAATAAAAGCGGACTTTAAATTTGAGTGAGAATTGTGCAGCAAAGCTATCCACAGTCCAAGATAGACACAACATGCTGGAGTAACACAGCGGGTCAGGCAGCATCTCTGGAGAAAAAGGAATAGTTGACGTTTCTGGTAGGAACCTTCTTCGGACGTGAAGAAGGGTCTCAACCCGAAACATCACTTATTCCTTTTTTCCAGAGATGCTGCCTGACCCGCTGAGTTACTCCAGCATTTTGTATCTAACTTCAGTGTAAACCGGCATCTGCAGTTTCTCCCTACACAGGGTGCCAAGTTAAACTAACCTCCTTTGCCTGCACGTGGTCCATATCCCTCCAATCCCTGCACCTATCTAACAGCCTCTTAAACACCACCATCAGATCTGCCTCCACCACCACCCCTGGCAGCAGATTCCAGGCACCCACCAATCTCTTTGTAAAAATTCCAGCCCTTAACATCTCCTTTAAACTTTGCCCCTCTCACCTTAAAATATGCCCTTTGGTCTTTCACATTTCCGGCCTGGGGTAAAAGGTTCTGACTGTCTACCCTATCTATGCCTCTCATAAATTAACATAGCTTCATCGGGTCTCCTCTGTTACACCTTATCACAGCATCACATTCTGCAATATCAGGGACAACAATGTCTTAAGCAAGAGACTTGCTTGGGCAGCAAGGAGACGCAGCGGTAGAGTTGCTGCCTGACAGCGCTTGCAACGCCAGAGACCCGGGTTCCATCCCGACTATGGGCGCTGTCTGTGCGGAGTTTGTACGTTCTCCCCGTGACCTGCGTGGGCTTTCTCCCAGATCTTCGGTTTCTTCCCACACTCCAAAGACCGTACAGGCATGTGCAGTGGGTTTATTGGCTTGGTGTACGTATAAATTGTCCCTGGGATAGTGTTAATGTGCGGGGATCGCTGGTCGGCGCGGATTGCATGGGCTGAGGGGCCTGTTACCGCTCTGTATCTCTAAACTAAACCAAAAAACTAAAAGTCAAAACCGTCATGAATATACCCACTAACTTGGGCAGCGTCTGTGCAGAGGTGAAGTGTCGGGGTTTCACGCCAGGTCAGCATCCTTCCATCTGAACCTTCATTGAAGATCGCTGAGCTGACACGTTGACCTCTTCCTTCCATCACTGCAGGTGCCAACAGAAGCGCAGACCGGTGCAGATCTCGATGCAAGCTCTGACACATATGGAAATTTACTACGTCCCATTGAGACATTCACACGGTGGCTCAGCGGCAGAGTTGCTGCCTTTCAGCGCCAGAGACCCAGGTCAGATCCTGACTACGTGTGCTGTGTCTGTACAGAGTTTGTACGCTCTCCCCGTGACCTGCGTGGGTTTTCCCCGGGATCTCCGGTTTCGTCCCACACTCCAAAGGCGTAGGGTTTGTAGGTTAAGTGGTTTGGTATAATTGCAAATTGTCCCTAGTGTGTGTTAGTGTGCGGGGATGGTAGGTCGGCACGGACTCAGTGGGCCGAAGGGCTTATTTCTGCGCTGTTTCTCTAAACTAAATGAAACCGTCCGTGGGGGGAGGGAAATGATCATTGGTTTTTTAAAGTGCAAATATTGTCACATCTGAGGCAATCCTCAGCTGATTCAACAGGCCAGCTGCTGAGATGAGAGGGTTGTCCTATCAAGATATGCTGTTCCCCGGGAGTTTAGAAGAATGAGGGCTGACTTTATATAAACACAAAGGATTGTAAAGGGGGAGGGGTGGACGAGGGAGATGTTGAGATGATTTCACTGGCAGGATAGTCACAAATGAGGGGACACAGCTACACAATAATGAGATGGACATTTAAGACTGAGGTACCTGTATGTAAAAACCTCACTCGCAAGCCTTTGAAAATCGCCTGCTTGATGTTTGAAAATTTCTGACCAAGATCTTCAACCTGAGATATTAACTCTTGTTTCGTTCCCACAGCCGCCGTCTGGTTTACGAACAGCGCCATCCGAGACCGCGAGAATTTGTGGACGCAGTCCAGACCATCACACAAAGCAACCTCCCTTCCGTTGACTCAATCTACACTTCACGCTGCCTCGGCAAGGCCAGCAGCATAAACAAGGACCGCCCCAGTCACTCGCTCTTCCCCCCCCTCTCCAATCAGGCAAGTGGTACAGAAGTTTGAAAATGCAAACATCCAGATTCAGGGACAGTTTCTTCCCAGCTGTAAACAGGGAACCGAATGTTCCTCTCGTCAGCTAGAGACCAGTCCTGATCTCCCATCTACCTCATTGGTCGGCACGGACTCGGTGGGCCGAAGGGCCTGTTTCCCCGCTGTATCTCTAAGCTAAACTAAACTAAACAGTGGCAGAAGATCCAGGATTTATCAAATAACCAGACCTGGTGTGTTTATTTATTTTACTCAGTGAGTGGTGATCTGGAATGATGATGGAAGCAGATCCAATGCTATATTCCAAAAACGACCTGTGTAGACTCTAGAATATGTGGAACAATGGTGAGACATGGCGGCAATGGGTTAGTATATCAAAATGTGCCAAATGGCCTTTTTCTGTGCTTTTGCCTGTGTCAACAGAGGGCATAACTATAAGGTGAGAGGGAAACGTCACCCATTCCTTCTCTTCAGAGATGTTGCCGGACCGGCTGAGTTACCCCAGCATTTTGTGTCTATCTTCGGTGTAAACCAGCATCTGCAGTTTCTTCCATCACTGATGATCGTCAGAGTCAATCTTTTGGATTGGGCTGCTCCGCATTTCTATTTCACAGCGCGATGCCGTTGCTCGAGCCATCGCTGTTTATGGACGGGAATTAATGCGCTCACTTAAGTCCATTAATAATAGACAGAGTGAGCTTGGAAGATGCAACACAAAACTGCGGCAGATGTTTGCGAAACAATATTTCTCTCCAGCACCAGGAGGCAGCATGAATATTGCAGCAACAAAACCTTAGTCCTAAACAAACCTCAGAAACGTTCGCTACATATATGTGCGGTGATGTGTTCGTCGTTTTTGCTGATCAGGAATTTGGGATGTTAACTCTCCCAAACTGCACAGATTCCTGCAGCAGGAATCCACACGCGCAAGTAGACACAGAGAACTGCAGATACGGGAACCCCTTGAGCCAAAGACACCAAGTGCTGGTGTAACTCAGCGGGTCGGGCAGCATCTGTGGAGCAGATGGCCAGGCGAGGTTTCGGGTTGGGACCTCTGCCACATTCCCTGCCACAGAAGGCAGCGGAGGCCAAATCACTGGATGTTTTCAAGAGAGAGTTAGATTTAACTCTTAGGGCTAACGGAATCAAGGGATTTGGGGGAAAAAGGAGGAATGGGGTACTGATTTTGGACGATCAACCATGATCATATTGAATGGCGGTGCTGGCTCGAAGGGCCGAATGGCCTACTCCTGCATGTAATTTCCTGTGTTTTCTATGTTTTCTATGAACCTTCTTCAACTTTCTCCCTACTTTCACAATCAGGCTGAAGTGGGGTCCTGACCTAAAACGTCACCTATCCACATTCTCCTCAGATCGCTAAGTTACTCCAGCACTTTGTATTTTTACCACATATACAATACTGGATCAACTATTGTACATCTGCCCCATGTGAGCAGATCACTACATCACTAATCATCACCTGAGTTTGGGCGACACAGCGTCACAGGGGCAGAGACCCGGGTTTGATCCTGACGATGGGTGCTGTCAGTCTGCACGGAGTTTATCCGTTCTCCCTGTGACTGCGTAGGTTTTCTCCGGGTGCTCTGGCTTCCTGCAACATCCCAGGAACGACATGCGGGTTTATAGATTAATTAGCTTCTGTAAATTGTTCCTCGGAAGTAGGATGCGAAACCAGGAAAACATAGCATGGGTGATCAATGGTCGGCATGGACAAGGTGGGCTGAAGGGCCTGTTTCCACGCTTTATCTCTGAAACTGAAACGAAAAACTTAACTGAGATGGAACGTGTTCCCACCCTCTGCGCAGGCAACGATCTTGCTCTCTGGAATCAGCAAAGTGACGACATGTTTGACCATTGTGATGGATATTTTTACCGACCTCTCCGGATAACCATGCAATGACTGGCAGGATGTGAGAAGATTCACAAAGATGTTGACAGAACTCAAGGGCCTGTGGTGTAGGCAGTGGTTGAGCAGGCTAGGACTTCACTCCCTGGAGCGCAGGAGACTGAAGGGTGACTTGTAGAAGTGTATAAGATCATGAATATATCAGAGTAATACAGTCTTTTATCCAAGACTGGGAGAACCAAGAACTAGGGAGCTGGGTTTAAGGTGAGAGGGGAAAGATTTATTGGGAAACTGCGGGGCAACTTTTTCACACACAGAGTGGTGGCTACATGGAACAGGCTGGCAGAGGAGGTAGTTGAGCCAGGTACTATAACAACATTTGAAAGACATTTGGACGTACATGGATAGGAAAGGCTTAGACGGATAAGGCACCAGCATAGATGGGGCATCTTGGTCAGTAGGCATAAGTTGGGCTGAAGGGCCTGTTTCCGTGCCTTATGACTCTATGACCTTATGACTACGACTCTATAGCTCAATAACTGCATGACTCTGTGACCCTATAATTACTAAAGGGTTCAATTACCCTATAGCTATCACTCTATGACTCTGTGTGACTGTAGCTCAATGACTATGACTGACCCTACGACTGTGATTCCACGGCTCCATCACTCTACAACATTGGCTCTCTGGCTCCAGAACTCCATCACTCTATGACTCTGTGAATCCATACCTCAATGACTATGACTGACTCTAGAACTGTGACTCTATGATATGCCAGTGGTGGCCTTAGTGAGTGGCATCATCACATTAAGGCCACTTCTGCTGTCCAGTAATGACTGGACCCGGTCTGCCCAACTTACTTCACATGGGGTCCTCATCCCCAGCGAGAGGCAGTCTCACCTCATTCGCGGTAAAGTGAGCAACTGTAGCTTTGGGGACGAGATACCTCCAGGGACTGGAGCACAAGATCCAGGTCGACAAAGGAAGAGACGGACTCTGCAGTGGCGACTGAGATTGGTGGGACAGGCGGGCTTTTCTTTTACAGCGATGTCCTTTTGCAAGAGGAGGTTTGCCGTCCTTTACTGATTATGTCAAGCTCCAGGCCGGTGCGATGACTCTGAAAAGCCCTCTGATAAAGCCCAGCAACTTCCTCAGTTGAAGGCCATCTGGGACGTTCCATGAACATAGTTCCTTCCAACGCCACCCTTGTCCTGGGAGTGAATACACAAGCGCATAGCCCTTCTCTGCCACCTCAGAGCAACGTACAAGATTCTGCACTCTATTTTGAAGCACAACAGGACACGTTTTCTCTTGTTGCCCGAGCCAATATTTATCCATTCAACAACATCAATAAAACATTTGTCATGTTGTTGTCTCCAGGAGCTTAGTACGGGCAGGTCAGCTCTGTTGCATTAGCGACCACTCTGCAAAAGCATCCAGTTGGCTGTAACGCATTGGGATGGTCCATGAAAGACGTTATATAAATTCAATATAGGTCACGCTGGATTGAAACACTGGTGAAGAAACTCGAGAAGAGCAGAGAAGGAGCCGTTTACTCAGAGTGAATCCAAGTCTAATAATGAAGAAGTGTTTGTTCCAGAGCCCTGTTCAGTCCGTGTTCCTCAGTCAGACAGGTCTTTGTTTGAAACATCTTGTTTAGAGGGAGCAGCAGTATTTTACTTTAGTCTCGCAATACAACATGGAAACAGGCCCTTTGACCCGTCAGGTCCACGCCCACCACCCGTTCACACTACTTCTATGTTAGCCCACTTTCGTATCAACTCCCTGCACACTAGGGGACCAATTAACCTGCAAGCCCTCACGTATTCCGATGTGGGAGGAGACTCAAGTAAGCACAGGGAGAACGTGCAAACTCCCCACAGACAGCAGCCGAGGTCAGGATCGATCCTGGGTATCTGGTGGTGTGAGACAGCAAGTCTACCAGTTGCACCTCTGCACCACCCTATAAATGGGATATGGATCTGAAGCTGTTCGGCATGTTGATGTCATGGTCGTACTTACAGAAGAAACACCTCTATCAGCGTCCTACCCTGCAGTCAGAACATTGACAAAGGAATTCCCTCATCGTTCAGTCAATGTCCTTTGTTTTCAAATAGGCTCGGGCTTTTGCTGGCAAATCAACAAGGGACATCAAAGCACATGAAGGGATGTGAAAGCAGAGGCCTCGAGGATCTGAGCTACGGGGAGACATCAAGCAGTCTGGGAGGTTCAGGGGTGATCTTTGCAAAGTGTACAAAATCATGAGAGGAATACATCGGGTCTCTTGCCTAGAGTAGGGGAATTGAGAATCAGAGGACATAGATTTAAGGTGAAAGGGGAAAGATTTAATAGGAATCACTTTTTCATACAAAGGGTGGTGGGTGTATGGAACGAGCTGCCGGAGGAGGTCGTTGAGGCTGGGACTGTTGCAACATTTAAGAAACAATTAGATAAGTACACGGATTTGGAGAGATATGGGCCAAATGCAGGCTGGTGGGACTAGTGGAGATGGCAGTTGTTGCCAGTGTGGGCTGGTTGGGCCGAAGGGCCGGTTTCCACGCTGTATGACTCTGTGACTCTCTGGTGTAAATTTCTGAAATCTCTGAAACTGAAACGAAAAAACTTAACTGAGATGGAACGTGTTCCCACCCTCTGCACAGGCAACGATCTTGCTCTCTGGAATCAGCAAGTGACGACATGTTTGACCATTGTGATGGATATTTTTACCGACCTCTCCCGATAACCATGCAATGACTGGCAGGATGAGAGAAGATTCACAAAGATGTTGACAGAACTCAAGGGCCTGTGGCGTAGGGAGTGGTTGAGCAGGCTAGGACTTGACTCCCTGGAGCGCAGGAGACTGAAGGGTGACTTGTAGAAGTGTATAAGATCATGAGGGAATATATCAGAGTAATACAGTCTTTTATCCAAGACTGGGAGAATCAAGAACTAGGGAGCTGGGTTTAAGGTGAGAGGGGAAAGATTTATTGGGAAACTGCGGGGCAACTTTTTCACACAGAGAGTGGTGGCTACATGGAACAGGCTGGCAGAGGAGGTAGTTGAGCCAGGTACTATAACAACATTTGAAAGACATTTGGACGTACATGGATAGGAAAGGCTTAGACGGATAAGGCACCACATAGATGGGGCATCTTGGTCAGTAGGCATGTTGGGCTGAAGGGCCTGTTTCCGTGCCTTATGACTCTATGACCTTATGACTACGACTCTATAGCTCAATAACTGTATGGCTCTGTGACCCTATAATTACTAAAGGGTTCAATTACCCTATAGCTATCACTCTATGACTGTGACTCTGTAGTTCAATGACTATGACTGACCCTACGACTGTGATTCCACGGCTCCATCACTCTACAACATTGGCTCTCTGGCTCCAGAACTCCATCACTCTATGACTCTGTGAATCCATACCTCAATGACTATGACTGACTCTAGAACTGTGGCTCTATGATATGCCAGTGGTGGCCTTAGTGAGTGGCATCATCACATTAAGGCCACTTCTGCTGTCCAGTAATGACTGGACCCGGTCTGCCCAACTTACTTCACATGGGGTCCTCATCCCCAGCGAGAGGCAGTCTCACCTCATTCGCGGTAAAGTGAGCAACTGTCAGCTTTGGGGACGAGATACCTCCAGGGACTGGAGCACAAGATCCAGGTCGACAAAGGAAGAGACGGACTCTGCAGTGGCGACTGAGATTGGTGGGACAGGCGGGCTTTTCTTTTACAGCGATGTCCTTTTGCAAGAGGAGGTTTGCCGTCCTTTACTGATTATGTCAAGCTCCAGGCCGGTGCGATGACTCTGAAAAGCCCTCTGATAAAGCCCAGCAACTTCCTCAGTTGAAGGCCATCTGGGACGTTCCATGAACATAGTTCCTTCCAACGCCACCCTTGTCCCGGGAGTGAATACACAAGCACATAGCCCTTCTCTGCCACCTCAGATCAACGTACAAGATTCTGCACTCTATTTTGAAGCACAACAGGACACGTCTTCTCTTGTTGCCCGAGCCAATATTTATCCATTCAGCAACATCAATAAAACATTTGTCATGTTGTTGTCTCCAGGAGCTTAATACGGGCAGGTCAGCTCTGTTGCAATAGCGGCCACTCTGCAAAAGCATCCAGTTGGCTGTAACGCATTGGGATGGTCCATGAAAGATGTTATATAAATTCAAAATAGGTCACGCTGGATTGAAACACTGGTGAAGAAACTCGAGAAGAGCAGAGAAGGAGCCGTTTACTCAAAGTGAATCCAAGTCCAATAATGAAGAAGTGTTTATTCCAGAGCCCTGTTCAGTCCGTGTTCCTCAGTCAGACAGGTCTTTGTTTGAAACATCTTGTTTAGAGGGAGCAGCAGTATTTTACTTTAGTCTCGCAATACAACATGGAAACAGGCCCTTTGACCCGTCAGGTCCACGCCCACCACCCGTTCACACTACTTCTATGTTAGCCCACTTTCGTATCAACTCCCTGCACACTAGGGGACCAATTAACCTGCAAGCCCTCACGTATTCCGATGTGGGAGGAGACTCAAGTAAGCACAGGGAGAACGTGCAAACTCCCCACAGACAGCACCCGAGGTCAGGATCGATCCTGGGTATCTGGTGGTGTGAGACAGCAAGTCTACCAGTTGCACCTCTGCACCACCCTATAAATGGGAAATGGGTCTGAAGCTGTTCGGCATGTTGATGTCATGGTAGTACTTACAGAAGAAACACCTCTATCAGCGTCCTACCCTGCAGTCAGAACATTGACAAAGGAATTCCCTCATCGTTCAGTCAATGTCCTTTGTTTTCAAATAGGCTCGGGCTTTTGCTGGCAAATCAACAAGGGACATCAAAGCACATGAAGGGATGTGAAAGCAGAGGCCTCGAGGATCTGAGCTACGGGGAGACATCAAAGCAGTCTGGGAGGTTCAGGGGTGATCTTTGCAAAGTGTACAAAATCATGAGAGGAATACATCGGGTCTCTTGCCGAGAGTAGGGGAATTGAGAATCAGAGGACATAGGTTTAAGGTGAAAGGGGAAAGATTTAATAGGAATCACTTTTTCATACAAAGGGTGGTGGGTGTATGGAACGAGCTGCCGGAGGAGGTCGTTGAGGCTGGGACTGTTGCAACATTTAAGAAACAATTAGATAAGTACACGGATTTGGAGAGATATGGGCCAAATGCAGGCTGGTGGGACTAGTGGAGATGGCAGTTGTTGCCAGTGTGGGCTGGTTGGGCCGAAGGGCCGGTTTCCACGCTGTATGACTCTGTGACTCTCTGGTGTAAATTTCTGAAATCTCTGAAACTGAAACGAAAAACTTAACTGAGATGGAACGTGTTCCCACCCTCTGCACAGGCAACGATCTTGCTCTCTGGAATCAGCAAGTGACGACATGTTTGACCATTGTGATGGATATTTTTACCGACCTCTCCCGATAAACCATGCAATGACTGGCAGGATGAGAGAAGATTCACAAAGATGTTGACAGAACTCAAGGGCCTGTGGCGTAGGGAGTGGTTGAGCAGGCTAGGACTTCACTCCCTGGAGCGCAGGAGACTGAAGGGTGACTTGTAGAAGTGTATAAGATCATGAGGGAATATATCAGAGTAATACAGTCTTTTATCCAAGACTGGGAGAACCAAGAACTAGGGAGCTGGGTTTAAGGTGAGAGGGGAAAGATTTATTGGGAAACTGCGGGGCAACTTTTTCACACACAGAGTGGTGGCTACATGGAACAGGCTGGCAGAGGAGGTAGTTGAGCCAGGTACTATAACAACATTTGAAAGACATTTGGACGTACATGGATAGGAAAGGCTTAGACGGATAAGGCACCAGCATAGATGGGGGCATCTTGGTCAGTATGCATAAATTGGGCCGAAGGGCCTGTTTCCGTGCCTTATGACTCTATGACCTTATGACTACGACTCTACGGCTCAATAACTGCATGGCTCTATGACCCTATAATTACTATAGGGTTCAATTACCCTATAGCTATGACTCTGTGACTCTGTGACTCTGTAGCTCAATGACTATGACTGACTCTAGAACTGTGATTCCACGGCTCCATCACTCTACAACATTGGCTCTCTGGCTCCAGAACTCCATCACTCTATGACTCTGTGAATCCATACCTCAATGACTATGACTGACTCTAGAACTGTGGCTCTATGATATGCCAGTGGTGGCCTTAGTGAGTGGCATCATCACATTAAGGCCACTTCTGCTGTCCAGTAATGACTGGACCCGGTCTGCCCAACTTACTTCACATGGGGTCCTCATCCCCAGCGAGAGGCAGTCTCACCTCAGGCGTGGTAAAGTGAGCAACACTGTCGGCTTTGGGGCGAGATACCTCCAGGGACTGGAGCACAAGATCCAGGTCGACAAAGGAAGAGACGGACTCTGCAGTGGCGACTGAGATCAGTGGGACAGGCGGGCTTTTCTTTTACAGCGATGTCCTTTTGCAAGAGGAGGTTTGCCGTCCCTTACTGATTATGTCAAGCTCCAGGCCGGTGCGATGACTCTGAAAAGCCCTCTGATAAAGCCCAGCAACTTCCTCAGTTGAAGGCCATCTGGGACGTTCCATGAACATAGTTCCTTCCAACGCCACCCTTGTCCCGGGAGTGAATACACAAGCACATAGCCCTTCTCTGCCACCTCAGATCAACGTACAAGATTCTGCACTCTATTTTGAAGCACAACAGGACACGTTTTCTCTTGTTGCCCGAGCCAATATTTATCCATTCGCAACATCAATAAAACATATGTCATGTTGTTGTCTCCAGGAGCTTAGTACGGGCAGGTCAGCTCTGTTGCATTAGCGACCACTCTGCAAAAGCATCCAGTTGGCTGTAACGCATTGGGATGGTCCATGGAAGACATTATATAAATTCAATATAGGTCACGCTGGATTGAAACACTGGTGAAGAAACTCGAGAAGAGCAGAGAAGGAGCCGTTTACTCAGAGTGAATCCAAGTCTAATAATGAAGAAGTGTTTGTTCCAGAGCCCTGTTCAGTCCGTGTTCCTCAGTCAGACAGGTCTTTGTTTGAAACATCTTGTTTAGAGGGAGCAGCAGTATTTTACTTTAGTCTCGCAATACAACATGGAAACAGGCCCTTTGACCCGTCAGGTCCACGCCCACCACCCGTTCACACTACTTCTATGTTAGCCCACTTTCGTATCAACTCCCTGCACACTAGGGGACCAATTAACCTGCAAGCCCTCACGTATTCCGATGTGGGAGGAGACTCAAGTAAGCACAGGGAGAACGTGCAAACTCCCCACAGACAGCACCCGAGGTCAGGATCGATCCTGGGTATCTGGTGGTGTGAGACAGCAAGTCTACCAGTTGCACCTCTGCACCACCCTATAAATGGGAAATGGGTCTGAAGCTGTTCGGCATGTTGATGTCATGGTAGTACTTACAGAAGAAACACCTCTATCAGCGTCCTACCCTGCAGTCAGAACATTGACAAAGGAATTCCCTCATCGTTCAGTCAATGTCCTTTGTTTTCAAACAGGCTTGGGCTTTTGCTGGCAAATCAACAAGGGACATCAAAGCACATGAAGGGATGTGAAAGCAGAGGCCTCGAGGATCTGAGCTACGGGGAGACATCAAGCAGTCTGGGAGGTTCAGGGGTGATCTTTGCAAAGTGTACAAAATCAAGAGAGGAATACATCGGGTCTCTTGCCTAGAGTAGGGGAATTGAGAATCAGAGGACATAGATTTAAGGTGAAAGGGGAAAAGATTTAATAGGAATCACTTTTTCACACAAAGGGTGGTGGGTGTATGGAACGAGCTGCCGGAGGAGGTAGTTGAGGCTGGGACTGTTGCAACATTTAAGAAACAATTAGATAAGTACACGGATTTGGAGAGATATGGGCCAAATGCAGGCTGGTGGGACTAGTGGAGATGGCAGTTGTTGCCAGTGTGGGCTGGTTGGGCCGAAGGGCCGGTTTCCACGCTGTATGACTCTGTGACTCTCTGGTGTAAATTTCTGAAATCTCTGAAACTGAAACGAAAAACTTAACTGAGATGGAACGTGTTCCCACCCTCTGCACAGGCAACGATCTTGCTCTCTGGAATCAGCAAGTGACGACATGTTTGACCATTGTGATGGATATTTTTACCGACCTCTCCCGATAACCATGCAATGACTGGCAGGATGAGAGAAGATTCACAAAGATGTTGACAGAACTCAAGGGCCTGTGGCGTAGGGAGTGGTTGAGCAGGCTAGGACTTGACTCCCTGGAGCGCAGGAGACTGAAGGGTGACTTGTAGAAGTGTATAAGATCATGAGGGAATATATCAGAGTAATACAGTCTTTTATCCAAGACTGGGAGAATCAAGAACTAGGGAGCTGGGTTTAAGGTGAGAGGGGAAAGATTTATTGGGAAACTGCGGGGCAACTTTTTCACACAGAGAGTGGTGGCTACATGGAACGGGCTGGCAGAGGAGGTAGTTGAGCCAGGTACGATAACAACATTTGAAAGACATTTGGACGTACATGGATAGGAAAGGCTTAGACGGATAAGGCACCAGCATAGATGGGGCATCTTGGTCAGTAGGCATAAGTTGGGCTGAAGGGCCTGTTTCCGTGCCTTATGACTCTATGACCTTATGACTACGACTCTATAGCTCAATAACTGCATGACTCTGTGACCCTATAATTACTAAAGGGTTCAATTACCCTATAGCTATCACTCTATGACTCTGTGTGACTGTAGCTCAATGACTATGACTGACCCTACGACTGTGATTCCACGGCTCCATCACTCTACAACATTGGCTCTCTGGCTCCAGAACTCCATCACTCTATGACTCTGTGAATCCATACCTCAATGACTATGACTGACTCTAGAACTGTGGCTCTATGATATGCCAGTGGTGGCCTTAGTGAGTGGCATCATCACATTAAGGCCACTTCTGCTGTCCAGTAATGACTGGACCCGGTCTGCCCAACTTACTTCACATGGGGTCCTCATCCCCAGCGAGAGGCAGTCTCACCTCATTCGCGGTAAAGTGAGCAACTGTCAGCTTTGGGGACGAGATACCTCCAGGGACTGGAGCACAAGATCCAGGTCGACAAAGGAAGAGACGGACTCTGCAGTGGCGACTGAGATCAGTGGGACAGGCGGGCTTTTCTTTTACAGCGATGTCCTTTTGCAAGAGGAGGTTTGCCGTCCCTTACTGATTATGTCAAGCTCCAGGCCAGTGCGATGACTCTGAAAAGCCCTCTGATAAAGCCCAGCAACTTCCTCAGTTGAAGGCCATCTGGGACGTTCCATGAACATAGTTCCTTCCAACGCCACCCTTGTCCCGGGGGTGAATACACAAGCACATAGCCCTTCTCTGCCACCTCAGATCAACGTACAAGATTCTGCACTCTATTTTGAAGCACAACAGGACAAGTTTTCTCTTGTTGCCCGAGCCAATATTTATCCATTCAACAATATCAATAAAACATATGTCATGTTGTTGTCTCCAGGAGCTTAGTACGGGCAGGTCAGCTCTGTTGCATTAGCGACCACTCTGCAAAAGCATCCAGTTGGCTGTAACGCATTGGGATGGTCCATGGAAGACATTATATAAATTCAATATAGGTCACGCTGGATTGAAACACTGGTGAAGAAACTCGAGAAGAGCAGAGAAGGAGCCGTTTACTCAAAGTGAATCCAAGTCCAATAATGAAGAAGTGTTTATTCCAGAGCCCTGTTCAGTCCGTGTTCCTCAGTCAGACAGGTCTTTGTTTGAAACAGGGTCTCATAGGAAGAAGGGTCTCGACCCGAAACGTCGCCTATCTCCTTCGCTCCTTAGATGCTGCTGCACCCGCTGAGTTTCTCCAGCTTTTTGTGTACCCTTTGTTTGAAACATCTTGTTTAGAGGGAGCATCAGTATTTTACTTTAGTCTCGCAATACAACATGGAAACAGGCCCTTTGACCCTTCAAGTCCACGCCCACCACCCGTTCACACTACTTCTATGTTAGCCCACTTTCGCATCAACTCCCTGCACACTAGGGGACCAATTAACCTGCAAGCCCTCATGTATTTTGATGTGGGAGGAGACTCAAGTAAGCACAGGGAGAACGTGCAAACTCCCCACAGACAGCAGCCGAGGTCAGGATCGATCCTGGGTATCTGGTGGTGTGAGACAGCAAGTCTACCAGTTGCACCTCTGCACCACCCTATAAATGGGATATGGATCTGAAGCTGTTCGGCATGTTGATGTCATGGTCGTACTTACAGAAGAAACACCTCTATCAGCGTCCTACCCTGCAGTCAGAACATTGACAAAGGAATTCCCTCATCGTTCAGTCAATGTCCTTTGTTTTCAAATAGGCTCGGGCTTTTGCTGGCAAATCAACAAGGGACATCAAAGCACATGAAGGGATGTGAAAGCA
Source organism: Okamejei kenojei (assembly GCA_035221665.1). Lineage (NCBI taxonomy): Eukaryota > Metazoa > Chordata > Chondrichthyes > Rajiformes > Rajidae > Okamejei > Okamejei kenojei. The sequence continues at coordinate 30,442,511 of CM069156.1, read as the reverse complement.
GAGGCCTCGAGGATCTGAGCTACGGGGAGACATTAAGCAGTCTGGGAGGTTCAGGGGTGATCTTTGCAAAGTGTACAAAATCATGAGCGGAATACATCGGGTCTCTTGCCGAGAGTAGGGAGGGGAATTGAGAATCAGAGGACATAGGTTTAAGGTGAAGGGGAAAAGATTTAATAGGAATCACCTTTTCACACAAAGGGTGGTGGGTGTATGGAACGAGCTGCCGGAGGAGGTAGTTGAGGCTGGGACTATTGCAACATTTAAGAAACAATTAGATAAGTACACGGATAGGACGGGTTTGGAGAGATATGGGCCAAATGCAGGCTGGTGGGACTAGTGGAGATGGCACATGTTGCCAGTGTGGGCAGGTTGGGCCCAAGGGCCAGTTTCCACGCTGTATGACTCTGTGACTCTCTGGTGTAAATTTCTCCCACGATCAAAGGACACGTTAGCACCTGTGCCACAAGGATCTCCAAAAAGCACAGGCCTTGCCTTTCTCCAGCCTTTCATCATCGGCCAAACTGCTTTATGGCCAAGGTCCCTTTGGAAGTCTGGGCAATCTCGCAATGTAGAGAACAACTCTGAGAAAAAGCGTGAACATGAAATGGCAATTAATCAAAAAGAAAAAAAATAAAATCAGCAAACGATGGAACACCTGCACAATGTATGGTCAAATCTGTTACAGTACAAGGTTTAGTCAGTCCGCACAGGGAGGGTAACGGTGCCGTAGATGACACAGAGACAGTTAAATGTAAGAGCATGATGAGCTCCCCCAGCATTGTTAACATGCTAGATGTCAAACTAGGCAGTGGCATCTCTGGGCTCCTGGAGGTGTGCCTACCTTCTCATCCCCTCCACCTCCAGTCTGGATACGTTTATTGCCAGCTCTAGTCAGATCCTGGTGGGATGAATTTTAAAATTCGACACCAGTTCCGTTCACTCTGTCGGGATCACTCCATCCCCAATTGTATTTTGTTTTTGTTTTAGTTATACAGGCCCTTTGGCCCACCGGGTCCGCGCCGACCAGCGATCCCCGCGCACTGACGCTATCCTACACACACTAGGGACAGTTTACCATTATACCAACCTTGTATGTCTTTGTGGAGTGTGGGAGGAAAGCAGAGCACCCAGAGAAAACCCACCTGGCCACAGGGAAAACGTACAAGCTCCGTACAGGCAACACCCGTAGTCAGGATGGAACGCGGGTCTCTGGCGCTGTGAGGCAGCAGCTCTACCGCCGTGCTGTCATGTTTGTCAGAACTAGGCATGGAGGTCAATGGCTAACCCAGTCCTAGAACCGGAAGGAAGAATAGTGTTGGGACGTTTCTAAGATATTTGGGAGTTTATAGAAACTGTAGCTGGTTGGTTACATGACTTAGTTTCGAGGGGGAGATACAGAGTGGAAACGGGCCCTTCTGCCCGCTGAGTCCATGCTGACCCTTGATCACCCGCACACTAGTTGTATGTTCCCCCACTATGTTGGGTGCGTGTTATCCCACACACGAGGGGCAGTTGACAGAAGCCAAATAACCTACAAACCTCCACATCTTTGGGATGTGGGAGGACACCAGAGCACCTGGAGGAAGCCAAGGCAGTCACAGAGAGAACATGCAAACTCTGCACAGACAGCACCCATAGTCAGGGTTGTACCCCGCCTCATTGTGAACATTGTGAAGCAGCAGCTCTACAGAACTAGCTATCCAATGTTGGGACCAATGATTCAGATCCATGCGTTCCACTTTTAGTGGGAGGTTGAAATATCTAAATTCATCTGGAATAAGATAACAGTCTCAGTTATGGTAAGCAGCCTTACTAATGTCCCTTTAGACTTTAGACATTTAGGGATACAATGCGCGGACAGGCCTATCGGCCCATCGAATCTTCGCCGACCAGAAATCACCACATACTCTAGTACTATCCTGCGCACTGGAGACATTTTACAATTTTTTACCAAAGTCAATTAACCTACAAACCTGCACGTCTTTGGAATGTGTGAGGAAACCGGAGCACCCGGCGAAAACCCACCCGGTCACGGGGAGAACGTACAAACTCTGTACAGACAGCGCCCGTAGTCAGGATCGAACCTGGGTCTCTGGCACTGTGACGCCACAACTCTACCGCTGCGCCACAAAAGGAAGGAAGCTGTTGCCCTTCCCCAGTCTGATCTCAATGTAACTCGACGCCCAGAACAATTTTGTCAGCTCTCTGAGAGAACAAAGGAAATACAATTTTTTTTCTCTCAGACGGCAATGAGTCACTGGCGTTGTCCATCCCCAAGGTTTCAGGAAGTTGGATTATTCGATATATTTAGAGATAGATAAATGTCTGAAAGATCGAGGGATCAAGGAAATGAGGACTGGCACAGAAGAGGATTTGAGGCCAGTGTCGTTTCAGCCATGATCGTATTGAATGGCGGATTTACTTTGAAGGGCGGGTGGGCAACTCCTGCAGTTGTTGACTCTATTGTGACTCTCACCTGCCTTCTAGGTTGTACCCATCGCAACTTTCCCAAAGGTAATTACGGGTGGGCGATTACCAATAGCAAAGACCACATCATGGAGAGTAGTATAAGATGTGTAGGAAGGAGCTGTTTGCACTGAAGATAGACACAAAGTGCTGGAGTAACTCAGCGGGTCAGGCAGCATCTCTGGAGAAAAGGAATAGGTGACGTTTCAGGTCGGGTCTGTAGAAGGGAGCCGACCCGAAACGTCAAGTTCAGTTTAGTTTAGTTTTTCAGTTTAGTTTAGAGATACAGCATGGAATCAGACGCTGCGGCCCACTGAGTCCGATCAGCGATCCCGCACACTAACACTATCCTACACACACTAGGGGCAATTTACCAAACCTACAAACCTGCATGTCTTTGGAGAGTGGGAGGAAACTGGAGTTTCCAGAGAAAACCCAGGCAGGTCACGGGATGAACGTACAAACTCCACGCAGACAGCACCCGTGGTCAGGATTGAACCCGGGTCTCTGGCGCTGTGAGGCAGCAACTCTACCGCTGCGCCACCGTGCCACCCTACTCCCATGGTCAACTATTCCTTTTCTCCAGAGATGCTGCCCGACTGGCTGAGGTACTCCAGCTTTTTGTGTCGACTTCAGAGTAATAAAAGAACAAGCCTTAGAGAAGGTCAACGTCAGCAGAGGGGTTCCCGGCCCTTGCTCCAGGACCAGCGGCCCAAAGGTTGGATGTTGGAGGAGAATGGGACTGGACCGGGTGTGGAGACGCCGTTTGGCCTCCTTGACTGACCATTCACTCTAGCTTGGCTGGAGTATCAGAGAAACCAGTCTCGGTGAAACCGCAGGATAAGGAGATGGAGATGAGAGAGAAGTGATGAATGGAACTGCTGGGTTTTGGCAGACAGGACGATGGAATTACTGTGTGTGGACTCTGGGATGATTCTGAGTGCAATACCAAAAAAAAGGTACTGATCCGTTCACTCTGATAGGCGTGCCTCCACTCACTGCCTTACCCTACTCACTGTCACCTTTGGTTCTTTTTGTTTTTAGTTTTAGAAATACAGCATGGAAGCAGGCCCTTCGGCCCACCAAGTCCATGCTGACCATCGTACACTAGTTCCATGTTATCCCACTTTGCTCGTCCCATGGTGGAGCAGCGGTAGAGTTGCCGGGTTCGATCCTGACTACGGGTGCTGCCTGTACGGAGTTTGTATGTTATCCGGAGGGTTTTCTGCAGTTTCTCTGGTTTCCTCCCACACTCCAAAGACATACAGGTTTGTAGGCCAATGGCTTGGTAAATTTGTAAATCGTCCCCAGTGTATGTTGGACAGTGTTAGTGTGCAGGGATCGCTGGTTGACGTTGACTGGGTGGGCCTAAGGGCCTGAACCCGCGCTGTATCTTCAAAACTAAAACTAAAAACTACACACGCGGGGCAATTTACAGAGGCCAATTAACCCACAAACCCTCAAGTCTTTGGAATGTGAGAGAAGACCGGAGAACCTGGGGGAAACACACATGGTCACAGGGAGAACGTGCAAACTCTGCACAGACAGCACCCGTAGTCAGGATCGAACCCGGGTCTCTGGTGCAGAGGGGCAGCAACTCTACCCACTACGCCACTGTGCCATAAGGTCAGAAGTGATAGAAAAATATCCACTGACTTGCCCTCCACAGCCTTCTGCGTCGCCAACCTTATTTGTGGCCTGCGATCTGTGAATTGCAAGCTGCACATAGCAAGCTTGCTGTGAAACCGTGTGGAAATTAAGTAGGTTAATTTGCACTGATGATATAATTGACTTTCCGTATTTTTTCAGATGTTCATAAGTTCTAGGAGCAGAATTAGGCCCATTCGGCCCATTAAGTCTACTCCGCCATTCAATGATGGCTGATCTATCTCTCCCTACTAACTCCAGTCTCCTGCCTTCTCCCCGTAACCCTGACACTCGTACCCAATCACGAATCAATATTGGGCAGCGTGTTGAGAGCTCTGGTTTAATGCCTGAATCCAACTTTGAGCTTTCCCCTCCTTCAGCTTAGGGTTGCTGAGAGTGTGTCCCCACAGGCGATTGTCCACACCCTCCAGGGATGTGTTACCAGGCAAGTCGAGAAGCTGCTTGACTTGGAGCTTGCTTCGCATATGTAGTCACTGTTTAAACCTGCCGTAAAGATCACCAACAAAACAATCAAATTTGCAGTATCCCTTTTATTTCTTCATAAAGACAGGCACAAAGTACATTGTTAGGTTGAAAGAAGCGCTCACTCTCGCTCCCTTCCCCTCGCTTGCCTGTCCTTTCAATCCACTCTCCTGCAGGTTGAATCATTCAGGGGCTCAGACCCATGTGTACCCTTCACCTGTTGGCCGTCACTAGACACTTTAATGTCAATAACATAAAGTTACTGGACTACTAACAACCAGAGGACTGGGCTATTGATCAGAAGGCATGGGTTCGAATCCCACCGCTGCTTCTGAGGAACTTAGATTCATGACATTTCAAAAAAATGTGGAATAAAAGCCCTTGTCACTGTTGACGTCCGTGCAAATGATTTTATTGTTATAGAACCCCATCTGGCTGTATTACCTCGTACAGCCATCATGTGAGCCAGACCCATATTAACGTAGACGCAAGGAACTGCAGATGCTGGAACCGTGCGCAAAAAAAAAAAAAAACACAAAGTGCTGGAGGAACTCAGTGGTTTAGGCAGATTCTCTGGGGGGCGTGGATAGGCTCAGTGTGAAGAAGGGTGCCGAGCTGAATCGTCGCCTATCCATGTCCTCCAGAGATGCTGCCCGACCCGCTGAGCTACTCCAGCACTTTGTGTTTGCTACCCGTATTAATGTAGTTGACTCTTTACCTTTCAAGTGAGTGAATGAAGCACCCAGCTTGGGGTAGTATGGGATAGGTAGCGAGTACTGGGCAGGATAATGACACTGACTTAGGGATTTGGGAGATATCCTCGTCACTAAAACTTGCACATCAGCACCAAGTCCTTGGTTGGTTAGTGGTGAGAAAGTCCTTTATCAGGTGTATGCATAGGACAGGTTTGGAGCAAACGCAGGCAGGTGGGACTAGTGCAGCTGGGACATGTTGGCCAGTGTGGGCAGGTTAGGCCGAAGAGCCTATTTCCACACTGTATCACTCTATGACTCAGCGGTAGAGTTGCTGCCTTACAGCGCCAGAGACCCGGGTTCGATCCTGACTACAGGTGCTGTCTGTACGGAGTTTGCACGTTCTCCCCGTGACCGCGTGGGTTTTCTCCGGGTGCTCCTGTTCCCTCCCACACTCCAAAGACGTGCAGGTTTGTAGGTTAATTGGCTTTGGTAAATATTGTAAATTGTCCCCAGCATGCGGGGATCGCTGGTTGGTGCGGACTCGGTGGGACGCAGGGCCTGTTTCCGCGCTGCGTCGCTGAACTAAAAGTGAACTAAACGTACAAACAGATTATAGGGTCTCGACCCAAAACGTCACCCATTCCTACTCTCCAGATATGCTGTCTGGCCTGCTGATTTACTCCAGCATTTTGTGTCTGTTTCGGGAAGACAATAATGGGTCTTCGTCAAGAGTGCATTTTAGTGAGGGAATACAGCATGGAAACAGGGCCTTCGCTGTAACCCGTCCCTGCCATGCAAGATGCCCTGCTGCAGCTAGCCCCATTTTCCTAATCACCTCTCAATCTATCCATACCTTTTAAATGTTGAATTTGCTGGAGGTAGACACAAAGTGCTATAGTCACTCAGCGGGTCAGGCAGCATCACTTGAGAGAAGGAATGGGCGACGTTTCAGACCAGAACCCTTCTTCAGACTGAAAGTAGAGGGGGGAGGATGGGGGGGGGGGGGACTGGAGGTAAGTAAAGGCCGGAACAAAATCAGGAATGGCAACAGATGACCAATGAAGGGCGGAGTCCATAATGGCCCTGTGTTGGCTGGGGGATGAGGTGATAGCGAAGGGATACAAGGATGCGGACCGTTGAACTGGTAGAACGACTAGGGTGTGGGACGGAGGGAGAGAGGGAGGCACAAGGTGCATTGTTAGGCTGAAAGAAGCACTCACTTCCTCTCTTTCGCCTCTCCTTTCAATCCACTCTCCTGAAGGTTAAATCATTCAGGCGTGTCAGAGGTACGGGGGGTTATGGGAGAAGGCAGGAGAAGGGAGAGATAGATCAGCTATGATTGAATGGTTGTGCAGACTTGATGGGCCGAATGACCGAATTCTATCCCTATTCCTTATGACCATATGAATGCAGGGTTAACTTGAAATTAGAAAAATCAGTGTTCATTTGCTTGAGTTTGTTTGAATTTGCTGAGGTTTGTCTTGAGCATCTGGGCTCCACGCTGTCGGGCTGTCCCCAGGGATGTGCCGCTGTAAAGGACCAGGACCATGGGGAAACCATCAATGCGGCAGTGAAACGCTCCTGCTGCTCTGGCCCAAACTCACTGGAGCCCCATCACAAGGCCTAGTCCAGGGTCTACAGCTGCAAATTGGCGCCTGCAAAGATAGAGGACGACGTGCTGTCTCCATGGAGACGGGCTGCACGCAGGCATATTGGAGCCGCCTAGATGGCAACATCTTGGTTGGCATGGACGGGTTGGGAGGAATTGTGCCAGTTTATGGTCCTACACCTCCTGCACACCAACGAGTTGGCGTATGTGTTAAGCTCCATCAACTAGTTGCCAAATTTATGTTTAGTTTAGTTTCGGGATACAGCGTGGAGCAGGCCCTTCGGCCCACGGTGCCCGTGCCGATCGGCGATCCCCTCACACTAGCACTCCAGCGACAATTTATAATTAAACCAAGCCAATTAACCTACAAACCTGTACGTCTTTGGAGTGTGGGAGGAAACCGGAGACCCCGGAGAAAACCCACGCAGGTCACGGGGAGAACGTGCAAACTCTGTACGGACAGCGTTCGTAGTCAGGATCGAAGCCGTGTCTCTGGCGCTGTGAGGCAGAGCGTGCTAACATCACGTAATGGGAATAACATGACTTGTGATGACAATGTTGACTTGAATGTCAGAATACAGAACAGGAACAAGCCCTTCGGCCCGCAATGTCCGTGCCGTACATGATGCCAGGTTAAAGTCATTTTGCTTGTTCGTGGATTTCATATCTACCCATCCACATGCCATGATTGTTCTGTATTATTTGTTATTTCACAAATTATATGTATATTGAAATTAAATAGCTGGAGCCAGTAATATCCCACAAACACATAATTAAACGACATTTTTAAATGAGTTGGGAGGGAAGAATGGTTCGCTGGGGTGACATCATATTCAAACCTCCTCTTGCCCTGACAGCATCCAAGCATTCACAGCGGTAGAGACGCTGCCTCACAGCACCAGAGACCCAGGTTCGATCCTGACCTCGGGTGCTGTCTGTGTGGAGTTTGCAGGTTCTCCCTGTGGCCGCGTGGGTTTCCCCTTGCTGCTCCCGGTTTCCTCCCACATCCCAAAGAGGTGCGGGCTCGTAGGTTTGATTGGCCCTCTGTAAATTTCCCCAAGTGTGCAGGGAGTGGGTGAGAAGGTGGGTCAACATAGAACCAGCGTGAACGGGTGATCGATGGTCGACGTGGGCTCTTTGCGCCAGGTTCCATGATGTATCTTTCAATTTGGTTCAACTACTTCCGACAGAGCTCAACGGGTTGCTGTCAGGGTCAGTTCTTCCAAATCAGTTCTAGTGTTGGTGACCTCCTCCCTATTGCTAGACATGTTGGGGTGGGCGGTGACTCGACTAAGACCAGGGTTAGTCTTGGCACCAGTCCCTGTCTCCGCACATTACCACTGAATCGGAGGGGCAGTAGTTTGGTCTACCACACTGCTAGAATTTAATCTGCCCAAATAAAATAATTCTGCCGTAAAAGTTAACTGCCATGAAATCATTTGTGTTGGGGAATAAAATGAAAATGACCGCAGATATTGGGCTGTCTGCAAGCAGCCTCCCTGGGCCACAAGCCCAACGTCAATTCCTGGAGACATAACTCACTTCGCTCAATAACATTTTAGTGTGTTTTCTTTGAGGTTTTTTTTTTAAAGCTGTAAATAAAACTGGCTAAGTTGTCATTTGTGCCGCTGTTTTATTTGCTGAATGTTGTACAAATTGCTTGTTGGTAAATTAAACCCTTTCACTGGAAGGGTTTTGCAGGAAGGCAAGTGGTAAGCGGATAATAACAGCCTTTGACTGCTTTTAGTTGGAGTAGATCTATCTCATTTAATGTTTAGAATCTTCTCTATTCTGCAAGTGAGCAAACACCGCTGTGTTTAGGCGGTTGTGTCTTTTCATATCTCGTCTCAAGGTTATTTTTTTATGTAAAGGATGATTAATGATCAGGTGTGTTAAGATTGGAAACGGAACCCTTTGTCAGATACTGCCCTTCTAAACTAAGCATTGTCGCAGGTAACAGCGTCGTACGAGCACACACCGTTTACAGGTGAATGTGTGGGAGGAGAGTTTAGGAAGGAACTGCAGACGCTGGTTTACACCGAAGGTAGACACAAAATGCTGGAGTGACTCAGCGGGACGGGCAGCGTCTCTGGAGAGAAGGAATGGGTGACGTTTTCGGGTCGAGACCCTTCTTCAGATGCTATCCATATTCAGGAACAGAAGGGGTATTTCGGAGTCGACCAGCAGGATGGGTCAGGAGACATGACGGGTAAAGAATGAAGAGGACACCAGCGAACTGGACGGGAGAAGAGAGTAGGTGACTATGTTGAGATTATGGTGGGGAGGGGCTTGTGGGGGCACTTAAACACTGATAGCGAGCTGTTTAGTTTAGTTTTGTGTAGAGATACAGGCCCTTAGAGATACAGTAAACAGGCCCTTCGGCCCACTGAGTCCACACTGACCATTGATCAAATTAGTTTAGTTTACTTTAGTTTAATTTAGTTTGGGTTAGTTTAGTTTATTGCCACGTGTACCAAGTTAAGTGAAAAGCTTTTTGTTGCGTGCTATACTGTCAGCGGATAGACTATACATGATTACAATTGATCTGTCCACAGTGCACGGATACAGGATAAATGGAATAATAGTGCAAGGTAAAGTCCAGTAAAGTCCTATTAAAGAGGGTCTCCGATGAGGTCGATTGAGCTCCGGACTGTTTTCCAGATGTTGATCACACTAGTTCTATGTTATCCCACTTCCTTATCTGCTCCCTACATACCAGGACCAAGTTGCAGAGGACAATTAACCTGTGAACCTGCACGTCTCCGGGATGTGGGAGGGAACGGGAGAGGAAACCCCACGTGGTCACGGGGAGAATGTGCAAACTCCACACAGACAGCACCTGAGGTCAGGATCAAACTCGGGTCTCTGGCGCAGTGAGGCAGGGGCTCTACAAGTTGCCTGTCCATTCCCTGCACGGACACTGCCTGACCTGCTGGGTTTTCCCAGGACATGCTCTGCCATCTACATGACCATCTGAATGCAACAGTGAAGGGAACACTTCTGAGTTTCTTGAGGCGGCCTTAGCTTAGCTTGTTGAAAGTTAGTAATACTTGTGCCCCCTGATAAAATGGATTGATTGCATTGATAGGAAGATACTCCCTGGAAACAGGCTCTTTGGCCCACCTGTTCACACTAATTCTGTACTATCCCACTTTCGTATCCACTGCTTACATTATTGAGGCAATTAACCTACAACTTTGCATGTCTTTTGGATGTGGGAGGAAACCGGAGCACCTGGAAGAAAGTGCAAACTCCACACAGAGAGCACCTGAGGTCAGGATTGAACCCGGGTCTCTGGCAGTGTGAGGTAGTGTCTCTATAGTCTACATGCTGCCACACTGCACCATCCTCAGCTTCGATCGATCCAAATCCAGGTTTCTCCATCACAGTCGCTCGGGTGAGGCCGCTGGTTTGTCCCAAATTAGGGGAATTTGTCGAATGCATTAAACTAACTGTGTGTTTGCCTGGTGAATGTATTTTAAAATGAGCCCTGCTGTCCACAGAGAGAGTGAGTGAGAGAGAGATTGAGATGGAGAGAGAGTGAGAGAGAGGGAGAGCAAGAGAGAGAGAGAGAGAGAGAGAGGAGAGAGAGAGCGAGAGAGAGAGAGAGAGAGAAGGGGGGAGGGAAAGGGAGAGAGAGAGAGGTCTCCAGTAGTAACGCCCTTGACTGCATCAGAATCCATAGTTCGAATTTTAAAGCCCTCAATGTCTATCTGACCAGCCCTCACCCTCCCCTGGGATTGATCTCAGACCGGTGACATCAGAGCGGTGACATCAGACCGGTGACATCTGACCGGTGACATTAGACCGGTGAGGTCAGACCGGTGAGGTCAGACCGGTGACATCAGACCGGTGAGGTCAGACCGGTGAGGTCAGACCGGTGACATCAGACCGGTAACACCAGACCGGTGACATCAGACCGGTGAGGTCAGACCGGTGACATCAGACCCGAGCACACACCTGCCATTTTAAATGACCTGCCTTCACCAGATGGATTCCGGGAATGTGTTTGCATGGGTCCGTGTGGTCAGAGCTGTATCCTGAGTGAAGGGGTCTGAGCTGGGGTGGGGGGTAGTTTATTCAGACGTGGCTTGAAGCAGGAAAAGCCCTTCCCCTGAGCTCCAGGCACTGGACCCCTGAGTCCTCCTGCTATCTCTCAGCGCCACCTCTGACCCATGGCGACAACACCGTGTGTTCAAAGTACATTTACCTTGTCAATCATTTGGACAAGACACCAAAAAGGGATACTGCACTTGTGACCTTGATTTCTTCCAAAAACAGCTTTTCTTTATATATATATATGTGCATATATATATATAAATATATATTATATATATATTTAAAGCAATTCTGAAAATTCAGGTACAACAAATTTAATATTTAATACAGAAAAAATAACTCAAGTAGAGAAGATTTAGTTTCCTCATCCAATCGAGACACATCCAGAGCAAGAAGAAAGTTGTTTCCTTGAGATCGTGGATGTGTGCGGCACTCCAAGACCATTTGACCCATTGTAACCCAGCCTAGCCCACTTTGCGGCTGTTGTTCGGCAGCCCTGGAGGTCGGGCCGTTCAGTGTGGGCTCCCGGCAGTGGCCATAATAACCCCAAGCAGGAGACAGAGCTGGGGTGTTGCCAGTCAGAGCAGAGCAGGGTAGACTCTTGCATCCGAATCCAGAACTCGTGTAAAAACCATCCACTAATTCTCCAACACAGAAAGAAATACCTTAGCATAAACTGTAACAGGTTGACAATATAATCTGTAAACATATACTTCCAGAAATTAATATATCTCAATTATATAAGGGCTGTGCATTGAGCAAATGATCGGTTGACACTTAAAAAAAATATTCCATTGGGAATTTTTTTTCATACAATTATCTGGCCTCCAGTTTTTGGTACCTGGATGAATCAAGTCCTGATGATCATCCTTAGCGATTATACAATGCATGTTATTCAGCAGGGAGCAATGTGACCTCACTCGGAGTTGTCGACACCACTTGTTTCTCGTCGCTGGGGTTTGCGGAGTCGGATGCCACCGTCACCCCGGTCCCCCTAGAATCCTTTTCCCCCAGGAACGCCGGCCGACTCAGCCGGGAATGTCAACGGAGCACAGGCGGGAAGGAGTAAGGAGGTTGGGCCGTCGCTTCATGGAGGTACAACTTTCCCAAGTGGGCTCGTCAAGACCAGCGGCCGGAGTGGCATCCATTCAGACGTGGGTGCTCCCCTGTTCATTTGCACCCCGGGTCGGCCGGCCGTCTGTCTAATCCCGAGGATTCCCCCACTCATCCGAAGCAGAACTCCATCCAACAAATCCACGGATTTCCCCAAGCCCACAGTAGCAGTGTTGTCATTTCAAAAAAAACTTCACATTTTTTTTGTTTGTTTTTCATTTGATGTTGATTTTTTTGTTTTGGTCCCTATGGGTCGATGGCAGTGTTAGAATGTCTTTGCCCTTCTCATTTACCAGGGTGGGGGGGGGAGGGGCGGGGGGGTTGGGGTGGGGAGCAGGCTCGGTGGGGGGGGGGGGGGGGGTCTCAGCGGACGACGAGGACCAGAGCCAGGAGGAGGGTGAGCCAGCCGGGGGCGGAGGTTGGCCTCAGTGCCCTCCCCGAGGGCTGCTGGATACCGGGAGGAAGCTCCAAGCGTGTGCGGCGGGTGCACTTAATCCGCGACTTGTGCCGGGTGGGGTAGGGGCGGTGGGTCTGCTCCTTCTGGCTGGCGTCGGGCAGGTAGTCGCTGCCCCACGCCCCGTCCGAGTGCTCCCCGGCCGGCTCCTTGGGCGCCGCCTCCCCCAGGTAGTTCTTGGCCGAGTCGTCGCGCTGCCCGGTTCCGTTCTGCCCTTTGGCCAGGGTGGTGCTGCCCCTGGAGGGGTGGCCCCCTCCCGGCCTGTCCTTGCCCGAGTGGTGAGGGTGCTGCTTAGGGTTGGTCCGGATCTGGTTGAGGGAGTCGTGACCCGTGCAGTTCTTGAAGAGCCGGGCAGAGAAGAGCTTCAGGTCTTTGCCCTGTATATCCCTGGGCGAGTCGCAGAAAACGCTGGAACTCGTCCCTCTGAACCTCAGCAGCCATTCCCACAGAGAGCGGGCTTTACAGCTACATTCCCAAGGATTCCCGTTCAGCCTGAGATACTGCAACGATCCCAGCTCCGCCAAGCATTCTCCCGGCAGTAAACTCAGGCTGTTATTGAACAAATACAAAATTGTAAGCCTCCGAAGATCATGGAACGCCTGCTTGTTAACCCAATGAAGCCGGTTCTGGTGGAGCAAGAGGCGGTCAAGGTTCACCAGCCCTCTGAAAGTGTTCTGGGACAAACTCAACAACTTATTCCCGTGCAGGAAGAGCTGGGTCAGGTTCACCAGCTCCAAGAACAGGTCATCCTGAAGATACTCGATGTGGTTATCCTGGAGATAAAGGTACTGTAAGTTGTGGAGTCCTTCGAAAATTCCATTGGGCAAGAAGGTCAGGCCACAGCGGTAGAGTTGCAAGGAGTGAAGCTTCTCCAAGCCGCTGAAGGTCTCGGCATCCAGGAACCTCAGGTAACGATTGTCTCCGAGGTCAAGCTCTTCCAGGAGGCTGAAGCCCTGGAAGGCCTCGGGGTCGATGAAGGTGATATTGTTCGAGTACAACCATAGGGTGACCGTGGATGGGCTGAAGTTGTTCCGCAGCAGGAGCGATATCCTGTTGTTCTGCAGGAATATCCTCTCGCTGTTGGTCGGTATTCCTTCCGGGATGGTGGTGAATCCGTGCGACTGGCAGGTGACGGTCATCGGCGACGGATAGCAGACGCAGTGGCGGGGGCAGGAGAGCGAGACGTGAAGCTCCAGTCCCAGTAACACCAGGAACAGTTCCAGGTTGCACCCTGCAATACGAGAGGAGACTCTGTGTTACTTCTATACCCTTCAATCTCATGTAAAAAGCATTTGGTTACAGACTTAAAGTCGTCAAGTCACTTATATTTATATAGCACATTTAAAAATCAACTCTCGTTGGCTAAAGTGCTTTACATTGGTATAAGAATAGTATAACAAACAACAGTGGTTCATAGATTAAATACAAACATCACTACATACATATAGCCCTCGCTCAGAGGACATCAAGAAAGGCTTTCTACAGACTAGGAGCTGCAACCGCAAAGGCCCGGTCGGTCGCCCCTGAGCTTATGCCTTGACCGCAGGATGTTCAGCAACCTCAAGTCGGCCGATCGGAGGGACCTGGAGGTGGTGTGGTGGGGAAGCAGACTTTTGATGTAGGTGGGGGCAAGCCCGTTGAGGGCTTTGTAGACATGAAGGAGGGTCTTGAAATTAATTCGGAGCCGCACAGGGAGCCAGTGGAGAGAGGCCAGGATCGGGGTGATGCGGTCCCTTTTTCGGGTGGCCGTCACGAGTCTCGCTGCGGCGTTTTGGACCAGTTGCAGGCGGGACAGGGAAGATTGGCTGATGCCGGTGTAGAGGGAGTTGCAGTAATCTAGGCGGGAGGAGATAAATGTGTGGATGATCTTTTCGAGGGCCTGTCCAACTTTCATGACCTAAATCACGACCTCTGCCCAGTTTGCCCTTGACTCGTACTCGCAGCATGGTCGTCACGAGGTTGTAGGTATGTCGTGGGTAGGTTATGATGTAGGTACTCGTGGCCTCAAGTCGGTTGGGGCGTTTTTCTAGCCTGATGAAAAATGTCCACGAGTAAAAAAGGTTGTGAATTAGGTCGTGAAAGTGGGACAGGCCCTCGAAACTATACAGGAGGAGATACATATTATTTCAAAATTATGGTGTGAAACTAAAAATATGGACTCATAGACTCACACAGCATGGAAACAGGCACGTCAGCCCAATTTGCCCACGCATATCCCATCTACACAAGTCCCACCTGCATGCGTTTGTCCTAAACCTATCCTATTCATGCATCTGTATAAATATTTTTTTTAAGCAATGCGATAGTGCCTGCCTCAACTACCTCCTCGGACATTTTGTTCCATACACCCACCATTCTTTGTGTAAAAAAAGTTGCCCCTCAGGTTCCTATTAAATCTTTCCCACCCCAACCTTAAACCTGTGTCGGAGGTAGGCAAAAGTGCTGGAGAAACTCAGCAGGTGCGGCAGCATCTATGGAGCGAAGGACATAGGTAACCCACTGAGTTTCTCCAGCACTTTTGGCTACCTTCGATTTTCCAGCATCTGCAGTTCCTTCTTAAACAATATGAACAATGAATTCTCCAATTTTACGTAACCCCCTCCCCCCCTCTCCCCCACCCCTTCCTTGCCTGCCTCCCCCGTGTGCCCCCGCAGGAGTTACAGTGATTTCTCCCGTCCCCCTCCTCCTCCTCCTCCTCCATTCATTCCTCTGGCTTCACAATTTGCAACTCTTCAATCCTTTTGTCTCACACCTTCTGTTTTTTCATCTCTGGCCTCTGTCCAACCATCTGCCTATTATCCCCCCCCCCCTCACTTGTGTTCATATAATACCTACCAAACCTTGTCCCACCCCTCCTCTTTTCCAATTTTCTTCCCCTCCCCCCCACACTCAATCTGAAGAAGGCCCAACCCGAAATGTCACCTATCTATGTTCTCCAGTGATGCTACCTAATCCACTGAGTTACTTTGTGTCCTTTTTTCTACTAAACAATCGCCCAATTTTATGCATCTTCTGACACTTAATGAGCAGGAAATGGACATAGCCATCAGCTGTTAGGTTTAGGTTTAAAGTATATTATTGCCACGTGTACTGAGGTACAGTGAACAGTTTTGTTTTGCATGCTAGCTAATCAGATCAGGTAATACTCTGCATGAATACAATCAGGTTAAAGTCAAGCACGATAGATAGAGCAAAGGGGAAGATACAGAGGGCAAATGATAGTTCTCAGCATTGTAGCGCACCAGCTCCAAAGACAAACTCCAATGTCTGCATTGGCGTAGAGGTGAATCAGACGGCACCCTAGATTATCAGAAGCATGATAACAGAGGGGAAGAATCCGTCCCAGAGTCTGGAAGGGCCGTTCAGAAGCCTGATGTCACCCTCCAGGATCAGTCCCAACATCCAGGAGGCAGAGGCTCGTTCACCCAAAAGGCAGCGCGCACTGGTGCAGCGGTAGAGTTGCTGCCTCACAGCACCAGAGACCCAGGTTCGATCCTGACTTTGGGCGCTGTCTGTACCGATTTTGTACGTTCTCCCCGAGACGACACGTGGAATTCCCCCGGATGCTCCGGTTTGCTCCCACAATCCAAACACACAGGTACTTAGGTTAATTTGGCTTTGGTAAATATTGTAAATTGTCCTCATTGTGTAAGATAGTGCTTGCACACAGAATGATCACTGGTCGGTACGGACTCGGTGGGCCGAAGGGCCTGTTTCCACGCTGTATCTCTAAAGACGAAAGCCTAAAGAGTGATACTGCTGTCTGAGAACTCCAACACCTCGGCTTCAGTGCTGGCCTCCTGTGGAGTCTGTGTGGAGTTCGCACGTTCACCCTGTGACCACATGGGATTCCTCACACATCCCAAAGAAACATAGGTTTGTCGATTTAGTTTAGTTTAGAGATTCAGCGTAGAAACAGGCCTTTGGGCCCATTGGGTCCGTGCCGACCAGAGATCACCCGTACACTAGTTCTACCCTCCACAGTCGGGACAATTTACATGTCGGGCAGTGGGCAGGTGCTATAGACCTGCACGGGGAAGGTAGACGCTCTTGCCCCCACGAGTCTCGGGCAGCCTGGGAAGGCAGTCCATCTAGGAGAGGGAAAACTCTGTTTTAAAATCTCCACTGCCTTGTGGCCATACCCAGTCAAGGAAAAGGCTCCTGGAGTAAACCTCAAGAAAATCCGGAGTCGGAGCCCCTAAGGCAGTTTGTCGTTGTCTACAACCTCGCTCTGGCAGCTCCTGCGACGGCGCTGGTGCCAAACTGTAACGTCCCTGCTGTTCCTTTGGATCGATCAGCGACGTGGAGCGGGGGGACGTGCTGCATGGGCAGCAGCCTGTCTGTCCTCCAGATGACATCGCCCAGGCTTGCATCTGACCTCACATCACCTGCATTGGGATGCATTGCCCATGGTCAGTCATGACCGAAGTAGGCCTACTACTACATGTCAATTAACAAGGGCCTGAACTACAGAGAGAGGTTGGGAAGGCTTGGACTTTATTCCTTGAAGCGCAGGAAGATGAGGGGTATAAAATCTTGAGTCCAATAGTTAAGGGTAAATGCAGGGTCTTTTACCCGAGGTAGGGGATTCAAGAATGAGAAGGCACAGGTTTAAAGTTAGATGGGGAAAGATTTAATAGGAACCATAGAGGCACATTTTTTGCACACTGGTTGGTGGGTATATGGAAAAGCTGCCAGAAGTTGTAGTTGAGGTAAGTACAATGACAGCATCGAAAATACATTTAGACAAGTACATGGATAGGACAGGTTGAGAGGGATATGGGCCAAATGCGGGCAAATGGGACTAGCTTAGAGGGGCAAACCTAAACCTAAAATTCTTAGCCAGCATGTACTGGTTGGGCCTAAGGGGCTGTTTCCATGCTGTACACGGAAGGACACACTGCCGTTCGAGCGAGTACAGCAGTGCTTCACTGGTTTGTTTTGTATCTTGGGATTTTTATGTTTGCTATAAGGAGAGTTTATGCAAGTTGACCTGATACTCTTAGCTTGTTTTATGTGGGGGGGGAAGGGGGGGGGGTGGAGCTCGCGGTCCCTGGTTAGAGACCGACTTCGGGAGCTCCAAGCCGCGGGAGTTTCAACCGCCAGATGCGGGAGCTTCGATCGTTCCGACTGCGGATGGTTGGACTGCCGCGACCGTGAGAGAATAAAGAGGAAGAAGATTGGACTTTATTGCCTTCCATCACAGTGAGGAATGTGGAGAATCCGCTGAAAACGGGGAAGGCGAGGAACCACTTTTTCTCACAGAGAGTGGTGAGTCTGTGGAATTCTCTGCCTCAGAGGGCGGTGGAGGCCTGTTCTCTGGATACTTTCAAGAGAGAGCTAGACAGGGGATATGGGGAGAAGGCAGGAACGGGGTACTGATTGGGGATGATCAGCCATGATCACATTGAATGGCGGTGCTGGCTCGAAGGGTCCCAAACTGAGATGAAGAAGGGTCCCAAACTGAGATGCTGCCTGATCTGCTGAGTTACTCCAGCACTTTATATGTTCATTTGTCTAAACCAGTATCTGCAGTTCCTTGTTTGTACAGGGGATAGGTGGAACCAGGAGAGGTTACAGATAATAGGAACATAGAAAATAGGTACAGGAGTAGGTCATTCGGCCCTTCGAGCCAGCACTGCCATTCAATATGATCATGGCTGATCATCCAAAATCAGTACCCCATTCCTGTTTTCTCCCCATATCCCCTGATTCTGTTAACCCTAAGGGCTTTCTCTAACACTCTCTTGAATACATCCAGTGAATTGGCCTCCACTGCCTTCTGTGGCAGAGAATTCCACAGATTCACAACTCCTTGGGTGAAAAAGTTTTTCCCCATCTCAGTCCTAAATGGGCTACCCCATATTCTAAAACTGTGACCCCTGGTTCTGGACTCCCCCCAACATCGGGAACATATTTCCTGCATCTAGCCTGTTCAATCCCTGAATAATTTTATTTGTTTCCAAATAAAAGATCCCCTCTCATCCTTCTAAATTCCAGTAAGCACAAGCCCAGTCGATCCATTCTAAGGTCCGTGTTTTTATTAAGACTAGTGACTATAACTGTGTGTCGTTCCTCAGGGACTTGTCTTCACTCGCATCTTCCCGCTCCGTTTTCAGGCCTCCCCGTACGTACATTCAATGCACCACTGCCTCCAACGTCTTTCTTTCCAAATCCCGTGTTCCACTATCTCCACCGTCTCACCTGGTTCCACCTACTGGCCCTCGTCTCACTCCTCCCTCCACTCGCTATCTTTCTATCCTTGTACTAAACGTTATTCCCTTACCATGTATCCGTACACTGCGAACGGTTCGATGACTAACTAAACTAAACTAAACTAACACACAGTGATGTAGGGTCTTGACCAGAGGCATTGACCATCTTTCTGCCTCCACAGATGCTGCCTGACCTGCTGAGTTTATTTTTTTTCGAGGCACAGCATGGAAACATGCCCTTTAAGCCACCACGTCCACACCATCCATTCATCACCTGTTCACACTAGTTCTATGTTATCCCACTTTCTCACCCACTCCCTACACGCTCAGGCCAATTAACCTACAAACCCGCACGTCTCCAGATGTGGAAGGAAAACGGATCGCCCAGCAGGAAACCCACATTGTTACAG
The DNA here is from genome assembly GCA_035221665.1 of Okamejei kenojei. Lineage (NCBI taxonomy): Eukaryota > Metazoa > Chordata > Chondrichthyes > Rajiformes > Rajidae > Okamejei > Okamejei kenojei. The sequence goes on along the minus strand of CM069156.1, from coordinate 30,423,360 downwards.
GGAGAACGTGCAAACTCCACACAGCTGGATTGAACCCAAGTCTTTGGCGCAGTGAGACATCAGCTCAATCAACTGAGTTGGATGCTTGCAAGCTCAACTTAAGTCCAAGGAGGTGAATGTGTGATCTTGGCTGACACTCCACTGGGAGAACGTGCAAACTCCACACAGACAGCACCCGAGGTCAGGATCGAATGCGGGTCTCTGACTCGGGGCTCCACCAGCTGCACCAGCAGTTTGTTTCTTGCTCCAGATTACGGCATCTGCTGTCTCTAAAGCCTGCGTCGCTGCCTGGTGCAAAATCTTGGCTTTTATGTTTTTATTCAGCCGCGGAGGAGCTATGAAAGTCAAGCCCCAATCCTACGTCCACTGTACATTGACACATCTGCTCTCCAGCTCAATGTGACTGGACCCCCTACCAACATCCAGCTGAAATCAGCTAATCCAGCACAAAACGCCACTGCCAGGAACTATTGTAAGGGGAATGTTATCGGAAAATGTTTAATTAGCCTTCCAACAGTGACCAAGGGTAAAAACTATTAGCTTATGCACTCTTTCCACCAACCTCTGCTCTTCGTAATTGATGTTTGGGAAAATAGTTGTTTTTTTGTTGATGTTGTGCGCAATTGGTAATTTGTTTGGTCGGGGCCCTGCATGTAGCCTGGGCAATTGCGAAAAGGCTGCAGATTCAGAACGCAAGATAAGCTGAAAATGGAATCTGAATTTTCTTAAATTACCAGTCTCCCGGGAAGTGCTTAAAATATATATTCATCGGCATAGCAACGGGATCAGGGCAACGAGGGGTCACACCCGCCCGTTCTTGCAAGCGGGTCAGCCTGAGTGAGGGTGAGTGGAGGAGAGGGGATGGGGGACGTGGGTGGTGGGGTTAGAGGGGAAGGAAAATAAAGGGTCCCGTACGTGTGGTATCAGCCAGCACAGCCAAGAGCCATAGATTCATACCACATGGAAAGAGGCCCTTCAGCCCAGCTTGCCCACACTGGCCAACATGTCCCAACGACACCAGTCCCACCTGCCCGCGTTTAGCCCATATCCCTCCAAATCTGCCTTACCACGTACCTGTCTAACTGTTTCTTAAACGCCGCCTCAACTACCTTCTCCGGCAGCTCGTTCCATGCACCCACCACCCTTTGTGTGAAAAGGTCACCCCTTCAGATTCCCATTAAATCTTTTCCCCCTTCACCTTAAACCTTTGTCCTCTGGTCCTCGATTCACCGACTCAGGGCAAGAGACTCGCTGAATCTATTCCCCACATGATTTTATATAAAATAGCTGGATTAATACCTGGCGAATTGCCCAGGTATAGGGCACCTTGTGGAAGTGACAGTGTGGGAAGAGAGATATTGTCTCCATACTGAAAGGAAAATAAAATATAAAGAGGAATCAAAGATGATGAAAATGTGCATATGGTACAGTGCAGAGACAGGCCATTCCACACACCGCACCCATTTGTTTTGATCGAATAGGACAGGCCCTTCAGCCGACCAAAGCTCACTCGTTCACACTAGTTCCAAGTTATCCCATTTTTGCATCTACTCCTGACACAATATGAACAATTTTCAGAGGGTCAATTAACCTGCAAACCTGCACGTCTTTGGGATGTGGGAGGAATCCGGAGCACCCGGAGGAAACTCATGCGGCCGCAGGGAGAATGCGCACACTCCACACAGACAGCACCCGAGGCCGGGATCGAACCCGGGTCTCTGGCGCTGTGCGGCAGCAGCTCTTCCAGCAGTGCCACTGTGCCACCCATAATTGAGGTATGTAAAATTACGGGGCGTATAGATAAGGTAGTCAGCAATAAACTCTTCTCCAAATCAGAGGGAAATAAACTTAAAGGACATAGATTTATAAGTTCATATGTTCATAGGATGTAGGAGCAGAATTAGGCCATTCGGCCCATCAAGTCCACTCCATCATTCAATCATGGCTGATCAATCTTTCCCTCTCAACCCCATTCTCCTGCCTTCTCCCCATAACCCTTGACACCCGTGTTAAACTCCACCTTAAAAATATCGATTGACTTGACCTCCACTGCCGTCTCTGGCAATTAATTCCACAGATTCACTACCCTCTGTGCAAGAAATTCCTCCTCATCTCCTTTCTAAATGTATGTCCTTTTATTCTGAGGGTTTGGCCTCTGGTCGTAGACTCTCCCACTGGTGGAAACATCCTCTCCGCATCCACTCTATTCAAGCCTTTCACTATTCAGCAAGGAGGAGGGGGGGGGGGGTAAGAGATGTAGAGGGGAATGAAGGGGATCCTTTTTCATCGAGAGAGCGATGGGTACCTGGATCGCCCTACCTGAGAGAGTGGTGGAAGCAGAGTCGCTGATAGCATTGGACACCCACCGGCCAGCATGGCTGCAGTGGGCTGAATGGCCTGTTTCTATGCAGTATGATTCTCCGGCCCTATTTTTAGCTGTGTTAAAGAAGTGCTGCGCAGATACAAATGGTTACTCTGCCTAGTCCAGTCACAGGGACGGCGGGAGCAAACGAAGCAGTTAAAACCAGAGGCTTGTAAAGGACACACTCAGATCGACAGCACAGATACTGCAGATGTCAACATTCAGCTCCTACCTCTCAGCCTCATGCACCTTGTGAAGCAAACAATATTTTCCTGAATTATTTAAGAGACATCCTTAAGGTTTTTTTTTTTTTTTTGCCCTCCCCTCACATATTTTAAACATGAAATCCTGCAAGAAAGCCAAAGGGATGTGTATTTAAAATGGATTAACTGGGAGAGAGGGAAGGAAAAAAAAAAATCATTAAAAAAAAATGAAACTCTGAAATAAAAATAGAAATCACTTGGAATACAAAACCGGTCGGCAACTGGGAAAAAAAAAGATGTTGTGACTTTCCAGCTGGTCTGCTCTACTGCTCTACAGACAGAGAAGAGTTGCAGCTAGTGCTGCATTGTTGCTTGCCCCTGCACGGGTGCGCATTTCCGCACTCGCATTTACTATGCTGAAAATTCAATTTGCCCTTTAATTTTTCTTAAATTATTCAGTGGCTTGCAACATCAAAGTGGAGGCCGAGCTCGGAAAACAAATTTCAATCGTCAGATAACTTGAATGCAGTGACTTTGAATTAGGAAGAAGGAAAATAACACAGGGTGAGAAAGATGTGCATTCGCCTTGTGCCTGTCTCATCCCAAAGCACGAGATAGGCGGTGAGCTGCTTATGAAACGGAGCGGGTGTTGTAACGTAATGGGAAGGCACAGGGCAGAACGCATTTACAATATTGTGAGCAGTTTCGGGCCCCGTATCTGAGGAAGGATGTGCTGGCGCTGGAGAGGGTCCAGATGAGGTTTACAAGAATGATCCCAGGAACTAATGGGTTAACATATGATGAGCGTTTGATGGTGGGAGAGTCTAGGACCAGAGGCCATATCCTCAGAATAAAAGGTCGCACGTTTAGAATGGAGATGAGGAGGAACTTCTTTAGTCAGAGGGAGGTGGATCAGTGGAATTCATTGCCACAGAAGGCTGTGGAGGCCGCCAAAGGATATTTCTAAGGCAGTGACTGATAGGTTCTTGATTAGTACGGGTGTCAGGGGTTATGGGGAGAAGTCCGGAGAATGGGGTTGCGAGGGAAAGATAAATCAGCCTTGATCAAATGGCGGAGTAGAATTGATGGGCCGAATGCCCTAATTCTGCTCCTGTCACTTATGAACTTAAGGGCCTGTGCCACTTGGCCGTCGTCTGCGCGTCACGCCGATGGCGCGCAAAGATTTTGTACATCACAGCGGCCGCGTGTCACTGCCTATGTCATCACGCCCAATGCGCGCATCACGTGCGTCGTGACGCGTAAATGATGTCGCGTAAATTACGCGCTAATGACCGCCAAGTGTGACAGGCCCTTTATGAATCGTGCCCAGCAGTCTCTCACAAACATCAGCGACTCGATAATCTGCTCTTTAAGTAAGGCTGGTTGAGTGAATGGAGCTCTGACTGAACCTTGAACATTTCAGATCACTTCCCCTGTTGCAAAACAACCATACAACACCCAACATTTCCACTGAGGATACAACTCCACCTATTTTGACCCCCCCCCACCTCCCCACAGTAGAATGGATAAGGGAGAGCCAGTGGATGTGGTGTATCTGGACTCTCAAAAAGCCTTTGACAAGGTCCCACACAAGAGATAAGTGTGCAAAATTAGAGCACATGATATTGGAGGTGGAGTATTCACATGGATAGAGACAGGAAGCAAAGAGTAGGAATTAATGGGTCCTTTTCAGAATGGCGGGCAGTGACTAGTGGGGTGCCGCAAGGCTCAGTGCTGCGACCCCAGTTATTTACAATATATATAAATGATTTAGACGAGGGAATTAAATGTGACATCTCCAAGTTTGCGGATGACACAGAGCTGGGTGGCAGTGTGAGCTGCGAGGAGGATGCTATGAAAGCTGCAGGGTGACTTGGATAGGTTGGGTGAGTGGGCAGATGCCTGGCAGATGCAGTATAATGTGGATAAATGTGAGGTTATCCACTTTGGTGGCAAGAGCAGGAAAGCAGATTATTATCTGAATGGTGTCAGATTAAGAAAAGGGGAGGTGCAAAGAGACCTGGGTGTGCTTGTACATCAGTCACTGAAAGTAAGCATGCAGGTACAGCAGGCAGTGAAGAAAGTTCATTGCGAGAGGATTTGAGTTGAGGAGCAAGGAGGTCCTACTGCAGTTGTACAGGGCCCTGGTGAGACCGCACCTGGAGTATTTTGTGCAATTTTGGTCTCCTAATTTGAGGTAGGACCTTATTGCTATTGAGGGAGTGCAGTGTAGGTTCACCAGGTTAATTCCCGGGATGGCGGGGCTGACATATGGTGAAAGAATGGGTCGACTGGGCTTGTATTCACTGGAATTTAGAAGGATGAGAGGGGATCTTATAGAAAGCAGGAAGAGAGGAGAGGCAGGACAAAGCGTGGCAGGTTAACAGACGACACAAGCGAGGGTGGTAGTTGATAGGCAGATGGTTGAAAAATGCCCAGAGAGAACAGCAGAAGGTGTGAGACAGGATTGAAGAGATGCGAATTGTGAAGCTAGAGGAGGGAATGTAATGGGAGGGGTGCCTTGTTTGTACTTGCATTATTGCTGGAGGCAACTGCATTCATAACCCTTTTAGCCACTCGCAGTCTCCACTCTGACACACCATGGATTCAGGTTGAACACAACTGGTATTTGAGGATCATTCTGAAAGCGAGATATCGAGTCTCTAGATTAGTGCTGAAGGGATCATTATTATCACTTGCCAGGCAGGTTTTTCCGTACATTCTACATACAAATACTGGAAGCATAGTTTCAAGGTGGGAGGGGTAACGCTTAAAGGAGAAGTTGGAGGCAAGTTTTATTATTCACTGAGTGGTGGGTATCGGGAACACGCTGCCAGGGATGGTGGTAACACAGATATGATAGTGACATAGAGGAGGCATTTAGATAGACACATGAACATGGAGGGATATATCTTGTCATACAGCATGGAAACAGGACCTTCGGCCCAACTCGTCCATGCTGACCAAGATGTTCCATCCAAGCTAGTCTCATTTGCTTGTACCTGGCCCTTATGCTTCCAAACCTTTCCGGTCCATGTATCTGTCCAAATATCTATTAAATGTCATTATTGTAACTGTCTTATCTACTTCCTACGGCAGCTCGTTCCATATACGCATCACCCTCTATGTCAAAAAGATATCCCTCAGGTTCCTATTAAATCTTTCCCCTCACACTTTAAAGCCATACCCTTTATCCTGATTCCTCTAGTTTGCAAAAAAAAAAACCCTCTGCATTCACCACCATGATCTTATACACCTCTGTGAGATCACCCAATGTAAAGCAACCAAACGCAACAAAAGCTGTTCACTGTACCTCGACACACGTGACAATAAACTAGACTGAACAGTCAAACACGCAGCGTCCAAGGAGCAAAGCCCTAACCTGCCCAATCTCACCCTTTAGCTCAGGCGCACGAGTCTTAGCCTCATCTCGTAAATCTTCTCTGCCCTCCTGTCCAACTTATTTCAGTCCATGGCACATGGATGGTCTCCCATCCAAATACTAACCTGGCCTGTGCCTGCTTAACTTCTAAGATCAGACGAGGTTGGGGTTTTTTCGGGCTAGTACAGCCATAGAATCATTTGCAGGTAAGCGGAGTTCATGTTCATAAGTTCTAGGAGCAGAATAGGAGCGTCTACTCTGCCATTCAATCATGGCTGATCTGTCTTTCCCTCTCAACCCCATTCTCCTGCCTTCTCCCCATAACCCATGACACCCGTACTAATCAAGAATCTGTCCATCTCTGCCTTAAAATTATCCGTTGACTTGGCCTCCACAGTCCTTCTGTGACAATGAATTCCACAGATTCACCACCCTCTGACCAAAGAAATTCTCGCTCATCTCCTTTCTGCAGGGACGTGACCGATGGCCGTTGTGCCAAAGGGCCTGTTTCCACATTATATCTCTCTAAACACTGAGGTTAGAAACAATCTGGTTTAACACATCAGGTTGTGGTGCTTTCACTGAGCTCCAGAGGGTTGGCTGAACTCGCAATCTAGGCCAACTACAAATACAATATTAAGGGAGAATAATAAAAGGAATGGTACCTGCTCTCAGAGGCGCCGATCTTTTTAGATGAACCATTAAAACGATATCCCTTTTGCACGTTTGAGGGTTGTAAAAATGATTCCGTGACTTCAGTTAATTACAGCAGGGACATGTTATCACCAAAATGCATTGACCACAAAATTTAAACCCAGTGCTAATCGTGGCATTTGCACAGTGCGTACAAGATCTGTCTTTGCCTGCCATTGAGAGAATGAAGATGAAGAAATTGTTCAGGAAACCATTTTATGAAAGGGATCAATTGACGCAAGGTTCCATTTCGTATTGTGCAGTTAAACCTCGGAACTAAAGTCTACGAGAGCAACTTATAACATGATATTTGTGATGAACCCCATGGTGTTCAGAACAGTACAGTGTAGAATGCATGATGCCAAATTAAGCTAACTCCTAGAGAGAGTGGATGGGAGCATGGTTCTACTGGTGGGAGAGTCTAGGATCAGAGGCATAGTCCCACTCAAGATAGTTCTATGTTATCCCACTTTCTCATCAACTCCCTACATACTAGAGAGTAATTTCAGAGACCAATTGATCTACAAACCTGCACGTTTTTGCGATGTGGGAGGAAACCAGTGCACCCATGTTCTCCCTGAAACCCATGGGGTCAAAGGGAGAACGCGCAAACTCCACACAGACGGCACCCGAGGTCAGGATAGAAGTTCTACCAGCTACGCCTCTGTGCCACCCTGTTCCCTGGGCAACCCAGATTCGATTTGGTCTACTCTTCGATTCCTGGCCCAAGCAGACCTGGCCCAACCCAGGTCAAAGTCTCTTCAGGGAACAGGCTTCACAACACAAAACTAGGCCGCTCATTGCATATTTGGTCCATTAAATCAATTCCAGCTCCCTGTAGAACAAATGCTATCAACAGACAGGTAACAATGTGTCTAAAACAATGGTCCAAAGAGAAGTTGGGTAACCTAACCACTTGGCCACCATAAGCTGGTGATAATACTCCATACACCTCTCTCCTGTCAGCCACCATCACCACCTCATTTCACCCCAACTACATATCCTGCCATTCTTTTCTCCCTCATGTATTTATATCTACCAGTCCATTGAACACACCTCCTTTCTGCACTTCAGCCACTCCCTGTGGTCCATGCTCTCATCGCTCTCGAGTGAGGAAGATTCTCCTGAATTTGTTTTGCATCTGCAGGTCACTATTTTCTATCCATGACTTCTGGTCTTCAAGTTCTCTGCCCCTGGCAACACTGAAGAAGGATTTCACCTTGAAGAAGGGTTTCGGCCCGAACCGTTGCCTATTCCCTTCACTCCATAGATGCTGCCGCACCTGCTGAGTTTCTCCAGCACTTTTGTCTACCTTCGATTTTCCAGCATCTGCAGTTCCTTCTTAAACACTCACTCTATGCCTCTGCCATTGCCCTTTTGATTATTTTATCCATAGAAACCTTCTCCTCTGTGAAGGTAAGAACTCTGTGCATTGATGTTTCCCCGATAGACTGGATCATTAATCATGGAGCTATATATTAAAGAAACAAGTCTTTTGTCCCAACTTGTCCATGATGACCAAGTTGACATTCTGGGCTAGTCCCGTTTGCCCAGCCTAGCCTTCATCAGAGAGCCTCTGGTGAAGGCTCTCTGCTTCTCTTTCTGCAGAAAGATGCCAGAACTATCGAGTGTTTTGAGAAATTTCTGATTTTACATATACCTCTCTCCTGTCAGCCACCATCTGCAGTTTTTATTTCGGAGGCTGTTGGCAAATGACTGACATTAGTCCTTTCACCAGCACCCCCCACAGTGCATGCCGCCCTTCTTCCAATGGCCCCCTACCCACTGTACCCCCTTCACTACCCACCCAACAGCCTCCACCACCTACAACACAACCTCCTTATACCACTCCCCATCTGAATGGTGTGATGGTGCCTCTGGGTCAGATGGTCTCTGAGTTCCATCTGGACACTTGGCTCAAAGTCCAACAAACAAGGAATTGCAGGTGCTGGTTTACAGTAAAAGGCACCAAGTGCTGGAGTAACTCTGCGGGAGTCAGGCAGCATTTCCGGAGAAACCAGAGCATCAAGAGGATCCCACAAAGTCACAAAGCAGTACGTGCAAACTCCCCACAGACAGCACCCGAGGCCAGGATGGGACCCGGGTCTCTGGTATTGTGAGGCAGCCAGCTCTCACACCGTGCCGCCCTTGTGTCCTTGTGTCATGGCTAGTATAGTCCCGTCGACTAATCTTGGAGTCACAGAGTGAGGGGAGATACTATTTAAGTGTATAAACTTAGATATTAGAACATTCAACGTCAGGAGAAAAAGGCCACGATGCCTGTGGCGAACATCGAGTCATACAGAACAGACACAGGCCCTTCAGCCCATCTTGACCACACCAACCAACATGTCTACACTGGTCCCACCTGCTTGCCTTTGGCCCATACCCCACTAAATCTATTCTATCCATGCACCTGTCTAAATGTTTCTTAACGGCATTGATAGTATCTGCCACATCTACATCCTCCAGCAGCTTGTTCCATATACCCACCACACTTAGTGTAAAACAGTGAAACCACAGGTTCCTATTAAATCCTTCCCCCCTGACCTTATATATATGTCCACTGGCTCCCGATTGCCCTACTTTGAGCAAGAGACTTTACCCGATCTATTCCTCTCACGATTTTGTACAGTTCAATAAAACCACCCCTCATCCTCCTGCACTCTGAGGAATAGATTCCTAGCCTGCCCAATCTCTCTCTCTCTCTCTCTCTAGCCTGGCAACATCGTGAATATTCTCTGCACCCTTTCTAGATTGACAACATCTTTTCTATAACATGGTGACTAAAACTAAACATAACACTTTAAATGGGGCCTCACTAACGTCTTATATGACTATATAACGTCTTATATGACGACAGCAACATGACCCCCCTCCCCCCGAACCACCCAACTTCTATACTCAATACTGTGAATGGCCAAAGTGCCAAAAGTCTTGTTGACCACCCTATCTTCCAGTGAGGCCACTTCCAAGGAACAATTTCTCTTGTGATGCGGCAGTTTGAGATGCCTTGTGAATATGTTCACGAGTTCACAGTTATAGTAGAATTAGGCCATTCGGTCCATCAAGTCCACTCCACCATTCAATCATGGCTGAACTATCTCTCCCTCCGAATCCCATTTTCCTGCCTTCTCCTCAGAACCCTTGGCACCCGTTCTAATCAAGAATTTTTCTATCTCTGCCTCAAAACTATCCACTGACTTGGCACTGAATGTGATATCCACTTAATGTGGTAAAGATACAGACAGCTTTGGCCCTGTTAATTCTGCCCTCACCCTTGTGACAAATAGCCTGCCATAGGTTGCTGGCTGACTGAGTGTGAGCTAAGTGAGCGTCTCATCCTGACACTGTATTAGTGGATCTGCAGCCATTGTAATTCCACTGCTGCGGTTAGCTGTCATTAGCACTCTTTTGGGTTCATTTTGTTCATCCCATATATTCTGCAAAGAATAACAGATGATAAGGAAGGAGTAAAAGGCAGTAATTTAATCGAGAAGTTCAAATTTCTTCCATAAACCTGTCATCCAAGAACTCCGATTAGATTACAGCTTTGTTATTTGCTCCTAATCATCAATAATTCTATTTATAAACATGCACTCACAGACACAGACACAGACACACACGTGTATGCACACACGCACACACACGCACACACACACACACACACACAGGCAAGGTCACACATGTACACACACACAGACACACACATGCACACACGCACACGCACATAGACACACACAAACACAGGCGAGGTCACACATGTACACACACATGAACATACATAGACACACACAGGCAAATTCATACATGTACACACACACACACACACACGTAGACACACACACACACGTAGACACACACACACTGGCAAGCTCACACATGTACACACAAACACACAAGTACATAGACACACTTGCACATGTACACATACACAGACACATGCACAGAAACATACACATGCACAGACACACTCTCTCACGTACACATAGACAAGCTTACACATATGCACACACTCTCACACAAGCACACAGACACACTCACACATGTGCATACACGCACATAGGCACACTCACACACACACACACACACACACACACACAGGAGCACACATATGTATGGACACAATTACACACACACGCACACACACACATGCACACACGCACACGCACACGCACACACACACGCACACACACACACGCACACGCACACACAACACACACACCACACACACACACACACACACACAACAGACACACACACACACACACGCACGCACGCACGCACGCACGCACGCAACAGCACTACACACACACACACACACACACACACACACACACACACACACACACACACACACACACACACACACACACACACACACACACACACACACACACACACACACACACACACACACACAACCCCATTCACCAACATTTGGCCCTTCACCTACGCTTTATATATTTCAGGTAGATTGATTGAATTGAGAGGTGCAGTGCGGAAACAGGCCTTTTTAGGCCAGCGAGCCCATGCATCACCCGGTAGACATGAAAGGTCCCACAGCACTCGACTGAAGATGAAAAGGGGAATTTTCCCCGGTATCCAGGCTAATATTCACATCCCAATCAACGTTTTAAAGCATTTGTCATGCTGCTATTAATGATCGTTTCCCTACTGTATCTCTCACGTTACAGCAGAACTCCTCAACAAACCGCATAATTGGCTGTAAAGTAGCTTAACAGTCTTGGCGTTGTGAAAGGTGCTCTATAATGCCAGACTTGCTTTTTCCAGCAATGTATTTCTGGGTCATGCTGACAGGGGCTCTGCAGACCAGTGATGAATGTTCAACCAGTCCAACTAGTGTCTCTCAGCGTGGCGCAGCTGGTAGAGCCGCTGTCTTACATTAGAAGCATAGAAGCATAGAAAATAGGTGCAGGAGCAGGCCATTCGGCCCTTCGAGACAGCGTGTGCAAAACATCAGAAGATGTCTGGACGAGGAAAAACCCGCGGCAAAGCTCGGGCTAAGGCCAAGTCTCGCTCGTCCCGGGCTGGACTGCTGTTCCCGGTGGGTCGTGTTCATAGGCACTTGAGGAAGGGCAACTATGCTCAGCGGGCGGGTGCAGGAGCCCCTGTATATCTGGCTGCTGTGCTCGAGTATCTGACGGCTGAAATCCTCGAGCTGGCAGGCAACGCAGCCCGGGACAACAAGAAGAGCCGCATCATCCCCAGGCATCTGTAGCTGGCCGTCCGCAATGACGAGGAGCTCAACAAGCTGCTGGGAGGGGTGACCATTGCTCAGGGTCCAATATCCAGGCCGTGCTGAAAACCGGCGGAGCGAGCAAGTAAGCGAGATAAATTTAACATGGTGACCCAAAGGCTCATCGAGTGCTGCTGGAGGGTCATCAACCCGGTAAAAGACACCCTTGTTCACCACCCAGCAGAGCGAGATGTCCGTCAGGGAATGTTGCCGACTGGCCCGCTGCAGACTGCAGGAGTACGTGCTGAGGGACGCACTGAAGCTCGGTGCAGCCAACACCAAGGCTCGGTGGGGGAGGGGGGGGCACAGTCTAAGGTCCTTCGCTGCTGGACATGGGGGGTACGGTATGGTGGAGACGCCCCTCAATATAAGGGAAGGTATCCCACGCCATTGTGGCACGAGTGGGGGACTGATTTGTGGAAATTTGGGGAAAAGAAATGTCTAAACTGTATTCATCAATTTGTACAGCCTCCGAAAATGTCGGATGGATTTTCCGCAAGGTTCATGTATTGTATATATTTATCATTTGAATAAAATCTATTTTGAAATTTTAAAAAAAACCGCCATTCAATATGATCATGGCTGATCATACATTGGCAGAGAACCGGTTTCGATCCTGATCTCGGGTATTGTATGTGTGTGTGTGTGTGTGTGTGGAGTTTGCACGTTCTCCCTGTGACCGCGTGGGTTTCCTCCGGGTGCTCCGGTTTCCACCCACATCCCAAAGTCGTGCGGGTTTGTCTGTAAATTGCCCCTAGTGTGTAGGGAGTGGCTGAGAAAGTGGGACAACGTGGAACTGGTGTGAACTGGTGATCGAAGGTCGGTGTGGGCTCAGGTTCCATGCCGTGTCAATCAATCAATAAATAAATAAGCGGATAAATAAATAGATGCATAAATAAATAAATAAATAGATAGATATATGGATAAATAAATAGACAAATAGGCAAATAAATAAATAGATGGCCCTTCTCTCTTGTAGGAGAGAAGGTCGTCTTAATGACACTCAATATTGGACAGGATTATGCGACTTATTCCACATTAACTTCTCTTAAATCCAGAACCCAGCCAGCGCTTTGTGTAATTGTCGAGAATCACTCATGCAGCTTGTAGGATAAGGTGTGTTTCAACATTTCCCCGATTCCTGTGGGCAGCAGCAGATGTAAACAGAGAGTGTGGGCTTCGCTGCGACTGAAGTGGAAATTCTGTGCTAATTAGCCTCCAGACCAACTCGCTGCAAAAGTTCTTCCACATAAGATCTTCACTGCTGCGCACCAGCTCTGATGGCGAAAAAAAAAAACCACCCACACACTCACACCTCACGCAGCGTTGACTTTGCGCTATTTATAGCACCCACCGAGGGACAAAGCACCGAGCTGGTTCTGTAGCACGGAGCTTGGATCACTGTCCTTGAGGTGAGGTGGTTTTTAAGGTGGGGGCAAGGGTCGGGGGTCAATCAGGTGACCTTTCCCAGGCCAGGCGTTACGCAGCGCCCTAATACGTCAGAGAGACTGCAAGTGAATTCAAGTGATGTTGGTTAGGAGACGAAAAGATATTAGATTAAGTGAAGAGTTCATTGTCGAATTCATTGCCACGGAAGGCTCTGGAGGCCGTCAGTGGATATTATTAAGGCAGAATTTGATAGATTCTTGATTGATACGGGTGTCAGGGGTTATGGGGAGAATGCATTCAGCCCCATCAAGTCTACTCAGCCATTCAATCATGGCTGATCTATATTTCCCTCTCAACGCCATTCTCCTGCCTTCTCCCCATAACCTTTGACAACCTTACTAACCAAGAGTGTGCCATTGTCTGCCTTAAACATATCCATTGACTTGGCCTCCACAGCCTTCTGTGGCAATGAAGGCAAGATCAGTACAGAGCCTCAAGAAGGCAGCATCCATCATCACGGTTCCCCACCATCCCTCTTCCCATGGCCTCTTCTCACTACAGCCGTTGGGCAGGAGGTACAGAAGCCAGAGGTCCCACACCGCCATGTCCAGCTTTCTTACAACCACCAAGCTCTTCAACTCCTGCACTACCATAGGTCCGTTTCTTAGAAAATAGAAATGTTCAGCACAGGAACAGACTCCTCGGCCCACGGTGTCTGTGCCAAACATAATGCCAAGATAAACTAATCGTATCTGCCTGACCTGAAATTCTTAAGTGCAACATGAACTCATCTGAAGCCAGCTCTTTAAATATCTTCTATCATTTTTGCCAAGGAATTAGGTGCCATCAACATAGGCTTGTTGCTTATTTCGTTTCGTTTCGCGATACAGCAGGGAAACAGGCCCTTCAGCCCACTGACTCCATGCTAACATTAGGCTCTGTAAATTGCCACTCGGGTGCAGGTGAGTGGTGGATATTAGAATGGTGAGAAAATGGGGAGAATAAAACTGGACTAATGCAGGATTAGTGCAAATGGATAGCAGGCAGTCAGTGTGGGCTCAATGGGCTGAAGGGCCTGTTTTCCTTCTGCAGCAGGAAAAGCAGGGACAGTTTCTGCTCAGCTGTTTTCTGGAAACTGAACCATCCTACCACCAACTAGAGAGCGGCCCTGGCCTACCATCTACCTCATTGGAGACCCTTGGACTATCTTTAATCTGACTTTACTGAATGTTAATCCCTTTACCCTGTATCCTGTATGGGCGACTTGTTTGTAATCATGTATAGTATTTCCGCTGACTGGATAGCATGCAATAAAAAAATCTTCACTGTTTCCCGATACACGTGATGATAAACTCAACTCGACTCAATTCAACTCCCTCTCTGTGTCTCTCTGTCAATGCTTCACCAACCCTGCATGGCACCCTAGAATGGGCGGCCTGCTTAATGGGCTGGCACCATAGAGAGGCGTTTGAATCGCGAACCTTCTGCCTCAAAGACAAGGGTGTCACCATCTAAGATAAACACAAAAAGCTGGAGTAACTCAGCGGGTCAGGCAGCATCTCTGGAGAGAAGGAATGGGTGACGTTTCGGGTCGAGACCCTTCTTCAGACTGAGAGTCTGGGGAGGGAGAAACAAGAGATATGACAAAGTGCATGGAGCAACTGAGTGAAAGGTATGCAACAAGAACAACTCAAAGCCAGCAATGATGATCAAGCAAAGATGGAGCCCACAAAGGTCCATTGTTGGGTGTGGAGCAGGTGATAATGAGTGATATAAACAGTGAAATTCAGCAGGACGACAGCGAAACTAGGACCACCACTAGGGTGGGGAACAGACGGCGAAATAGGGAATGCAAGGATTACTTGAAGTTAGAGAAATCAACGGCTGAAGAAGGGTCTCGTCCCGAAACGTCACCCATTCCTTCTCTCCAGAGATGCTGCCTGCCCTGCTGAGTTACTCTAGCTTTTGGTGTCTATCTTCAATATTCATACCGCTGGGTTGTAAGCTGCCCAAGCGAAACATGAGGTGCTGCTCCTCCAATGTGTGTTTGGCCTCACTCTGGCAGTGGAGGAGGCCCAGGACAGAAGGGTGAACAGTTTGACCCTGTTGAACTAGATGCACAATTCATGTCTGAACTGCTGGGACTTGCCCTTTCATATACTGATGGGGCTGCTTTTAATCTCCAATTTCTGATGCTTCTGCTGTTTTTCCCGGCATCAAAACCCTGCCTAAATTCCATTGTCCTGCGTGTCATTGACCTGCTCCAAGACATGACTCAGCGCTCTCCCCGGCCAGCATGGATCCGGTAATTAATTCTGATTTGCTTTGTATATTTTATTATTTAAATCTGTAAAGTTATGGATTTTTTCCCTTAATTGAATATGCTTCATTTCCTTTTGTTGATAAATCACAGCAGTGTTTGTTAGCTTCGTCATGGTGACATTTCCACTACAAGCCTGTTTACTGTACAACATGTGACATCCTCAATCCTGTTTGAAGGCAGCGTCTCGGATTATGCTACAAGAATTTGTAACAGGGAAACATAGTTCTGCGTTCCATTATTTTAACCAGCCTGTCTATCCATACCTTGGTATCTCTCCCCTGACCTGGCGTCTCAGATAGATAGGGTGGTAAAGAAGGCTTTTGGTACATTGGACTTCATCAGTCAAGTTATTGAGTACAGAAGTCGGGTCGTTGAGCTAGGGTTGTAGGAGTTGTTGGTAAGGCAACATTTGGAGTATTGTGTTCAGTTTTGTTCTCCCTGCCATAGGTAGGATGCCATGAAGCTGGAAAGAGCGTGGAGAAGATTTATGAGGTTGTTGCCAGGACTTGAGGGCCTGAGGTAAATGGAAAGGCTGGGCAGGCTAGGACTTTATTCCTTGGAGCCCAGGAAGCTGAGGGGTGAGCTTACAGAGGTGTACAAAATCATGAGGGAAATAGATACAGTCAACGCACAATACAGTCAATGTTTTACCCAAAGTAAGGGAATCAAAAACCAGAGGACATAGGTTTAAGGTGAAAGTGGCAAGATTTAATAGGAATCTTTTTCTCTCTGAGGGTGGTAGGTATAGAGAACGAGCTGCCAGCGGAGGTTGTTGAGGCAGGTACTATAATAGCATTTTAAACACACATGGATAGGAAAGGTTTAGGTGGTATGGGCCAAATGTGGGCAAAGGCGTTTAGCTGAGATCGAGCATCTGTTACCCGGAGACTGTGTGGGATTCCGCCAGGTTCTCCAGTTTCCTCCCACATCCCAAAGACGTGCAGGTTTGCAGGATAATTTGCCCTCTGTAAAATTGCCCCTGGTGTGTTGGAAGCGGATGAGAAAGTGGGATATGAGATAATTTGCGCGGCTTTTGGTGCCAGTTATGGGTCAGTGGGCAGGGGTCAGCAGTAGGTCAAAGGGGAACTGAGGTTAAACCACAGAGCATCACCCAGAGCGCTCAGAGCCGAGAATTCCACCCAGGTACCATTCCATCCCGTCTCAGGGCTGTGTTAGTTATTGATGTTAGTTCTGTGCTGTAAAGCTAATCCAACTGAGGTCATCGAGATGACTTTTGTGTTGTAAGGATAGATAAAGAGGAACTATTTTCTGCAGTAGGAGTGACCTCACCCAGAGGTGGGAATCCCTTAAAATTAAACCCGGCTCATTCAGAGTTATGTTAAGAGGCACAGAATGAACGACAGAAATCAGAAACTCTCTCCTCCAAAAAGCTATCAGCTGAAAATGTCATAATTGAAATGCTTTGATTTGTGTTCAAAATAGATCAAAAACCAGAGTAAAAGATAGAGATCATAGAACATAGAACAGTACAGCCCAGTAATGAACAATGTCCGTGCTGAACGTGATGCCAAATTAAATTAATTTCTTCTGCCGGCAAGTGAACCATATCCCACCATTCCCTGCATATCTCCTTATCGTGTATCTGTGCACTGTGGACTGTAACCATGCATAGTCCCTTCACTGACTGGTTAGTGCACAACTAAAGCTTTTCACTGTTCCTTGACAATAAACTAAAGTTAACTAAATTAATTTACAGGCAGATGCGATCAGCTTGGCATCATGTCGGGCACAAACATTGCGGGCCGAAGGGTCTGATCCTGTACTGTAATGTTCTAAGTCCCGTGTTCCTGCACCCATTGCAATATGGATTCCCTTTGTAACTCTGTGGCCTCCAGTTTCAGACAGAGAGGGGAACGAGCAACTCAGCACCTATCCCATCAAGCTGCCTACAGATTTTCAATGAGATCACCTCCTCCTTTGAAAACTCCAGACCTCGTCTGCAACAGAACAGGTGCTGAAGTGTTTGAAATGATTTTTTTTTTTTTTTTTTTTGAAGTATTAAGTCAGTGTGGCTCCGTGTGAGAACTCACAACAGGAGAATCACTAATTGTCAGGCTGCACCAAGTTTGCACCTTGCCTGTGTAAATCCTGGGCTGTTAGCCCACCAAACACTCTAACAGCTTCTTCTCAACTTCCTCCATCTGCCTACCAACGGAGCGACAAAAGCCTGATTATATATTAAGCAGCTTCACTCCTTTACCACCACCGGAGAAAATACGGCAGGATGGAGAAATAACTGTGCACAACAAAGGGACGAGGGGAAGGTGCGGCTGAAATCATCTTCCAACGTGTGGTTGGACCGGCAGCATCTCTGGAGAAAAGGAATAGGTGACGTTTCGGGTGAAAAACCTTCATAGAGTCGTAGAGTCATACAGCGTGGAAACAGGCCCACTGCCCAACTTGCCCACACCCACCAGCATGTCCCATTTACACTAGTCCCACCTGCCTGTGTTTGACGCATATTCCTCCAAACCTGTCCTATCCATGTTTCTTAAACGTTGCGATAGTACCTGCCTCAACTACCTCCTCTGGCAGCGCGTTCCGTACACCCAGCACCCTCTGTATAAAAAAGTGACTCCTCAGGTTCCCATTAAATCTTTCCCTCTTCACCGTCATGTAGGGAGAAACTGCAGACGCTGGTCTCGAGCAAAGATAGACACAAAATGCTGGAGTAACAGCCGGTCGGGCAGCATCTCGTATTTGTCAGGTGCTGCCTGACCGGATGAGTTACTCCAGCATTTTGTATCTATCTTTGGTATAAAGCAGCGCCTGCAGTTCTTTCTGACACATTCTTCCCGGTGGATCCTACTCTGCATCCTGCAGGTTTCAAAACGTCTGGGAAAGGCCACCATGCAAACCGGAGAAGCCTAGGGAAAGCTTCGGAAGGGGTTTGGCGCACTCATTTGATGTGCGCTCCTTTGGCGAAAGCAAGCTTGTAGCATGGGAGAAAACATGAAGGGACAGCAATTAGTTGTTCACCCCCCGCTCCCACTCTGTGTTGCCTCCTGCACTGTTACAACAGTGGGCCAAATGGCCTCCTCCTGCACCTATTTTCTATGTTTCTATGTTTCTAAACCCAAGCCACATCATCTGATACTCTGCCTGGGCAGGATGCAACTTGACGGAGTCGATATTGAGTTGCGATGATGTTCTTTCTTTCAGGCGCAGAGAGCGCGGGATATAAGGGACGAGCTGCCAGAGGAGGTAGTTGATGCAGGAACTAAAGCAGCATTTGAAAGACATTGAAGCAGATACACGAAGAGGACGGGTTTAGAGGGATATGGGCCAATGCAGGCAGGTGGGACTAGTGCAGGTGGGGCATGCTGTTCTGCATGGGCACATTGGGACAAAGGGCCTGTTTCCCACGCTGGAAGGGAACACTACGTGGAAGGTGACAGGGGGGAAAAGGGGGTGGGATTAGGGGGGGGGGGGATTGGGTGGGGCACTGGGGTGATGGGGTGCACAGGCATGGAAACGACAAGGTGGAGGAGTTGTTGTAACAATTGATGCTGACCCAGGCTGCAGGATGCTGGGCTGCTATTTCATTCTCTCTGCCGAGCCGCTCGGGGAGACTCCAGACCTTCTTCCTGCTTTCCTCCCCGTCTTAATTATTCAGGAAGCCTTCGATGAATTTAAATCAGCACTGATGCAGAAACACAACTTTCAACCCAGGAGCAACATTCCCCAAAGAAGCAACTTTTTTTTTTTTTTACCACTTGCAAGATAGAAAAGACATTTAATACTCAGACCGGTGAATATTATCTGGGAGAAAAAAAGCACACGCCAAAAAAATGTTGTCGATGAACATTCTAAAAATACCACAGGAAATATTGGAAAATCTCAGCAGGTCGGGCACCACTTGCAGAGATGGAAATAGGGTAGAAGTTTGAGGTCAATAACCTTTCTAAAAAGTCCTGACCTGAAATGCCATTTTTCTATTGTATTTAGACTATTAAGGGCGGCACGGTGGCGCAGCGGCAGAGGCCCGTGTTCGATCGTGGCTACGAGTGCTGACTATACGGAGTTTGTACGTTCTCCCAGTGACTGCGTGGGTTTTCCCCAGCTGCTCTGGTTTCCGCCCGCACCCCCAAGAAGTACAGGTGTGTAGATGAATTGGATTTGGTAAAGATTGTGTATTGTCACCTAGTGCGCAGGATAGTGTCAGTCTGTGGGGCGATGGCTGGTCGGTGCGGACCCGACGGGCCGAAGGGCCTGTTTCCGCGCTGTATCTCTAAACTAAACTAAACCATTCCCTTCCACTTATGCCATCCGATCTGCTGTATGTTTCCAGAAACACCGGTAAAATCATCCAGGGCTTTGAGAGAGCCCATGGGAAGAAACGCTGGCATGAAAGTTAGTTGGGAAATGAAACAAATGTCTTCCACACATAACCTGCTGTGAGCAGCAAAGTATCATCTGAGAGCACAGAAGCAGATTCAGTCGTGACTTTCACTTTGTGGTGCGGCGGGTGGTACTGCTGCCTTGCCACGCCAGAGAACCGGGTACAAACCTGACCGTGTGTGCAGAAGATTGACACAAAAAATGCTGGAGTAACTCAGCGGGTCAGACAGCAACTCTGGAGAAAAGGAATAGATGACGTTTGGAGTCAGAACCCTTCCTCAGGCTAACCAACATGTGCAGTTCCTTACGACACGCTGACCATGTGTGCTGTCTGTGTGGAGTTTGCACATTGTCCTTGTGACCACGTGGGTTTCCTCCAGGTGCTCCGGTTTCCTCCCACAACCCAAAGATATTTTAGGTTAATTGGCTTCTGTCCATTGCCCTGAGTGTGTAGAATGTGGATGAGAAAGAGGGATGGCATAAAACTAACATGAATAAGTGATCGATGGTCAGCAGGGACTTTGTGGGCCGAAGGGCCTCTTACCATGTTGTATCTGTAAAGAAAAGAGTTTGCTTTAAAGGGGGAGGGGAAAGATATTTGGGAATCTACAGCAAGATAAGGAGTTTCAAGGACCTGCAGATGCTGAAATCTTGAGCAAAGCTCAAAATGCTGGAGTGACTCAGTGGGTCGGGCAGCATCTGTGGAGGAATGTATCAGATTAGGGCTGTAGAAGAGTCTGAAGAAGAGAAATTCGGAGATTTGACTGATAGATGGGTCTGGAAAGGGCCCTTCCATACCAATTCATTCCCCCTTGCAGAAACCGTCCCAATACTTCCATGCCCAGCCCTCGCTGTGCGGGCTGACCAGCTGAGGTTGTCAGGGCAGTCTCTTGTCAGAATCTCCTTTGTCTCTGAATCAGAAGGTTGTGGATTTCAGATTTAATGCTGAGGCTAAAGGCTAAACGCAGGTTGACATCATAGATCTACCATAGAAACAAACGATCAGGTTGCATCACAACGTGGTTTGAGAACAGCTCTACCCAAGACCACAAGCAACTGCAGAGAGTTGTGGATGTAGCAAGGCTCATCGCATACACCAGACACCCTGCCATGGACTATCGACACTTCATGCTGCCTCGGGAAAGCAGACAACATAATCAATCATTCCTTCCCTCCATAGATGCTGCCGCACCCGCTGACTTTCTCCAGCACTTTTGTCTACCTTCGATTTTCCAGCATCTGCAGTTCCTTCTTAAACGACATGTTCAAAGCTCTTTTTTAATCCGGTCATTCCCTCTTCTCCCTGCTCCCATCGTGGATAAGAAACAAAAGCTCGAAAGCACCAGACAGCTGGTTTTACGAATAGCTTCTAAGTAGACCTTTGAACCATCTTTCCATAACCTAGGCTGCAGTTTAGTTTAGACATACAGCGCGGAAACAGGCCCTTGGACACACTATGTTTGTGCCTGAATGGCGTTCCACGCACTTTAGCACTGTCCCACACACTAGGGACAATTTACAAGCTTTACCGAAGGCAATTAACCAACAAACCTGTACGTCTTTGGAATGTGGGAGGAAACCACAGCACCAGGAAAGAGCCCATGCAGTCACAGGGAGAAGGTATGAACTCTGTACAAACAGCACCCATAGACAGGACTGAACCCGGGTCTCGACCCGAAACATCACCCATTCCTTCTCTCCAGAGATGCTGCCTGTCCCGCTGAGTCACTCCAGCATTTTGTGTCTGCCTTCGCATTAAAAGAGATCATACGGACATTGACATTTGCCACTGCCTCGGCAAGGCCAGCAGCATCATCAAGGGCGGGTCTCACCCCAGTCACTCCCTCTTCTCCCCTCTCCCTTCAGGCAAGAGGTATAGAAGTGTGAAAACGCACACCTCCGGATTCAGGGACAGTTTCCCCCCCCAGCTTTTATCAGGCAACTGAACCTTTTTATCAACAACTAGAGGGCGGTCCTGAGCTACTGTCGGCTACGTTGGAGACCCTCAGACTATCTCAATCAGACTTTATAGGAATTTATCTTGCATTAATCCTTATTCACGTTATGCCCTTTCTCATATATCTGTACACTGTGGGTGGCTCGATTGTTGTAATCATGTATTGTCTTTCTGCTGACAGGTTAGCGCGCAACAAAAGCTTTTCACCGTGCTCACACATTGCCACACATGGCAATAAACTAAACAAGACCAATACTAAACTAAACACTGTTTGCGAGTCGTGCTGTTCGCTGCTGCATTTCCTCCATTGCTACAGAAGCCACAGTTCTATTGCAATTAGCTGGCTGTGAAGCACTTGGGGATATCATGAATGGCGCTACATAAATGGAATTGATGCCTGCACAAATTGAGTGGCACTGAGCAAACAAGCCTCGCCTGTCCAGTCTCTCCCCATAATGTGGTGCAGCTGCCGCCTCACTGCGCCAGAGACCCGGGTTCGATCCTGATCTCGGGCGCTGCCTGTGTGGAGTTTGCACGTCCTCCCTGGGTTTCCTCCCGATGCTCCGGTTTCCTCCCATATCCCAAAGATGTGTGGGTTTGTAGGTCAATTGGCCCTCTGTAAATTGCCCCTAGTGTGCAGGAAATGGATGCGGAGGTGGGATCACATAGAACTGGTGTGAGCGGGTGATCGATGGTCGGTGCGGACTCTGCGGGCCGAAGGGCCTGTTTCCTTGCTGTATCTTTCAATTCAATCAAACAGCTCCTCATTCTTACAGACAAGTCTGCCGTTCACCCAACACACCCTATAATGTAACTGGATTGCTCCAATTGCTCCCGCTGTGAATCTGTATTGATCTTAGCATTTACTGATACTTCTGACATGTGCAATAACAAAGACAAAATCCGATAATATTCTTTATTTATTGGCATATTTAACATTTACACAGTTAAGATTTTGCACATTTTTTTCCTCCGCAATGGATTTAATTCTGAAATGAAATATGAAGTCACAGCCTCTTCCTTTGTGTAAATAACGAGCTTTGTTCCCTTCCATTGGATTTATATGAAACACAAATCTTAACTAACACCAGCCGCTTGAAGAATGGGCTTCGCACAATTTCCAGGTCAACAGATATTTTACGTGTTGGTAATTTCCTCTCTTATCCCAATATTCAAGCGCTGCAGTTTTTCAGATGCCAAAAAAAATCTACCTCAGCAATCAATCACAGGCTTTCAGGCCATCTTCATGACTTCGTCTCCCAGTCCTCCAGTCTTCATGGTAACATTTCCCTCGTCTTTTTTGCTACCTGTACTGACGAAGGCATTTCACATCTGCTGGTCGCGGCGGACCTTGTCAGGGCAATGAGACCAGTTTCGTTGAGGTCCCAGGAGGTAAAGGCGGCAGGATTCCAACTTTCAGGAACAAGTACCTTGACAGGGCGTCCATCAATCCCCCGTTCACACCAGTGCTATGTGATCCCACTTTCCCATCTACACCCATTACATTTTACAGAGACCAATTAACCTACAAACCCACACGTTTAGTTCAGTTTAGTTCAGAGATACAGTGTGCGGCAACGGACCCTTCAGCCGACCAAGTCCGAGCGGCCAGCGATCCCCGCACACTTACACTACCCTTCACACTAGGGACAACTTACAAGTTTACCAAGGCAATTAACCTAAAAAACCTGTACGTCTTTGCAGTGTGAGTGCGAGTTACTCCAGCGCTTTGTGTCTTTAGCTTGAGATTTGTGCAGGGTCAGCGTAAATGAGTGGTGATGGTCTTCATGGACATGTTGGGCCTGAGGGCCTGTTTGTGACTCCAGCCTCGTCCAGTTCCCAGGTTCCTGGCTGGTGTGCAGCCTTCTGACAACTTCAAAACCAAAGGTCAGGAGACGGACCAAGGCTTCATAGCTTCGGATTTGGAAAATTCAAAGGAAGCCTTATGAGTCACAATAATTAATAAGTCATGTTCAGATGCAGGGTAAGTGGGAAGAAGTGACTTCTGATTGAGAGTTGATAGCCTAAATGGCTGGTTTCCAACCACACCACTTAGAACTGACCACTAATGCTATGTAGCTGGAGCAGGGTATAGACGTTGGACCAGTGTAAAGGCACTACAGGGGAATAGACGTTGACCAGTGTAAAGGCAACGATTCTGAAATAAAGTAGAAACAAGGAACTGCAAATGCTGGTTTATACAGAAGACACAAAGTGTAGGAGTAACTCAGCGGGTCAGTCAGCATCTCTGGAGCAAAAGGATGGTTGACGTTTCAGGTCATGTCCCTTCTTCAGACCTGGTCTGAGTGAAGGGTCCCGACCTGAAACGTCACCCATCCTTTTTATTTTTATGTCTATCTTTAATTCAGAAATAAAGTTGTTTTTTCACCACTGTTGGCAGGACAGTGTGGGAGCTAATGTTCAATCTAAACATTCTGGAATGTTCCACGCATCTGCAGTTTCCAGGGGTAAGCAGACATCTGACTTTAGCGTAGTTTCAAGATACAGCACGAAAAACAGGCCCTTCGGCCCACTGAGTCCATGCTAACCATCAATCACCCATTCACACTAGTTCTATGTTATCACAGGTTTGCATCCACTCCCTGCACACTAGGAGCAATTCACAGAGGCCAATTAACCGACAAATCCACTTGTCTTTGGTATGTGGGAGGAAACCGAATCACCCAGGGGAAACCTACGGCGTCACGTGGAGCACATGCAAACTCCACACAGACAGCACCCGAGGTCAGGATCGAACCGGCGTCTCCGGTGCCGTCTAGGCAGCAGCTTTACCGCTGTGCCACTGTGCCTGCTGTTTTGGAGGAGGATTCCGATACGTGGGGATCCGTGGATGGAAAGTGCAGGTGGAGGGAAATGCACAGTCTCCATGGTGCTGGAACTCCGACCTACATGAAGCAGGAAAATGGGAAGGGTAGGAACAAGGAAACTGCAGGTGCTGGCTTACAGAGAAGACACAAAGTGTTGGAGTAACTCAGTGGGTCAGGCAGGGTAAGGGTAGCCGCAGAGTGCACAATCTGTCACAGCATCTTAGTGCCTGCTCTGGGCCTTTAAAAGAACTAAAACTTGAATGATGATGAATTGGATACCCTCGGACTTCATTGGAGACTCTCGGACTATCTTTGATCAGACTTTACTGGACTTATCGTGCGTTAAACATTATCCACGTTATTCCCTCCATCATGTACATTGTGGGTGGTTCGATTGTAATCATGTATTGTCTTTCCACTGACGAGTTAGCACACAACAAAAGCTTTACTCTGTACCTCGTGTACAAAAAACTAAACTAAACTAAACTGGATTGATCGGACTGTGGATGGGCAAATGGTTATGGTACATGGTAGTCCATTTCATTTATGCAAAGGTCACCATTGAGCTGTTTAGCCCTGTAACACAAACTGCTTCATATTAGAAGTGTACAGCACAGGAACAGGCCCTTCAGTCCACAATATCTGTGGCGGACACGATGCCAACATAAACTAACCTCCCGTGCCGGAAGGAACTGCAGATGCTGTTTTACACCGAAGGTAGCCACAAAATGCTGGAGTAACTCAGCTGGACCGGCAGCATCTCTGGATAGAAGGAATGGGTGACGTTTCGGGTCAAGAAACGTCAGTTCAGGTCTGAAGAAGGGTCTCGAAATAGGGACGAAACGTTGCCTATTTCCTTCGCTCCAGAGATGCTGCCGCACCCGCTGAGTTTCTCCAGCACTTTTGCCTACCTTCGATTTTCCAGCATCTGCAGTTCCTTCTTAAACTAAATCCACTATTCTTTACCCACAGAACTGAAAATGATGCCACCTCAATTAAATATCAGTTTCCATTTCCGATAGCCCTGACTGTTCCCATCATCTTCACCGTGAGATCCAGGTCATAACCACCTTCTCTGCAAAACATCTCTCTCTGAAATTGGCCTGTTTTAGTCTTTTCTGAGGCTTTTTTATTTCCTCCTTCTGGAGCTTCTTGTATTTAAAAGGGTCCCTTTTTTAGCATCAAATCCCCAGCCACATAAATAAATTCATAAATCCATGCCCGGCATGTTGCTGACAGACACAGGGCACATGTTGGATGCTGGTCTCACTCTGTTCTCTAAAGTGCTACCCTAACCCTTGTGCGCTGACAGGGGTTCTGTCTTCCTACCCAAGCCCAGACCAAATCCCAGCATTGACCTGATTTTTGTTTTAACTAAAAAAAAACAACAGCTGGCAAAAGAGACAAAGTGCTGGAGTAATCAGCGGTCCAGGCAGCATTTTTAGGCCGGGACCCTTCACGTCCAGTGTTGCTGCCTAACCCGCTGAATTACCCCAGCACTTTGTGTCTTTTCTTTGCGTCGACCCATTTGTTTTTCCAAATCACTACAGCTTTATGGGCGGCACTGTGGCGTACGGTAGAGCTGCTGCCTGACAGCGCCAGAGACCTGGGCTCGATCTTGACTATGGACGCTGACTGTACGGAGTTTGTACGTTCTCCCTGTGACCGCGTGGGTTTTCCCCGGGTGCTCTGGCTTCCCCCCACGCTCCAAAGGCGTGCAGGTTTGTCGGTAAATTTGCTTCTGTAAATTGTAGATTGTCCCTAGTGGGTGTGGGACAGTGCTTCTGCGCGTGGCGATCGCCGGTCGGCGATCACCGATGTTGATGGCCGATGTTGGGGGAGTCCAGAACCAGGGGCCACAGTTTAACAATAAGGAGTAAGCCATTTAGAACGGAGACGAGGAAACACTTTTTTTCTCACAGAGAGCGGTGAGTCTGAGGCATTCTCTGCCTCAGAGGGTGCTGGAGGCAGGTTCTCTGGATGCTTTCAAGAGAGAGCTAGATAGGGCTCTTAAAAATAGCGGAGTCAGGGGATATGGGGGGAAGGCAGGAACGGGGTACTGATTGGGGATGATCAGCCATGATCACATTGAATGGCGGTGCTGGCTCAAAGGGCCGAATGGCCTCCTCCTGCACCTATTGTCTATTGGCGTGGACTCGGTGGGCGATGGGTCTGTTTCTCTAAAGTCCAAAGTCTAAATCTCTAAACCCTATAGCTTGCAGGTCCCTTTCATTGGCTTTAGGTGTCATATGCCTGACGGGGAAGGCATAGCACATTTCCTTTCGCATGGCATCAGTGAACCAACCGGGTGCTCTGCCCAATCCATGGCTTCAACACCACTAACACTAAATGTTGCATCACACTTATTGAACGATTTGGCATTGTGAATTTGTGGCCCTGTCCACAGACCTGTTTGTATTAACTCAGTACAGCACAGGAACAGGCCGCTCGGCCCGTCATGTCTGTGCCGAGCATGAGTTGTAGTATCGAGCCTCGTTACGGGAAGGATGTGGAGGCCTTGGACATGGTGCCAAGTAAAAGCTAATCTCCTCTGCCCACGAATGATCCATATCCCTCCATTCCATATCTAAAAGCCTCTTTACCGTCACTTTTACCGCCTTCCCTGCCACCCCTGCAGGTGCAGAAGAGATTTACCAGGATGTTGCCTGGATTGGAGAGTATTGGATATTAGGAGAGGTTGGACGAACTTGGATTGTTTTCTCTGGAGTGTAGGCCTTTTTTCCTGGTCATTTCCTTGGAAAGGTCAAAGACCAGAGGGCAGAGCTTAAAGGTCAGAGGGGAAAGTTTAAAGAAGATGTGCAGGGCAAGTATTTTTTTACACACGGTGGGTGGGCGTACGGAACGTGCTTGTGGGGGTGGTGGCCGAGGCGGGAATGGATGGTGGACAACAGGCTTTTAGACAGGGAATGGAGGGATATGGATCACGTGCAGGCAGAGGGGATGAGCTTAACTTGGTGCCATGTTCGGCCTGGACACCATGGGCTGAAGGGCCTGTCCCTGCACTCTCTATGTTCCATTTGGATGTAAATTGCTCAGATGCTGGAGTGGGACCTGGACGTGGGTCTCTGGATGACATTGCCCAGTCTTCCGGTCACTCCAAGTGCCGGTTCACAGCAAACGGGGAACAAAATGTGAACTAAGTCTCATCAGCTACCAGCGAGGTGGGGACGGGGAGAGGATATGAGTTTTTGTCAATGAGAGTGAGACGAAGTAGAATATTACATTGGGAAATGGTGGGAAATCCGGTGAGAGGAGTGGAGGAGGTGCTGTGGTGTATCACTTCATGCAAGCTTCAAAATTCCCTGAGGACACTTCTCATTTTTCACTCAGAACTTAAAAACTGGCACTCGGAAACTGGAACCAAATGAGGCAGAAGGTTCAGGAACATCTGAAACCCATTTTATGGATTGGTTAGCTGTGATAATTTGGAACCGTTCCATAGTTGAGTTGCGTACGATTTATCCAGAATGACTTCACAAGCGGCGTTAGCTACAAGTCATCGCCATGGATCAAGGGGTGGGTTAAATGCAAATCATCTAGATCGCCTCCTGGGGCTGAATAATTGCAACTTTCTGGAACTGTGGCAGAAGCTAGTTAGCTCGGGAGAGTCTGGACTAGTTCCACTAGTCTGGTTCGCTGCGGATGTCACACTCTGCTCTCTGAAGCTGCTTCTCAACAGGAAACTGGAACCATACACTGAGGTGCGCGGTACACATTTGGCACTCTACTTGTGACTTGGTAACTGCAGATATCCAGAGCTGTCGGGACTGGAGTGAAACAGGAATCGTACTGAAGCCAACAGCGAGCAGATGTACCTGCCTTTGTGCCGACAATGTGCGGGCTTCTTTAGTTATCTGCAGGAAGGAACTGCAGATGCTGGTTTACACCGAAAATAGACACAAAATGCTGGACTGACTCAGCGGGACAGGCAGCATCTCCGAAGAGAAGGAATGGGTGACATTTCGACTCATGAAGTCTGAAGTAGGCTCTTGACCGGAAACATCACCCATTTCTCCTCTCCAGAGACGCTGCCTGTCCCGCTGAGTTACTCCAGCGTTTTGTGGCTATCTTGTTTGGTTATAGTTCCTCATCACCAAAGTAAGCACTGGCAATCCCGAGGGTGGATTAAATTACAGATGTGAGTCAACAGGACTTTAAATTGAACTGATGTTTGACCTTTCTCACTAATAATGACAAATGCGTTTTTTTGAAACTAAAACATAAATAAAGGTAGACAGATGGCAAAACAAAACTTGCAGATCTGGGTTGAATTATGTGAACACAGTTAATTAAAAAGCAAATCAGCATGTCAACTCGTAGGAGCTGGCCAGGAAAGGGGATTTTAGTTACTGGTGTCCCCTTTATCCCATTTGATGACCATGTTCCCATAAGACATAGAACAAAAGGTCTCGACCTGAAACTTCACCCATTCCTTCTCTCCAGAGATGCTGCCTGTCCTGCTCAGTTACTCCAGCACTTTGTGTCTATATTCAGTGTAAACCAGCATCTGCAGTTCCTTCCTAAACATGGGAGCAGAATTCGGCCATCCAGCCCATCAGGTCTACCCCACCATTCGATCGTGTCTGATCTATCTTTCCTTCTCAACCCCATTCTCCTGCCTTCTCCCTCTAACCATAGACATCCGTCTTAATCAGAATCTATCCGTCTCCGGCTTAAAAATACCCAATGACTTGGCCTCCACAGACTTCTGTGGCAATGGATTGCGAAATAAATTCCTCCTCATCTCCACTTTGAAGGTTGTCCTTTTATTCTGAGGCTGTGCCCTCTGGATCTAGACTCCCCTATCACTGGAAATCCTTTTCCATGACCACTCTATCTAGGCCTTTCATTATTTGGGAGTTTTCTATGAGACCCCCCCCCCCCACACCTCACCCTTCTAAACTCCAGCGGGGACAGGCCCAGAGCTTTCAAATGCAGTTTTAGTCCAATAGAAGGGGGATTATGTGAAATGGTGAATGGTATTCTGTGACAATAGGCAGAGCAAAGTCCAAATTAGTTATTACTGATATTAGTATAATAGCAGTCCAAGGATCCGTTATTACTGATAGTCGCCGGTTAGTCTTCAGGCATTGAGAGTAAATGGGGATGGCTGTGCTTGCGTTTTGGTGCATTTTGGTGGGTGAAATGCCCTTCTCCCTCTGTAAAACCCCACTTGCCCTGCATGCCTTCTGCTGTCCATGACATTAAACGACATACAAGTAGAAATGATTATTTTCTGACGAGGTGGGACTACTGTAGGAATGGTTATAGAGTTAGTGGGCAGTCGGACCCCCTCTCCTCAATCCTCTGCTATTGCTGCAAATCAAAAAAAAAAAAATCCCTATGCCTGAAAAAAAAACTGCAGAGCGTTTTTTTTTAAATATATGCCAGCGTGCTTCAGTTTTTAAGATTCAAAGCTAATCCGCAAGTTTGCTTGAGAGACTCTATTCTGTTTGTCTGACCTACATACCGCTCTCCCCAAACTCCCGGGAAAAAGTCTAATCAGGACGCAGCCTCCATTTGCAATCTTCTCTGCCTGAAAGAGAGCTTTCATCCACTTACACCCCAGTGTCACAAGGCAGGCTTGATGACAATGAAACAACACACTTAGGAAACATATTGTGATAAAACAGGGCCGGTAATGGCACCGTGCACACAATGAGACTTGGGCTACAAGCGTGGAAGCGGCTGCCGTGTTATGAATCAATGTATTCATTCGTCGAGGTTTTCATGTATATTTCTGCAGCATTGAGACCGTAGCCCCCGAAACCCCAAGAACGACTAATGTTGATCAGGAGCTGTTCTCGTTTCTTCCCCCTTAGAGGACACCATCGCTTAAAGGGAAAAGGAGCGATCTACAGTTTCCTCCAGAGAATTAAATGTTGCTTTATTCTCTATAATAAACGGAATTGTTCAGCGATGCAAATTAATCAAAGAAAATAACGTCCAGAAATTGGAATTTGACGCTGAAAACAGTCAAATGATGAACACACGTGACGAAACCAGAACATGCCTGAGACTCTCAGCACCCTGCAGAAAGAGAAACGGCGTCTTCAAAGATTTGAAACGTTAACTCTGTTCTCTCTCCGCAGATGCTGCCTGACCTGCTGGGGTTTCAGGCATTTTTTTGATTTTATTGCAGAGTTTCGGCATCTGCAATAATTTTCTTTTTTGTAAATTTCCATTATCCGTGAGTTATCAGGGGTTACGGGGAGAAGGCAGGGGAATGGGGTTAGGAGGGCGAGATAGATCAGCCACGGTTGAATGGCGGGGTAGACTTGATGGGCCGAATGGCCTAATTCTGCTCCTATCACTTATGCCCTTATGACTTATGGAGTTGTGCTTTAACGAGGAGCAACGAGGAGGAGAGGGGGTGGGGGCTGTGTGTGTGTGTGTGTGTGTGTTTAAAGAATTGTGAATTAAATAAACGACACACAGAAAACCAAAGATTGGACAATAATGTAGATCTCAGAATCATTCTTGAAGCTTTTGAAAATAGCGTCTGATCACTTCCGGAGCCAATCGCTTTTAATGATTAAAAAGAAAACTTTACCAAAACCCCCAGTCGTTTGAAGGCGGGGCAGCGGAGTCGATGATACGGTGAGGTTTTTGTTATTAAAGAATGGAGGAGTGGGTGAATTTTCTGAAGCATCCTTCATTAAATTATTGTAACATCCTCGGTGCTTTTTTTATTTTTGAAAGACGTCTCCAAGTCATGGAGACGAACAACTGACTGTGCGTTCCCCTAACATTTTTTTAACAACCGTCTTTTCAATCTAGTCCAAAGTGACCTTGTTCTAACTCGCGCATTATTCTATCTCCATCGCTCCGGCTAACACGAGTAGCTCAGACATCACGACTTACCAAAGGCTTTACAATAGTTCCGCCTTATGTGTGTTGCTTTCATCAATGGACCCTCTAAAAATACACACGCGCCCTCTTACTGTCTCGGCGAAATTCAACAATAATATTATTATTATTTATTATTATTATGTCTCCTCTTTCTTTCTCTCCTCAAATTTAAAATACAATTCTTCAGCCTGCTGGCTGTTGTGGTTAGGCGGCGTTTTCAGACGACCATTGTGTAATAAGTTGCCGAGACAGACACCCCGTGCCCCAGTTTCCGACACGAGCTTCGCCGGCGAGTTCCTCGGCGCTACAGATGGACATTGAAATCTCCGTGAATCCCGGTGACTCGCACCGCCCCAGACTGTGAAGTTGACCCGGACCCTCAGTCCGAGGTGACGCCCTGGGTGGGGGCTGTGGCTCTCCTGATACCTCCCCTCTCTCCTCCCCACCCCCCCCCCCCCCACCCCCTATTTCCACACTGGTGAAATGAACTTGAGTCTGAGAGGGGGGGGGGGGCTCAAGTTTTATTTTAACTGACAATTTCGGACAATGGGGCGAAGGAGAGACAGGGAGATGGAGTTTAGGGTCGGGGTATCAGCATGGGTCTGGCAGTCCGGCACGGAAGACAGACAATATGCGAACTCATCTCTGTAACCCTTTCACTGCCCGCGGCGTTCACCCGCCACCCTCTTCAGAAACGGACAGAAGCATTGAAAATCCCCCGGGACGCTATGGAAACATTATTAGCGCGTCTCTTTCCAAAACCAGGGAGCGGCTGGTGACAGTCTATTGTTCCTCTCCAGAAGACGGTGAATATCACTTAATAGGGGCAAGGAGAGGACAACTTAATACCCGGCGCTCGGAGTTGTCCTCGTTGGCTCAGTTACCGTTGTAATGATATTGTATTTTTACACCTTTGTCTCCCCCCGAGCAGGTTAATGTGTCGGCTGTGAGCCCCTGCCGCCCACCACTCTTGTGACCCCCCCCCCCTGACCGGAGCCCTCTATCCTCTCCACTATACCCTCTTGTCCCCTACCCTCTCTGTCCCCTACACCCTACCCTCTCTAGTCCCCTACACTCTACCCTCTGTGTCCCCTACACTCCTACCCTCTCTGTCCCCTACACCCTACCCTCTCTGTCCCCTACACCCTACCCTCTCTGTCCCCTACACCCTACCCTCTCTGTCCCCTACACCCTACCCTCTCGACCCTCTTCCCTCTCCTGCCTCCGACGCTCCGCGCTTTCACTGCGCCGCCCGCCAGCGCTCAGAGAGGCGCGGGTCCGGGGTGCGTCTACAACACGGTGCTCAGCACCTGGATGGACACACACCTACTGTCAATATGCGCGCCCTGGCACTCGCCGCTCACACTCACACATCCACGTTCACCTTGTGCGCCGGCATGCCATTAGTCTACAGGCAGGCAGCACAGCGGCAAGGGGGGCTCTAGTTAGACGCTGATCCGCACTGCCCCCCCCCCCCCCCCCCACACCCCCCACACCCCCCCCACACCCCCGCCGCCCCACTGATCCCGAGAGTGCGTGTGGACTGGAGACGGGGGCCCGCGGTTGCAGCACAGTAGACGAGAAGCCAGCAACCGGAGAACGGTTATCAGTGGAGAGGGCGGGGTGTGTTAACACGAGCCGAGGCTTTGTGCCACTCTGTGGTTTTGTTCTTTGGAAACAAAGGCTTCCTGCCCATAACTCCAGCAAATGCTGCTGACAATCGTACTGACGGGAGGCTCAGGTCTAATTGAAGCCTCGCCAGTTCTGATAGAAAGCTAACGATAAACACGCTCTCGTTAAAAAAAAAAACGGTGGCCTTCAAATGCCCACCGTCTACTCCACGATGCCTTGCTCTCTCTGTACCTGTGGTATTAACAGAAGCAGCCAGAAAATATCAAACTTAGACTCATGGAGCTCAAGCAGGGACTAAGGGGGTAATAATCGTGCCCTGGGGGGGGGGGGGGGGGGGGGGGGGGGGGGGGGGGGGGGTGGGGGGCATTGGCAAGGACATTTACATGGGGGGGGGGGGATTTAATAGATTGGACCCTGCCGGACCAACCACAGCAGCTCAGCGCGTCACCTAATCTACTATAGATAGTCTATTAAATTATACATTATCTAATAGCTCATACATATCCAATGCTGGCCCGCTATCCGATGCACTTTATATCTCAAGCCCAAGTCATTTAATCTTCTCCATGCTCCGGAATCCAGCGCACCCACGTCTATTACATAACAACAGGTCTTTGTTGCAGAAGCCACAAGCGCACCCCACTATTCATCTGAATATCTAACACTCCCCGCTATTGCCGTGCCTATCACACCGTGGCAATGCCGCCCTACACACCCTGCCCTTGCCAACACCACCCACTGCTCCCACATCCAGCATGTCCCACTGCCACCCAATATCCCCAACTACCGAAAAAGGGTCTCGACTCGAAACGTCTCCAGAGATGCTGTCCGACCCGCTGAGTTACTCCAGCATTTTGTGTCTATCTTCGCAACTACCCCCCCAATACATTCACCCGTGGTCACATTTCCCCATTGCCACTGTGACCCAACGCCCAACATTTTCATTATGGTCACTACCATCCTACTCCAATCCCGCTGATACTAATGCATGCTCACACCCCTGCTGCCATCATCCCACGGCCATTGTGTCGGAAGGAACTGCAGATGCTGGTTTACACCGAATACAGACACGGCATGCTGGGGGTTACTCAGCGGGTCAGGCAGCATCTCTGGAGAAAAGGGATAGGTGACGTTTCGGATCGAGGCCCTTCTTCTCGACCCAAAAAGTCACCCATTCCTTCTCTCCAGAGATGCTGCCTGACCCGCTGAGTTACTCCACCATTGTGAGTCTATCTCAGAGTGCCCACAGAGTGCTTTACATTTTGGTAACACTTTCCTACTTCAGTACTCCGTCCTCCTCAACAGCAAAGGGCTGCCTTGCATTTGGCTTCCTAGATTCTTGCTGCACGGTTTATTTTCCCCGTGCAAGTTCCACTCACATCTCTCCATGGGGCTGGCAAATGGCCCCGAACTGCAATATCGCCTGTCCACGGGGAGAAAGCAGGAACGGGGGGCTGACTCTGAATGATCAGCCATGATCATATTGAATGGTGGTGCTGGCTCCAAGGGCCGAATGGCCTACTCCTGGACATATTGTCTGCGTTTCTGTGAAGTGTGATATCAGAGATGCTGCCTGACCTGCTGAGTTATGCCAGCACTTTGAACCCAACACCCGCCAGCTAACACACGCCATAACTGGCAGACCACCGTGTTGCCACCATCGCTCACCCCCCCCCACGGATCACCTTTTTCTGCACTTCAAAGACGGAGGTACTATGTAACACTCTCCCCGTCGTCACCACCGTCCAGTTAGAGTCATAGAGAGTTGGACACCGTGTAAACAGGCCCTTCACACCCACCTTACCACGCCGGCCAACATATCCCGTCTACACTAGTCCCACCTGCCTGCGTTTGGCCCATACCCCTCTAAACCTGTCCTATACACGTACCTATCCGATTGTTTCTTAAACATTGGATAGTACCTGCCTCAACTATCTCCTCCGGCAGCTCGGTCCATACACCCACCACCCTTTGCGTGAAATATTCGCCCCTCATCTTTCCCTCCCTCATCTTAAACCCATGTCCTCTGGTTCTCGATTCCCCTATTCCTCTCTACCCGATGTATTCCTCTTGTTGTCGCGCCTATCCATTGCCCCGCTATTTCCACCCCATCTAACACCCCCACTAGTTTAATCAAATCCACAACTGTTACCTCGCCCAACACTTTGTGGTCCTCTTTCATTAAGCTCTCCAATACATCTCCCCGAGTCTCCCATTTCCTTAATTTGCCATATTCCCTCAGCGCACCCACCCCCCCCCCCCCCCCACCCCACCCCCCGTCCCATGTCCCCCACCCCTGTCTTTATATTTCGCTCCACATATTTGATATCTGAAAGGGGGGGTACACAAAAAGCTGGAGAAACTCAGCGGTGCAGCAGCATCTAAGGAGCGAAGGAGAAGGCGACGTTTCGGGGGTCGAGACCCTCTTCAGCCCTGAACGTACTGCCAATCGACTCACTCCTAACAACCCGACTGGGTTATCAAACCCGCCGACAAGGGAGGTGCAACAGAAAAAATACTCCACTTTGATATCTGAAATCCTTCCTCTTATTTTCAGCTCTAGCCTTTGCCACTTTACTCCACCCATCTGCCAATCAGCACCCCCTTGTATCGGCCTATCACTTGCTGGGGTTTGGCCCGCCCTCACCTCTCTTTTCACACATCCATTGCCCTCCGCAGATGCTGCCTGGCCCGCTGAGTTGCCCCAGCCCTTGGTGTTTTGCTCAAGGTTCCAGCCTGTGCAGCATCTTGTGCCTCCGCTGTTTCTATACATCTCAAGCTACTTCACCAAAACACCACTTTTATAATGACTCAATCAACACAACCCCCCGTCAAAACACCACCCGAGAGACTCCCACAGTCAATTTATAATTACATACATTTCACTGTGATTTTCTTGTCCTGAATGTTATAAATAGGCAATCAAAACCGCGTCCCTCCTCGATTCTGCCTCCTGTGTATAAATCCCATCTAGATTTTCACACCCCAGAGCTTGCAGTACTGACTCGGAGAGAAAGCGAGAGAGAAAATACTTTAATCTGAAACCAATTGAAACGCCCTTTAACAACCATGAATGCAGCCTGATATGTTTATGCTCAGGATACAGAAAAAAACGCAGCGAGGAGATGCGAACCGCTGATTCAGACTCAATTTTCTGATAGCACTGAAAGCAGCTGAACTCCGCTTTTCTCCTTTCATATCATCAAACTCCTTTGGCTTCGCCGCCGCCCTTGTGTCCCAGAGACAGCGCTATATGATGTGAAATTGCCAGGCGGTGCTTTGCCTCCTGCTGCCCTCGCCCTCCACCACTTTAGCAGCCAGCATTGGAACTTTACGTTGGTTGTTCATTCCCTTATTGTGTGGCGCTGGGGATGTGCGCGGGTTCTCTTTTTATCCAGAATAATCCGCCCTTTGAGAGTCGCATACTGTTGGGTGGAGAAGAACCAGAGAGGGGGGGGGGGGGGGGTCGTAAATAAGAGCTTATTGTCGTGCCTCGCCCCCCCCCCTCCCCCTCCCCCCTCCCCAATCTATCTTGAGATCTTCAAAGTTCTGATGGAAATATTGGTTTAACATCCACCATCATCCAGTCTCTCGTCACTCTTTAGATTTTCTTTTCGTTTGTTTTGGCAAACTTCTCTCCGGCAAAGGTTTAAGATCAGAGTTGGGGTGGGAATGATACAGCCCCAGGTCCTGCCTGATACTGAGGCATGAAAGCCCTGCCGGCAGATACAATGTGCTTCAGTCGTTGACCCGGTAACTAGTACCGACACTCCAGTAGCTAGGATTTTAATGAGCTCCTCGCCGATGATACGGTGCCACGCACGCCCCCCGCGTCCCGCATTTTATCCAGGGTCTTTGAATTAAATGCAGACATCCGAGATCACAATTCGGGAC
Source organism: Okamejei kenojei (assembly GCA_035221665.1). NCBI lineage: Eukaryota > Metazoa > Chordata > Chondrichthyes > Rajiformes > Rajidae > Okamejei > Okamejei kenojei. Next base: position 30,386,202 of record CM069156.1, on the reverse strand, counting down.
TGAGAAGTATTTCCACAGACGACGATTGCCATCCCGTTTTCCGCGTTTGTCGAGGCAGGGTTGAAATGGGAGGGGCGGGAGATGGAGGTATTTGAAGTCCCATATTGCACTTAACGCCGAGCTTTAAATAGAAGCGAGTCATGTGTCCAAAAGTGTAAGCGAAACGGAATCAGAGAATTACGTCCCCTCCCTCCCACTCACACACACTCTCTCACACACACACACACTCACACACACACTCACACACACACACACACTCACACACACACACACACACACACACACACACACTCACACACACACACACTCACACTCACACACACACACACTCACACACACACTCACACTCACACACACACACACTCACACTCACACACACACACACTCACACTCACACAGACACACTCACGCTCACACACACATACTCACACACACACTCTCACACACACACTCACACACACTCACTCACACGCATTCACACACACACTCACACACACTCACACCCCCCCCCCACACACACACACACACATCCACAGACACACACACAATCACACACACTCACCCACACACACACCCCCACACACACTCACGCTCACACGCCCTCTCCCCCACTCACGCACCCTCACACACACACGCTCACTCACACTCACTCACACTCACACACACACACACTCTCGCTCACACTCACACACACACACACACACACACACACACCAAGAAAAAACCCTCTGCCCCCTGCATACTGCGCTGGAACATAGCAGAGGCTGCGACGGAGACAGTTATGTCCATATTTTACAAAACGTCGAGTTCAACTCTCCGGCTAGGCACAAAAGCAGAACCCGGTTTCCTCGAGGTGTGTTTCAGGCGCGGGATCAGGGAGGGGCCGTCGGCTCATCGACCCGGGTGATGTTATTTTGGGAAGAACCATGCGTTTGTTTATTATGTTCCAGTCGTTGCCCCCCCCCCCCCCCCCCCCCCCCCACTCCCCACTCCTCGGGTTGCGCGTCTCCTTCAGTCTGCCGGGCTTGCAGTGAGGTTCGGGTTTCGCGAGATGAGCGGTGGTTTTTTTGACACACACACACACACACAGCAGGACACCAAGTTACATTCCCCTTCCCACCTCTCCCTCAGCCCTCGGGCCCTGGCATTCCCTCTCTCTCTCTATCTCTCTCCCCCACCCTAGTCGCACCAGCTTCTCATTTTCACACCACAAACAGCTTACAATGGCTTGTTCCCTTTATCATCGATACTTTTTTGCATATCTTTCATTCATTGTTCTTTATCTCTCCACATCACCGTCTATATCTCTCGTTTCCCTGATCCCTGACCAGTCTGAAGAAGGGTCTCGACCCGAAACGTCGCCTATCTCCTTCGCCCCTCAGATGCTGCTGCACCCGCTGAGTTTCTCCAGCCTTTTCTATACCCTCGATTCTCCAGCATCTGCAGTTCCTTCTTTAACACTTCATCCACCTAATCCTCTTTCAGCATTATAACCGCTGAAGGCGCTCGATAACAGAGAATAGCAGATCAACGCCTGGCAGTGTTAGGCAAAAGACAACACCAACAAAGACGGGCACTGAATAATATCCCAAAAATCAACTATAGATAGATAGAGATAGATATTCCCTGGTAGAAATCCCGACACCCCCCCCCCCCCCCCACACACACACACACACAAACAACTTGGAAGTTAGTGATTACCAAGTGTGCTTTCCCCTTAGAAACTAAACCAGATGTCAAGTCACAAGCAGCTATTTATAAACAGGAGGAATAAACCAGCCCAGGTAAATGTGGTTTGGTTATCAGTTATGGTTCCCTGGTTGCAACCTTGTACGTGTAGCCGAGAGCTTGTCATCTAACTCTGGGGCGGGGGGGGGGGGGGGGGGGGAGATGGTTGGTGAAAATAAGAGATGGTATATCTCAACAACAACCAACAAAAAACAGCCCCATTGAAGGCTTTGACAATTGTTTAGAGAGAAGAATTGTTTATAATAAAATCGCGACCGTGTCACATTAATAAGGTTGCAATCAGCGGCTTTCAATTAGCAGCTTCTGAATGGCAGCTCAAAAACTTATATTAAAAGAGTCCGCATTCTCTCACTAAATATAAAGGAACCGTTCAGCACAATCTTCAGAACTCGCACTGCGGCGAGCCTTGTTATATTTAATAAATGTTGCGTATTGTATGCATATATTTATATATATATATATATATGAATATTTTATGTATTTAATGCTCTGTTGATAACTATAACATCACACGACAGTTCCATCATTGAACGGCGTTTCTATTTTGCTTTAATCCGTTGAATTACAAATCAAAGTGACAAATTAAGCTTACCTTTCCTACTCATTTTCGTCCCTGTGTCGCTCGAAGGAAAGTTAGCGCTTTGTGGAATAATCGCCTCGAACTAGCAACGATCCGGGCGAGAGAAACGAGTCCTGGGCGGTTGCACAAATACCCTAAACGAGCTCCTCCGCATCCTGAGTGCTTGGGATCAAAGAGAGAGGGAGAGGGAGAGTGGGAGTGGGAGGGGGGTTGGGGGGGGGGGGGGGGGGGAAGAGAGCGCCGGCAGCCGACAGGAGACGCAGCGAGCCCGGCTTACCGAGGGGGTTCGACCCGGGGGGAGGTAGTGTTCACAACGCGGGAGAAAGGGAGCAGCAGAGGGGGGGGGGGGGGTCGGAACCAAACAGCCCAAATTCTTTCTCCTTTAAAAAAAAAATTTAAAAAAATATATAAAAAGATGTGTGTATATATATATTCTATACAAAATCTAAACCTGTTACTAACACGCGTTCCCCGGAGTGCCAAGCGACTGTTCAATGTTGAAATGTTTAATTCAGTCAGAGGAGGGGTCTGACGTTACAAACGGCGCCTGGTAGAAGGGGGAAAATAACAGGCTTTGCCTTATAAGGGGTGATGGACGCGCCCGCTTGGTATAAAAAGACACACACATACACACCTCGTCCCATCGGCGAGGTCTCACCGCTCACAGCCCAGTCTCTGGCCCTGGCCCGTCTACCGCCCCAGTTAAGATTCATCTGAATTTAAGGCGGGGAGGGAATGGGAGAGACAAATGTACCGAGGATTCTCAAATGTGCCAGGGGGGGTTGAGGGAGGTGGGCACCGGACTAGATCAGAGATCTAAAGAAAGGCCCGGCCCGCTCCGATACCTGCGGCACTTGTCACATTTTGGCCGCGCACATCAAGCCGTTCAGAAAACACCAGCGAATTGCCCGGGCTGGGGCTTGCGATGTGGCTGCGCTCGGACTGCGCTCTGAACGCGTGAGATTCGGGCACCTCAGTGGGGTGGGGTGGACAGTAGGGCACAATAATTCCTTGCAAAAAAAAAAAAAACCCGCAAAAGTTGAGAAAGTGACCCTGGCCGGTCTTGTCCCTTGCCCCATGCACTGTTAGCTGGCCCGTGTGTGTGTGGTTTTCAAGGTGAAGAACACTCGGCCGTTTTAAACATAGAATCCCAGTTACCTGGGAACTGTGATTATTGGATCGCTGGATCTATTTCGCATCTTCTCTGCATCAAACACCCAAGTTCCGTGACCTATAACAGATTAAATCGATCCAGGAATTTTTAAAAAAAAACAACTAAATATTGACTCGCCTGGAAATTCGGGTTTTGTAAACACACCAGGAGAGCCTCGCGTTACAGCAGGGCCAGGGACATCTAGTGGTAGCGCGCAACCGCTTTCCCCCCCCCCCACAACCTTGTTACACAACAACTTGAATTTCACTCAGCATCCCGAGGTATTTGACTGCGTTTGGCCCATGTGCCTTCTCGATTCATTTCCAAACCGTGCACCTGTCCAAGTGTGTCGGAGGGAAGTGCAGATGACAAGGTCTGAAGGAGGGCATCGACCCAAAACGTCCCCTATTCCTTTTTCCCCAGAGGTGCTGCATGACCCGCTGAGTTACTCCAGCATTCGGTCTCTATCATCTGCTCACACGGCTGCTAAACATTTTAGCTCGTCTTCCCATTCCCACAATGGCTTCTCTGTCCTGGGCCTCCTCCATTGCCAGAGTGAGGCCACACGCAAACTGGAGGAGCAGCACCCCACATTCCGCTTGGGTAGGTCACGGTGGTATGGACATTGAATGCTCCAATTTTAGGTAACTAGCTTACAAACAACCCCCTCCCACCCTTCCTCCTCCCTTTTTTGTTGTTCTCTTCCCTGTGCCCCACCTGGATGTGCACACATTTCTCCCCCACACCCCCATTCCCTTCCACCCATATTCCATCCTCTGGCTTCACATTTCACACCTCTTCCATCCCCATCTCCCTATTGCGCACTGTTTGTCCTTTCATCTCTGGACATTGTTCAAACATCTACCGATCAAGCCTACCTCACCTGTATCCACCGATCACTTGCCAGGCCTTGTCCTACCCCACACATCTCTCATCCAGCTTTCTCCCGCATACTGCAATCAGTCTGAGGAAGGGTCCCGGCACAAAACGTCACCTGTCCATGTTCTTCAGAGATGCCACCTGATCTTGCGAGTTAACTCAGTAATTTGTGTCTTTTTTATGCTATGATTACATCTGCCTCTGTCACTCCTCCGGCAGCTTGTTCGATAAACTCACCACATTGAAAACCTGCCCTTCAGATCTCCTTTAAAATTTTTCTCTTGTCACCTTAAATCTTTGTCCTTTCATTTTGGACTCCCTTGCCCTTGAGAAAGGCTATGGCCATCTCCTCTATCAAAAGCATCCCGTAATCTATAAGGCTAATCCTCAGCCTGCTGTGCTCCAGTGAGAACAAACTCAATCCATCCAATCTCTCCTTGTAACTAAAGCCCTCAATTCCAGGTAACATCCTGGTGAATCTCTTCTGCACTCTTTTTAACAACACCAAACCCTTTCTATAGTGTGGTGACCAGAACTGCACATAATCTTTCTTGTGTGACCTAACCTGTACAGTTGCAACATGATCTCCGAACTCCTCTACTCACCATTGATGGCGAATCTTGGGCTGCAGGAATAGGAGGGGGAGACCAGCTAAAAGTACTAGCTGTTGAAAGGAAAAGCTTTTCTAACAACAATCTGCAATTATATTGTATATTTAACTGAGCAAAACACACCAAAAATATGTCAAGGGGAACATTATCAAACACACTCTAGACATTGCCAAAGAAGAAGAAATTAGAAATTAGCAAGCAAGGACTAAACTTCATAAGTTCATATCTTGAAGGAGCAGAATTGGGCTGTTTGGCCCATCAAGTCTACTCCACCATTTAATCGTGGCTGATCTATCTTTCCCTCTCAACCCCATTCTCCTGCCTTCTCTCCATAACCCATGACAACCATACTCATCAAGATACTATCAATCTCGGATTTACAAATATCCATTGATTTGCCCCCACAGCCTTCCGTGGCAATGGATTCCACAGATTCACCACCATCACCACCATCGCCAAAATCCTCCTTGGAGATGAGAAAGAAATGCAAAGATGAGAGCGAAATGTAATGTACAGTGTACAGTCACGTTGCAGTGGTTAGGGGTAATGTAAATCCACGCTGATAGAATTCACAGATCACTACCCTAAGAAATTCATCCTTACGGGATTTAAAACAAAATGCAGAAGAAACAATAAATCTTGTCAAATGTTGTCAAGGGTTCTCATAAAGGAAACAAACTTGTGATGCGGAGGTTTTTCTGGGCAACCTCCATGAGGTTGGGGGAGGTGCTGTAAAAAGTCAAGTCAAGCCAAGTCACATTTGTTTATATAGCACATTTAAAAAACAACTCTCGTTGACCAAAGTGCTTTCCATTAGTTATAAGAGTAGTATACACACACAGGCTACATACATATACACAAATAGCCCTCGCTCAGAGGACGCCAGGAAAGGCTTGGGAGAACAGATACGTTTTTAGACTAGACTTAAAGGAGTCGATGGAGGGGGCTGTTCTAATGGGGAGGGGGATGCTGTTCCACAGTCTAGGAGCTGCGACCGCAAAGGCCCGGTCGCCCCTGAGCTTATGCCAAGACCGCGGGACATTCAGCAACCCCAAGTCGGCCGATCTGAGGGACCTGGAGGTGGTGTGGAGGGTGAGAAGACTTTTAATGTAGGTGGGGCAAGGCCATTGAGGGCTTTGTAGACAAAGAGGAGGGTCTTGAAATTTATTCGGAACCGCACAGGGAGCCAGTGGCGAGAGGCCAGGATCGGGGTGATGGGGTCCCTTTTTCGGGTGCCCGCCAGGAGTCTCGCTGCTGCACACGCCACTTATTGCGCACACTTTAGCCTCTCTTGTCCTTGGCTTCTCTCGATGTTCCGGTGCAGCCCAATGCATGCTCGAGGAACCCCAGCACCTCACCTTCTGCCTGGGCATGTTGCAGCCTTCAAGATTCAACATCAAATTCAACCATTTATGACGCAACTCATCAAAGATCAGTAATTGGGATCCAGTGTTCAAACAAACCACTAAAAAAAAACCAGCACTGCAGAAAATAATGGGATTGATAGGACATGGACCTTTCCACTTTAGACATTAGACGTACAGTGATACACCCATCGAGTCCATGCTGACCAGAGATCACCCAAACACTAACACTATCCTACACACTACGGACAGGAAGGCAGATTATTATCTAAATGGTGTCAAGTTGGGAAAAGGGGAAGTACAACGGGATCTGGACGTCCTTGTTCATCAGTCAATGAAAGTATGCATGCAGGTTCAGCAGGCAGTGAAGAAAGCGAACGGCATGTTGGCCTTCATAACAAGAGGAGCTGAGTATTGGAGCAAAGAGGTCCTTCTGCAGTTGTTCGGGACCCAAGTGAGACCACACCTGGAGCATTGTGTGCAGTTTTGGTCTCCAAATTTGAGGAAGGACATTCTTGCAATTGAGGGAGTGCAGCGTAGGTTCACAAAGTTAATTCCCGGGATGGCAGGACTGTCATATTTTGATAGAATGGAGTGGCTGGGCTTGTAGATGCTGGAATTTTGAAGGATGAGAGGAGATCTCATTGAAACATATAAGATTATTAAGGGTTTGGACATGCTAGAGGCAGGAAACATGTTCCCGATGTTGGGGGAGTCCAGAACCATGGGACAAGTTTAATAATAGGGAGTAAGCCATTTAGAACGGAGATGAGGAAATACCTTTCCACACAGAGAGTTGTGGGTCTGTGGAATTCTCTGCCTCGAGAATGGTGGAGACCGGTTCCCTGGATGCTTTCAAGAGAGAGTTAGATGGAGCTCTTAAAGATAGCGGAGTCATATGGGGATATGGGGAGAAGGCAGGGATGGAGTACTGATTGTGGATGATCAGCCATGATCACATTGAATGGGGTGGAAGATTGCAACCTTCACGTGGTCCGCCCTGTTTCGACTAATGCAATCAACTCGACGTGCACAAACGGAAGATGAAATAGAACAAGTTGTCCAACAACTTTAGGCTGTGCACGCCACACGAAAGAAGAAGAAGATCACATTGAATGGTGGTGCTGGCTCGAAGGGCTAAATGGCCCACTCCTGCACCTATTGTCTATTGTCTTTTGTCTATTGTCCATCTTAGTATGGAGTGGTCCTGATGACAGAAAAATGCTTGACAAACATCTTGGTTCTAATACTAAAGCTCCACCATAAAGCTAAAGAACTGCTAATTATTTGAAATAAAGTCACAATGTCCATGGAAATACATAAAGCAACTGATAGATAGGACATCAATTGAGCTCTTTTTTCAATCCAAGTGTGTCCAATCTTTTATTTTAGATAAAATCCTCTCATCCAGTCAGCATTCATGTAAACCTACCCTTCAAAGCCTCTACATCCTTTCTGGAATGGGACGACCAAACTGCACAAGGTATTCCAAATGCAGCCCTAAAGCAAAGTCCTACGAAGTTGCAACATGACTTCCTGACTCTTAAAGTTGCTTCTGTAACCCAACTGGATTTAGCTTTAACAACGGTCAAACTGAAAAACTCAACAGGTCAGGCAGCATCTGTGGAGAGAGAACAAGTGAAACAGATTTCAGCTCTGATGACAGGTCATGTGCCATTTCCATCAGCGGCAGATTTTTTAATTTCCATTCCCTGTTGACTTTTCTGCCACTTCCCCCACAAACCTTGCAGGATCTCTCCTCCGTTGTCCAGCAGGATTTCTACCCACCCCTTTTGCCCAGCGTCTCAGCTGCTCCCTTCTTGTCCCCGCTGAGCTGTTGACCATTTTTCTCCCCGTCCCAGCTCAGTGTCAAAGGGCATGCAGCCTGAAACATCACCTCTGCCTCTCTTTCCGCAGATGCTGCCTGACCTACTGGGTGTGTTCAGCATATTGCTGCTTTCAACCAAGTTCAGTTTAAGTTTTGAGTTTGCACAATTTCCCTTAATTCATTGTTGGTCATTCGGGTGCTGTTGGTAACCACAGCATCTAGCATTGTATCCTGACTCTCGGAAGCCAGCCAAAACATTGCTTAGACTCTGAAACTACAATGCTACATTCTGCCAAAGCATGAATCATTTATGTCACTAACTGCGTAGAACAACATTTACAATATACTGCCTCTAAACTCTGCAAAGTGCCCCCGAAGGGGTTTCATAGGATGTCCATCCGACTGACTATGAAACCGAGTCACATAAGGATGTATTAGGACAATTATCCAATGTTGTTTTAGCCCAATGCAATAACCCATCCTCCATAATCAAGGATAGACACATGAAGCTGGAGTAACTCAGCGGGACAGGCAGCATCTCTGGAGAGAAGGAATGGGTGACGTTTCGGGTTGAGACCCGTCTTCAGACTCTCCCCCCACAATCAAGGATATTCCCTCGAGAAGAAGCAGCTTCAATGTAGAGTCCAAAATGAATCTTCCAAAAGAAAGAAAGAAAAGGCAAGAGTTAGACCAGAGATTAGTCCGAATATGTGACTGGAGAGCATGTTATTTTTGACAGTGAGTGATCAAGATTTTGAATGTACTATCTGATAGACTGGTAGAAGAAGGGTCAATAGATTGTTTCCCAAAATAATTTGGGTAACGCGGGAAAAGCGTTGGTTGCGGGAGTTTAACAAGAGAGATATTTGTTAGAGGCAATTGACCGAGTAGTTGCTTCTCTGTCTTACTGTCAACGCACGGGGCTTTGAACAAGTCACCAGAGCGGGACTTGTAGAAATGTCTGTATCTGGTATCTTCAGCAATGGAGAGGAGTTTGGGTCATTCTACACTGAATCAGCCCGTGATCTAAACATACAATGAAAGGCAACATTTCACGGTCAAATATTTGGTGTTTGACATCCTCAGTGGTCCAAGTGTCTGGTTGTACAAGTGAGAGCTGCCAGAACATTGGAGAGGTGACCTCAGTTGTGTCCCAGGTCTATGGCTGCACCTTGAATAGGAGGAGCTGTCTTGGCCCCAGTGACACACATCTGTTTCTGATTGCTTGATTGCATTGATCGAAAGATACAGAGCAGAAACGGTCGCTTTGGCCATCCAAGTCCACGTTGACCATCGAGCACCCGTTTGCGCTAGTTCTATGTTGTCCTACGTTCGCATCCACTCGGACCAATTTACCTACAAACCCACTCGTCTTTGGGATGGGGCAGGGAATCGGAGCACCCGAGCATAACCCACATGAAGAACATCCAAACTCCACAAGGCAGTATCGAGCCCAAGTCTCTAGCACTGTGAGACAGCAGCTCAACCGACTGAGTTGGATGCTTGCAAGTTCAACATAAGTCCAAGGAGCTAAACTTGTGATCACGGCTAACACTTCACTTCCGGTGATATTGAACATGCCAGCTTTTGTCGGAGGTGGATGTAACCAATCGTATGGAACTAATATTGTTATTCTAGTATTATATTTTATTGTTGTGAAATCACCAAATTACTTCATGGTATGAGTTAAAAATCAAAGCATATTCCCCTGCAGAGGGAATTCATTGCTAAAAAAACATATTTTATTGTGCAAAGTAACGTTACTAAGCATTAATTCACACGTGTTGATTAACCAACTCAAACTTCTGTTGCACGCTAACGTCTTTCCTTTTAATTATCGGGCAATGTTAGCGTTGGACTGGAGTGCATCGATATTAGCAAATGCCTCAGGAATGTTCCAATGTTGACACACGATCTGCCAGAAAGAATTAGTATTTACAGATATCCCAACAATGTTTCACTAGTAACAGGAGATTCCTGGAGCATATCTGAAGCACTGGAATTATCCGGTGTGTTTTATTGTCATTCACACTAGTTCTATGTTATCCCACTTTCTCATCCACGCCCCCTACACACTGGGGGCAATTTACAGCGGCCAATTAACCTACAAACCCGCACGGCTTTGGGAGTTTTCATGCGTGAGTCATCCAGCGATCTTTACCAATAAACATCAGAGTTTTATCCAGATTCGCAGCTGGACCTTCCGAGTTTGTTCATAACCGTAGATGATCGTGAGGGCTCTATGAATATTTACAGGAGGCATGTGGTTGCCTAACATTTTAACTCCCCTTCCCATTCCCATACTGACCTTTCTGCCCCGGGTCTCCTCCACTGTCAGAGCGAGGCCACACACACAAACTGGAAGAACAGCACCTCATATTTGGCTTTGGCAGCTTACAACCCAGTGGTATGGACGCTGATTTCTTTAATTTCAAGTAACCCCTGCATTCCATCCCCTCCCCCATCTCCCTGTCTCCCCCGCCCTAGTCATCCTACCAGTTCCACTGTTAGCATCCTTGTTCGTTTGTAGGCCCCCCTCGGTCATGACTGACCATGGGCGATGCATCCTAATGCAGGTGATGTGTGGTCGGATGCAAGCCTGGGCGATGTCATCTGGAGGACAGGCTGTTGCCCACGCAGCACGTCGCCCTCCACGTCACTGATCCAAAGGAACAGCAGGGACGTTACAGTTTGGCACCAGCGCCGTCGCAGGAGCTGCCAGAGCGAGGTTGTAGACAACGACAAACTGCCTTAGGGGCTCCGACTCCGGATGTTCTTGAGGTTTACTCCAGGAGCCTTTCCCATAACTGGATATGGCCACAAGGCAGTGGAGGTATTAAATCAGAGTTTTCCCTCTCCTACATGGACTGCCTTCCCAGGCTGACGAGCCCCGTCTGCCTGAAGCATCCTTGTATCCCTCTTGCCATCACTCCTTTCTCAGCCAACAATGGGCCATTGTGGGCTCCACCCTTCCTGAGGTCATCAGTTGCCGGTTTTCTCGCCTCCAGTTTATTTTTCCCCAGCCTCCCACAACCCCACCTCTACTTTCAGTCTGAAGAAGGGGTCCCACCCAAAACATCGCCTACTCTTTTTCTCCAGGGTGCTGCCTGACCTGTTGAGTTACTCTAGCATTTTGTGTCTATCTTCAATATTTACAGTTGTTTGCAGCAGTGTATTAGCATCAATGGGCTGTTCCTGAGCACGTATCAATAACTGCAGGTAGACCAACTGTCTGAAGAAGGGTCTCGACCCGAAAAACGTCGCCTATCTCCTTCGCTCCTTAGATGCTGCTGCACCCGCTGAGTTTCTCCAGCTTTTTGTGTAACCCTCGATTCTCCAGCATCTGCAGTTTCTTCGTTAACACAACTGTTTACAGTCTTGAGGACTGGAAGAGTAGATCCACGAGTGGCGAGATGTCTTTTACAACGTCTCCGTATCAATGAATCCCTTCAGCCACAGAATGAGCAAGGCTTGGGTTGAGAGTCACATCCCAATGCTCCAAATTCACGAGGTCCAAATGGGAGACACGTTGGCGCAGCGGTAGATTTGCAGCCTGACAGCGCCAGAGACCCGAGTTCCATCCTGACTACGGGTGCTGTCTGCAGGGAGTTTGTACCTTCTCCTCATGACCTGCGTGGGTTTTCTCCAGGATCTCCGGTTTCTTCCCAAAGATGTTCAGGATTGTAGGCCAATTCAGGGACGTGCGGTCAGGGGAGGCAGGGGAGGCAGAGCCTCACCTGTCATACTCCCAATAAAAATAGCTGTTAAGAAAAGTAAAGAAAAATAATAATAAAATAAAATAAATATAAAGATTTTTCCACTGATCTGTGTTATAAATGTCATTTCTTTATGAATCTAATCATTTTTTATAGTACAAATCGCTAATCTTGCGCAGCTCCGCTGCAAATCCAGGGAGAGATGAGAGGTGAGGCAGTGACGAGCTGAGCCTCCACTCTGATTGCGCAACCCCAAGCGGTGCCTGTTACTATCTCCATGTATGTTACCAAAGTAATGTGTGTAAACCCCTTCATTACATCCTTACCTTCCATATTCCAGGTAGCTCATTTCAGGTATAAAGATATTAAATTTGTGCTCGCTGGTCTCACATAAAACTGCAATGGAAAAGCAGCAGGGGAGGCAGCGATCACGTCTGCCTCACAAGCGGACGCGTCTTGAGCCCAGTAGGAGGACGGGCGAGCGACAATTACGTAGGCTCAGCCCATGTAATTGACACTACCTCACTCTCCCTCCACGTTAGCTAGCTTCAGCAGTCGGGGAGCGCGGCGGCCCGGGGCTGGCTCTCAGTGTTGTTACCGGCTATATCCCTCGAATTGTCAGAGCTGAGACATCACTGGGCCGCCATGGAGAAATGGTGGTGTGGGGGGTTTGGCGGTGGTCAGAATGGGACGGCTGCGGGTTATAACGTGCCATCGTTCCTCTCTCCCTTCTCTCTCTCTCTCTCCTCTCTCTCTTCCTTCTCTCTCTCCCTTCTCTCTCTCTCTCCCTTCTCTCTCTCTCTCAGTTTTTTCTCTCTCTCTCTCACATCACTCGCTCTCCCTTCTCTCTCTCTCTCTCTCCCTTCCCCTCTCTCTCTCTCTCTCCCTTCTCTCTCTCTCTCCCTCTCTCTCTCTCTCTCTCTCTCTCTCTCTCTCTCTCTCTCCCTTCTCTCTCTCTCTCTCCCTTCTCTCTCTCTCTCCCTTCTCTCTCTATCCCTCCCTCCTCTTCTCTCTCCCTCACTCCCAGCCATGGCTCCAACCCTCTCTCTCCTCGGGGAGATGCGGTGACCAATACAGGGAGGGCCGGGCCACTGTAACTAGCCAGTGCCTCCCCAGCCATCGACCTCACCGCACGTCACTGGGCCAATTGGCTTCAGTAACATTGTAAATCGCTCCTAGTGTGTGTGGAGGAGAGTGTTAATGTCGGCGCGGACGCGGTGGGCCGATGGGCCTGTTTCCTGCGCAGGTATCTCTAATCTATACTAAACTAAACTGAAAGGTCCAGTGAACTAGCCCCTTCCTGACTCCTCTACAAATATGCCTTCACTCTCCGCATTGGGACAATGTCAAATGTGGTGGCAGGTCTCAGAAGAAGAACGATGGGGGGGGAAAGGCGATGCAAAGCCTGAGGGAAAATGTATTGATTGTAATAAAAAATGTAGCGTGGCATTTTAGAACAATCTTACTGTATCTGACTGAATGGTGATTATACCAGTCATATCTATCGATCCCCGGTGGAGATGCAGGCAACTTCAACCTAGGGCAGAGAATGGAATTCAGGTTAATATTTGATGGCATTTGTTATTCCAAGATATTGCAGAGCAGCTGAAAGTGAAGGAAATAAACTGGGTGAGAAAAGCAGATCAGGTGAATCGTTTGATTAAGATTAATAGAAAAATCCTGTCTTCAGCAAATGGAAATTCAATGGAGATCACATATTTGTTTTTCTTTAATGTAGTAAGAATTTGACCTTACAGAGAACCAAGTCTATAAATTCTTACTTCCGATAAAACAAACCTTAAAGAACTGCTTAATAGGGGAAATTTTCAATGCAACCAAAGATATTTGTTTGATAATAGTTTGCTGGCAACCTAATTTTGGTGCATCTCCCTGTTATAACAGTAAGAGTTCATTTCTAAGTTCCTCTCGGTCCCCATAAGGGCAGTGATTTGTGCCGAGCTTTGCACGTGGCCATCAATAATGCTCCATCACCTTACACAAGCAGCCATATGCACTTTCTAAACCTGAACATCTCTAGATTAGATACACCAGAGAACCAAACCGCTTTGATATTACAGAGCATGTAAGCAAAGAAAGGCCTGCAAGATCGCCTCGTTACCAACCATATTAACTCCACTTCCCCTTCCCATACCGACCTCTCTGTCCTGGGCCTCCTCCATTGCCAGAGTGAGGGCACTTGCAAACTGGAGGAGCAGCACGTCTTATGGTAGCGTACAACCCACCGGCATGGACATTGAATTCTCCATAGAGTCATAGATTAATACAGTGTGGAAACAGGCCCTTCGGCCCAACTCGCCCACACCGGCCAACAATGTCCCAGCTACCCTAGTCCCACTTGCCTGCGCTTGGTCCATATCCCTCCAAACCTGTTCTATCCATGTACCTGTCCAACTGTTTCTCAAACGATGGGATAGTCCCAGCCTCAACTACCTCCTCTGGCAACTTGTTCCATACACCCACCACCCTTTGTGTGAAAACGTTACCCCTCGGATTCCTATTAAATCTTTTCCCCTTCACCTTGAACCTGGGTCCTCCGGTCCTCGATTCCCCTACTCTGGGTAAAAGACTCTGTGCATCTACCCGATCTATTCCTCTCATGATTTTGTACACCTCTATAAGATCACCCCTCATCCTCCTGCGCTCCATGGAATAGAGACTACATTTCAAATAACATGCCTCCAGGTCCTCTCTTTTGCCAATTCCCACCCCGCTCCAGTATGGACCCATTTCTCCCACTTACTCCCATCTCCCAGTCTTTCTCCTTCTCCGTACCCGAGTCCCTCATTTCCTTTTTATACCCCTCTCTCCTTCCACCACTATCCTCTCCCTCTGGCTTTACACTCCTCCTCTTCTTTCCTTATACGACACCCTTTAGTCTCCTTTGTACCCATGTGCCAACCCAGCCCCCTCACCTTTTAGTGTTAGTTTAGAGATACAGCATGGAAACAGGCCCTTCGGCCCATTGTGTGCAAGCCGATCAACGATCACCTGTACACTAGTTCTATCCTACACACTAGGGACAACTTATAGAAGCCAATTAACCTAGAAACCTGTACATCTTTCAAATGGTGGACGAAACCGGAGCACCCGGAAACAACCCCATGCGGTCACGGTTTAGAATGTATAAACTCCATACAGACAGCACCTGTGGTCAGGATCGAACGCGGGTAAGGCAGTACCTCTACCGCCACTAAATCCTATATCCACCGGTCAGTAGCATCTGAGAGGCTGTAGTGTAAGGGTTAAACAGACTATGTCAGATAAAATGGAATTGTCATCTACAGTGGCTTGCAAAAGTATTCATACCCCTTGAACTTTTCCAAATTTTGTCACGTTACAACCACAAACGTAAATGTATTTTATTGGGATTTTATGTGATAGACCAACACAAAGTGGTGCATAATTGTGAAGTGGAATGAAAATTATACATGGTTTACAAATTTTATTACAAATAAAAAACTGAAAAGTGTGGCGTGCAAAAGTATTCAGTCCCCCTGAGTCAATACTTTGTAGAACCACCTTTCGCTGCAATTACAGCTGCAAGTCTTTTGGGGTATGTCTCTACCAGCTTTGCACATCTAGAGACTGACATTTTTGCCCAATCTCCTTTGCAAAATAGCTCAAGCTCAGTCAGATTGGATGGAGAGCATCTGTGAACAGCAATTTTCAAGTCTTGCCAGAGATTCGCAATTGGATTTAGGTCTGGACTTTGACTGGGCCATTCTAACACATGAATATGCTTTGATCTAAACCATTCCATTGTAGCTCTGGCTGTATGTTTAGGGTCCTGCTGGAAGGTGAACCCCCCCCCCCCCCCCCCCCCCCCCCCCCCCCCAGTCTCAAGTCTTTTGCAGACTCTAACAGGATTTCTTCCAAGATTGCCCAGTATTTGGCTCCATCCATCTTCCCAAGAACTCTGACCAGCTACCCTGTCCCTGCTGAAGAAAAGCATCCCCACAGCATGATGCTGCCACCACCATGTTTCACAGTAGGGATATGTGTTCAGGGTGATGTGCAGTGTTAGTTTTCTGCCACACATAGCGTTTTGCATTTAGGTCAAAAACTTCAATTTTGGTCTCATCAGACCAGAGCACCTTCCTCCACATGTTTGCTGTGTCCCCCACATGGCTTGTGGCAAACTGCAAACGAGACTTCTTATGGCTTTGTTTCAACAATGGCTTTCTTCTTGCCACTCTTCCATAAAGGCCCCATTTGTGGAGTGCACGACTAATAGTTGTCCTGTGGACAGATTCTCCCACCTGAGCTGTGGATCTCTGCAGCTTCCCCAGAGTTACGTTGGGCCTCTTGGCTGCTTCTCTGATCAATGCTCTCCTTGCCCGGCCTGTCAGTTTAGGTGGACGGCCATGTCTTGGTAGGTTTGCAGTTGTGCCATACTCTTTACATTTTCGGATGATGGATTGAACAGTGCTCCGTGAGATGTTCAAAGCTCGTGATATTTTTTTTTATAACCTAACCCTGCTTTAAACGTCTCCACAACTTTATCCCTGACCTGTCTGGTGTGTTCCTTGGGCTTCATGATGCCCAAGGAACATTGTTTGTTCACTAATGTTCTCTAACAAACCTCTGAGGCCTTCACAGAACAGCTGTATTTATACTGAGATTAGGTTACACACAAGTTGACTCTATTTACTAATTAGGTGACTTCTGAAGGCAATTGGTTGCACTGGATTTTATTTAGGGGTATCAGAGTAAAGGGGGCTGAATACTTTTGCATGCCACACTTTTCAGTTTTTTATTTGTAAAAAAAATTGAAAACAATGTATCATTTTCCTTCCACTTCACAATTATGCGCCACTTTGTGTTGGTCTATCACATAAAATCCCAATAAAATACATTTATGTTTGTGGTTTTAACGTGACAAAATGTGGAAAAGTTCATTGGGTATGAATACTTTTGCAAGCTTCTGTATATTTGCAGCACCACATTTCAAACCCCGTCTTGGAAAACAAGTAGAGGTTTTGGAAGAATGCTTCGGCTAACTTGAAGCGACCAGTAAATCATGAGGCCACCTGCAAGGTCACTAAGATAAGCTTTGACTTCCCACAGTCATCCGAGACCAGTTCGGTGTCTGGTAGGACACATACGTCACGCCATTATGGTACCAAGGAGGATAGCTAGTTTTGACACACCTATTGTTCTAAGAGATAATGTGTAAGAAGGAACTGCAGATGCTGGTTTAAACCAAAGATGGACACAAAATGTTGGAGTAACTCTGCAGGACTGGCAGCATCTCTGGAGAGAAAGAATGCATGAGAATGAAGGGACAGAAGTTTAGGGGTAACGTGAGGGGGAACTTCTTTACTCAGAGGGTGGTGGCTGTGTGGAATGAGCTTCCAGCAGAAGTGGTGGAGGCAGGATCGATTTTAACATTTAAAAGTAAAGTGGATAGGTATATGGACGGGAAGGGAATGGAGGGGTATGGTCTGAGTGCAGGTAGATGGGACTAGGGGAAAACAAATGGTCGGCACGGACTGGAAGGGCCGAGAGGGCCTGTTTCCGTGCTGTAATTGTTATATGGTTACTCTAGTGATTGTTTTTCAGTATTTTACTTGCATTTTTCTTTAATAAATAGTTATTTCTGCTCTTCGGGATGTGCTTTCTCCATTCATTGATCCAAATCCTTGAATCCTGCATATATTTTGTTACATTTCGGCGTAGTCGGCAGGATTCGGTGGAGAAATCACATCCTTACATTACAGAGGCTTTTTGATAAACACCCGCATATTCAGGGAATTGAGGGATCACAGGCAGGCAGAGGACATTAGTTTATCTTGGCATCTTGTTAGGCACAGACATTGTGGGCTGAAGGGCCTGTTCCTGTGCTGTTCTGTTCTATATTCTATGTTCTACCTGCCTCAAAAAGTTTTGTAGAACTGTTCTGCCGCTCTTCTGATTGTGCGTGGTTTTTAAGCCTGCATTCAATATGATCATGGCTGATCATCCAACTCACTATCCCGAGCCATGGTGGACATTCCCCTTTTCCTTAAGCTGTGACCACTTCCCCAACATCGGGAACAATCTCCTGCATCTAGCCTGTGAGGATTTTGGATAAGATGGTGTGTCTGGGAAAGCCTGACAGCCTGCGTCACCCATACCAAGCCTTGCTACTGATGATAGGGACAGTTAAGCAATGTTGAACCTACAGAGTTTAACAGATATCTGTCTGATGTTCGATCAAAGCAAACGCAAGTTACTTGGTCCTGTTCCCTTTATCAGAAAGACGTGATCAATTCAAATGAGCAAGCAGATATAAGGAATTGATTTTTTGATCGATCGATCGATCAATTGGTAGATAGATCGATTAATCGTTTGATTGATTAATTGATTGATTATTGATTGATTGATTTTGATTGGATTGATTGATTATTGATTGATCATCATGGAGACAGGCCACTCGGCCCATTGAGATCACCTGTCCACACTAGTTCTATGTTATCCCATTTTCGCATCCTCTCCCTACACACAATTTAAAGAAGGCAAATGAACCTGTGCAGTTAGCTGTGCTGAGATTGCATTGTCCAGGAATTTGAAGCTAGCTACTAAGTTCATCTCTCCGGGTTTGCCTGCGAACTCGGCCCACGGTACTCGGGCTCTCAGTTGGACATTATTTCAACATTTAGTTTTTTTCTCTTTCTTCCATGCTTACCTGCAATTGAGTCCTCCGAGTACCTTTATTAGCGTTACAAGCTGTCTAATGAACGTATCGCTACGGTTCATGATGGATTTTTGATTTTTTTTAAACTCGGGAGTTTAAAATCCCCCAACAGTATGAACATTGACCTCTAACCTCAAGTAACCCTTACTTTCCCTCTCTCTCCATACTCCGCATTCCCAGTTCTCCCACCAGCCTTAGTGTCCCCGACTACATTTTATCTCTGTTAGCTTTGTTGTATTGCACCTGCCCATATTTGGGACACAGTGAGTGTGTCATACTACTCTGAGTGTCTCCCTCTACACAGAGTGTGTCATTTTATGCCATGACTGTGCCGCTCCACACTGCAAGCGTGTCACTCTACACAGCGAGTGTGTCACTCTACACAGCGAGCGTGTCACTCTACACAGCGAGTGTGTCACTCTACACAGTGAGCGTGTCACTCTACACAGCGAGTGTGTCACTCTACACAGCGAGCGTGTCACTCTACACAGCGAGTGTGTCAGACTACTCAGCGAGCGTGTCACTCTACACAGCGAGTGTGTCACTCTACACAGCGAGTGTGTCACTCTACACAGCGAGTGTGCCACTCTACACAGCGAGTGTGTGTGTGTCACTCTACACAGCGAGCGTGTCACTCTACTCAGCGAGTGTGTCACTCTACACAGCGAGCGTGTCACTCTACACAGCGAGCGTGTCACTCTACACAGCGAGTGTGTCACTCTACACAGCGAGTGTGTCACTCTACACAGCGAGTGTGTCACTCTACACAGCGAGTGTGTCACTCTACACAGCGAGTGTGTCAGACTACACAGCGAGCCGTTCACTCTACACAGTGAGCGTGTCACTCTACACAGCGAGCGTGTCACTCTACACAGCGAGCGTGTCACTCTACACAGCGAGTGTGTCACTTCAGGCCTGCACCCCGACCACTTGGCCCTGTTTTGATTCACAAGGTCGGGTCGGGGCGGGAGATTGCAACCTTCATGTGGCTGCCCCGTTTCGACGAATGCAATCAACCCGGCGTGCACAATCAAATAAGATCAAATAGAACAAGTTGTCCGACAATTTTAGGCTGTACATGCCATACACAAGAAGAAGAAGACAGGTGGGGTTGGGTTGGGGAGATGCCCTCCCCCACACAGCCACCCCTTCCCCTCCCCTCCCCTCCCCCCCCTCCCCTCCCCTCCCCTCCCCTCCCCTCCCCTCCCCTCCCCCTCCCCTCCCCTCCCCTCCCCTCCCTCCCCTCCCTCCCCTCCCCTCCCTCCCCCCTCCCCTCTCCCCCCTCCCCTCCCCCCCCTCTTCCCCTCATCCACTCAATCCGCCCCCCCCCCCCAGCACCACAGGTGTCAGCTGAGGCAACCCAACATTGACAGGTTTAAACCAGAGGCCTTCTCCTGTGAGCACATTGCCTCTTGCCTGCCGTCGATAAAAGGGAGTGGAGTGGTGGGGGAGCGGGTTAGAGGCAACTCCGATACACGCCCACACTTCATTACGAGGTAAATGTTGCCACACTTGTGTCTGAAATCTTCTGTGCCGGTTGGACAGAGTGACATTTGTAGAATTACACAAACAAATGTAAGGTACATTTTCTCTCTGGTCTTTAATTTGTGCAACGTGTCAATTAGGTCACGGTGGAACGATTAAAGATGTGAGAGGGGGCAAAGGTTAAATGAAGATAGACACAAAATGCTGGAGTAACTCAGCGGGGTACAGGCAGTATGTCTGGAGAGAAGGAACGCGTGAGTTCCTTCCTACACAGAGTTTAAAGGAGGTGTGCAGGGCAAGTGTCTTTTTTACACAGAGGGTGGTGAGTGCCTCGGATGCTCTGCCTGGGGCAGCGATGGAGGCAGACACAACAGCGGCATTTAGGATGTTTTGGATGGGCACACGGACATGCAGTTAATGGAAGGGAAACGCATCACATACAAAAAGAAGAGATTAGTTCAACTTGGCACCATGTTTGAAAGAGCGCAGGGAAGATTTATGAGGATGTTTAGTTTAGCTTAGGGAACAGGCCATTCGGCCCACCGAGTCCGCACCTACCATCGACCCCCACACATTAACCGCCACCCTGCACACACCTGGGTCAATTCAAATGTAAACCAAGAGAATTAACCAACAAACCTGTACGTCTTTGGAGCGTGGGAGGAAACGGAAGTTCTCGGGTGAAAACCCACGCAGGTCACGGGGAGAACGTACAAACTCCGTACGGACGGCGCCCATAGTCGCCGTTGTACCCAGGTCTCCGGCGCTGTGCCACCCACAATTGCTGCCAGGACTCGATGGCCTGAGCTATAGGGCGAGGTTGGGCAGGCCAGGACTTTATTCCTTGGAGAGCCGGAGGCTGAGGGGTGACCTTAGTCGAGTCAAGTCAAGTCAAGAGAGTTTGTTGTCATGTGCCCCAGATAGGACAATGAAATAATGACTTTGCTGCAGCACAACAGGATATTGTAGTCATAAATACAGATCAGATCAGTGTGTCCATATACCATAGAATATACACACACACACACACACACACACACATTAGTAAACAGATAAAGTGCAATAGTTCGTTTGAAGTTGTGTTTAATAGCCTGATGGCTGTGGGGAAGAAGCTCTTCCTGAATCTGGATGTTGCAGATTTCAGGCTCCTGTACCTTCTACCCGATGGCAGCGGAGGGATGAGTGTGTGGCCAGGATGGTGTGGGTCCTTGATGATGGCTTGGCCCTTTTTTTTTTTTTTTTTTTCAGGCAGCGACTGCTCGCGATAGATCACCCCTCGATGGTTGGGGTGGTCACGAAACCGATATGGACTGGGCAGGATGGTCATGGACTTTCTGCATTCTTTCCTCGTCCTGGACGCTGCAAGTTGCCGAACCAAGCCACGATGCAACCGGCGTTCAGCAAGAGCTCTCTACTTGAACTCCTGGGGGGTGAGGAAGTTCGAAGAAGATGTGCCTCCTTGGAGGCAGAGGTGCCGTCTCTTCTCTTCCGGGGGGGGCAACGTAATATCTCAGGAAGTAGAGGCTGCTGATGTGTGACTTTCTTTATGATTTGCATCAGTTTGTTCTGGGACCAGGAGCGATTCTTCGGAAAATATGCACGCCCAGTGAATTTGACCTTATAGAGATGTTATTAGAATCATGAGGGGAATCGAGAGGGTGTCAATGTGCACAGAGTCTTATTACCCATCATAGGGGAATCCAAGAACCAGAGGGGAAAGTTTAATAGGAACATGAGGGGGCAACGTTTTTCCCCACACAGAGGAATGTGTGGGTATTATTTATATTGAACTGCACCTCGGGTCAAACAGTAGAAGGCAGACTCTATTGGAAAGTGACATGAGTTGAAAAGGACAGATACATGGATAGTAAGAGATAAATTTTTTAGAGGGATTAGGATACAAATGTTAGGGGCATACTGGGACTGGCTTAGATGAGCAACATTGGGTCAGCATGGACCGAGTTGGGACATCAAAGGCCTTTGTCCGCAGCTAATTGATTGTGGGCCTTACGGTTTCATATTTTCTATTTTCTATATATAACCCTAATAGCACCCCCACCCCCCCCCCAACTTATATTATTCCTCCTGAAGAATTAGCCAATAATTTCCCTTTGGACTACCTCTAGGCCCATAAGGGTCATAAGTGATATTTAGGGGAGTAAGAAACTAGGCCGGTTTTGGCCCAACAAGTCCTACTCCGCCATTCAGTCATTGGCTGATCTATCTCTCCATACTGGCCCAATTCTCCTGCATTTCTCCCCATTAAACCTCTGGCAAACCAAGGACCTAATCAAGATTTTTGATCTATTTTCTGCCTTAAAATATGTTATTTTTAAAAACAAAAGCTTATCGTATGTTAACCCGCTCATTCCTGGGATCATTCTTGTTAACCTCCTCTGGACCCTCTCCAGAGCCAGCACATCCTTCCTCAGATATGGTGCCCAAAATTGCTCACAATATTCCAAATGCGGCCTGACCAGCGCCTTATAGAGCCTCAGGTTTACATCCGTGTTTTAGTGCACAAGCCCTCTTGAAATGAATGCTAGCCGTGAGTTTGCTTTCTAATGTTGGTAGGTGTATTCTTTCTCAGGTTTGGGTCTGATAGGGCAGGGGGTGAGGACTGGAGAGTCGTGGTGAAATAAACGGCACTATTACCAGATTATTGCCGCTAAATATCCCCACATTCACAGGACAGGATACCCTTTGAAACTGTCCGATCGCCAGCAACAATAGGAACCCAGAATATCAAAGGCGCAGCCGGAGAAATTTTATGGTAATTAGTCATAATAAGGATTATAATATGGTTCCTCATCAAATGTGCTTCTGACAGCGTCCAGGCCTTGCTCTGAAGCCTTGTGTTCAGCAGGGTTCTCTGATAAGGTTGTTGTCTTCTATTCAATTCACCTCATCTGTTCATCATTCACTATTTACTCTCAATTTCCAAGGGTTAGATGTTCCTTCAGAGCACCCTTGTCCGTTCTCACGGCCAATTAGGGAAATTTCAATTCATATTTTGTGTCCTTTTGTTTTCAAAAGCAACATTACTATGAAGCGTGGAGAACATTGGTTTTTACAGATCACCGTGGACTCTGCTCTCTGACTGAAGAAGCGGGCTGTGGTGACTTAAAGCAGCGGAGCTCCCACCGCCCCAGGTAAATCTGCGACTCAATCGCGGCCACAGGAACAGGCTGGGTGGGGAACGAGTTCAGATCCTAGGAGGTGAGTGCGGAGAGTGTAGAGTGGGGGCGGTGTAAGAGCTGGTAGAGCTGCTGCCTCACCGTGCCAGAGACCCAGGTTGGATCCTGATCTCCAGTGTGTGGAGTCTGCACATTTCCTGGACTGTGACTGCTTGGGGTTGCCTCCGTGGCTCCGATTTCATCCCACAAGCCAAAGACGTGTGGTTTATAGGTTAACTGCTTCTGTAAATTGGCCCTAGTGTCAAAGTCCATAGAAGAGAATCAAGGCCATTCCGGCCCATCAATCTAATCCGTTATTCAATCATGGCAGATCTATCGTTTCCTCTCAACCCCCAATCTCCTGCCTTCCCCCCCCTATAATATAATTAGTTTTTTAAAATTTTTAAACAAAATTTTTTTGTAAATTATAATTATGGGGGGGGGGAAATATACATAAGCCCGCTGCTACCGTAACTAATCAAGAATCAATCAATCCTATGTTTAGGGGCAGATAGAAAGTGGGGTAACATAACTAGCCTGAGCTAAATATCCACGGGTCAACCCTACTCAAATGCAACCCTTCGGATTATTTTAGGATAGCACAAATACAGGCATTGGTCTTACCAACAAAAACGCTATGCATGTTATTGCCTTTAATCACTGTAATCTGTTAAACTCAGTGTACGGCTGGATCGTGGGGGATTCATGGGGAGAGTGAGGGCAGAGGGAAGAGGGGGGAAAGGTGGGGAAGGGGAAGAGTTATGAGGAGGGAGGAGTGACAGAGCGTAGGGGAAAGGAGAAGGAGAAGGTGAGGAGGGATTGGGGCAGGGGAGGAGGAGAGGGCAAAGAAAGGGAGGGGAGTAAGAGGAGGGGGAGGGAGTGCTGGGAAATGAGGGGAAATGAGTTGGCCCTGCGCATTAGGGAGGCTTATGGCGTGAGTGGTGGAATATTGAAGTTGGGGTAAACGGGTGAGTGGTGGAATATTGCTTTGGGGGAGCAGAACCCCAACGGGTCAGGCACTTATTCTAGTGTACATAAAATAGGATATAATGTATAAAAAAAGTGCTAGAAGGAATAGGGGGCAAGTAGGCAAATGGTAACTCAGAACTAGGTCTCACATGACTAGTGTGTTTTCCGTGAGATATAAGGCTCATATAATTTGCTCTCTGATTCCATGAATGTTTGGAGATCCCTCATAGTCGGGGTCATAGAGAGCATGTGGGAGGGAGAACAGAGTTAATGTTAAATGGCTGTGTCCACCAGATGCAGTGAGTTGGTTCAATTCCTTTGGTTGCGCGTGTCTGTGTTGTACAGTATCGTGCGCGTGTGTGCGTGCTTTTGTGCGGTGTATGTGTGTTTGTGTGTGTGCGTGTGATGAGTGTGTGTTAATTTGCGATGGACAGTGGTGTTTGCATGTGATGTTGTGTGGTGTGTATGTGTTGTGAGTGATAGGTGTGGGATGCACATGTTCTTGAGGCCGCGAGTGGGTTTCTCCAGTGCACTCCAGTCTCATCCCACAGCCGCGTGATGTTCTGATGATGGCTGAATGAATGGCCCCACTGTAAATATGCTCCAGTGGGCAATGAGTGGCATTTGAGAACAGGAAGATTTGACGGGGCTACAGAAAGGTTATAGGGAAATAAATGGATGGTATGGGTGCTTGGAGAGAGCTCTTGGCATGGGTTTTGCAGGGCCAAATGGTCCCCTGTGCTGAGTGTGAGTAATGTCTCTTGAACAATGGCCTTTCACTGAAGCAAAACACAAAGGTGCTGGAAGAACACAGTGGATTAGGCAGCATCCGTGGAAGGAATGGACAGGCCAAATGGGTTTGAGTCGGGACACGTCTTTTCAGATTGGTTGTATATTGAGGCGAGGGGAAAGCTGTGAAAAGGTAGCGGCCGAGACAAAGGCCTGACAAAAGCTATGGTTTGGTTACCAGGTGTCCGTCTGCTTTCCGCCAATCAGTCCAAAGAGAGGGTCTGGTCACGACCCAAAATGTTGGTCTGTCCATTCCCTCACTGTCTTGGTTGCTTCAAGGTTCCCAGCAGCTGCCTTTACTTGATTTTGGGCTTTTTGATTTGAACACTCGGATCTCGGCTTGAAATCTAGAAAATGTATGGTGGTCTTTACTTTGTGCGTGGAGGAAACTGGATGATCCATTTTGAAGATGGCAATGTTTTGAAAGGAAGTAATTTTTCATTGCCTGTAGAGGGGCTGGAGCGATTGGTCGGATATATCATAGAGCTCCACATGGAGCAGCACAGCGCCAGAGATTCGGTTCAATTCCTGACTGCAATTGCTGTCCGTGCCAGAGAGCTTATACGTCCTCCATGTAACAGAGCTGGCTTTTCTTCCAGAGTAGCTCCAATATTCCTACCCCACATTCTCGAAAGATGTGTGGTGTTTATAATTGCCTCGTGGTAATATTGGGCCCTAGTGTTAGTTAGGTCATGAAAAGTGGGATATACATGTAACTTGTACAGTCTACAATAGGACAATAGGTAGCAGGAGTAGGACCATTCAGCCCTTTGATCCTGTAACCGCCATTTCAATGTAGGATCATGGACTGATCAGACCCAATCCGTACCCCCGTTCCCTGCCTTTCCCCAATAATCCCCTGGACTCCGCCCATCTTTAAGAAAGCCCTATCTAGCTCTCTCTGTGGGCGGATCCCCCAATGGTGGCTGCTGCTCAATGGATCCAAAGGGCTCGCCTGTAGAAGTTCTGAATTAAAA
Source organism: Okamejei kenojei (assembly GCA_035221665.1). Taxonomy (NCBI): domain Eukaryota; kingdom Metazoa; phylum Chordata; class Chondrichthyes; order Rajiformes; family Rajidae; genus Okamejei; species Okamejei kenojei. Next base: position 30,360,229 of record CM069156.1, on the reverse strand, counting down.
CTGTTTCAATGCAGCATAGACAAAAGGCCCCTCTGCCCAAATTCGCCCCATTGCCGACCAAGATGCCACATACTACCATGGTCCCATCTGCCGTGCGTTTGGCCCATTACCCTTCTAAATAAAAAATGGGCCTCTGGTAGTGTGTACAATCCATGCCAATGTGAAAGGAGAGCTCGATTGACCCTGAGGCCGTTTCTGGGTCTGTGCGGGGGGGACATCACCCGATATCACTGAACATAACCAGGTGGCGCGATACGCTTCTTTTGTAATATTTCACATTATAAACCACAAAATTAAACAAAAGCCCCCTCTTTAAAGTTGACAACTTAATTTAGCTTAATTCATCTCAGTTTGGTGACATTTGTGCATGAATTAACTACACTGATGCTTTTGTTCATATGATTTAAGTTTATTGTTCATTTATCGTAAAGTACCAATTATTAAAAGACATTTACCAACAGTGTGAGCACAGACTGATGGAGGGTTAATATTATTCTGTTTGAACTTCCAGTTGCGTGACCCCACCATTTTCTTGTTTTTGTGCAAGAGCACTCATTAGAATCCCATCCCCAAGAGGTATGAGGCTGTGAATGCATCTTTTATTTATGGGTAGAACTGTCTCATTGAATTCAAGAAAGGTTAAACTATATTTTAAAATGATTTCTTCCCTACTCCTGTCTCAGGAGCCTTTTATTTTTTCACCATGTTCTTCAGGTGCAACGCCTCCTGACTGGCATTTTCTTGGGCGTCCTGTTCCCTGGACTAGACTCCAACCATGGAGGTGATGGAGGAAGATTGAGGAGTTGGAGGAGGTGTTTTGCTGCCTTTCTAGGTTTGATAGAGTCTTACAGCGTGGAAACAGGCCCTTTGGCCCAACTTGCCCACACTGGCCAACATGTCCCATCTACACTAGTCCCACTTGCCTGCGTTTGGCCCATGTCCCTCTAAACCTGCCCTATCCATGTACCTGTCTAGATGTTTCTTAAACATTACATTAGTCCCAGCCTCAACTACCTCCTCCGGCAGCTCGTTCCATACACCCACCAACCTTTGTGTGAAAGAGTTACCTCTCAGGTTCCTATTAAATCTTTCCCCCCTAACCTTAAACCTATGTCCTTACATTCCTCTACTCTGGGCAAGTGATTCTGTGCGTCCACCTGATTTATTCCACTCATGATTTTGTACACTTCCGTGTGATCACCCCTCATCCTCCTGTGCTCCAGGGAATAGAATCCTAGCCTGCTCAACCTCTCCCTATAACTCAGGCCCTCGAGTCCTGGCAACATCCTTGTAATGATGTGGACATTTCTCCCATTTCTCCTAGGTTGCGGGGCACCCCTGAGGTTGGATCGTAAGTTTAGTTAAGTTTAGTTCAGAGATGCAACTAGTTCTATCCAACACACTAGGGACAATTTTACAGAAGCCAATTAAACTACAAACCTGCACCTCTTTGGAATGTGGGAGGAAACCGGAGCGCCCGGAGAAACCCACACAGGTCATAGGGTGAACGTACAAGCTCGTGAACAGACTCGTGAACAGACTGCACCCGTGGTCGAGGTGGAAGCTGGGTCTCTGGAGCTGCAAGGCCGCAACACTACTGCTGCGTCACTGTTCCGCTCCCGTGCACAAATGCTTTGTGGAGCCACCTGATGGATTACAGACACATTTTTGACTCCTGATTTGCCAGCTCATTCTCAACGTGAAATATAGATGCTTTGGACCTGATCCTGACCTCCAGTGCTGTCCGTGTGTGGAGCTTGCATGTTCTCCCTGTGACTGTGCTGGTTTCTTCCAGTTCAATTTAGAGATATTTGCTTTTCACGGGATTTTCCCTTTTGGTGGTCCATTGGTCATTTAGGCTGATATTTTCAGATGCCTGCATTAGGGTACTCGTGTACAATGGGTAGAGCAAATGGGAAAGTGCAGAGCGCAGAACATAGTTCTCAGCATTGTAGTGCATCAGTTCCATGCACAAAGTCTTTTGCAAATTCTCAGTGGCGCTGCGGTAGAGTTCTTGCCTTACAGCGCCAGAGACCCAGGAACAATGCTGACCATGTGTGCTATTAGTGCAGAGTTTGTACGTTCTTCCCGTGACCACGTGGGTTTTCTCCGGGTGCTCAGGTTTCCTCTCACACTCCAACGACGTACAGGTTTGTAGGTCAATTGGCTTTGGGAAAGATTGTAAATTGTCTCTAGTGTGAAGGACTCTAGTGTATGGGGATTGCTGGTCAATGCCATAGGGCCTGTTTCTGAGCTGTATCTCTAAACTTAACTAAAACAAAAGAAAATCTATAGTTTATTGTGTCTACTACCTTCATCAATTTTGTACTTCCAATTTGGAAAGAATGCAGAGGAGATTCACCGGGAGGTTACCTGGGTTTGTGAGCCTGACTTGCCGATAGAAGTTGGATAGCAGCATAGGATGCTGTGGCGTGACCTTACTGGGATGTGCAAGGTCATGAGGAGGATGGATAAAGTGAATGCGCATAGCCTTTTACCCAGGGTAGAGGATCCTAAAACCAGAGGGCATAGCTTAAGGTGAAAGGGGAGAGATTTAAGAAAACCTCACTCAGAGGGAAGTCCATATCTGGAATGAACTACAGATGCGAATACAATTACGACTTTTAACAGAAATTTGGACAAATAGATGGATAATAAGAGTTTAGAGAGCTGTGGACCAAATGCAGGCAAAATGACTTGCCCTTTATACCTTGCACTTTATGGTCATTACTTCTGAAGAGTCCACCAGGGACTCTACACTGGAAGGTGGGCAATTTATACTGGACAATTTTTACATTTATCAAGCCAATTAACCTACAAACCTGTACGTCTTTGGAATGTGGGAGGAAACCGAAGATCTTGGGGAAAACCCACGCAGGTCACGGGGAGAACGTACGAACTCCGTACAGACAGCGCCCGTAGTCGGGATCGAACCCGGGTCTCTGGCGCTGCATTTTGCTGTCAGGCAGCAACTCTACCGCTGCGCCACTGTGACCGCCACCTTGGTCAACATGGACAGGATGGGCCAAATAACCCGTTTCCGTGTTGTGCAGCGCTAAGATCCTATGACTCTAGACGTGTTCATAACAATGTGTATGACATCCCAAAGATACGCAGGGTTGGTAGGTTCTTTGGACACTGTAAGTGCTGGTGAGTGGTACAATCCGGGGAGGGGTTGATGAGAATTTGGGGGCAATTTAAAAAAAATCAGATATGTGTGGGAGTAGTTCAAGTGGGTGTTTGACGATTAGCATGAACTCCGCGGGCCAAAGGGCCTGTTTCCATGTTATGTCAGTCTACGCGACAAAACTGGAAAATGACAGGACATCATAGCATATCATGTAGCATCTGTGGGGATAAAGGGATGATTGGAAAGAGGTTTAAGATGATCAACTTAAAGATAATTGGCAAACCAGCCTTAATGTGAGAGGAGAGGAATTTGCAGGAGCCCTGAGGGACAATTTCTTCACATAGAAGGTATGTGTGTATGTGGAATGAGTAACTCAGCGGGACAGGCATCGTCTCTGGAGAGAAGAAGGAACGGGTGGTGTTTCGGGTGGAGATCCTTCTTCAGATGCTATCCATCACTGTTTATTCAGGAACAGAAGAGGAAGCTGTAGAGGTGGAGGCAATGGCAATGTCTAAAGATATTTGGATAGAAACATAGATCGGAAAGGTTTAGAGGGATATGGGCATGGTTATAAAACCTGGTTGTGATGAGCAAGTTGGGCAGAAGAGCCTGTTTCTATGCTATAGGACTTTGACTCAACAACTCTAAAATATTCATTGTGATGATGCCAGGAAAGTTTCTTCAGATAAAGGGCAGTGGAAACCCAAAACGGTTCCATGGCGCAACTGATAGTGGCTTTTAAGAGGCTTTTGGATGGGCACAGGGATATGCAGGGAATGGAGGGGTATAGATCAGGTATGCAGGCAGAGGTGATTAACTTAATTTGGCCATGTTTGGCGTCCTTGTACTAATCCACGTTCTAGGTGTCTCTGTTCTACGTAGCTTAGCACTGGAGATGAGTGGGTAGCAGAATGAATAATTTACTGGGAATTACAGGTCTGGGCCAAAATTCCAGCAACGATTCCACGTAATTAGTAAAGATGTCATAATATATGGGACAATATATACTGTAGAAGGCAGGAGAATGGGGTTGAGAGGGAAAAATAGATCAGCCATGGTCGAATGGCAGAGCAAACATGATGGGCTGAATGGCCAAATCTGCTCCAATGTCTTATGGTCTAAAATGAGTTCAAATCCCACTGTAGCTGGGAGGGAATTCCAAATTCCAGGATTTAAATAAATCCGGAATTCAAGGAGGAAATGGTAATCTCGTGGGATTGTCAGTTTTTTCGGTCCAGTTCACTGGTGTCCTCTTCATTCCTAACCAGTCTGGTGAAGTCTGTCTCCAGACCCATCCTGGTGGTCGTCTCCGAAAGACCTCTTCTGTTCCTGAATAAGCGGCGACGGATAGCATCTGAAGAAGGATCTCGACCCGGAACATCACCCGCTCCTTCTCTCCTGAGACGATGCCTGTCCCGCTGAGTCACTCCAGCTTTTCTGTCTATCGTGGATGGATAGCAAACATTGACATTCCCAGAAAAAGTACATGGCTCCGTGACTGAACTATTTAATATAAAATAATGATTGTGAGACCGAGAGTCAAGTGAAAATTGAAAAAAAAATGAAGATGGACAGAATCTTGTCGGGGATGCTTACTAAGGTTTAGGAAACCAAGATGGTAGATGTTGTTCAGTGCGTACACAGTCTAAATGAATGGGGGCGCAGCCTTGTTAGGCCGAATGGTCCGACTGTTTTAGATGCCTTAAAAGATAATCTATCCTAGCCAGGAATGGGAGACCTTAAGGCAGGCACGTGCCGTCAGGGTAGGCACGGTAGGCACTGCCTACCCTGACTAAAATTATAACATGGTAATAACTAAATATAAATAGTAAAGGCATGGGAGAATTATGCCTATGTAAGAGATCGATCTCTTAGGTAGGCATAATTCTCCATGCCTTTCATCCGCAGCGCTTGTAACACGGGAAGCTCTGTGCAACCCACGTGCCGTCAGCGCTGCCTGAAGCCGTCAATGATAATCGGGGCTGAAGGCAGCAGAAATTCTGCCTTTGCAGCACTGCGCATGCGCATCGGTCTACTGCGCATGTGCAGAGCACATTTCTTGGCGGGGTTTTCAAATATGGTTTGTCAATATTTTAAGTGTATGTTAGGTAACAAAGATGAGAAGAATGGAGCTTGTGTACCAATAATGTGGTAAGTACATTTTGTGTTTATGTTTTTAAATACTGTATTTCCCGGGGTGTGGGGGGGTGGGGGGAGTGCTCCTTTCACACTGTTTGGGGAGTCTGGCCTGGGGTAAGGTTGCGGGGGAGGGCACGAATGTTATGAATGAGGGGATTGGGATAATGCCACTTGCGACGCTCCTTGCACTGCATTGAGGCCGGGGGGGGGAGGGAGGAGAGAAGTAGCTCGGGTGGCTGAGCGGCCGCCGGGTCCGGACAGCGGAACCAGCCGCCACCTTAGCTCTTTTCTGCCGGTCCCCGCTCACCTCTGGCAGCTTCTCCGCCTACAAACCACTCTCCTGCCACTCTCTGGCCTCACTAATGTCCTTAAATTCCGACAGCGCAATTGAGGTTACTCGGCTGTGGGAATTAAGGATTTGCAGGAAGCCGCTGACATGAGCGAACGGCAGGTGACAGGTGTTCCGACGGAGAGCACTGCCAGAGGTGAGCGGGCCGGCAGAAGGCGCTGAAGTGGCGGCCAGTTCTGCTGTCGGGTACCGGCGGCCGCTCGTAGCTACCCGAGCTGCTTCTATCCCCAGCTACAGTGCGGGGGCTTCGTGCCCGGAGAGCTGCGGCAGCGGTGAGTGAGTAAGTTTCTGCCATTATCCCCGACACCCTCCTTGTCAACACTCGTGCCCTCCCCACAACTTTACCCCTGACACAGACTCTCCTTACACTGTGAAAGGAACTGTTCCCCCAATTGGTCTAGGACTAGGAAGCCTTGGGCAAATTGAAATGTCACTGTTTTTTATTTATTTAATTATTTAACGGGAGCGAACAGTCTGCGCATGCGCGGTTTCATTTTTTTTAGCGGACTGAGTGCCTACCCTGAGTAATTACTCACGGCACGTGCCTGCCTTAAGGTGACCTCCATACTCTGTCTCAAAGTCTTTCGATTTTCATGCTGCTATTTGCTCGGCCTTATTGCCTAATATAATATTCCAGTTCATGCACACTGCTCTTTTCAGAGTCTATTTTACCCTGTGGCAAGAGCAAGACCTGGGTCTGCTGAGCTTCCAAGTAAGCAATATGGAAGGGATGCAGAATTTCCCACAAATGTTTTCTCCGAGATCTTCAGTTTCCTCACACACTCCAAAGACGTTCAGGTTTGCAGGTTAATTGGCTTGGTACCAATGTAAAATTTTCCCTGGTGTGTGCGTGTGTGTGTGCGCGTGTGTGTGCGTGTGTGTGCGTGTGTGTGTGCGTGTGCGTGTGTAGGATAGTATTAATGTGCGGGGAACGCTGGTCAGTCGGACTCAGTGGACCGAAGGGCCTGTTTCTGCGCTAAACTAAGCTAAACTAAAAACTAAACGGTGGAGCTGATTGGGGGCAGCAGGTTCTTCTCAACATCAAGACCAGACCAGAACCAGGGGAGTCTTCGTGTGAGGGCTAGATGTCAGGAGACATTTCCTCACCCAAAAGGGTGCGGAAATGTGGAACGCTCTCCCCAAAATGCTGGGATTTATGAGTGGTTATTGGAAAACAAGGATTAACGATCACGGAACCAGGAACAAGGGTAGAATTAAGGTTCATGTCAGTCATGATTTCTCTGAATGATGGAACAGGTTTCAGTGTCGGAATGGCCGAGTTAAATGTTCCTATTTTCCCCTCCCCAGAGAACGTAGAGCATAGAGCAGTACAGCACAGGAATGGGCCCTTCAGCCCACAATCTCTGTGCCAAACATGAAGCCAAGATAAACCAATCTCCTTGACCGCACGTGATCCATAATCCCTCTACTTCCACGTGCCTGCGCAAAAGCCTCTGGGCACCACTATCTGCCTCCACCACCACCCCTGGCAGCACGTTAAAGGCGCCCGCCACTCTCTGTGAAACAAAAACATGTCCCACACCTCCATTAAACGTTTCCCCTGCACAGCTATGCCCTCTGGTGTTGGACATTTTCACCCTGAAGAAAGATTCTGACTATCTACCCTATCCGCACCTATAATGCACAGAAAACATAGAAACACCGTGTTTATCCAGAAGAAAACCCAAGCGATGCCTGTGTCCATAGACCTCTTTTCCAGGGTGGAAATGTCAAAGACATTTTATTGGCAGCTTTATTGAGAGGTGCAAAGTTTAAACGAGATGTGCGGGGCAAGTGTTATTTTTTGCACAGAGAGTGGTGTGTTCTTGGAACGCACTTCCAGCAGTGGTGGTTGGAGGCAGACACAATAATAGTGTTTGAGAGGTTTTTAGACAGGCACATGGATGTGCAGGAATTGGAGGGACATGGATCGCCTGCAGTCAGAGGAGATTAGTTGATAGTCAGAGGACACTAATTGCAGACATTGCGGGCTGAAGGGCCTGTTCCTGTCCTGGACCGTTCATTGTTCTATGTTCTATTATCAATAGTTATTAATAATAAACTATTAATCTGCAGTTTCCCAGCGGGCATGAGAGGACAGGGATCAGGAGTAGAGATGTTGAAGGATTGCTTTCCTTTACTGGATCATTCCACTGCTCCCTGGCACTGTGACCTCCCTGCACCCAGCCAAGACCTCTGCATCCTCAGGCACCGTGCGTCCCTTCTTTAATCCCTCTGCCTCTAACGGGGCTCTCAGCTCTGGAACTCCCCCTCCCCCCTACACTTCTCACCTCCATTGTAAGGACACCTTTTTCTGATCATAGATTCGCGGAGTGATATAGATTGGAAACAGACCCTTCAGTCCAACAAGGTTTGGTTTGGTTTGGTTTGGTTTGGGCTAGTCTAGAGTCTAGCGTAGAAACAGGTCCATCGGCCCACCGATGTCAACGCTGATGATCGATCCACCCACACACTAGTTCAGTTTCCTAAACATGAGGGAAAATTTACCAAAGCCAATTAACCTACAAGCCCGCAATGTCTTTGGAATGTGGGGGGAAACCGGAGCACCCGGAGAAAACCCACGTGGTCACAGGGAGACTTTGCAAACTCCACACAGACAGCACTGTGGGGTGGCAGCTGGTAGAGCTACTGCTTCATAGCATCAGTGACCTTGGGTCGATTCTGATCTCAGGTGTGTGGGATTTGAACAGTCTCCCTGTCACCACATGGGTTTCCTCCCACATCCCAAAGTAAGGTGCAGATTCAAGAGATCCTGGATGCTGGAATTTTGAGGGAAACACAAAGTGCTGGAGGAGCCCAGTGGGTCAGGCAGCCTCTACGGAAGGAATGGACAGGTGACGTTTCAGGTCGGGACCCTTTTTCAGACTGATTGACAGGTCTCTCGATTAGGGCTAGTAAATTACCCCGAATATGTAAGTGAGGGTAGAATTTTCCCTAATTTGAGGGGTTGAATTTGGGGGGAGTTGATGAAATTAGTGGAGGATTTAAGGAAACAGGAATTAGCATGGGCTCAGAGGGCTGAAGGGCACTTTTCCCCACTGTATCTCTGCAACTCCGCAAATCTAAGGCCACTCACCATCTAACACCGATTGACACCAATCCTACACTAACTGCATTTTATTTTCCCCACATCCTCTCAGCCACTACCCCAGACTCCACCACTCTCTTGCACACCTAAGGGCAACCTGCAGTGACCAATAAACCTACTGATCCACATGTCTAATGGGATTAGTCCACCTTTTTGGTACCCTGTTCAACACAGACTTTGTGGGCCAAAGGGCCTGGTCCTGAGCTGCGCTGTTCTATGTTTTAAACCCGAGCACCCGGAGGAAACGCATGGAGTCATTAGTCAGCAGAGGGTGGTGAATCTGTGGAATTCTTCACCACAGAAGGCTGTGGAGGCCAAGTCAATGGATATTTTTAAGGCATAGATAGATAGATTCTTGATTAGTACGGGTGTCAGGGGTTATGGGGAGAAGGCAGAAGAATGGGGCTAAAAGGGAGAGATAGACCAGCCATGATTGAATGTCTGAAGAAGGGTTTTGGCCCGAAACGTTGCCTATCTCCTTCGCTCCATAAATGCTGCTGCACCCGCTGAGTTTCTCCAGCACTTTTGTCGACCTATGATTGAATGGCACGAGTGGACTCGACGGGCCGAATGGCCTAATTCTGCTCCTATCGCCGATGACCTTTTGACCTTATGACCGGTCACAGGGAGAACCTGCAAACTCTGCAACGAGAGCACCAGAAGGAAAGGATAAATGCCGGGCCCCGGGTTCTGCGCCATTGTGCAGGTTGTTGTTGAGATTCTCGGCAATCGCTTCACAGCCGGAGAGCAGGAACTGTGGCCCATTGTAGCTGCCATTCCCTACCTGTGAGTTAAAGCCCCCCAGAGGAGGAAGCCTCTTTATCTATGCTGCAAAACGGAGTGACTGCCGCTGAAGGTATTTGTCAACTGGACTTTTATTCTATTTTTTCCCCAGGAACTCATTATTATGACAAACTAGGAAGAGAGAAGTAAGTACAGGCAGAAAGCTTTGACACTTCAACAAAGGATTACTAAGAAGGTTTATTTGGAAAAAAATAATTTAATAGGCATTAGTGGTTCATCTCTCACTATTATCCAATGCATTATTCAAGGCAATGCATTATGTAATGTGTGTTAGAAATTCATTAATTCTAATAAAAGTCTGCACTTCACTGGATGTTTTTACCCATAAGATGAGTTGAGTTTTGTCAATCTCAAGTTAGGAGGCAAGGAATATAAATGTAACCTACGATGACCTGAGGCAGCTGAAGCCAGGAAATTGTAGCATCGAAGTGCGGCCCGGTGGCGCAGCTGGTGGAACTGCTGCCTCACAGCGCCAGGGACCCAGGTTCGATCCCGACCTCGGGTTCTGTCAGTGTGGAGTTTGCACGTTCTCCCTGTGCCCACATCCCAAAAACGCGTAGGGTAAATTGGCCTCTGCAAGTTTTCCCTCGTGCGCGGGGAGTGGATGCGAAAGTGGGATAACGTCGAACTAGTGTGAACGGGTGATCGGTGGTCGGCGAGGTCTCGGTGGGGCGAAGGGGCTGTTTCCGTGCAGTATCTCCACAACAATGGCCTACAGCAGCTTTAACTCAGAACAGTGAACAACTGCTGGAGGAACTCTGCGGGCCAGGCGCCATTTCTGGAGGGAAATGGACAGGTGACATTTCCTTGGGTCGGGTCCCGATCAATAGACCTCTTCTAAGTCAGAGAGTCGATGGTTCAAGTCCCACCTCAGAGACTGGACAATACTTTCCTACGATGCAGAAGCCTCCCAGTGAAGTACCAGGAAATCTTCCAACCTACCTCCTTGCAGGCAATGGACTTGATTAGCACGGGTGTCCGGGGTTACGGGAGAAGGCTGAAGAATGGCGTTGAGAGGGAAACACAGATCAGCCATTATTGAGTAGAGTTGATGGGCTGAAGGGCCTATTTCTGCTCCGAGAACCTATGAACTTATGAACTTATATACCTGCGAAGAAGAAATGTGTTGTCTTTCAAATTAGACAATGAAATAAGAAAAACAACGCACGATGTGCTGGAGTAACTCAGCAGGCCATGCGGCATCCTTGGAGAACACGGGTGACATTTGAAGGCGAGGTCCTTCCTCAGACTGATTGTAGTAGTGAGGAGAAAGCTGGAAGACAGGTGGGGTTGGGACAAAGCCTGGCAAGTGGCAGGTGGATACAGGTGAGGGGGGGGGGGGGGGGGGGGGGGGGGGGGTTGATCGGCAGATGGGTGGACAGCTAGAGATGAAAAGACAACAGGTAGGGAGATGATCAAGAACCAGAGGACATAGGTTGAAGGTGAGGGGAGAAAGATTTAATAGGAACCTGAGGGGCAACATGTTCACACAGAAGGCAGTGGGTGTGTGGAACGATTTGCCGAAGGAGGTATTTGAGGCTGGTAGTATCGCAATCTTTAAGAAATGTGTAGACAGGTTACATTGATAGGGCAGGTTTAGAGGGCTATGGGCCACACACAGGCAGGTGGGACTAGTGTAGATGGAACATGTTGGTCGGTGTCGGCAAGTTGGGCAGAGGGGGCTGTTTGCACGCTGTATGGACTCTGTGACTCCATAAGGCGAGAAGGGCACAAAACGTGAAGCCAGCGAAAGGGATCTGGGTGGAAGTGAATTGGGGAAATGGAGCGGGAGCACATTCACTTTCTCAGTGGATGTAAAACGATCTTGCGTCTCTGGTCTCATGAGCAGCCTCGGAATTCTCACCAGTGTTTTGGAAATCAACAAATTTTGATTATTTGACAAATAAAATAGGACAAAGAGGTGATCTGCCTGTGCTCCTGTCACTGTTTGTGGGAGCTTGCTATGTGGAGCAAGGCTGCCTTGTGTCCTGCCTCCAGGCAGTGAACATACATCGGGAGTTGTTACTGTACCGTAACAATCTTCCAACCTACCTACTTGCAGACCATGGACTTTTTCCTCAGGATCCACTTGCATCAATGTTAAGTGTAGGAAGGAACTGCAGATGCTGATTTAAACCAAAGATAGACACAAAAAGCTGAGTAACTCAGCGGTCAGACGGCATCTCTGGAGAAAAGAAATAAGTGACGTTTCGGGTCGAGACCTAAAATGTCACCTATTCCTTTTCTCCGGAGTTGCTGTCTGACCCACTGAGCTACTCCAGCTTTTTGTGTGTGCACCGATGTTAATGTAGGGACCAAATGAATGGCCTTTTTCACTCCGGTCATTCCCTCTTTTAGTTTAGTTTTAGTTTAGTTTATTGTCACGTGTATCAACATCGGAATCGATCCCTTGTGTGGAATCGCTCCAACCGTGGCCTGCGGACTTTACATCGGGAGCTCGCGGTCTCGGGAGAGGCCAGTCGGGAGCTCCAACGACGCAGAGGCTCGGCCAGCCCCAATGTGGGGTTCGACCTCCCGGCGTGGGAGAGCAGACAACCCCCGATGCAGGAGCTGATCGCCCCGGTGCGGAGGGCCCGAACACTGCCGGCTGCGGGAGTCAAGATCGTCCCGTCAACGGAGGGCTCAAGGCCCCCGACCACGGGAGAGCATAGAAGGGAAAAGATTTGAACTTTTTTTTCGTCTTCCATCACAGTGAGGAATGTGGAGGAGTCACTGTGGTGGATGTTTATGTTAAAATGTATTTTGTGTGTTCCGTTGACTTGGCAAATGAAATTCCCCGTATGTTGCAAAACATACTTGGCTAATAAAGTATTATTATGATTGTGATTGTGATTGTGATTGTTCAGTGAAAAATTTTTGTTGTGTGCCAACCAGAAAGCGGAAAGACAATACGTGATTACAATCGAGCCGTTTACAGTGTACAGATACATCAAGAGTCAAGAGTCAAGAGAGTTTTAGTGTCATGTGTCCCAGATAGGACAATGAAATCCTTGCTTGCTGCAGCACAACAGAATATGTGAACATTATACAGAACAGGAGATAAAAGTTCAGTGTGCCTATATACCATAGGCCATATATACACACAATAAATAAACAGATAAAGTGCAATAGTAATAATAGACTGTTATTGTTCAGGGCTTGCACAGAGGGTCGGTGGGGGTGCTGACACAATTTCTTTAGTGTGTCCTAATGTGTGTTTTTGGTGTCTCTCTGTGTGTCTTGTGTGGGGGGTGTTGTGTGTGGGGGGGGGGGGTAAGGGGGGGTAAGAGGGGGTAAGAGGGGGTAAGGGGGGGTAAGGGGGAAACCGCTTCAGTCACCTCCTCCACGGAGAGGCGACCTTTTCCATGTCGCCTCCCCCGTGGCCTAACATCAAGGGTCGGCGCGGCCTTTCCTGGAGACGTGCCCGGGCTTCAGCGGTGGGCGCAGCACGGACTCTCGTCGCAGAGTGGATTAGCCCTCGCCGGGGGTCGCCGGAGGGGAGCGCCCCGTTCGTTGGCCCGCGGCAGCCTGAAGGCGCGGTCTGCGGAGCTCCAGCTAGCGCAGAGTCTGCAGCCTGGGATCCCTCGTCGGGGACCCGGGAGGAGAAGAGCTCCGACCGCCGGCCCGCGGCCGACTTCTACCGCGGGCGCGGCGGAGACTTACCATCAGGAGCGGGGCCACTCGGCGGGGACCCGGGAGGAGTAGAGCTCCGACCGCCGGCCCCACGGTCTGCGGTGCTTCCCGCAGCGGCGCGGCGGGAACTTTAGATCTTCGACCGCCAGCCTGCGGCCTACACCAACTTGAAGCCACGGGCTTCGATGAGGAAGCACCGATTCTGGACTTACCTGGACTTTACCCTGTCTGCACATCTGGATGCCCGCAGTGGCGGCTGCGGAGGGTTGAGGACCCGACCACGGGGGACAATGGTGGATGACTGGCCAAATTGATGAATGCTGTGGTGAATGTTTGTGTTAAATTTTTATTGTGTTTTTGTGTGTTTTTTTTTCATTGTACCGCTGCTGGCAAATTCATTTCACTTGCACTTTATGTGCAAGTGACGAATAAAACTGATATTGATATTGATATATTGACAAAGTGAATAACATGCATAACGTGTAGTGCAAGATAAAGCCAGAAAAGTCCGATCAAAGATAGTCCGAGGGTTCGCAATGAGGTAGATATTAGCTCAGGACTGCCTTCTAGTTTTCAGTAGAATGGTTCAGTTGTCTGATACCAATTGGTAATAAACCTTTTCACACTTTTATACCTTTTGCCTGAAGGGAGAGGGGAGGAGAGCGAGGGGAGAAGTGCGACTCGTCCTTGATTATGCTGCTGGCCTTGCCGGGGAAGCGTGAGGTGTAAATAGAGTCATTGGAAGGGAGGTAGGTTTGTGTGATGGTCTGGGCTGCGTCCACAATTGGCTGCAATTTCTTGCGGTCTTGGATGGAGCTGCCATCGGGCAGAAGATACAGAAGCTTGAAAGCACGTACTTCTAGACTCTTCCAGAAGCAGCTTCTTCCCCTCCGGTGCTCCCATTAGCTATGGTGCAGTCACACTCATCCAGACCTTGCAGTTTTTCTCTGGAACAATGAGAAGAGCTGTATTCTGCACTCTTCCCTCCGCCTGTTGTATTGTTGTACGATGTGATTACCATATTCAATTGGATATCACGATAGCAACAGCTTTTCACTGTATCTCAGTGCATGTAACAATAACAAACCAACACCAATATCTGTGGCTGTGGAAACACGGAACTGCAGATGTTGGTTTCCACACTGTGCTGGAGTAACTCAGAAGCTCAGGCAGCATCTCCGGTGCCACCTAACCATGTTCTCCAGAGATGCTGCCTGACCTGTTGAGTTACTCCAGCAGTTTATGTCCTTCAGTGGCCGCGGCTTTCCTGAGGCCAAGACATATGATGGCTGCCAGAGGGTCTATTGTTAATACCCTCACCCAAAGTCTCACATGTGTTTGGACTGTGACTGTGCCAGGCTTTACAAATGAGTCAGAGTGAGGCCACATGCAAATTGGAGGAACAGCACCTTCATATATTCCTTACAACCCAGCGGATGTCTCTAATGTCTCCAATCAACATTGATTTCTCAAATTTCAAGTAACCCCTGCATTCCCTCTCCCCGCCTGCCCCCTCCCCCCCCCCGCCCCCATCTCCCCTAAACATCCTACTAGTTCCACTGTTCACATCCTTGTTTCCCTCTCGTTATCACCACTTCCCCAGCCAACAATGGACCATTGTGGGCTCCACCCTTCCTTGGTCATCTGTTTGGTTCCAGTTTTTTTCCTACCTCCCGTTCCCTGCCCCCCTCTACTTTCAGTCTGAAGAAAGGTTCTAACCCGAAACGTCACCAGTCCTTTTTTGCTCCAGAGATGCTGCCTGACCCGCTGAGTTACTCCAGCACTTTGTGTCCACCTTTGCTGTATACATGCAGAGCTTGCATTTTCCTATCGAATGCCATCAGTGCAAATCGGTCGGTCTCATCAGGAGCCAGTGGTGTCTTTGTGTACGGCCCTTTGTGCAGAGGCTCCTGGCCCATCTTCTACCACCTAGTCCCAAGTTAGCAGCTTCGGCCTTTAATCAGCCTGCGAGCCGCTATTGCCTCAAACGTGCTTGACAGATGGAAGTTATGGTTAATTCTACCGAGACCCATTTTCACTTGCTGTAGTTTTATTTTTAGATTCGAGCCAATGTTATAAGCTGACACTCTCTTTTAAATTCAACAAAAATAAAATCATTATTTGTCCGACACTTAGTTTTATTGAAGTTGCAGGTGCAAGTAAAAATTATTAATCTCTCACCAATTTGGTCTATCATTCCTTTCAGCTGTCACCAGGTTCATAATCAGACTCTGAGGTCATTGGACATCATGGACGCAGGCCCTTCAGCCCAACTCGTCCATGCTAACAAAATTGCCTCGTCCCACTTGCCCATGCCTGCCCCATATCCCTCCAACATGCATTTCCTCTCCATATTCCTGTCTTTTAGTTTAGACATGCAGCACAGAAACAGGCCCTCCAGCCCGCTGATCACCCCGTACACTGGTTCTGCCCTACACACCAGCGGCAATTTTACAGAGGCCATTTTACCTACAAACCTGCACGTCTTCGGGTTGTGGGAGGAAACAGGAGCACCCGAAGAAACATTTTGATATACTAACCCATTGGCACCATGTCTCGCCATTGTTCTACATATTCTAGAGTTTACACAGCTCGTCTTTGGAAGTTAACATTGGATCTGCTTCCATCATCGTTCCAGATCACCATTCACTGAGTAAACTTAATAAACCCACACCAGGTCTGGTTATTTGATAAATCCTGGATCTTCTGCCACTGTTTAGTTTAGTTTAGTTTAGAGATACAGCGGGGAAACAGGCCCTTCGGCCCACCGTGTCTGCGCCATCCAGTGATCCCCGCACACTAACACTATCCTACACACACTTTACAATGTACAATTTTACCAAGCCAATCAACCTACAAACATTTACCTCTTTGGAGTGTGGGAGGAAACCCTTGAACAGGTCACAGGGAGAAGGTACAAACTCCACTGTAGTCAGCACCCGTGGTCAGGATTGAACCTGGGTCTCGGGCGCTGTAAGGCAGCAACTCCTCCACCGTTCAACTGTGCTGCCCTGGATATTTTAAAATGCTTTAGAATAACAATGATATCTTCATTTAATCTTCTCTCCTCTCAGGTAAACAATCCAACCTCGCTAACAATAGACACAGTGCTGGAGTAACTCAGCGGGCCAGGCAGCATCTCAGGGGAATACGCATAGGTGACGCTTTGGGTCGGGACTCTTCTTCAGACTGATTGCGGGGAAGGAAAGCTGGAAATGTGGAGTGACAGGAGAGAGCACAGCGGCAAATAGATGAACACAAGCGAAGGGGTTATTTGATGGGCAGTTTGCTGGAGAAAGACCAGAGAGGAAAAACAGTTGTGAGCCTGAAAATGATAAAGAGTTGAGAATTGTGAGGCACAAGGTTAAAACATTTGCGAATTGAGTAGGCATTGGAAGTGGTGTCGGAGGGGAAGGGAGAAAGATGTACAAGGTCAGCCGGGGTTCAGCAGAGGAGGGGAAAGAGAGGAGGGGAAGTGGGGGGAAGTAAAGGGGGGGGGGATGTGGGAGGAAACCGAAGATCTCGGAGTAAACCCATGAAGGTCACGGGGAGAACGTACAAACTCCGTACAGGCAGCACCCGTAATCGGGATCGAACCCGGGTCTCCGGCGCTGCATTCACTGTAAGGCAGCAACTCTACCGCTGCGCCACCGTACAGTGTGGAAACAGGCCCTTCGGCCCACGGAGTTCGCACCGACCACCGGCCACCCGTACACCAGCTCTATGCTATTCCAGTTTCACATCCTCCACGCTAGGGGCAGTTTACAGAAGCCAATTAACCTACAAACCTGCACGTCTTTGGCCTGCAGGAGGAAACCATAAGAGTAAGCCCAGGCAAGTCACGGGCAGAACATGCAAACTCCGTACAGACAGCACCCATAGTCAAGATCAAACCCAGGTCTCTGATGCTGAAGGGCAGCAACTCTACCACTGTTCCTCCAGTTTGCGTGTGGCTTCACTCTGGCAGTGGAGGAGGCCCAGGATGGAAAGATCGGTACGGGAATGGGAAGGGGAGTTAATATGGTGAACAACCGGGAGCCAGTAACAGTGTCATTCAGATGCCTAAAGCCACGAGAGGCAAATGAAAAATAATTGGGTGATGCGGGTTCCGTCACCCAATCTGTGGATTGGGGGCATTTGCCGTGTGCAAATTGGCCTTCATGAGAAGACTGTCCACACTTCAGAAGCAGCTTCATCGGCTGTGTGACAACCGGGATGTCCTGAGCTCGTGAAAGGCACTATATGAATGCAAGACCTTTATTCACAACAATTAAAGGAGACAGAATTTCAGTTCCAAGGAATAAAAACTGCTGAAAGCAGTTTCTTTAAAATAAAATATTTATTGCTTCTAAATCAGTGCCTGTCGTGGTGCTCTGTCACAGCAGCTGGTACAGGCAGATATATTATTAATCACTTTTGGTTTTTCACATGCTTAATTTAGGCATTAAAAACTTTGCACGCATCAGACTATTTGTTGTGGCCAATCATTTAGCCTGCAGTTTTTAGGATTGCAGGTCCGTGTTCTTGCTTGGATTATGGAGGCTTTAAGGTCATCAGGGCCGCTGAAGATGTCCTGCAGCTGATTGTGCAACTCTCTGCTACTGTGGTCATAAGGTCGTCAGTGATAGGAGCAGAATTAGGCCACTCGGCCCATCAAGTCTACTCCGCCATTCAATCATGGCGGATCTATCACTCCCTCCTAACCCCATTCTCCTGCCTTCTCCCCGTAACCCCTGACACCCGCACTAATCAAGAATCTCTCACTCTGCCTTGAAACTATCCATTGACTTGGCCTCCACAGCCTTCTGTGGCAAAGAAATCCACAGATTCACCACCCTCTGACTAAAGAAATTCCTCATCTTCTTCTTAAAGGACCATCCTTTAATTCTGAGGCTATGACCTCTGTTCCTAGACGTCCTCTCCACATCCACTCTATCCAGGCCTTTCACTATTTGGTAAGTTTCAATGAGAAACCTTTGTCTTTTTTGTAAAGTAAAGTCTCTTTGGGCGGCTCAGACAAACAAAACCTGCAGGCTCTTGTAGAACGGAGGAACGAGGAACGGTGTTCAGATGAATGAATGAACGTTGATGGTGGAATTTGAGCAAAACACAAAGTGCTGGAGTAACTCGGCGGGTCAGGCAGCATCTGAGGAGGGAATGGATGGATAATTGGAGTTTGGGGTTGGGACCCTTCTTCTCCTTAATTGTAGTCGGGAGGAGAAAGCTGGAAGAGAGAGGCGAGGGAGGATAAAGCCTGACAAGTGATAGGTGGATACAGGTGAGGATGGTTTGGTTAGGTTCGTTTGTCACTAGACCATGGTAGAGTTGCTGCCTTACAGCCTCAGAGACCCAGGTCCGATCCTGACTATGGGGGCTGCATGTGTAGAGTTTGTACCTTCCCCCTGTGACCGCGTGGGATTTTCAAGGACCCTCCAGAGACACAAAGGTGTCAGATGGGGAGAGGAGTGAAATGGAAAGCCTGAGGAAGGGATATAGGTGGAAGGGGATGAGGGGGGTGAGGGGGGAAGGGGCTAGTTCGAGGGAGAAATGGGTACATTCTTGTAGAATGTGTTTATGCCATCTCGGGCTCTCAGGAATGTGGCAGCAAGAAAGGCCTGGACAGAGTGGATGTGATTGGATGTCTCCACTAGTGGGAGAGTCTAGGACCAGAGGGCACAGCCTCAGAACAAAAGGTTGTATCTTTAGAATGGAGATGAGGAGGAATTTCTTTAGCCAGAGGGTGGTGAATCTGTGGAATTCATTGCCACAGGTGGCGGGGGAGGTCAGGTCATTGGGTATTTTTAAAGCGGAGATTGATACGTTCTTGCTTGGTAAGGACATCATAGGTTACGGGGAGGGCAGGAGAATGAGATTGAGAGGGAAAAAGACATCAGCCATGATCGAATGGCGGAACAGATTTGATGGGCCGAATGGCCTGATTCAACTCTTGTGAATTATGGTCTTATATTCGTGCAGTATTGTGGTGGTCCCATTGGAATGTACACTTATACAAGTGTTATACAAGTGTTTATGGCTTGCTTGTGTTCATAGATGATGTGGCAACGTTTTTCACTGTATCGCTACACGCAACAATAATAAATCAATGCCATTACCAATTGCGACATGGAATTGAACGGCTGCAGTCAGAATGATAGGGTGATGAGGCTTTGATTGCCAGGGATTAACGGGACGGTATTAACATATGATGAGCGTTTGACGGCACTGGGCCTGTACTCGCTGGAGTTGAGAAGGATGAGGGGGGAAACTTACCGAATGGTGAAAGGCCTGCATAGAATGGATGTAGAGAGGATGTTTCCACTAGTGGTAAAGTCTAGCACCAGAGGCCATAGCCTTAGAATAAAATTACGTACCTTTAGGAAGGAGATGAGGAGGAATTTCTTTAGTCAGAAGGTGGTGAATCTGTGAAAGTCATTGGAGGCCATGTCAATGCATATTTTTAAGGCAGAGATTGCTAGATTCTTGATTAGTACGGGTGTCAGGGGTTATGGGGAGAAGGCAGGAGAATGGGGTTGAGAGGGAAAGATAGATCATCCACGATTGAATGGCGGAGTAGACTTGATGGGCCGATTGGCCCAATTCTGCTCCTGGAATTTATGGACTTCCAACGTAACTGTATTGGCTCCCAGAATTATGCCATGACTTACAGGACATCTGCCAGAGCGGCAGGGAAGACACAATGCAATGAGGACCAGGGCACACTCTGCAAGGTGTCTTCGCGTGTGCGCGTGCTGTTATCTGCAGGGAATAGAGTTGTCAGTCGTGAGTTACTATTTGCTGTCCAGTTACAATCTATCATGATGAATCACAACTAAGGTTATCAAATTGTGAGCGGCATAGAAGTGTATAGAATTATGAGAGGCATGGATAGGGTAGAGAGTCAGAACCTTTTTCCCAGGGTGGAAATGTCAAAGATCTTCTTCCCCGTGTCCGGCCATCTTCTATATCACGTCTTTCCGCTCGGTCAGTGACGGTTGACGGTCGGCTGTTGCAGAATTGGCTCCTTCAGTCAGTCACTGCGGTACAGTTCCTGTCGTCAGCCTTGCCCGGGATGTGCCACGTGGACGCTTCTGCTTGCATCCCTTGTCAAAGATTAGAAGGTATAGCTTTAAGGTGAGAGGGGCAAAGTTTAAAAGTGATTTGCACGCCGTTTTTCTTATACAGAGAGAGGTGGGTGCCTGGAACGTGTTCCGCGGGTGGTGGTGGAGGCAGAAACAATCGAGGCATTCAAGAGACTTTTCGCAAGACACATGGATGAGTGGATCGGAGGGATATGGATTTTGTGCAGGCAGTTAAGAGTTGGTCTTGGCATCATGTTCAGCATGGACATTGTGGGCTCTGTTCCATGTTGTAACTTGGTTTGGCAACAGCTCAGCACTTGTCTGAGGAAAACTGGGGAGAGTTGTGTGTGCAGCCCAGATCGTCACTCGAACCAGCCCCCCCCCCTCCCGTCCGCACCACCTACACCTCATCTGCCTCAATGACACGGCTCTGTGAAGTGACCAAAACCCGTTGGCGATTGCTCCGAACATTCGCCACTCCACTTTGCCAACCAGCACACACCATGGGCCAGGGGTAAGTGCCACAGGATGCTCTCGTGCAAAGTGCGAGCTGCAGGAAGCATCAACGGAGGGGGGACAGCAAAGCTCCTTGGCACGCGATGAACCTTTGTGCTGTGATGTAAGGAACCGAGCCTACATTATGCATGACTAGGCTTGGATTTAATGCAAAGAGGCAAAATAGTGTCTGTCTCTGCGTGAACGATGTGCGTGTATGCAAAGTGTTCTGTGACTTTTCTTCTGTGAAGTAAACCATTTACTTTGAGTGGATGATGTTGTAGCTCAAAGGAATCAAGCCCCAGAAAATGATGCACACATGATCCCATTCACACCTCGTATGTTCATGAGTTTGTAAGTTCAAGGTGCAGAATTAGGCCGTCTGTGGCAATGAATCCCACAGATTCACCACCCTCTGGCTGAAGGAATTATTTCTCCTCTCCTTTCTAAAGGTACGACCTTTAATTCTGAAGCTATGGCCTCTGGACCTAGACTCTCCTAAAAGTGGAAACATCCTCTCCACATCCACTCTATCCAAGCCTTTCACTATTCGGTAGGTTTCAATGTGGTCCCCCCTCATCCTTCTAAAGTCCAGCAAGTACAGGCTCAGTGCCTTTAAACGCTCATCAGATGTTAATCCCGCCCCGTTCTGGCAAGGGCCAGGAAATGAGCGGGTAAGATCATCTCTGACCCCTCTCACCCTGGCCACAAACTCTTTGAATCACTTCCCTCTGGAAGGCGACTCCGGACTGTCAAAGCTGCCACAGCCGGACATGAAAACAGCTTTTTTTCCACGGGTGGCAGCTCTACTCAATAACCGAAAATCTGTAGCCTCCTTTTGCTCTGGTATTTTATTTAATTCACATGTTTAATCAATAATGTTTTATTATTAATGTTTAATGTTTTATGTCTCATTCCTAACTGTCACTGTACATCATGTCGTCACCTGCGGGCGGAGCACCAAGGCAAATTCCTTGTATGTGAATACTTGGCCAATAAACTTATTCATTCATTCACCCAGTCATTCATTAATCCCAGGCAATCAAAACCTCACCACTTTATCATTCTGACTGCATTCATCCAATTCCATGTTGCGATTGGTAATGACATTGATTTATAATTGATTCCACGTGTACCAAATACGGTGAAAAACGTTGCCACATCACGGTGGAGCTGCGGCAGAGTTGCTGCCTTACATCCCGGGTTCCACCCTGACTACGGGCGCTGCCTGTACGGAGTTTGCACGTTCTCCCCGTGACCTGCGTGGGTTTTCTCCGGGATCTTCGGTTTCCTCCCACACTCCAAGGTCGTACAGGTTTGCAGGTTGATTGGGCGGTAAATGTAAAAAATGTCCCTAGTGGTTGTAGGGTGGTGTTGATCCGTGACGGTGGGGATCACTGGTCTGCGCGGGCTCCGTGGGCCGAAGGGCCTGTCTCCCCACTCTGTATCTCTAAAACTAAAACTAAAACTAATCATATCATATCAAACGCTCATCATATGCTAGTGACATCAGTCCCTCCTCAATGCCCATCTCTCAGCTGAGATGTTAAACCTGGCAGATCGGGGCGGGGGTTAGGGAGGATTCCAAGGGTCTGTGTTGGGATTCACACGCTGAGAGCCCAGCCCGTCAAGGGACGCACTCAAAATAAAATCACAGCATTGCTGTTTACTCTGTTGCTGGTTCTGGGATCTTGCTGTGTACACGCCGGCTGCTCCCAACTCCGATAGTGCAACAGGGAATGGATGAATATGGATGATAGACACAAAACGCTGGAGTAACACAGCGGGACGGGAAGCATCTCTGGAGAGAAGGAATGGGTGTCGTTTCGGGTCGAGACCCTTATTAAGACAAGATGGATTATGAGCAGCCAGATAAGAGTTGGTCTTGGCATCATGCTTGGCACGGACATTGTGGGCTGAAGGGCCTGTTCCTGTGCCCTACTGTTCTCTCTTCTACGATCTCGCTCCATTTGATCATTTGATCTAGATCCCCAACATCCCTTTTACTTCAAGAAAGCTGCTCTTCTGATGTCTGGTCCCATGGGTGTGACAGGGATTGGACAGCGAAAGACAGTGAGAATAGTGAAAGGCTTGGATAGAGTGGATGTGGAGAGGATGTTTCCACTCGTGGGAGAGTCCAGGACCAGAGGCCAGAACCTCAGAATAAAAGGATGAACCTTTAGAAAGGAGATGAGGAGGTATTTCTTTAGTCAGAGAGTGGTGAATCTGCAGAATTCATTGTCATAAAAACATAGAAAATAGCTGCAGGAGTAGGCCATTCGACCCTTTGAGCCAGCACCGCCATTCGATATGAACATGGCTGATCATCCAAAATCAGTACCCTGTTCCTGCTTTCACCCCATATCTCTTGATTCCGTTAGCCCCAAGAGCTAAATCTAACTCCCTCTTCAAAACATCCAGTGAATTTGCCTCCACTGCCTTTTGCAGTAGAGAATTCCACAGATTCACAACTCTCCGGGTGGAAAACTTTTTCCTTATCTCAGTCCTACATGGCCTACTCCTTATCCTTACACTGTGACCCCTGGTTCTGGACTCCCCCAACATCGGGAACATTTTTCCTGCATCTAGCCCGTACAATCCCTTATGTCTCTGTAAGGTTGTGGAGGCCGCCAATGGATATTTTAAAGGCGGAGATTGAAAGATTCTTGATTAGTATGGATGTCAGGAGTTATGGGGTGAAGGCAGGAGAATGGGGTTCGGAGGGAGAGATAGATCAGCCATGATTGAATGGCGGAGCAGACTAGATGGGCCGAATGATCCTATCACATTAATTTATGGGACTGCAGGTACCCGGGTGAATTAATCCGCTCCTGAGCTCCAGGGTGTGGGGATGCTGGGGCTTCCTCTGCAGCCCTTTCGTTTGGTTACATTTGTTTGGTTTCCTGCACAGCAGTCTCTCTGAATCGTTCATGCCACCCACCTGGATCTATCTTCTGAAATAGTTCCAGTCATTCAGCATTAAGGAGGAACACAAGCCACCTTAACAAAAACTACCCTTGGATTCACTTAGATAACACTATTTGCCTGAATATGGAGAGAGAGACAGCTATATGTTGGGGGGGGGGGTGCAGTCTGTGAGACAATGTGCCATGCAGCACAGACAGGTACGAGTTCATTTGCCAGCCTCTTTGTTTTGAGTCGCAGAAATGTCTAATTTATGATTAACTCACGGCTATTGTTTGAAGACAAATGAGAAAAGAGCGAGGTCTACAGTCTGTGTTTTAATGACGGTGCCTTAATGATGAAAGTGGTCCCTCACTTCCTTCTGCTGGCCAGTCCCTTGCATTCGATGCTCCTGCATATGACGAACACATTGTAATCTTGAACATACATACCTCTGGAGGAATGTTCTAAATATCTCCACTGTGACACATCACACTTTGCGCCAAGTGCCTAAATAAAAATAAAAGGCTGCACATTGTGACAAGCCGACAGCATTGGCAGAGCAGAGCCGACGGGTGGATTCTTCTGTCAACATCACTCGTGCGGTGTCCTCGCCGACCATTCGTCACCCGTTCACACTAGTTCTATGTTATCCCGCTTTCCTCATCCGCTCCCTACGCACTAGGGGCGATTTTACAGAGGCCAATTAACCTACAAACCTGCAGGTCTTTGGGATGTGCGAGGAAACCGGAGCGTCCAGGGAGAAATCCACGTGGTCACCGGGAGAACATTCAAACTCCGCGTTGACACCAGCCGAGGTCAGGATCGAACCCGGGTCTCCGGCGCTGTGAGGCAGCGGTTTTACCCACTGCGCCACTGCGCCGCCCAAAGTTAGGAGGCTGAGGGGTGACCTTATAGATGCTTATAAAATCACCAGGGACATAGAAAGGATGAATAGACACCGTCTTTTCCCCAAGGGAGGGCAATCTAAAATTAGAGGGCGTAGGTCTAAGGTGAGTGCAGAAAGATTGAAAAGGGACCTGAGAGGTAGGTTTTTCACACAGAGGGTGGAGTGACCTGCCAGAGCAATATGGGGCTTGGAATATAGGAGATGGACTAAGGGCTTGCTCTGTGGGGCAGCCCAGTGATGCAGCGGTAGAGCTAATGCCTTACAGCGCAAGAGACCCGGGTTCGATCCTGACTACAGGTGCTGTTTGAACGGAGTTTGCACGTTCTCCCCGTGACCTGCGTGGGTTTTCTCCCAGATCTTCGTTGTCCTCCCACAAAGACGTACGGGTTTGTAGTTAATTGGCTTGGTATAAGTGTAAAAATGTAAAAATTGTCCGCAGTGTGAGTAGGGTAGTGTTAATGTGCGGGGATCACTGGTCGGTGAGGACTCGATGGGCCGAAAGGGACTGTTTCCACGCTGTATCTCTAAACTAAGCTGAACTAAGGAAGTGGTACGGACAGTTACAATGACCGCATTTAAAAGACACTTGAACAGGTACATGGGCAGGAAAAGTTGGGGAGATATGAGGCGGTCGCAGGCAAGTGGGACTAGCTCCGTTCGGCAACTTGTTCGGCATGTTCGAGTTGGGCCGAAGGGCCTGTTTCCCTGCTGTATTTCTCCATGACACTAGTCCTTTAAACAGAATGTTTTCAGAGTAAATTAGCTTTGTTTATAGTGCAATAAATTGTCTTCTGAGAGTCAATAACTACTCAATACCAAACATCGAAGTAGATCCCAGGCAACAAGTTGTACAAAGTCACTGATATTCCAAATCAGCAGTGGTGCTGTAGCACTTAACAATCCCAGAGAAGCCTTCCCCATTGAAAAATTCTACTTGCACTCACAGAGTCTCTTGCCCAGTGCAGGTGAATCGAGGACCAGAGGACGTAGGTTCAAGGTGAAGGGGAAAGGATTTAAATGGAATCTGAGGGGTAACTTTTTTCACACAAAGGGTGGTGGGTGTACGGAACAAGCTGCCAGAAGAGGTAGTTGAGGCAGGCACCATTGCAACGTTGAAGAAACAGTTCGACAGGTACATGGATAGGACAGGTTTAGAGGGATATGGGCCAAACGCGGGCAGGTGGGACTAGTGTAGCTGGGACATGTTGGCCGGTGTGGGTAAGTCGGGCTGAAGGGCCTGTTTCCACACTGTATGACTCTATGACTGTACGCAATCAAGGGGGATGTTGAGGGAGGGGTTATTGAAGATGCTTGGTGTTCAAGGAACCGAGCTTGAGCGAGGAGCCAACCTCAACAATGGAGAAGGTGGGGGGGGGGGGGGGGGGGGTGGGGGGGGGGGGGGGAGGGGGGGGGGGGGTGGGGGGGGAGAGAAGGGATGATATAAAACAAGTTCAAGATACTTAGGGAGGTTGTGGCATTATTCAAGTAATGTCTTTGTCATTCTTTTGGACGTTGGTTAGGCTGCATGTGGAGTATTGTGTGCAGTTCTGGCTGCCCCAGTACAGGGAGGATGTCAAGGTTTTGGAAAGGGTGCTGAAGATGATTTAACAGGTTGCTCGCTTGAGTAGAGGGTTTAGCAACAAGGACAGGATGGACAAAGTTAGATTGTTCTCTCTGGAGCCCCAGTGGTGCAGGGGAGATCTGATGGAAGCACATAAGACATGGATAGGTTACGCAATCAGATCCTTTTTTTCCCAGGGTGGACATGTTAAAGACTGGAGGGCATAACTTTAAGGTGAGAGGGACAAAGTTTAAAAGAGATGTGCGGGACAGGTTTTTTGTACAGAATGGTGGGTGCCTGCAGCGCTCTTCCAGGGGTGTTGGTAGAGGCAGATACGATAGTGGTATTTAAGAGGCTTTTAGCTAGGCACATGGATATGCAGGGAATAGAGGGGCATGAATCATGTGTGGACGGAGGAAATTAGGTCATCTTGGAATCATATTTGGCATGGGTACTGTGAGCTGAACGGCCTGTTCCTATGCTGTACTGTTTTATACCAGAGATAGACACAAAGTGCTGGAGCAACTCAGCGATTTAGGCAGCATCCCTGGAGAAAAAGGATGGGTGTCGTTTTGGGTGGGAAGAAAGGTCCCAAACTGAAACGTCGTCTGTCCGTTCCCTACGCTGTTGCCGCCTGACCCGCTGTTCCTCCAGCAAGTTGTGTTTTGGGCTTTAGCCAAAGTCTAGATGACCTTTCCAATGAAGGGGACATGCCTCCAGACATGGTTCTTATCCCAGGCGCAGCATGACCACATCGCCCATATTATGGCCATATTATGGTCATATTATGGTCATCCCCACAATGTGTAAACATCTCCCAAGTGTCCTCATTATCCATTTTGTTTTTCACCATACATTAAAGATTAATGAAGGGAAGCATTAGATAACATTAATTAGGTAAAAAGCTGAAGAAAAACACTGGCTTCCCAACGTGCCGTACTCCTCTGTGGAACCGTTTCCAAGGACCCAGAGGGGAGGCAAAGCCTCATTAAATAGCTCCGTGCTTGGAACATGTTGGCTTTGTGCATTCACTTCTGATTAATTCTCGGTTGGTTAAAAACATTGAGTGCCAATAATTAAACTGAGTCAAGGATGGTTTGGGATGACAACTTGACAGAGCTCTGTGACCTCAAAGTGTTCAGAGGCTGTGCAGTCCCTCCACAAACATGGGCACTTGTTTAGCTCAGATACAAGGAACTGCAGACGCTGGTTGACCAAAGGAGACACAAAGCACCAGAGTAACTCCGTGGGTCAGGCAGCATCTCCGGAGAACATGGATAGGTGTCGTTTCAGATCGGGACACTTTGTCAGACTGGCTGGGGTGGGAGATTGCAACCTTCACGTGGTCCGCCCTGTTTCGACTAATGCAATCAAGCTGGCGTGCACAATCAAATAAGATCAAATAGAACAAGTTGTCTGACAACTTTAGGCTGCGCACTCCATACACAAGATGAAGTCAGACTGGCTGTAGATGGAGGGAGAGTGCTGGAAGAAAGGTGGGAGAACAGGACCTCATATTCCGCTTGGGTAACTCACAACCCAATGGTGTGAACATTGATTTCTCCAATTTTTGTTAACTTTCCAATATCAACCCTTTCCCCTTTCCCCCTTCCCCTTGCACCCACGTCCCTTCCTCTGACTTAATGTTTTATGGCTCTTTATCTCTGTTGTTATTGGTTTACTGTAGACACAAGGAACTGCAGATGCTGGTTTGCAACAAAAAAAGACACGGTGTGCTGGAGTAACTCTGCGGGTCAGGCAGCATCTCTAGAGAACATGGATAGGTGATGTTTCAGGTCGGGATTAAAGAAGGGTGACATTATGTCCAGGAAGGAACTGCAGATGCTGGTTTAAACCAAAGATTGACACAAAATGCTGGAGTAACTCAGCGGGTCAGATAGCATCTCTGGAGAAAAATAATAGGTCGAGCTCCTGCTTCAGACATTATGTTTATATACGTTTACATGTGGTTGAGGCTCCTTAGGTCATCTTGCTGTAACTTCCTACATACAACCTGCCAAGAATTCCATGGCCATCCAATTCCAACCTCGTGGACATTCCCCTCTTTCGGCACAATCAGGGCAAACTTCCCCAAGCAGGGCAATCTTACCCATGAAGGAGCTTTAATTCATTTATAAACTATATACAGTTAATTCATTTATAAAGTATATACAGTTACAATGAACTCAAATCAAGCTAAAACTAAATTTTCCATTCACAGGTTTGCTGTGAAGATAATGAGTGCAGAATAGCTCCCGAGGGAATCTTGACGTGTATTTTTTTCGCAACAAAATAATGAGGATATAATCCGTTGCTGCTGAAACATGTTGTCTCTTTGAGTGTTGCCTCTTTGAGAAACGTTGTCTTTTCTCTCAGTACTGGGGCCTGGCTTAGTAAACATTGGTCTTCATTCAGAGACTCGCTCACCTGGCCATTCCCGCGCCTGTGCTGCGTGGTGCTTGTAAGAATGTGCGCTGTGCAGTTTTAAGGACGCAGGTTCCATCCCGACCTCCAGTTCTGTCTGTGTGGAGTTTTGCACGATCTCCCAATGATAGCAGGCATTTCTTCCGGGGTGCTCCGGCTTCCTCCCACATCCTAAAGATTTGTAGGTTAATAGCTCCGAGCTTGGCTGGAGTGGATGGGGAAGTGGGATAACATAGAACCAGTGTGAACGGGTCGGTGTGGACTTGGTGGGCAGAAGGGCCTGTTTCTGCACTGCATACTCTAAATGAAACTAAACTCAAAGAAACGTAGACACAAAGAACTGTAGATGCTGGTTTACTAGAAAAGAGACAAAGTGCTGGAGTAACGTAGAAACTCTTGTGTATTGGCTCAGTTTGGTCTACTATCTTACACGTCTACTATCTTACATGAGTGAGCCTAATGTATAGTAGGATTATCACTGAACTGTATGCAAAAAGGAACTTTCCAAAAAGGAACGCCCGACAATATATTCCCATTGAACCATTGTTGTTTGAGATATACATTGATGACTGAGATGTGTTTGCAGGTGGAATGATTAGTAAGTTTGTGGTGCTTGTGGACAGTGAGGAAGGATGTACCAGGATGTAGATCATGCAAACTCCACAGACACAGCACCGGAGGTGAGTAATTAACCAGGGTTGCTGGGGCTGCAAGGCAGCAGTACTACCTGCCGCATCACTGTGTCGCACAGAAAAAGGGCCACATTTGACTGGCCCAGAGTTGATTTCTTCAATGCAGACACATTGAACCGCAGGTGCTGGTTTACAGAATTTACAGATGTACAAAAAAAGACACAAAGTGCCGGAGAAACCCACTGGTTCGGGCAGCATCTCTGAAAGATATGGACAGGTGATGTTTCAGGTCGGGACCCTTCGTCAGACTGATAATAGTAGGGGGAGAAAGCTGGAATAAAGGCAGGGAAACATCACCTCATATACCGCTTGGGTAGCTTACTAATGTTGGTATGCTCCAATTTTTGATAACTATGCAACATCAACCCTTCCCCTTACCATTTCCATCTATATTCCTTCCTCTGACTTCACATTTAGTGCCTCTTCACTCCTTATCTCCTTATCTCAAGGCCTTTTGTATTTTTTTCCATCCCGGCCTTTGTCCACCCATCTACCAAACAACCCCCCTTCATTTGTATCCACCTATCACTTGACCAGATTTTGACTGCCCCCATCTCGCTTCCAGTTTTCTTGCCCCTACTGAAATCAGGCTTGAGAAGGATCCCAATCTGAAACGCCACCTATCCGTGTACTCCAGAGGTGTTGCCTGATGCACTGAGATGCTCCAGCACTTTGTGTTTTTTTAAAAAATAATTTCTTCAATGATCTCTGGTATTGCAACCTACAAAAATGCAGATTCATCCAAGACTCCAACGCCCACATCCTGCAGAGCTGCACGTCCCACTCCTCCAGCACCTTCCTCCTCACTGAGTTTGCATTTGCTCCCTCGTTAACAGTACGTTGCGTTTACAACGATCGCTCTCATTTCCAAATCGCCCCAGGATGTTTCTCTGGAACCTCCTCCACTCCTACCTCCCACTTCCGATCTCCGCCCCTCTGACTTTGCCATCTCGGACATACGATGTCCCCTCTGCGGTACACAGACCAGTGCAGCGTGGGAACCGGCCCTTTGGCTCACATTGTTGGTGCTGAACAGGATGCCATGATAAACTCATCTCATCTGCCTGCACGCGATCCATATCCCTCCATTCCTTGCATAGCCACCTGCCTATCTAAAACCCTCTTAAAAAACCACTATCGTATCTGCCTCCACCACCATCCCGACAGCATGTTCCAGGTGCCCACCTTCCACTGTATGAAAAAGCTTGCCCGCACATCTTCTTTAAACGTTTTCCCCTCCTACCTTAAAGCTATACCCTCTAGTCCTTGACCATTTTCACCCTGGGAGAAAGGATTCTGACTGTCGACCCAATCTATGCCTCTCATCATTTTATATATTTCTATCAGGTCTCCACACAATCTCCATTGAAACCTTCAGGAATATATTCAGCTAAGCGGAACTCCCTGACATCAGGAGCTGTCTGTGCGGAGTTTGCACGCTCTCCTTGTGACCATGTGCGTTTCCTCCGGGTGCTCCGGTTTCCTCAAACATCCCAAGAAGGTGGGTCTCCTCTCAGCGTGCAACGCTCCAGAGAATACGGTCCAAGTTCATTCAGCGTCTCGTGGTTGCTGACACCCTGCCTACAGTCTGCCTGTTTTTTCTATCTTTTTTTAGATTTTAGTTTGTCTAAATAGTTTTGTTTGGGGATTCTTTCGTTTTTCTCTGTGGGGGAGGGGGGAGCGGTAAAGGGGAAACCGCTTCCCAGTCGCTTCCTGGCGAGGATGTGACTATTTCTCCGAGGCGCGTCCTCGCCCCCCACCTCGCAGCCTACCAGCTGGATCGGAGCGGCCTTTCCTACCGGAGTCCGGGGACCGGGGACCGGACCAGAGCTTCGGCAGCGGCGCTGGATTCACCGTGGAGCGGGCGATGCCTTCCTGGAGCCTCGGAGCGTTGGGCCCGCCGCTCCAACATCGCGGGACTATGTTCACGGAGCTCCCACCGCGGGCGGCGCCGACCGACATTGCGGGGTCCTGGGGCCCTTTGCCGAGGGCCGCCAGCATTGAATCTCCGCCCGGCGCGGCCTGGGGACGTCGGGAGCTGCGGACTCCGGTGGGAAGCGGCCGATTCGGAGGTCCAAGCCGCTGAGGTTGGCCTCCCGTTCTGACGTCGGAGTGCCGCCATCCCGGCGAGCGGGCCTGAGCGGCGGGCTGCCCGTAGCGGCGACTGCGGCGGGCTCCGGAGGCCCCGACCACGGGTGAACATCAGGAACATTAGAGGAAGAGACTGACCTTGGTGCCTTCCCTCACAGTGGGAAACTTTAGATTCTGCTGTGTCGGGATGTTTTAGGTTGAACTCTATCGTGTGTTGTGTTCTTTATTTTATTGTATGGCTGTACGGTGATTACTGTGCCAACTGGCACATGTGACAAATAAATGTATCTTGTATCTCATATCTTGTATCATCCAGGCAGCATGTTGGTAAACCTCCTCAGCTCCCAAAAATTCCTTCTGCACCATCAATAGGTTTTGCACCAGTGTTGGTTTAGAGAGCTAAAGCATAAAAGCTCCAGAGCAGTTTTGTTTAGATTCCAAAACAGCCCTGACTTTAATTGTAAATAATTTATTCAACAGTCGTCTGAAGTGTTTTTAGTGTTCTATCTTCTTGGATAACAGTCTCTGATAAATCCATTAACCGCATCTGAGGTTTGTGTTAGTCCAAAGTACGATAAGTCACTAGGATGCAGTGGGGGGGGGGGGGGGGGGGGTTAAAAGCTGGATGCTTCCTTGACAAGAGATACTGTCTTGGCATTTGCATGATATTTTCTAAAAAATAGCTTGGACATGGGTCTGACAGTGGTTGATGGTTAGTCCTTAAAGCAATGATGAACTAATCCCCAAATCATCTCTGACAGAGACTTGATAACTAAACCAAATGGGGAGGAGAAACGTGGTGATCTTCAGTCACTGCAGTGGAACCCAATTATCAGAAGACATTGCGTTGTTGCAGATATATCCATCCGGAAGATGCCAAACTATGCTGTGGGATTCCTGACTCTGGTTGGAGATTCTATTACGGGGAAGGGAAACTCTATTCCCGCCGTGTCAAATTGCATCTGCAGCATCCTGGGAGCCAGTCGTAAGGCTCACTTGGTAATATCACTTGTTATCACTAGTGATATTACAGACATTTTGCACAGGGGCGGTCAAAATGGAAACACAAAATCATCTAATTGCATCCGAATGAATGAAATTAAGGAATTGTTTCTCTGATCTCGGTCCTGAAGTGTATTTTGTTAATATTAGTGTTAAGATGGATTTTTGAATGCAATGGCTCACTGGATAGATTTAGCCTGTGTTCAAATTGAGCCACAGTGCCGACAGATTCTTCCTATTGCCAATGACATAGACTTGTGGTAAATACACTGCCTTTTCTCAATAGTCCCACGACACATCACAAGGGGTGGAAGCGCACAAAATCCGACAGCCACCACACGTGGAATATTTGTTCAGCTGTTTAAAGGTTTGGTTCTTGAACAGTGGCGCAGCTGCCTCACCGCATCAGAGACCCGGGTTTGATCCTGACCTCGGGTGTTGTCTGTGTGGAGTTTGCACGTTCTACCTGTAACCAAGTCAATTTTCTCCGGGTTCCCCAGTTTCCTCCCACATCCCACAGAAGTGCGGGTTTGCAGATCAATTGGCCTCTGTAAATTGCCAGTTGTTTGCAGAGAGTGGATGAGAATGTGGGCTAACATAGAACTAATGTGAATGGGTCATCGATGTGTGTGTGTCTTCAGCCAATCGTGGACTCATTTGGCTAAAGCGCCTGTTTCCATGCTGGATCTGGCAACTAAGCTAAAACTAAATTGCTTCTCAGGGTCTGGAAAATAGATGATGTAATGAAGGGCCTTCAATGCAAAGCATTAGTTCTTTCACCCTCGCCGTAGATGCTGCCTGGCCACCTGACTGTGCCCACCATTTTCTGTTTTAATTTCAGATTTGTAGCATCAGCTGATTTTTTTTCCATTTCTTTTCTGATTTCAGACAGATGTGCCAGTATCAGTGGCCTCAGGGAGGGTCATGGAGGGAGGAGTGAGATGTGAATCAGCAGTTCCTTTCCTTGCCCATCTTCACACTGGGTTAGGGCTTGATTGTTGTAATTTATGCAAAATAATTTGTCCTTGTAACACTGCACCCACCCTACAAAATCTGCTTCAAAATTTGGTTTGTTTAATTCTTCTGACAGCGGGAGCTCACAGTGTGTAAAATGCTTGTCCACGTTTTCTACATAGTCAAGTCGAGAGTGTTTAATTGTCATATGTCCCAGGTAGAACAATGAAATTCTTACTTGCATGGCCATAATGGCTGCGTATCTACGCTGTCTCAGCGATGTGGCCACCAGCAATATCAAGGACAAGTCTCACCCCAGACACTCCCCCTTCTTCCACCAGGCACCAGAGGCACACAAGTAGGAAAACGCAGACCTTCGGATTCAGGAACAGTTTCTTCCCAGCTGTTATCAGGCAACTGAACCATCCTGTCACCAACTAGAGAGCAGCCCTGACCTCCATTCGACCTCTTTGAAGGCCTGCGGACTATTATTAATCAGACCTGACTGGATTTTATCTTGCACTAAATGTCAATCCCTTTATCCTGAATCTGTACAATGGATGGCTTGAGTGTAATCATGTACAGCATTCTCATTGACTGCAATAAAAAAGCTTTTCGCTGTACCTGGGTACACGTGACAATAACAATAAACTTAATGAAATGAAACTAAACTAAACTAAACTTTCAAGGTGGAGGATGTTCTAAGAATGGCTTAAGCCCCTGTCCCACTGTACGAGGTAATTCACGTGTTTTCTGAGTTTTTCCCAGATTCGAACTCGGAGAATGTCCGTAGGAGTTCGTGGATGTCTCGCAGCGGCTCGTAATACTAACGGTAGGTATAAAAAGTAACAATTGTATTCATCACGAGTATTTTTTTTACTTGTGGACATTTTTTGCAGGGATGAAAAAACGTCTCGAGTACCTGCCGTTAGCATCACGAGCTGCTACGAGACATCCACGAACTCCTACGGACATTCTCCGAGTACGAATCAGGGGAAAACTCGGGAGAACTCGTGAATTACCTCGTACAGTGGGACAGGGTCTGTAAGAGGTGCCGTATAAAGACTTAAAGTCATAGGAACACTATGCATAGGAACAGGCCCTGCAGACCACCAAGGCCACAGTAGATCATCGAGCCTTCGGAAAACTTCAGGTTGGCACACAGTGGTGCAGCTGGTCGAGCTGCTGCCTCACAGCGCCAGAAACTAAGGGCCATCTAAGCGCTGCGGTGACATTAGTGCCATCTGCACATTAATATGGATATGCAAGGAATGGAGAGATATGGATCGTGTGCAGGCAGATGAGATCTGTTTATCTTGGCATCATGTTTGGCACGGGCACTGTGGAGCGTGTGGAGCAAACCCACGAGGTGACAGGGAGAGCGCGCCTTCTCCACATGGCCAGGTCCCAAGGGCAGGATTGAACCCGGTACTCTGGGCGCTGGCAGGTTCCATAAGCTGTGCCACTGTGTCACTCGATGTCCGTGCTGCATGGCCAGGGCAGTGTTTGTCATTTCGTTTAGAGATACAGGGTAGAAACAGGACTTCTGGCCCACCGGGTCCATGACGACCAGACCAGCAATCACCCCTTCACACTAGTTCTATGTTATCGCACTCTCTCATCTACTCCCGATACCCGAAAATGGTAATTTTACAGAGGACAATTAACCCACAAACCTGCACGCCCTTGGGATGTGGGAGGTGACCAGAGTGCCAGGGGAAAACCCCACACGGCCACAGGGAGAACGTGCAAACTCTGCACAGGCAGCACCTGAAGTAATCGGGTCTCTGGCACTGTGACTACATCAGCTGCATCACCATGCCAGTAATATGGGAGCAGAGACCACATGTGAGACATTATCAATGCCCTGCTCTGGGCTGACCCCAGGTGAAAGTGCCCGTGCCCTGGTGTCAAAGGTTTAGAAGCCGTCCCTGATGTTGGGACCCGCACTCCAGAGTAGACTTGACACAGTAGACTTGATACAGGAAGGCTGTCTCTGACGGGGAGTCAAACTCTCAGTTGGATCAGTCGACAGAGGAAGATAAGAGAACGTGGAGCGATGGGCAGAGAATGAGGCCAGTCCTTTCTGTCGAGCTTATTTGGAGACATCCTTGAACATCTTTCACATATGCCTTTCAGAGATCACGCATGTTTGGCATCATCTGTTCCACTTCACACTGCCAATTTTTCTTTTGCATCAAAAGTCCATTATCTCAGGAGAAAAAAAGTTCTCCGGACTGAGAGCTCTTGATGTAACTCCCGTAGATAATCATTCAGCAGCTGTCTGTTAGCTGGTGACTGGCAGCATGTTAAGGATGGAGAGGCAACCAAGGAGCAGCGAGGAGATGGGGTGGGAGCGGGATGTGCTGAAGGAGACATTACATTTGGCGTGTGAGTTGAGTTGAGTTGAGTTGAGTTTATTGTCACGTGTTCCGAGGTGCAGTGAGAAGCTTTGTCAGTGCAAAGACAATACATGATTACAATCGAGCCATGCACAGTGCACAGATACATGATGAAGGGAATGACAGGAATAAGGTTTAGTGTAAGATAATGTCCACTAAAGTTCAATCAAAGATAGTCCCAGGGTCTCCAATGAAGTAAATAGTATTTCAGGACCGCTCTCTAGTTGTTGGTAGGATGGTTCAGCTGCCTGATAACAGCTGGGAAGAAACTGTCCCTGAATCTGGAGGTGTGCTTTTTCACACTTCTATACCTTTTGCCCGATGGGGGAGGTGAGAAGAGGGAGTGGCCGAAGGGGTTGTAATTTCTGATTTTCAGACACTGAGGGGGCGATTTTCAAAGACCTCCTTGCAAACCACAGAACCTCTGAGTTGATCAAAGCGGACGTCTTGAGCTAAAATCCGTGTTTAGACTGTGTTGAATCATCGGTCAGCCATCTTGGCAGTGGAGGACCTTTGAGGACTGTACGGCACTTGTCCACCAGAGGTTGCGTGGCTCTCCGTCACTAGTAGAACCACTGCTCACAGTGCAGAGACCTGCAAGATTGTGACCTCGGGGGTGCTGCCTTTGTGGAGTTTGCACGTTCTCCCCGTGATTGTGTGGGTGCTGTGGTTTCCTCCCATAGCCAAAGACATGTGGATTGGTGGGTTGAGGATAAATACAAAGTGCTGGAGTGACTCACCCGGTCAGGCAGCACCTCTGGAGAATAGGCGACGTTTCTGGATGCGACCCTCTTCAGACCGAGAGGAGGGAGGTGGGAACTGGAGGTAAGAAAAGGCCAGAACAAAGTCTGAAGAAGGGTCCCGACCCAAAACGTCACCCATCCTTTTTCTCCAGACATGCTGCCTGACCCGCTGAGCTACTCCAGCACTTTGTGTCCATCTCCGGCATAAACAAGCATCTGCAGTTCCTAGCTACACACGGGATGGGTCGGTTGATTGAGGGCTGTGAATAGGCCCTGGTGTTCGTTGCGAGTGGTGGAATCTGGGGAGAGTTGACGAGACTGTGAGGGGAATAAAACACAAAATTAGATTGATGTAAATGGGTGCTGGGCGATTGGCATGGTCTCAGTGGAAGAACGACACATTTCCGTGCTGCTGCATCTTACTATGACTATTTACAACTCTATCTATGACTCTCCCTCTAAGACTTTTATCTATGATTCTACCTATGACTATAACTCTACCTATATCTATGCCTCTATAAATCTAGCTACGATTTTAACTGTGACTCTATGACTCTATAACTCTATCTATAACTATCTATGACTCTATAACTCTATATATGACAATATAACTACATGACTATAACTATCTCTGACACTGTAGCCCTGTCTAAGACTCTCTAACTCTACTCATGACTTTCTAACTCAACGGTCGCTGGCTTTTGGCCGAACGTCTCAATTTAACAATGAGCACCTTGATTACAAAGTGTTGTTGAGTGTTTTCAATGGTACTCAACGTCATATCCCCATTTTATGAATGGTCATTGACCTCAAATGCTCTTTCCCGTTCTCTCTTCACAGATGGCTGTCCGTTCCGTGAGCAGCTCCACCATCCCGGGTTTTGCATCACCTTTTCCACGTCTTCTGCTTCTGGTGGAGCGAGCGGGACTTCTGAAATGCTTTGAGGCATTTTGATGAGATGTTGTACGCTACCAACCTTTACTCTGCGGACTCATTCCGGCTGGTATAGCTCCTGCAGCTGTGGCCTTGAGGTGCAGGTAGAAGAGTTGCTGCCAGCAACCCAGTTCAACTCCACCACCAGTGCTGCCTATGTGGAGTTTGTATGTTCGATCTGCGACCGCCTGATGCTCTGGTTTCCTCCCGCATCCCAAAGGTGTGTGTGTTAATGGGGTTAAATGGCCATTGTTAATTGCAGTCAGTGTCGATTGGGCAGAGGCATCCAGAGAGAGCTAATGGTAACAGGCCACAGGGAAAGGTCGATTGGGGAACGGGAATGGTTTACGATACGATATGATATTTTACGATAGAACTTTATTTATCCCAGGAGGGAAATTGGTTTGCCAACAGTCATAAAACACACCATTACATGAAACATGAAATTAAAGTGATGAGCGGAGAGGATTGGGGATGTGCAAAGAATTTTGGGGGGGGGGGAGGGGAATCAGTTTACCCCATGACGAAAGGGGGAGGAGTTGTATAATTTGATAGCCCCATGGCCAGCAAGCACTAAATGGGCTGAATGGCACCTTACATGTTGTACGGAACAATTGCTCAAAAGTCCCTCATGTGGTAGGAAAGTTCACAAGCCATAGGAGCAGAATTTAGGCCATTTGGCCCATCGAGTCTACTCCGCCATTCAATCATGGCTGATCTATCTTTCCCTCTGAACCCTCTTCTCCTGCCTTCTCCCCATAACCTTTGACACTCTTACTAAACAAAACCTGTCAATCTCTGCTTTAAAAATACCCAATGACTTGGCTCCCACAGCCGTCTGTGGCAATGAATTCCACAGACTCACCACCCTATGGCTAAAGAAATTCCTCCTCACCTCCTTTTTAAAGGTACAACATTTTATTCTGAGGCTTTGCCCTCTGGTCTTAGACTTTACCACTAGTGAAAACTTACTCTCCACATCCACTCTATCCAGGCCTTTCACTATTTTGTAAGTTTGAAGAAGGTCCTCCCTCGTCCTGCTAAAGAATGCAAGGTCCGTCTAAAGAATACAATAATAGCTATTAGAGTCATAGAGACATAGAGTGATACAGTGGGGAAACAGGCCCTTCAGCACAACTTGCCCACACCAGCCAACAATGTCCCAGCTACACTAGTCCCACTTGCCTGCGCTTGGTCCATATCCCTCCAAACCTGTCCTACCCATGTACCTGTCCAACTGTTTCTTAAACATCGGGACAGTCCCAGCCTCAACTATCTGCTCTGGCAGCATGCTCCAT
Source organism: Okamejei kenojei (assembly GCA_035221665.1). Taxonomy (NCBI): domain Eukaryota; kingdom Metazoa; phylum Chordata; class Chondrichthyes; order Rajiformes; family Rajidae; genus Okamejei; species Okamejei kenojei. The sequence continues at coordinate 30,321,577 of CM069156.1, read as the reverse complement.
ACACCCACCACCCTTTGTGTGAAAAAGCAACCTCTCAGGTTCCAATTAAATCGTTTCCCCTTCACCTCTGGTCCTCGATTCCCTTACTCTGGGCAAGAGATTGTGTGCGTGCACCACCGAAGAGTGTAGGAGTGAGCGTGAGGAGGGAGAGGTGCTCTCCTGTTGTCCCATCCCTCTGTGCTTGGAGGACATCCCTTCTCCTCGAGTGGTCTAAGTCCAGGACCTCTGGTCCGAGATCCTTCTTATTTGTTGCCGGAACCATCCAGCAATGTGGTCCCAGTTGGATAATTTGTGACTCATGTGGAAGTGGATGGCAGGAGTCACTCACACCATCCCATTAATAGAATCAAAGCAGCCCTCAAGAACTGGAAGGATGTAAATGAGTCCTCAAGAACTTCACTCTGTCCTGGGCCTCCACCATTGCCAGAGTGAGGCCCAGCGCAAATTGGAAGAACAGCACCTCATATTTCGCTTAGGTCGTTTACACCCCAGCGGTATGAACTTTGACCTCTAATTTTAGATAGCCCTTGCTTTCCCTCTCTACCCCCTCCCCATACCCAGCTCTCCCACAAAGCCTACTGTCTCCGCCTCTTCCTTTCTTTATCCTGCCTCCCCCCCCACATCAGTCTGAAGAAGGGTCTCGACCCGAAACGTTGCCTATTCCTTCTCTCCATAGATGCTGCCTCACTCGTTGAGTTTGCATTAGCCTGCACTTCTCTCGATTAAACTCCATTTGCCATGTTTCTGCCCGTCTAACACAGTGGCTCAGCGGCACAGCGGTAGAGTTGCTGCCTTACAACGCTTACAGCGCTTACAGCGCCAGCGATCCAGGTTTGATCCCGACTGCGGATGTTGTCTGTACGGTGTTAGTACGTTCTCCATGTGACCGCGTGGGTTTTCTCCGAAACCTTCGGCTCCCTCCCACACTCCAAAGATGTCCAGGTTTGTAGGTTCATTGGCTTGGTATAAGTAAATTGTCCCCAGTGTGCGTAGGATAGTGTTAGTGTGCAGAGATCGCTGGTCGGAGCGGACTCGGTGGGCCGAAGGGCCTGTTTCATCGCTGTATCTCTAAAAAAAACAAGAACACCTACATCTCCCTGATGCTTTCATCCCAAACTGTGAGCTCTTCTAGCCTCGAGAAATCTGCCTTCCCCCTCCGCCATCCTCTTGCGTGAGATTAATTGTAATCTCTCTACCTTTCACATCTAGGCCATCAGCTGCCAGAGTCTGCAATTTTTCCCTTAAAATTCTCCACCACCACCCTCTCCGCTCTAATGAGCCGACTCTTTGTCTAAGCTTTTGGTCGTGTATCTTAATTTCCCTTCAGTTGGCCCAGTGTCAGTGTATGTCTGATAACTCTCCTGTCAAGCTCAGCTCATGGGTTTGAGTGGACGAAGTGAGCTAAAGCTTCAATGCACTGTTGATGGGAAACATATATAGCAATTCAAATGCGGGAGGTTATCACCGCACAAAACCCATTCTCCTCTGACATCTATATGCATTCTACTTACTCCTGGAAAATAAGTAGAACAGCATTGATGTACAGAGGGATCTTGGGGACCAAGCCCACATCACCCTGAAAGTGGCAACACATGCAGATAGAGTGATAAAGAAGCACTATTGTATGCTTGCCTTCATCAGTCGGGGCATTGTCATGCTGCAGCTTTCGAGGACTTTGGTTAGGCCGCATTTGGAGCATAAGCGAGTTCGGTATCTCGATACACGCAAGGAATCATGGGATTTGTCAAAGGTCATTCGGGATTTTAAAAAAGCGAACACAGCGCTGTATAAACTGTGAGTACATTTTCGGTCTGAGTGTTCGTCTTCTTTGAATCCTATGCTGGTTATGACCCTTTAAAATGTTTTTTTTAATATTTTTATTTATTAGAGGTACAGTAAATTACATCAGTGTGCGTCCCGTATATATTATTACAATCTTTTGTACCCCTTAGTTTTTAAAGCTATTAAAATAAGGAATAGAAACAGAGGAAGTTGAGAAAGTGAGAGAGAATTGTGAAAGTGAAGAAGCGTGATGAAGGGAAAGAAGAGAGAGCCCTTAGTCGAGGAGTTAGTGAAAGGAGATTAAGAGATTGACCCTAGAAAAAAAGAGAGAGAAAGAAGAAAAAAGGAAAAGACAGTTACTTTATTATAAACATCACGCAAAAAGAATTTACCAACTCGGCAATTTTTCATCCCCCTTTACCAAGAGCTGACGCCGGTACCCTATGTTGGTTATGGCTGACCCAAATTATGACTAGATGATTTTCTGCGATATAAAGTCAAAGTTTTGAAGCATTCTTTAGCGGACAGGGGGTTGAAAAAGCCGGGACGAAACGACAAACTCGCTGCCCTTGCTTACGCTGCATCGTAGATGAAGAAGCCCGTGCTACCCTGACTGCCGGTGAACAAAAACGTCGTCATGCCGATCAATCGTCGTGCTGTCAAATCATCTTGCCAGTTGCGATGAGGCGAGCCAGCCAGCTACTTCACTGAAGTCTCGCCTGCTTAGCGAGTACAAAGAAGGCAAGGCCAATAGCTATTCTGATGCTAGATGGCTGAAAGAAGTCTTCTTTCATCCCATATCTGATGATTCGGTAATGTGTTTTTTGAAAGCAGACTGAACAACTTCTGAAAGAGCACGGCAAACCCCCCCATAAGCCATGGGTGTGCATCGAGAAGTCTGGGATTATTCACTCTGCTTACTGCAGCTGTCTTGCCGGGTAGATTGCAAAACTTACATCTTCATTCACTGGTGGTAGGGTCACATTATTCGTCATGCCACGTTGGGGTATTGTGTGCATTCTCCCCCCTCCAAAACAAAAACAATCACAAATGGTTGTTAATCATCGTCACCATCTCGCTCACTCACCGAAGCATAAAGCAATAAAGCCAGCTAAATCATCGTAGTTTTGTACAAATGAATCATAAATACACCGTTAATAGTTTTGAAAGCAGTATTTTTTTACCTCGAAAAAGCAAAACTGGAAAATATGTGCAGAACGCAGGTCCGTACACACACAGTAGCTCAGCTGGCGAGAATGTTCATCCCGAATGACCCATGACCTTGGCATGCGCAGTTGTAATACCAAACTCGCTTATTGCGTGCGGTTCTGGTCGCCCCATTGCAGGAAGGATGTGGAGGTTTTGGAGAGGGTGCAGCAGAGGTTAGTAGAATTATGTCTGGATTAGAGAGTAGTAGATATAAGGGAAGGCTGGATAATCTTGGATTCTTTTTGTCTCCTTTAGTTTATAGTCACGTGTACCGAGATACAGCTTTTTGTTGCGTGCTAACCAGTCAGCGGAAAGATTATACATGATTACAATTGTGCCGTCCACAGTGTACAGATACATGATAAAGGGAATAACATTTAGAGCATGATAAAGTCCAGTATAGCCCGATTAATCAATCAATTTTATTTGTATAGCACATTTAAAAAACAACTCACGTTGACCAAAATGCTGAACACCAGTTCAGGTACTAATGTGCTACATACAATGGTACAACAGACATAACAATACATACATAAACTGTTTACTGCGCCCCCTCAGAGGGACTCTAAAACGCTAGAGAGTAGAAATCGGTTTTGAGCCTCCTTTGAGTCGATTGAGGGGGCAGTTCTGATGAGGAGAGGGATGCTACTCCACAGTCTAGGTGCTGCAAACCGCAAAAGCGCTGTCACCCCTGAGCTTGGGGGGGGGGGGGGGGGGGGCAAGTCCGTTAAGGGCTTTGTATACGAATAAGAGGGGCTTGAAGTTGAGTCTGTTGATTAAAGACAGTATGAGGGTCTTCAATGAGGTAGATTTTCTCTGGAACGTCTGGGGCTGAAAGGAGAGCTGATAAAAGTATATAAAATGATGAGATACACAGGTAGATGGTAGACAGTCAGAACCCTGTTCCCAGGTTGAAATGTCAAAGACTAGAGGGCATGGCTTTAAGGTGAGAGGGGCAAAGTTTAAAGGGGATGGTTGGGACAAGGTTTTCACCCAGAGTAGTGAGTGTTTTTGTTGCACACTGCCAGGGATGGAGGAGGCATAAATGATTGTGGCATTTAAGAGGCTTTTAAATAGGCACATGGATATCCAGCAAACAAAAGGATATGGATATGTGCAGGCAAAGGAAATGAGTTTAACTTGTCATCGTGTCCAGCACAGACATTGTGGGCCAAAGGGCCCGTTTCTGTGCTGGACTGTTCTATGTTCTATGAACACTGTAAATTAATTTGTTTCCAACAATACCCTTTATGGTGCATTTCAGATTCAAACAGCTTGGTGTATTAAAACAAAACTATCCTAAAGTCCCCTGTGGTTCTTATGACTCGGTGGGTCAGGCAGCATCTGTGGACAGGAAATGGACAGAGGACATTTTGGTTCGGAACCCTTCTTCAGAGGGGATGGGATATAACTTCACTGCTTGGTTTTTAAAGATACAGCATAGAAACAGGCCCTTCAGCCCACCGAGCCCACGCTGACCATCGATCGTCCGTTCACACACTAGGTCTATGTTATCCCACTTCCGCATCCAATCTCGACGCATTAGCGGCAATTTACAGATGCTAATGTTACCTGCACACCCGCACGTCTTTGGGACCTGGAGAAAACCCACGCGGTCACAGGGAGAACGGGCAAACTCTACACAGACAGCAGCCGAGGTCAGGATTGAACCGGGGCCTCTGGTGCTGTGAGGCAGCGGCGATTCCACCAGCTGTGTCGCTGTGCCCCCGTAGCTCCTGTACTCCATGCTTCTGTTTGTAAAACCCATGATTCGCCAAATGTTTTGAACAACTCTCTCCGTCTGCCACTTTCAGTGAACGATCTCTCACAGATCTCTGTGGAATTCTTTACCACGGAAGGCTGTGGAGGCCAAGTCAAAGGATATTTTTAAGGCAGAGATAGATAGATTCATGATTAGTACAGGTGTCAGGGGTTATGGGGAGAAGGCAGGAGAATGGGCTTAAGAGGGGAAGGTAGATCAGCCATGATTGAATGGTGGAGTAGACTTGATAGGCCGAATGGCCTAGTTCAACTTATGAACTCTCAGCGGTCTTGCCCTTTTTAGACTTGTGGCCTGTGGTCAACGTTGCCTCTTTTTCGCAAAATGTATAATTTCTCAGCATTACCTATCACCTGCCAACTAATCGCCCGCTCCATCACCCTCTATATTTGCCGGCCTTTTACTATCCCCCTTGTAGTTCACCACACTTCCAACTTTGGCGAAATTGTGGCTGTGGGCATTTTCTGCCACATATCCAAATTCAAGTTGTTAATACATATTAAGAAAAGCAATGGTCCCACTACCTATTTCGGGGGAAGGCTCCCTGACTCACTCCAGCACTTTGTGTTTGTTTCAAAATTACAGCATCCACAGTTCCTTGTTTCTGCACCATTAGTGATGCTGTCTTTAATCACACGGATAATTGAGAGGCGGTCGATGGGGTGTAATTGGCTGAGTTAGATGTATTCCATTTATTTGTTGACAAGAAATAATTTGGCCATCGTCCATTTTGTCAGAAGGACACTAGTGTCATAGTGTCAGTCGAACAGGTTGTGTGGATGAGGACGAGGTACACATTGCCCTCATGACTTGGCTCACTGGGCATTGATTAGAGTCCAATGCAGCCAGTCGCTGCTTAATCTCATGTGAAGTGAACCAATTTGGCTTCTGTGCGGATGGGAGGAAAAAGTGTTGGAGGAGCTTCTTCCTAGACCCAAGAACTGGCTCCATCACGGTTCAGGGTGGTAGTGTTGATGGAAACTCCAACTGGTGTTAGTTCCCTGACTTACAGCACCATTCTCCTCTGGGTGTTGAGGCTAGATATTGATATAGTTTAGATTAGATATAGTTTAGTTCCGATTAGTTTAGTTTAGAGATATAACATGAAAACAGGCCCTTCAGCCCACCGAGCCCATACCGACCGACAATCGCCGCAAACATTAATTCCATGTTACCCCACATTCACATCCGACACACTTGGGGCAATTTACAGAAGCCAATTAAACTACAAGCCTGTACATCTTGGTAATGTGGGAGAAAAGTGGAGATAACCCACGGGGTCACAGGGTACAAACTTCATTCAGGCAGCACCTGTAGTCAGGATCGAACCGGGTCTCTGGTGCCGATAAGCAGCAACTCTACAGTTGTGCTGCCCCATGTAGATCTCTTGGTGTTTTTGGAGCTTGCTGGTCCCCCTACATATTGGCTGCGATTGTATGTCCTGCCTTTAGACAGGATATTCAGTCAAGGTCCCATCTGCCTGCTGGAGAATGCACTGGGGAAGTGGAGATGTTCCTGATCAAAGGGATCAAATTATTGGCAGGTTTTCTTCAACCAAACCAATCTAATTTCTATGTATAAACAAGGGACCGTCTTCTATAAATACACGTTTCAAATTTCCTTGGATGCTTGCGTTCTGAAATCCTTTCAATTTCCTGAGGAAGCGTCTTAATTAGAAACTTTTTACATTAATCAAACAGCTGTAAAGAAACCTGATGTCGGTTTCCACATCTTAAATACATTGACAAGTCGAATGAGTGAGAGACTCTTGGCTCGTGTTACGAGGGGCTCAGTGGATAGTATTCCTGCCTTTGAACTGGTTCAATTCCCACTTCTGCAAATTTAAGGACGAGACCCTGGGCCGATTGCCCAAAGTGAGCTTGAGGAAGCTCATTTAGAGTGACACAGTAGCGCAGCGATAGAGTAGCTGCCTTACAGCGCCAGAGACCCGGGTTCGATCCTGACTACGGGCACTGTCTGTACAGAATTTGTACTTTCACCCTGCGTGGGTTTTCTCCGGGTTCTTCAGTTTCCTCCCACCCTCCAAAGATGTACAGGTTTGTAGGTTAATTGGCTAGGTATAATTGTAAATTGTCCCTAGTGTGTGTCGGAGAGTGTTAGTGTGCAGGGATCGCTGGTCGGGGCAGACTCAGTGGGCTGGTGGGCCTGCTTCCGCCCTGTTTCTCTAAACCTAAAACGAAAACACCGGGGATCCAATCTTTCAGGCGAATAATTAAATTCTGGACGTAAAAGCAGATGGGACACGTAATTGAAACATTTGCCTGAAGGAGAAGTCATCAATCCCAGCCAATGTACACAATAATGACCATGCCCATTCCGACTCTCCAGAGATGCTGCGTGTCCCCGCTGAGTTACTCCAGCATTTTGTGTCTACCTTAATAATGACCATAATCGGCTCACTATTGCATGGGAGCATGCCGAGCATGCCGTGTCCAACGTTGTTGTTATGTATACGACATCATAACTTTGGCCACCACGGTATTCCATAAGCTGCGAGACTTTGTGTTGATCCAAGCCTGTGAAAGGTGGGAGATAGAGGTGTCAGATAACTGGTAGGTCTGGAAATTCTCACCTGTCTTCCTTTCCACCCCCTTTTCATCCCCTTGCTACAGATTGAGGTGAATTGGAACAATAAACTATCTGCTCCATATTTATGCATGTTAATATAGCTCCACATCTTCCAAATCCTACATCTAGATTAATTTGTAATATACATTATTTATTTGCATTAAGAAAGCGTAAACATTCCTTTGGGTGTAAGCTTGGCTCTTTTGATGACAATTGCCTCATTGGCTTATGGTGGCACGGTGGAGTTGCTTCCTCTCTGCTCCAGAGACCTGGGTTCAAACCTGACCACGGGTGCTTGCCTGTTTGGAGTTTGTATGTCCTTCCCGTGACCTGTGTGGGTTTTCTCTGGGATCTCCGGTTTGCTCCCCTCCTCCAAGGACTGGCAGGTTTGTAGGTTACTTGGCTTGGTATAATTGTAAATTGTCCCTAGTGTGTGACGGATAGTGTTAATGTGCGGGGATCACTGGTCGGCTGAAGGGCCTGTTTCCCTGCTGTATCTCTACAAAACAACACGCATAATATGCAAGAGTGCAGCACTGGAACCGCGCCCTTCGGCTCATATTGTATGAACCAAACATGGTCAAGTTAAACCAATCTCATTTGCCTGTACATTTGCCTATATATCCCCTTACTCTCAGTATTTCCATGTACATATCTAAAAGCCTCTTAGACGCCACAATCATATCTGCCTCCACCACCATTTATGACAATGTGTTCCTGATCTCCACCACATGCCCCACACATCTCCCTTTAAACTTTCGCCCTCTAGCCCTGGGCTTCTCTTCCCAGATTGTTGTCCAACTCCTGTTATCCAGCCAGACGTGGTCTCTAATGGAGATGTTGCCAATCAACAGACAAACTAAACAAAACACAAAGTGCTGGAGTAACTCAGGGGGATCAGGCAGCACTGGAGGGGATAGACAGGTGACGTTTCGACTCAGGATCCTTCCTCGAACCGATTCAATAAAGTGGTCCCGTTGATGTCAAAGGTCGTGTGGCAGATTTCAAAGCACAGGAGCTTTGAAAATGGCCAGGTACCTCCAGCTGCAGGAACGCATGATCTGACCACTCATTCAGGGAAGCTTGCTGTGTTTTAATTGACTGTCAAGTTTGTTTATGTAACAGCGAACACATTTTACAAGCGATTCATCAAAAGTTAAACACCTTGGGGCATTAAAGGCCGAATATAGATAAAAGTTATTTCATTAAACGAGTTAACTCCTACACCATTTAAGTCAGTAATTTTCTCCACCCACTACCGACTGTTTAATCATCTCGAGCTCATGAGCTATTAAAATGTCCATATTTTTCTCAACTCTTCCTTTGTTTCCTGTTGATCTTTGTTACTCCTTCTGCAGAGAGACAAAATTGAGTTACCCGTCAGTTGCCGAGATTCCAAGCCTCTTCACAGTTTTAAATTCTTCTTTGTGTTTTTAGATCGCTCCATTGTCTCGCCGTCCCTTCCTCTGTGACATCCTCCAGCCCCATTACCCTCAGAGCTCTTTGCCTCGCTCCAAAGATCGATTCTTGAGTGTCTCTAATTACTATCACCCCTCCAGAGGTAGTGAGTGATACCTTTAGCAGTCACGGACTTGAGGTTTGGGGTTCTCTTCTCTCCTCCCTTCCAGCCCTCATTTCCCCTTCACCAAGACCGCAATATCACCCTCTTTGACCAGGGATCTGGTCTCCTGTCCCAATATCTCTGTCTGTGAATCGGCAACAGTTTACTTTATGATTACTTTTAGCTCGAATCAGCTTGGGATGTCCTCGTTGCAAGTTATCGCTGTTTAGATGTAAACAAATCATGGGATGACAACTGGGATTGGGAGCTGGTTGTTCTCCTGACTAAAGGGCCTGTCCCACTTTGGCGTCATTTGCTCGTCAGATGGCGTGCGAAGATTTTGTACATCCCAAAATCCTGGAGCGCCGCGTCACCATGCACCATGCGCACGTAATGCGCACCATGCACTTATCACGTGAGCGTCACGATGCGCATGTCGTGCGGCGTGACACGTAAAAGATGGCGCGTAAATGACACCCAAGTGGGACAGGCCCTTAAGGCAGAGACTGCTCGGTGCAGAGAGTAAATCCTAGTGCTTGCTCACGCTAAATTTGATCGCCGAGGAGCTTAGAGACGAATTTGCCCCACTTCGGATCTTGTCTTGCATTCTACAGAAGTGCTGTCCTGCTAGAGGCGCCATTTCTCAGTAAGGACATTGTGCGAGGCCTTCAGTGAATGTAACAGATCCCATGGTTCCATGTGAAGAGTAGACGGTTCTCACTGTTGCCACTGATTGCTTCATCAATAACCAGGTTATCTGGTCACTCTCACATTGCTGTCTGTGAAGACTGTGTTAGGTTCACTATAACAATGAGTATGTTTGAAAGAAGCACTCTGTTGGTTATAAACCTTTTGGGTCATCTCAAAAGGAAATATAGAAATTATTTTTTTTAAAGACCCTGGGATTTTCCCCTTGTATGTTCTCAAGAGATTGCACAGCAGTGGGGGAGTAGGTTGAGGAACGTTAGTGATCATTTGGCCTTCATGGAACAGGGCGGACTTGATGGACCAGGTATCTTTGACTGCCCATGCAATCATGCATTTATGATTTTCATAAATACAATAGCATTTGGGAGTACTGCACTGGCACATGAGCTGAGATCACAGGTGGAGTCAGGTGGGGGAGAGGGGGATTGGGGTCAACACTCCCCTGTCCTGGCATCTGTATCACCCCAGCAACCTAACTTGCTCCCTACATACTGAAACGGTGATTGAGAAAGCACAACAGTCTATTTACTTTCAGGCAAGCGAAAGTAAACAGACTTGCCTGGAAGGATTTGGCATGTCGAGGAGGATCTTCGCAAACTTCTACAGGTTTTATGGAAAGCATCTCAGCCCCGTGTGCCAACTGCGCTTCTCTTGACCTCATTAACTTACAGAGGGCGATGAACACAGCCCAGACCATCACAGGCCCAGCCAGAGCATCAGGAAGTTTCATCAAGGATGCCTGTCACCCTGGCCACTTCCTTCTCTCTCTTTCACCTTCTGGGAGAAGATACAGGAGCTTGAAGGTCCAGATGCCAGGCTCATGAACAACTTCTTCTCCACTGCCATCAGACTCCAGAAGCAATCTCCTCTTTCACATTCCCTTCACAGAGGTGCTCCAACATACTCTTACTCTTAACTCCACCTCATTCAGTTATTCCATGGCCCCATAGCAGAAACGTCCACGTTGCCGGCCTGGAAACCGGAAGTATCCAGAGCTAATTCTGCTACCATCATCATAGAAACATAGAAAATAGGTGCAGGAGGAGGCCATTCGGCCCTTCAAGCCAGCACCGCCATTCATTGTGATCATGGCTGATCGTCCCAAATCAATAACCCGTGCCTGCTCTATCCAACTCTCTCTTAAATCCATCCAGTGATTTGGCCTCCACTGCCCTCTGTGGCAGGGAATTCCACAAATTCACAACTCTCTGGGTAAAAACGTTTTTTTCTCACCTCAGTCTGAAATGGCCTCCCCTTTATTCTCAGGCTGTGGCCCCTGGTTCTAGACTCGCCCAACATTGGGAACATTTTTCCAGCATCTAGCCTGTCCAGTCCTTTTATAATTTTATATGTTTCTATAAGATCCTCATCCTTCTAAACTCCAGTGAAAACAAGCCTAGTCTTTTCAAGCTTTCCTCATATGACAGTCCCGCCATCCCAGGGATCAATCTCGTGAACCTACGCCGCACTGCCTCAATCACAAGGATGTCCTTCCTCAAATTAGGAGACCAAAACTGTACAGATGTGGTCTCACCGGAGCCCTATACAACTGCAGAATAACCTCTTTACTCCTGTACTGAAATCCTCTTGTTATGTGCTATGTCTATTGCGATAAGTGATGTCTTCCACTGATTGTTGCCGGAAGTTTGCCGGAGGTTTTCAGGACGGACAATGACAGTGAGGTCAACATTTGTAACCAAGATGGACATGATAAGAAGAAGACGAAGTTATTCCATGATTGCTCATTAGTTTTATTTTCTGCTACTTCAGATTGTATCGCAATCTTTGCACCTTTCTGCTGTTTTGCATTCATCATTGTGGCTATTGATGTGCTTATTATACTTATTGCTTCTTCTATGAGCTGGAAATGTCACTGCACCCTAGTGTAGACAACCATAAACTCATCTGAATATGAAGAAACAAGGAACTGCAGGTGCTGGTTAATACACAAAAGGACACAAAGTGCTGGAGTAACTCAGCAGGTCAGAAACATATAAACATTGAAACATATAAAATTATAAAAGGACTGGACAAGCTAGATGCAGGAAAAATGTTCCCAATGTTGGGTGAGTCCAGAACCAGGGACCACAGTCTTAGAATAAAGGGGAGGTCATTTAAGACTGAGCTGGAAGTTCAGAAAAAACTTTTTTACCCAGAGAGTTGTGAATTTATGGAATTCCCTGCCACAGAGGGCGGTGGAGGCCAAATCACTGGATGGATTTAAGAGAGAGTTGGATAGAGTTCTAGGGGCTAGTGGAGTCAAGGGATATGGGGAGAAGGCAGGCACGGGTTATTGATAGGGGACGATCAGCCATGATCATATTGAATGGCGGTGCTAGCTCGAAGGGCCGAATGGCCTCCTCCTGCACCTATTTTCTATGTTTCTATGTTTCTATGTCAGGCAGCATCTCTGGAGGTGAAAGGCCAAAGGCTCGTCGGACGGCGGTAACGAGAGGGGGCTGCAGGAGATGTCGGACGGGACGAGCATGGGTCGATAGAGGGGTGAACCGGGGTAATGCCTCCGTCATCTGCTGGAGGCACTCCCGGGACACAAAGATGTCCGGGCGAGGAGGGGGATGACGGTTCGTTGGCCGAGCCGCTCGTAAGCGATGGAGGCCTGCAGGAGCCTGGGACTGTCCTGGATCGGGAACTCCTCCTGTAGACCGGACTTTGGAAATGGCGCCAAAAATATGGCGGCAGCCGCATGTGCAGATATGCAAAAATAATTTTACTGTGCAGTTGCATAAGTGATAAATAAGGCACCATGGAACCATTGAGAACATGGATAGTTTAGTAAAGTTTAGTTTGGTTTATTATTGTCGCATGTAGTACCGAGGTGAAGTGCAAAGCTTTTGTTTGTGTGCTACTCAGTCAAAGAAAAGACTATATGGGATACAATGAAGCCATCACATATGGCTTGACAATAGGTAATGTTTTGGGGTCAAGACCCTTCTTCAGACTAGGGAGGAGTTGAAGAAGGGTCGCGGCTTGAAAAGTCACCTATCCATGTTCTCTAGAGATGCTGCCTGACCTGCTGAGTTACTCCAGCACTTTGTGTCATAAATCTGAATATGTGCTAGATTAAAGGACATTCCTTTAGGAAGGAGATGAGGAGGAATTTCTTTAGTCGGGGGTGATGAATCTGTGGAATTCTTTACCACAGAAGGCTGTGGCGACAATGTAATTGGATATATTTAAGGGAGACAAATAGATTTTTGATTAGTACGGGTGTCAGAGGTTATGGGGAGAAGGCAGGAGAATGTCGTTTGGAGAGATAGATCAGCCATGATTGAATGGCGGAGTAGATTTGGTGCACTGAATGGACTATTTCTACTCCTATCTCTTATGATCTTATGAAACTATAGGGGGATTGTGAACGGTGTGAGGTGCGGGGCTGACGTTGCCTTGTCTTTGTCCACTTACTGTAGCTTTACACGTATTTTATCTTAGCCTGAGGGCTTTCTCAACTGTGGTAAACATATCTGCTGGCTAACATGGTCCACTCCTGTCCACATTGTCCTCTGAGCGAGAGCTATATGTATGTCGCGATGTTTGTTTTTTAATCTATGAAGCACTGTTGTTATACTATTCTTATACCAATGTAAAGCACTTTGGCCAACGAGAGAGTTGTTTTTGAAATGTGCTATATAAATAAAAGTGACTTGACTTGACAGTATCATGGCATGGGTTGATTGCCCTGTATGTGGAAGACATCATACCTTCATCAGCATTCATCAGACCTGTTACTGATATTCAGGTTCATAAGTCATAGGAGCAGAATTAGGCCATTTAGCTCATTGAGTCGACTCCTCTATTCAATCATGTCTGATCTATCTTTCTCTCTCAACCCCATTCTCCTGCCTTCTCCCCGTAACTTTTGACACCCTTATTAATCAAGAACCCATTAATCTCTGCTTTAAAATACCCAAGGCCGTCTGACACAGATGTGAAACAATCATATGTGAGCGTTTATTTAAAAACATTTATTGGTATAGAGCTGGTAACTCCAAAGCAGTTATAATTATCCCCTCATTAACCTCAGCAGTCAGTAATGAGATGCTAATTGGATGCAGCTTGCCTATTAGGAGTTGTAGCCTTAAAGGGCCAGGCCAGTTCAGCTGACAATCACTGGGGCTACACCTGAAGCATGATCGTGAGGAATGCCATGGGAAATCCTAGTCTCATACAAGAACAGGAGTGTGCCGCTGAGTCTATTCAACTTCTGTTTAACACTGTATTTTAATCTTATTTGAGGTGATGCAATGCCAGAGACCTGGGTTTGATCCTGACTACGGGTGCTGTCCACATAGAGTTTGTACGTTTTCCCCATGACCTGCGTAGGTTTTCTCTGGGATCTCTGTTTTCCTGACTCTCATACTCAACGACGGTGGGAAGGCACGGTGGCGCAGAGGTAGAGTTGCTGCCTTATAGTGCCCGAGACCCGGGTTTGATCCTGACTATGGGTGCTTGTCCGTATGGAGCGTGTCTGTTCTCCCTGTGACCTGCGTAGGTTTTCTCCGGGATCTCTGGTTTCCTCCCACACTCCAAAGATGTACAGGTTTGTAGGTTAATTGGCTTGGTAAGATTGTAAATTTGCCCTAGTGTGCAGGGATCGCTGGTTGGCACACACTCAGTGGGCTGAAGGGCCTGTTTCTGTGCTGTATCTCTCAACTAAACAAAACAATTTGTGCATACTGTATTAGGCTATTGATAATAATCCTAAACAATTCATTTAACTTGTGGGAGGAAATCACCACTATTCTGAACAAAATGTACTTTCATGCCTAAACCATCCAGTGATCATTTTTAAGGTGCTGTGCCCTTATTTTGAAAACAAGTTGCCCCACACAACCTTTTACATGTTGTTCCTCTCACCTTAATGTTATGCCCTTTAGTCCTTGACATTTCCTCCCTAGGAGAAAGGGCAGGCAGTCAGAACCTATCTATGCTCCTTATAAATTTATATATTTCTATTAAGCCTTCCCTCAGCCACCTTTTCAGGTCGACCTTTCTTCAGACTGTTCTTTTCCTCCATAGATGCTGCCTGAGCCCTGACCTCCTGAGTCCTCCAGTGCTGACTTTTTGCTCAGGATTCTAGCATTGGCAGTTCCTTGTATCTCTTTCTTCTGGTAATTGCGTTGTACTCTCTCCTCGGCTGATGCATCTCTCCTGAGGTCTGACGCTCGATAATGAATATTGCTCTCCAATTTGGAGTCCGATTGAAGCTCTGTACAACTAAGACATCACTTCCTGATTTTAGTTTGGGATCAAGGCCAATATTCCCATTAGCTTTCCTCATCACTTACTGCACCTGGGCACTATCATTTAGTGATTTGTGTACCTGACATCTTAATTCCCTCTTCTCTTCCAGGTAGTGTTGGCCCTTTTTGTTAAAGTGCTGCTAATGGTTTAACACGACTCTACAGCTTGCTCTGTGGGGACTGGGGTGACACAAGGGCCAGACCAAATAACGTTGGCAGGTTTGCTTCGATAAAGGATCCTGGCAGAACACTTGGGATTTTACGAGAATATTTTCTTACACCATCAAGAAAATATTCCGAGAAGGACATAAAATGGTGGAGCGAGTCAGGCAGCATCTTTGGAGGACATGGATAGGTGATGTGGTGAGTCGGGACTATTCTTCAGAGACGTTCTCCAGAGATCCTCCTGCTGAGATCCTCCTGCTCTTTTGTGTCCTTTTGAGTAAGTCAGCTTCTGCGCTTTCTTGTTTCATCAAGAAAATATTCTGATTAGATCTCCTCGGATCCAAGGTGAATGACTTCCCACGTCCCCACTTTGAACTTTCCTATTCCCACCTCCACAATTTACTATATAACCTTATTTCTCCTGGTACTTTTTTTTTTTTTTGTCAGCTTCACAGTTTTCTTTATTCCAACAGTTCACTTCAGTTACCCAGAATACCGTTTTTAAAAATTATAAATAAAACCCATGGAGGCTGTGGGGAGACTAGAAAGAAGTTTATAAAACTAAAGGCAGAATAGATAAGGTAAACAGTCATAACCTTTCAGTGGACAGTCAGTCCACCCTAGTGTGGAAACATCAAAGACTAGAGGGCAGAGATTTAAGGTGGAGGCTTTGAAGAGGGTTTACCAGAGTGCTGCCTGAATAAGAGGATGTTAGCTGGTTGGATTGTATTCTCTGGAACACCGGAGATTGATGGAAATACTGTATACAAAATTAAGCGAGACATGGACTGGGTAGGCGCTCAGTTTTCTCAACGTGGAAACGTCAAAGACTAGAGAGCATATCTTTCTGTTCAGGGGGGCAAAGTTTAAATGAGATATTGTGGGCAGGTTTTTTTTTACTCTGAGCGCTTGGAACAAGCTGATGGAGGCGGTTATGATAGCGGTACTTGCTTTTAGGTGGGTACTTGCATGCGTAGGGAATGGAGGGATATGGATTGCACGCAGGCAGAGATTAGTTTAACTTGACATTATGTTCTTTGTGGACATTGAAGGCTGAAGGACCTGTTCCTGTGCTGTACTCTTCTATGTAGAGGGAAGAAGGACAGTCTGTAAAAGAGAACTGCTGTCATCACCGGTTTAGTGGTCTTTGGATTATTTACCCTGCAGCATAACTGCTACAGCGCATCAAAAGAGTGACTCAAAACCGTCCTGTAAGAATGCAACTGAAATGAGTTAAGGGATGTGGTTATTGGGAAGAAGGGCATGGAATTTGTTACTTGGCAGCCTTCAAAGCTCATGCCATTTGGCTTAATTTATGATTTAATTAAAAAAAAAAAAAAAAAAAAAAGATTTTTCTGCTTTGAGGATGGCTATGATGTGGCACAAAAGGCCCTGCACCTCACCATTAGTGGTGCTGACAGAAGCAGAGCAGAAGGAGGTGGGAGAGAGGGGAAGCTGAGGCAGGTGCAATGGATGCAGTAAAATGGCTGCTTTCCCTGCCAAGTTCCATCAATGTCGCTGAACTTCGAAGATCTGCGGCTGCCTTTTACACAGAAAGGAGAGAAATGTACAAACACTCCTTTTGACGTTGCAGCGTTTTGTCTTCTTAACACAGTGTATCAGTGGTTCAGTTTATTATTGTTATGTGTACCGAGGTACAGTGAGAAGCTTTTTGTTGCGTGCTATCCAGATCCGAGGAATCTGTTCAGTTGAGACTGAGGTCACACATGGGCCAGACAAAGTAAAACTGGCAGATTTGTTGCAAGAATGAATCTTGGCAAAACACTTGGGATTTTACAAGAATCAGATGGACACTTTTGCTGAAGCCAGCCAATATTGTTTGTTTGGTTGAACCATACAACAGGGAAACTGGTCCTTCTGCCCATCGATCACCTGTTCACACTAGTTCTACGTTATCCCACTTTCTCATCCACTCCTTACCCACTATAGAGGCAATTTACAGAGGCCAATCAACCTACAAACCTGCGCATCTTTGGGACGGGGGAGGAAACCGGAGCACCCGGAGGAAATTTATGCGGTCATACGGAGAACGTGCAAACTCCACATGTGCAGTAGCTGAGATCGGGATCTGGCCCGGGTCTCTGGTGCTGTAAAGCAGCAGCTCTGC